>JARLTB010000070.1:677500-1340000 GCA_030141615.1 Unio pictorum | reverse complement strand
GGACAGCGAACTAGAAAGAAAAAACAAAATATACAATATAGGAGTGACGTAAGGGAGGAAGTCGCTTGTGAAAGAATGAGAAAGATGGACAAGTGTTGAGAGATGAGTAAGGTATAAAAGAGGAAGACATAAGCGCACGCACGGGAGAGAGACTGATATATTATAAGTCTTTCCTGATAACTTAAAGTTAAATGCATATCTTCAATATTTAACTTACAAACACCATATCTCTAATGTGAATTTTTACTTGTACTTTTATCTTGTATTTTATATATTTCACATATAGTTTTACCCTCAGTCATTATCTACTTTAATTCATATTTTGATTGGCACTGCATAGCCAGTGTTGTGCTGACGTGTCATGTGTACCATATACGTAGATACATACCTTTCCCAACGTTATCTCGTCATACCTTCCACCTCCTATTTCAGTGTGAGATTGTAGCTATGACATCTCTCATTCTCAATATTTTCGGTAGGAATTCAATCAAACTTCATTAAACATACCATTTTTATCCCGGGAGCCAGGTGCAATATTCGGTGCTGGAATTGTATCCGGATTGTCAATAAAATTTGCAAAATGTATAATAGCTGTGAAACGGTAAGTCTGTTATCTGTGAATTACACAAAGAAAATGACAACAGCGACAGGTCATGTCACCTTTGGCAACGTCGTGACGTTTGATGCTTATGACGTTTTTATGTTTACCGTTGCCGTTCTTTCCTTTTTCCGTACTTGGGAAAACACTTCAAAATTAGCCGTGCATTTTGTTCTTCATGCTGATGCTTAGAGTTACCGTTCTTTGTGTCACTCGTACATTTTGTCAGTTGATTTTATACTTAATGATAATGATATAATGATTACAATAAACAAAAGAACAAATTTAAAGAAAGGTCAATAAAAATACTACATATCTGTAACGAAAATTATGTTGTAATTGGATAGAGGCGTTTGATGTTTTTAAAGCGAGATAGCTTGTATTTCCGAATGAAGCAATAAAGCTTTAACCTCGATCTTTTGGGTTAGTATCTTGTGGTACTTTATGCAGATACAAATCCTTTAGAACTGGTTACAACATGAAGAACACTCGTGAGTAACTTTGGCTTTTTCGAAATTCAATTGTGTCACAATTGCGAGAAAACTGACTCGCGCTTGCAGTGATTAATTAATAGGCTTATATATGTTCGTTAGAAATAAGCAAATCTCGGCACTGACGTCCATGGTTAATAAAGGAGTGTGGCGGATAATCGACCGTAGCTTGAGAGAATGCTAACAGTATTACAAATTATATACAATGCTAATTAACTTTTGAATATCACGAAAGGGTCTTACATAAAAAGAGATTTTGTCTCATTGCAAAACGTCGTTTTCTAATATACGGTGGTTTTCACAGTTAATGATAATGATATAAAGAAGAAACAAAACAAGAAATTCCTTGAAAATGAATACTTGATGAAAACGTACAACAAAAATTAACTGTAGCAATAGCCATAATAAAGTAAACATTTCTGCTACTGCCAACACTACCACTATTATTATTATTATTATTATTATTATCACCACTACCAATACAATCATCAACAGCAACAGCACCATCATTATCAATACCATGCATAGCCTTATACATACACATGTACAAGCAATTAGGCAAGAACATGTTCAATTGTGTGTTATCTTGCTCTTAGTATCTCGAGCATTGGGGCTTGTATCTTTTGATACTTTGTGCAGATAAACGTCTTTTAGCACTGGTCACAACATGAAGAACTCTCGTAACCTATTCATTAAAAGTAAGGAAATCTCGGCTTTGGCGTACATGGTTAATACAGGAGCTTGCGGTTAATTGACCGTAGCTTGAGACAATGCTAAGATTGTTAGAAATTATATCCAATGCTAATTAATTATTGCATATCACATAATGGCCTTACATCAAAAAAGATTTTGTCTCATTACAAAAAGTCATTATATAAAATACAAAGATCTGCATGAACTAGAATCTTTGAAAACCACCCTTTTACTCTGATTGAGAATAAACTTAATATATAATAAATTAATTTAACAACAACAAAGTATGAACATATATCATTGCTCGACTCGTAAGACACAAGGCAACATAACTGTTAAAATCAAAACTATCTGAGTTAAGAAAAACGCCAGAAGTAGAGTAATATTGCCTGTTCACAAGGTTTTGAAAATCTCTTTAATAAGATTGCAGTAAGCTGCACATTCCTAGTAACCATTGGCTGGTAGTTACTAGACATTTCTAGCAACCATTGACTCTAGCAGTTACTAGACATTCCTAGTAACCATGGACTGGCAATTACTAGACATTCCTAGTAACCATTGACTCTAACAGTTACTAGAAATTCCTAGTAACCATTGACTCTGGCAGTTACTAGACATTCCTAGTAACCATTGACTCTAGCAGTTACTAGACATTTAGAAATTTAGAATGTCTGTAAATGGTAATCTGGATTAAACACTATGGTCATACTAGACATTCCTAGTAGCCATGGATTCTAGCAGTTACTAGACATTCCTAGTAACCATTGACTCTGGCAGTTACTAGACATTCCTAGTAACCATTGACTCTAGCAGTTACTAGACATTTAGAAATTTAGAATGTCTGTAAATGGTAATCTGGATTAAACACTATGGTCATACTAGACATTCCTAGTAGCCATGGATTCTAGCAGTTACTAGACATTCCTAGTAACCATTGGCAATGGCAGTTATTATAAGGTAGAGGCTGGATGTACTTAAAACCACCATATCATAAATAGAATCATGTTTTAATTACAATTATTAAGGTGTAATTTTGTTGTTACAGGTGGCAAATAACGGCAGCCGCGCACGCGTTCTAGTAGAAATTTCGCTGTGGTTGTTACCCAGTCAATGGCCGAACTTCTAAGGCGCTGAATTGTATTGTATTCCTAAGGAAGTAAACAGTGGTTTCTCAGAGCCTGTGCTAGAAACCAGTCAGGTTTCCAAGATCGTGTTCAGAGTATTATGTGTTGAGATTGTGTGTGCAAAAGTAGATTTACTTTTCTACTAAAATTCCATTCAGGACAGAGCGCAAATTATTTAACTCCTTTGTTTATTAATTTAGCGCCAATCAGCAGTCTACAGTTATGTCACGATGTCTTTATAAATAACTGCCATAAAAATAAAAAAAATTTCTAAGTAACATTTTGACAGGTCCAAAAGCAAGTTTTTAAATCTTTAATTGATACTGGAAACCATTGATAATATTATTTAATTATTTGCATCTATAAACCAGCCACTTTAGCCGATATATCTGCTTAATCAGTTTAATTATACTCCGACACATTTGTTTTGTTCTCTTGAGGACAAATCAAGTATTTCTTGCAGAAATTATTAAAATACTTATTTCAGTTCAACAGAAATATGAAATCACAGATTAATAATAATAATAATAATAATAATAATAATAATAAAATAATAATAATAATAACAATAAAATCAACAACAACAATAAAATAATAATAATAATAATAATAATAATAATAATAATAATAATAATAATTTACAAGTTTTCTGTTCAGAAGTTATTGGCTATTTTCTTAATAATAATAATAATAATAATAATAATAACAACAACAATAACATCGACAATAATAATAATAATAATAATAATAATAATAATAATAATAATAATAATTTACAAGTTTCTGTTCAGAAGTTATTGGTTATTTTCTTAAAAATTATTAAGTGTTTCTAAAGGTTCAAGTCGTAAGTTATTAGTTAATGGTCTAAAGCTATGATATATTTCTCAAGATTCTATTCAAAAGTTGTTGGTTATTTTCTAAAACAATGTTAAGTGTTACTGAAGGTATAATTTACAAGTTATTTTTTTATTTTTCTAAAACGCTTTAATTCAATATGTATTGGTTAAAACTAGTGAATGGTTTTTTTTAAGTTCTTATTCATGAGTTATTGGTTATTTTCTAAACCTATTGAGTGTTTCTCAAGATTTTATTCATACATTATACGTTATTATTAAAAATATTGAATGTTTCTCACGGCTCTGAACACATGTTGTTTGCTACTATTTGTATAGCCATTAGATTATTATTTTACAGCCATTGAGTGTTTCTTGAGTGTCTTTTATAGTTAACCCACATGTATTTAAGTATATGTTAGCCAATGGTCACAATACTTTAAACATCAAATCTGAACATAAATACATTGATATTTGTTTATCTCGGCTTCTAGCATAATACACTTTTACGTCATTTAAGCATGTTTGTCCCAATGCACAATGACACCATAACGAGTTATTATTTAGAAGTGAAACGTAATAGTATATGTGTGTTATCTTTCTATCTCAAACGTTTCGGTTAGTATATTGTGGTACTTTGTGCAGATACACATCCTTTTAGTACTGCTCACAGCATGAAGAACTCTCGTGAGTAACTATAGCTCATTCGAAACAGTATGAACGGTCAATTGTATCACAACTGCGAGAAAAACTGACTCGCGCTTGCAGTGATTGGTTAAGCAGGCTTATGTATATTCATTAGAAATAAGGAAATTTCGGCACTATCTCTGACAGATTGTATCTTAAACTACGGACAAACTTTGACAGTTATTCTATTAAGCTACGGCCGATCTCTGACAGCTATTCTATTACGCCAAGGCCAGTCGCTTAAACAATTTTTTAATCCGTGTCATATCACTAACACAATATCTAAAACTAAATTATATATCTGACATATGCTGTATTATTCAATGGCCTGGTCACAGAGACGTTCTCTTATGAATATAAGGTCTGTTTTGCTTATGATTCATGGGACGACATACCTGGGTATATGATGTTTCTGTGTGAGCACATAAAGGGAAATATGGTAATCACTCAATTCGTACTAACAGATAATGGACTATCGTATTACATAATTTTATTAATATACAAATGTACAATATTTCAAATAAGACATAGTCATGAAATTATTTCATTAGGTTTTGATATGCCTGTATGTCTTCCACACACAACCCCTATTACGATACGTTAATATACCTATAACGTTTTTCGTTTAGAATAGTTTCAGTATTTAAACGAACTTAATAAAACATACCTAATTCTCTCCTGGAAGACTTGTGCAATAGTCGGTATTCATTTGTGATGTTCAATAAAATCAACAACATTTTTCAGAGCTTAAAATATATGCCTGTTTGCTGTAGTGAATGACACATACGAAGTTACAACGGTAACCAGAGACATTGCCTTTAGCTACATCGTGACGTTTGATGATTGTGGCGTTATTTATCAAAATTGTAACGTATTGTTTAGTGTAAGTGTTTTCCACTCAGGTTGATGATGAATTTGAATTATAGTGATGTATCGCCCACTAGGGGCATGTAGAACTGTTTAAATTTCCAGCAAAGGGGGTGAGGAATGGTGCCGCTTCCCCCAGGCATGTAAGTACTCAAGGAGTACTATTTAATTTGGTCGTCAGGTCGGGGTTGCTATTAAGTAACCATCGACATGAATGGATGACCCAGGGTGAGTGGGAATAGACCCACACATACTCAGCCTTAACAGCCAGTTAATGGTGTGCAATATCACAAGTGGAGGTATTGGAAATTAATTTCACATCTCCGCCATATTGGAGCTATCCGAGTTGTGGCAATAAAAGAGAGGTACCATTACGTCCAAGGATGTCGTACAGCACGCAACATCGTGAGTCCCAGTTATTACTGATGGACAGGAAAATACCAATAATGTGTGAGCCACCTATGTAAATAAATCAAATCAATGAAGTCGTAAAATTTGTATAACTATCTTAACTTTCTAATATTCAAGTACAAAGTGTACATGTATTAAGTCCGTAACATGGTTGAATACAAAGATGTATATGCGACATAAAAAAGTATAGTCACTGTTTGGTACAAATAGCTTGTTAATTTTGAACGGTGTGCAAAAAAAGAAAAAAACGGACAAGTCAGGTTTCGTGAAATAGATTGTTCGAAAAGAGTTCTAGTACAAAATGATGACCCTGTTAACCAGGCAGTGAAAACAATCAGATTATTTTCTGTGTTGCTTTTTCTTGTCTGTTTGAGTAGCCCCTAATGTCAGGCTGCCATCTTGTTTTCATGTCCCAGCATATGGTTGTTCCCTCGAACCAGCCATCATTTTCCTTTATCCTGGGTTCTTTGAAGTTGTTTCTCTCCTGATGTTTTTCAGGTTTTGGTCCAGCGGTTTTGTCCCTTTATCCAAATTTGTCCATCTAAATTGGCTGAACTCTGTGCTATTTTGAGTTAATTAATTCCACAGCCCCATACGCCCCAGCACTTATAGTTAAGTTGGAGATCTATATGCCTAAAGTTAGATAACATTTAATTGCAGCCTTGTTCTGCGGGGTCTGATATTCTTGGGCTTTTAGACTACCTCACACTGTCTAAATTGGGACCATAATATCGGGAGAGAATTTTATGATAGTCTGGTCTTAGACCATATACTTATATTCAATTTTTGGCTTTCTGACTTCAGAACTTGATAGGTATTTGGTAATTATGATATACTGTCAATGACGCTGTATTCAGAGGAAAGTTAGAGAAGGTAATAGTAGTGAGGTTAGGTTCCTATACTTATTTTATGGGCTGTTTTTTTTTAAATAATAAATTTATTTGTTATTATTTGTTTGTTTATTTTTTTGCCTTTTACATTGTATCTATTCGTTGTGGTTTGTGTACCCCTATTACTTTATGTTTCATCTTCTTTGTTGACTTGTTATTATTTCCGGAGTGATTTGATTTCTCAAAGGGCTTTGAGTAATATTTTCAGGTTCCCTAGTTAGTTTATAGGGTTACTCGCGTCTTTATTTTTCGGTTTGGTTGCTCAGTGTATGAGCCTTAGTGATCTCATGCCCACCGTAGTGTATGTGGGTTCCCAGGATGGTTAAGATCTACCTGCTCATTTCTGGTGGTCTACTGGCTAGAGTGTCCTGGTGGCATGCGTAAATTCACGGGTTATAACCCCGACAGTGTCGTACCAAAGACTTATAAAAATGCCTCACTAGGCCCTCAGCATTAAACAGTTGTTGTTAGGACTGGTCGACCTGGTGTCAGGATAATGTGACTGGGTGGGTCATCATGCTACGTGTCTGCGGCATGATACCCCAGTGATAGACAACACTATAAACTGTCACACTGTAGACATCATAGGAATAGGACTGCAAAATTGTTAAATCTACGTTAAAAATCCAAATAACACACATGCACATTCACACACAAACACAGACTTACTGTTGATGCTATCACTCGTATTTGGGAACACATTTGAGATAATTAACCGTTGTATTTTCTTCTGGATGGTGATATTTAAAGCGACTATTCTTTGTCACTCATGCTTAACACAGTTATAAGTGGTTTTCATTCCTAATGACGAAATATAAAGGACACATACACAGAATCATATTTTGCATAGAATTTTAAAGAAAAAAAAAGTATTTCCCAGGATTTCTTCACTGGTTATACTGGCGATATAATTAAGACTTTGTATATCTTAGATGCTGTTTGAAGAATTTTTACTTCCCCTTATTTTGATATATTATTGATTTAGGTTGTAGAGTATACAGCTTGGTCTCATTTAAAATGTACTCGTATATATATTACTGCTAGCTCCGCATGGCTATGTTCACTTCCTGAACTTCAGAGGTAAATAACAGGTGACAACATATTTTTACTTTTCCGATATTTAGTAAATCGTTCATTGCACTTTCAGAAGCTGCTATTGCCTACTTCAGCAAAATTCGTTTTCCCTATTTTTCAGGCACATGGAATCATCCATTTTGTTACACCATGCTTAGATTATGTACAATGTCCACAAGTACAGTATCCAAATAAATGCCAACCACATTACATCAAAGTAGAACAGAGATATGCCAACATTATCTATATATTGCATGTTACAAATGCAAACTTCAACTTGTATCTAAATATATATATATGCATGTATCTATATATATATATGTCTCTATATATATATGTATGTATCTATATATATATGTCTCTACATATATATATATATATATATATATATATATATATATATATATATATATGTATATATATATATATATATATATATATATATATATACATATATCTATATATGTCTCTATATATATATATATGTCTGTCTCTACAAATATATATGTCTCTACATATATATATGTGTGTCTCTACATATATCTATATCTGTCTCTACATATATATATGTCTCTACATATATCTATATCTGTCTCTACATATATATATGTCTCTACATATATCTATATCTGTCTCTACATATATCTATATCTGTCTCTACATATATATATGTCTCTACATATAGATATATGTCTCTACATATATCTATATCTGTCTCTACATATATATATGTCTCTACATATAGATATATGTCTCTACATATATCTATATCTGTCTCTACATATATATATGTCTCTACATATAGATATATGTCTCTACATATATCTATATCTGTCTCTACATATATATATATATATATATATATATATATATATATATATATATGTCTCTACATATAGATATATTTCTCTACATATATCTATATCTGTCTCTACATATCTATATGTATATACATATAGATATATGTATATACATATAGATATATGTGGATAGATATATATATATGTATATACATATAGATATATGTGTATACATATATATATATATATATATATATATATATATATATATATATATATATATATGTATATACATATAGATATATGTATGTACATATAGATATATGTATATATATATATATATGTAGAGACATATATATACATATAGATATATGTATATATATATATATATATATATATATATATATATATATATATATATATATATATATATATATATATATATATATATATATATATATATATATATATATATATATATATATATATCACAATGTATGCGATAATCCACCTTATGGTGTAAGGGTGTTGCATCTTCTGGGTAGAACATTCACCCATATATAATATCCTCATACTACCGCCAGTAAGTCGAGTTTGTTTGAGACTTCAAGGTGACAATCAGGTTACAAATTGTCTATCAATCAAATGACCAAGTTTTGTGCACTTTGTATATTCCGGATACATTTCGTTTTTAAAATCGATCGGGGTGGGGATAAAAAGCAAACGGAATTGTGTGGTAATTTTTTTTTATATAGTACTTGATCATTCGGAGGTTTGTAATGTGTTCACGGTAACTACTGTACGAACATTGATATATTTATTTGATTTCATTGCACCTTCATTATAGTAACATATCTAGTAATCTGACTTGACTGCACCTGTATCATGTAGCATCGTGTATAGTTATTTGATTTGACTGTACCTTTATCGTGTAACATCGTGTATAGTTATTTGATTTGACTGTACCTTTATCGTGTAACATCGTGTATAGTTATTTGATTTGCCTGTACCTTCATTGTGTAGGATCGTGCATATTTATCTGATTCGAATGCGTCTTCGTCGTATAGTATGGCGCATCTTTGGTACCTCTATGGTCCACCGCAAAATTTCGCTATACTTTCGAGTGTCAAACTTTCAATGCCAATGGAAAACACTTTCTATCGGAATTCATACGAACAAATAGGGTCGTTTTTACATCGGTCTTAAAATACAACGGTTTATGCTTCTCCACTTCATAAATTATTAAATTCTTTGTAATTTTCTTTATATTTATATCATTATTCTGAATTGTGATTAGATATATTCAGTCAGACAAATTAGCAACTGAGAGCCGCCATAACTAACTTGTACTTATGTTGACGGTTTCTGTTTTCGCTGTCTCTTCTCGTATTAAACGTCTATAACCCCATACATTACTGCCACTTTGTATAAAGCACCTTACGCAATAAGCTAGACCAAAAAGTATGGCATAGTTAGAATTCTGTATGCATACTTTGTACATTCATTCACGTTGCAAAATGTTTTCAAACAAAACATCCATCAATCGAATATTCAGCAAGCATCTAAAAACACGGAAATACGTGAGGGTAGTGAAGGCATATATTTGACATCGGATTTTACTTTTCGATTATTTGTCTTGTACGGTCGGATTTTATACTTGCCTGCAGTGGCTGATGTTAAAAATATCACCAACGTTTATATCTTTGCGACTTGCATAATACTTAGTTACCATTCCTGCATAGGAGTATGTGTTGCTATTCTGGGTTTAACGCCTTAACGGCGTAAGAGATGATATTCATGATGGCCAGTATGATTGGTAGAGGAAGTCTTAAGACGATGACGACTTTAGTACTTGAAATTCTTGCAAATTAGAGTTACTATGATTTATATAAATAAGTGAGACTTTCTGTACCGCAATTATTTCCAGTACAAAACAGAGTTGTGTCCCTTGAACATTTTTCGATTTCTACTGAAGTCGGTTTAGGTATCTGGAGAAAAGGCATGATCGCCCGAGGGACATACAGAAGTTAAAAAAGTATTAAAAAAAACATTGATATTTTGACGAGAAATATGTGTATTAAGTGATGACTTAATTTCATTATTATTATTATTATTATTATTATTATTATTATTATTATTATTATTATTATTATTAAGTGATGACACATATATTCATAGAATGTAATAGTTGTACTGTAAGGGAATAAATATTCTCATTCAATGACCACACAATTTGTATTAGTAAAAACGTGGTATGTGAAATGATAATTGACCCGTTCAATGATCACACACAATTATTATTAGTAAAATCGTCATATGAGAAACGAAAACACACTAGACGTCACACAACACAAAAGAAGCTAAAACGTTTTTTTTTCTTCGATTTTCAGTAGCAGTGCTTTTTCAGTTGTGTAATAGCGGCATAACATTGTTTCAGCACCTTTAGCGTAAACTCCGAAGATTCATTCAATTTGTTCACATTTGGTGGAGCGGATTTTGAGAAGTTTGTATGTGATGTGATTTTAATTAGTTTTACGAATTTGAAAGCAGACCGCCAATTATCACAATTTAGCAAATAATGTCAGGGTTCTCTGGTCATTAGATTTAGTAAACGTAACCGCCTAATCCCGGATGAAATGCATCCAAGATTTAGTGATTAGAAATAGAGCACGCCTACGCCGGGAAGAAAATACAGTCGAGTCTCAGCCAATATCAGTAGTGAAACGTTTCTTATCATGACGTCATTAGTGCCACACTTCTTTTATTATTATGTAAACCGTTAATAAAGTCTACTGCATTGAGCTTACTTCGTGATATTAGTTCTAAATAAAAGACTACAACATTTTTGCATACTTTCCAGTCTTAAGAATTCTTTTAAATCCTATTTATATTTTAATTTTGATTTTTTTATACTTTTCTCAAACACACTGTCTCAAACACGCCACTTTATAACTTACCAAGGAACATAACTCATACAACAACTAACGTTCATTATAATGGCTTGTATCACCATCTTTTGATTGTCGTTCAAAACGAATGACTTCGCAGACGTTCATTGAACGTAAACTCCAAATTCTGTCGTGTGTAAAGCATTCTGCAAAAGTACCTTTTAACAACAGATGAAAGACTTAAAATCATGAATAAATTAATTACTTATAGCGCATGGAACTCGTATGATATGTATTTTGTTTGTTCTTATATATATATATATATATATATATATATATATATATATATATATATATATATATATATATATGATATCAGACTCATTGCTGTACTGAACATGATTTCAGAGTATGAGACATTCGTATTTGGAAAAGGATACTCATAGGAATAGACGGACTCTTTTCCAAATGATTCCATGAAAGATCCAAGATCCATACCAACCAAGATAAGATATTCTTATCATTCCACTATTGAAACACAACACACACCATGTCAATGACCATTACCACTCTATGCCTAATGAGATGTATTACTTTGATATGATCATACTCGTAGATGTGCATGGTCATATATAAATATACTTCGCAGCTGTGCGACATATTCTGTCTTATGTATAATATATTTTATACTATTTTAGAGTTTGACGAGATATTTTTGTATCACCAGGACAAATCCATGATGCGAGATGAAATATATCAGGTGCAGACCTCTAACCATTGATAGACTGTGACTTATTTTAGGCCATTCGAATTGGAATTCATATTTTAATTATCAGCGTATCACATTTGCAAGCGCGCGTAGATTAAGAACAACATTTCGGCTTCCGAGTACACAGACAGAATGAGGTTAAAAACCTATAAAAGATGAAGGCTTATGTACAATCTAAATATATAAGATAGATTCAATATGTTGATTATATTTTAGTGTAGTGGTCAAGGGTATGTATGGTCACTTACTAGCCATCCAAACTTGTACGAATCTCTAATCTAGTGGCAGGTCTGACTGCAAAGCCGACTTACCAGTGTTAATTATTGAGATTTTGAACTGTATCTTTTGCTCTCAAAACTACATAATAAGAACGCTTGGGCTGTGCCGTGCTAGTTGGATTCTGTGAGACCTTATGATGAGAGTTCACTTTTCTTACACTAAGGTCTGTATTTGCAAGAATTTTTGTACAATATCATTGCGAGACTTTGAGGTCGATTTTTTTTATAGCTCATTAGGTATCAACCATAACATGTTCTTTGATAATCAAATGTCCACGATTTATTGAACGCGTAAATGTATACAGAATATATCCTTGCAGGGCCTTAGTGGATTTACTTGATAGCGTCCATCAGTCTATCAGTTGCATCACATACAAGATTAACTACAATAGTTTATGTTATATTTGCAATTCCAGGTAAAAATTACGACTCCATCCGTATGGATCATTCTTATGTATGAGAATACTCACTGGTGGTGCTATTATCATTTCATGACCCCATTATTTTATAAACGTTTTCATTAATAAGATCATTGAGTGAATTTCTAGTTTGTCGGTGGTAAATCCTGGTATTACAAAGGATAGTAATTGTTCTTTAGTTATTTTAAAATGAACGAGAAACAAATGTTTTAGTGGTGTTCCCACTATAAGAATCTTACATATGATCATACCTTCAAAAACATATTGATTAAGAAAATAAACTTCTGATACAAGTTGATTCAAATATTGTATTGGTTCAATAATTTGCTGGAGTGTATCGCCATTGTAATAACGTGTAATACTAGAAACGAAATGTCGCAGTTTCTTAATTGAATACTTATGGTCGGATTAAATCGGGTTGGAATATCCTTTAAATTCATTTTCGTCGATTAAAACCTAATATACTCTTCACTATGATCAACATCATACATGCCAAAACCTCTCGGAGGAAGTTATGTACGATAAGACGCAGTAATATCCTTCCAGTCATGTACTTTTTTCGAGGATGGCGAGTCATTATGATTTATTTCTTGTCCTTTGTACACTCATTAGTTCTGGTGGTTCATGATATTCTGGTGCTATATCAGGCCATCCTAACCCTGGTCTGATCGATGATGAATATATATCAACGACGTAATCATGCAAATGTATTTATATCACAGCTGATGATGTTGGGTCGTGAACTGTAATAGCTATTTTAGATTCTTTTCCAGTAAGATATTTGATTATGTGCTAAAGATCATCATTTATCTGTTCGATATGATAAATACCAGCTGAAATAGCAACAATAATCACATCGGAAGTTTCATCTAGTTTATTTTTAAATTTAGAAATAACAAACGCTGTTACATCCATGTCAAACGCTGAATCCGATATACGTTTAAACATTTTATTATAAATATTATCGTCAAAAATGAAGACACTTCCCGCTATTAAATTTGCGGTTATATTTCATTCCCCTGCACAAGACAATTCCTGATATTCTGGTGCTGTATCAGGCCATCCTAACCCTGATCTGATCGATGATGAATATATATCAACGACGTAATCATGCAAATGTATTTATATCACAGCTGATGATGTTGAGTCGTGAACAGTAATAGCTTTTTAGATTCTTTTTAAGTAAGATATTTGATTATGTTCATCATTTATCTGTTCGATATGATAAATACCAGCTGAAATAGCAACAATGATCACATCGGAAGTTTCATCTTGTTTATTTTGAAATTTGGAAATAACAACCACTGTTACATCCATGTCAAACGCTGGATGAGATATACGTTTATTTTCGGCTTCATTTACTCTTCACCAACAGTGATTTGTAATTTTACTGGTTGAGGTTTCCGTCGTATTAATCGTTGTCACACAGTTTTAAAACCCTTTTATTTATTAAATACACGTACTCGAGTTTAGTTTTTGTGTACAACGATACCCGATGGTGACTAATGTATATTAAGTTGCATGGTGAAATAGTGAGTTCGGTCCATCCTATGCCGAACGTGCTAAGTGCTTTTTAGTGTGATTAGGATTTTTAACGTAGCTTTAATAATTTTTTCAGTCGTCTCGTTACGATGTCTACAATGAGGCAGTTTATAGTGATATCTAACACTGGGGCATCACGCCGCAGACATGTTGCATGATGTCCAACCGAGTCACATTATCCTGAGACGAGGCCGACCAGTCCTAACACTAACCTCTTAATGCCGAGCCACGCGAGGCATATGTTAGTACCACATTTGTAAATCTTTTTATGGTATGACTCGGCTTGGAATCAAACCCATGACCTCCGACTTCCGCGGCGGACGCTCTAATCACTAGGCCAAAGGGGCGGTGAAGTTCTTTTGATGGGAAGAACTGAATGCTTCCAGTGTACAAACGATATCTAAGAACAAATACCTCACCATAGGTAAAGATTAGGGAACCTCTTGTCAGTGAGAGAGTCTATCATTCAGCTGTCAATTTTCTTAATTTATTGTATATAAATATAACTAGTGTACTACCACGACTAGATTTGTATGTTTGCTATGTAGCTTTGATATAATGCATATATTTATATTCTTGTTTGCGACTTAGCAGAGGACTTATATTAATAATATAAAACTTCATTTTTAAGAAATGTTAAGTACAGTAGGGTTAGGTTCACTTCTGATCTTATTTTTTTTGTTGATGTAATTAGTGTGCTGGTAATGTAAGCAGTATAACTTACCGTGCACAACGATATTACCTTTTTATGCCTGTGTCATGTATAGTAGACGGTATTGAATATGTTTTCACCTGTTCGAAGTGTTCGGTCTGTGTAGAGATGTGTATAGCTGTCCAAAATGTATATATTATCCAGAGTGTCTGGAGTGGCTAGATTAACCAGCATGATCCGAGCGTTAAACGTTTTCGGAGTGATAGAGATCGGAGTAGTACACGCTGAAAAGCCAACAAAATGAATAGACTGTAGCCGCTGTGACACTGAACTGCAGCAGCGTGAAGTTGAAATAACTGAAATAAATGACTAACAATGATATGGTCTCTTTAAATGTAAACGCGCCATTCTAGTACTTGTAGTTGAGAAGTCTATTTATTCGTTTCTGTCCGAATCACAAGGATTATACTGAAAGATTATTTTTCTCTTCGTTTAAGAAGGTGTCACTTTTCATATTTGCTTCATTCACATTGTATTCATTTGAGTATCACTCACTGGTGTTTAGATTAAATATTTTACTGCACTTTGAATATTATATTTAGTTTCATTGAGTTGCACTCACCTCTAGATATTTGACATTAGGTTATTGTTTTTTTTGTGGGTCTTTGTATATCCAGTTATATACCCCGCTAAATTCAAAGTCAAGATGAAGGGAATAACGCAAAGTGATAGGGGGTGGTGGTGGTGGACCAACTTGAGATGGGGAGACAGGGCCCAACCCAAAAGCACCTTTAGCTAATCATCAGGGGCTAACAAAATATCCAGCAGAATCCCTAAAAGGAAGCAGATCGAGGCTACACGTCTACTTCGAGGTAGTAGTAGAAGACAATATGCTACTAGCATACCATAAAAAAGATGCCAATTACTAGATTTTGGGAGCGATGATATAGCACCACGCCAGGTTGAGGTACTACCGACCCTAGAGGCAATGACAAAAATAGCGGCTCTGCAAAATGCAGGACACAAAAAGTACATGCTGTACCCAGTTAATCAGTCTTAGCCCTTATTGGAATGTGGATCTTTTATGGTGAAAGGAAAAACAGCCCACGTCCACGTGGCGCCCCCTTTTGAGAGGGAGATAGGCCCAAAGCCGGTAGAAGTACACATCCATGGCCTACCTTTTCAAGTAGAAAAGGAAGAGGTGGAATCCAAATTGTTTACAAGATTTGGAGTGAGGACCCAGGGAAACAAAATGGCAAACTACTGTGGTTGGAGCTCAATAACAACAGGGGCCAGAATAATAAAAGTTGCAAAAGAAGACGCAAGGAAAATACCACCCTTCTTATTCTGTATGGGGTTCAAATTAAGAACTTGGTATAGAAATTGCGAACAGGAAAACAAATGCCCCAAATATGGTAAGGTAGGGCACGGGCCATGGAACTATAAAGAAAATCAAGAACAAACGAGTGGTTGAACATATGCGAACGTAGCCGCAGGAATGACAGCCCAAAGCCAGAATGATGTAATAGGTATGGTAGGAGAATTGGCTAGACAAGTAAGGGAGGAAGAAGGAAGAGCAAGCAACAAATATCCGGAAAAAAAGTGAGAAATGGGTGGACATCTTAACATCCATTAAAACCGGGAGCAAAACGCCAAAAAGAGTAATACCTTAATTCACCACAATCAACCCCTTTGAGATTTTGACGAATGAGGAAACTGCAATATCCTTCAATATCTCGGAGGATATGGTGCCTATTACAACGTCTACATCAATACAAAAAACAAGAGGTGGTAGGGGGCATAAAAAGTAAGGCTATTAATCTCTCATCATCTTTGGAGGAAAGAAAATCAGAACCAGAGGGTTATAAAAACGGAGGTTTTATCTCGGTCACCAAAAGAGTGAAGACAGAAGAAAGTGTCAGCAAAAACCCAGGAAACACCTGAGAGATATAAAAGTGGAAAAGAAGGGAGAAGCCCGATAATGGAAAGCAACGTAGACACAACTAATGAGACAGCCCCTGAGGATACGGCAAATGAAAATAGATTCATAGACACATTATACACTTCACAGGTCACCAGTATTATTGAAGTATTAGATAGTACAGTGTAGTCAGAGAAGGATGACCCAGGATCCCCCCAAAAGGGGAAAGAAATAGGAAATTAATACATACATTAGTCACATTAAACCCAATAACCACTAGTATTGAAGCGGCAACCTGGTAGAGAAACAGAAATGGAGGAACAAAACTTCCGTTTGCTGTCTATTAACATAAATGGGTTAGATAAGGAGAAAGTAAATAATTTGACACAGATAGGAGACTTTGACATACTGTTTATACAAGTGACGCATAATTTTTGTTTTTGTATGGCTTAACGCCATTTTTCAGTACACAATAGGCTATACGTGGCGGCCAGTATTAATGGTGGAGGAAGAAGCCGGAAAACCTCCAGAACGAACCACCGACCCACAAGACGCTACTGGTAAACTTTCTCACATAACTACATGAGCCGAATCTGAGACTTGAACCACAGCATAATAACCTAACGGACGACATTAGAGAACAACTGGAACGTGAAATGGACTGTATTATAATAACCAATAACTCAACGGGAAAGGATACAAGGGGTGGGGGTGTAGCAACTTTTATAAAAATAGGCGAGGGTGTACATGGGAAAGGGTAGAATAAGGGAGTTTTTTCAAGGTTAGATTAATACACATAAACGTGGGAGGGGACAATCTTATTAATGTTTATATATCAGCCAAAATGTATAAAAGAGAAGAATTCATAGAAGTGCTAGGTAAATACTTGGAAAAATATACTTCAAGTAATTTGATTATAGGGTGAGATTTTAATTGGGTAGGGGATGACATTGACAGGAAAGGCGGACTATCCAAAACGGATAAAAATTTTAAGAAACAAATGGACTATGTTATGAAATCACAAAATATGATTGATATATACAGACAATTAAACATAATAAGGGTAGAATATACATTCGAATATAAAGGGGATAGGGGTAGTAGGATTGATAAATTTTGGGGATCTAAATTGGGGACAAATAAATACATTAAAGCAGGGATATTAGAGTATAAAATTTCGGACCATAAATTAATTTTTGTAGAAATAGGGAAATATAAAAGGAAAAGATGGGGGAGGGGACAATGGAAATTGAATAATAAAATTTTGGAACATGAAAAATTTTGGAGGGGTGGGGAATAAATAAAGAAATAGAAAAATTTAAAAATCAAGGGAAATTTGAAATCATTAAAGGGGATTTTAAAAAAGCAGCAAATCTATCATTCCAAAATGAGGGTTAAAAAAATTAAATTAGATATAGAAGCTTTAGAAAATCACATGAAACAATTACAATACAGGGCATAAAAAACACTAGAAGAAAAACCTAAAAACTTAAAAAAAGAATTAGAAAAGGGAAAGGAGATTAAGGCCGGGAAATTTACACAGTTATACAAAATTGCAGAAGGGTTATATAGAAGGAAGGAGTTAAGAAGAGGAGGGGGGAAGACATTAGAAACACTTAAAATAGGAAGGGAATCAACGACAGACAAAACTAAAATACTTAACCATATACAGAGCTACTACAAGAACCTATATACTTCACATAACATAGAAGACGAAGATATAGAAACGTACCTATGAGAGACATATTGCGAGACCATAACCTCAGAAACATAGAAACATATGTGAGGAGTTTATCTCGCAAGATGAGATTATAGAGACAATACGGAGATTAGCAAAGAAAAAATCGCCAAGGAGAGATGGAATCACCGCAGAATTCTATCAAAAATTTTGCGGGGAACTGTCACCCATACTAGAATGGTTATATAATAATATCGCACTAGGGAAATCAGACATGTCTTACACTATGAAGGAAGGGATTATAACACTAATATTCAAAGGGAAAGGAGATAGGGAAAACCTAAAAAAATTGGAGGCCCATCTCCCTCCTTAACATAGACTATAAAATCATAAGTAAAATATTAGCAGAAAGAGTTAAAATGTGTCTTGACAAAATTATTAACATAAATCCAACTAGTGGGCTGAAAGGACGGGAAATACCAAATAACATATTAAACATTAAAACTATAATAGAATACATAAATATTAATGGTAACAATAGTGCTATGGTACTAATAGACCAAGAAAAAGCTTTTGACAGACTTGAACAAAACTATTTATAAAAGACACTAGAAAAATTTGGCTTTGGAAACAATTTCATAAATTGGACTAAAATCCTGTATAAAATCATACACCCATGTGTACAGGTAAATGGAACTAAAACGGGAAAATTTGAAATTAAAGGCATGCAACCTAAGTAAAAACGAATGAAATTATTTTGTTCTTTTTTCAGTTCGTGATTACTTATTTAGTTGAAAAATTACGATTCAGGCTGTTACTGAGGCCGAAATCAGGCTAGTATCGGTAATTTTGTGATAAAAAACGCGATTTTCAATTATTGTCTGCAGACAAAAATTCACTATTTGCCACGCCTATATTCATGTAACCTCTGTGTTGACCTATCCCGAAGATTAAGAATTTTAGCCATGCGCAAACACGTGTTTACAAAAATAATGGCGTGTCCGCAACTAGATCGAAACCAACACTTACATTCTGAAAGGAGGAGGGAAAAAAAAGCTGTTTGGGCAAATTATGTCAGCACACGCATATGTATTGGTGACCAGCATGAACGATGGAATAAAAAGAAGTCCACTTTGAGCCTGGAAAATAATCCAGAGGTCGCCAAATTCTTGCTGGATACTGGTGAGTCTCAATTTTGCAATGAAGAGTCAAGTTTTTATACCGCTGTTTTATTTCTGTAATGTTAACTCTTTATCAAAACTCTTAAAATAGCATATTATATATAAACTGGCATTATTCCATTTAGCTTGAAATAAAATGCCACAGCCCTGCAACAATATCGCTGAAATCCGCATGTACATGACATACAGCAGCTGTTTTTTGAGGCTACCGAAAGGGTATTAAAATGATCATCTTCATTTTCGCACGCAACCATAAGACTATTTAGAGGCAAGCAGTCACTACTGTTGTTTTTTTTAAAATACAAATTATTTATAATGTAAATAGTGATGGCTGTAAATAAAAGTAATGCAATACAGTTAAGTATATTTTATGCACGACCAAATTAAATAGCACACTATGTGTGCATAAACGCTTGTGGGGATGTGGCATCATTCCTTACCCCGCGGGAAAAATTAAATAACTTTCTTTTGAAAGATAAAACAGTGAATAATGACCCACCGGGGCCGGTTTACTTTAATTTAACATTCATTCATTCACTATTAATTGTAAAATATATATAATTTTTGTGTCTAATGAAATATTTATTTTCCCTTGCTATATTAGTTATGAATTTAATGCCAGTGCAAGGAAAACATCAGAAACAGAGGATTGTCAAAGAAGACATGGCCACAACTTCTACACCTGGGCCAACAATTCATAGGATACAAATTCCTGCTATCTCTGATATAACCACATCAGAATCAGATATGGCATCTATGTAAGTATTACTACATTTTATTAAATTTTATGTATATTTACTTGTTTACAAATATTTTGGTAGATGCACCTGGAAATGTATCATTCTATACTAGTTTAATATTTTGCAGTTGGAAAAGATTGTACATTTTGTTAAAATATGATTTGTTTTATTTAGAATAATATTTTTAGTCAGGTAACACCTATTGATATCAAATTGTTATGGAGAGACTATACTAGTGATTGTATGATAACAAATGATCCCTACCATGGACCCATATAGACTTTGACTTTCTTGAAGTGTCTACTATGAGCCAAAGTCCAGCATCTGTTTGATTTCCAAGATTCAGTTTATCTTCAGACCACTGTTGATTATGTTCTTAATGCTTTTAAACAAACATGCATTTGAACCACAAGATGTAGGACCTTTTCAAACTTTTCATACCCATTGCATTTATACTTGTCTTATATGTATGTTTAGATTGAAGTAAATGCAGTGTATTTTGGCCATATGATGTATTAAAAAAAAGAACAGCAGAAACTATTCATTGTAATTCATTTAATCTTATAGGAGTAACAAGATTAAAATCGTGTAATTGCAAGTCGGTATTATTGCATAATAAAGTACCTTTTAATAATTTTATTTTCTACATGTTTTGTGTAAAATTGCAGTCAGAAAGATTTCTAGGATACTTTGAAGAAGAAAAAATGTACATTGGAGCAAATGACTTCAATTCATGTAGGTATGTATGTATGTATGTATGTATGTATGTATGTATGTATGTATGTATGTATGTATGTATGTATGTATGTATGTATGTATGTATGTATTTTCATGAAAATGAATTAAATCAGAAAACAGCATTGAGCTTAACAACATTGTTTCGAATTCCACAACATAGTATTGTCCCATATTTCTTATTTCATTATTAAATATTTAGGCTAAATTTTCTAACACAAAATAGTTAGACTTTGTTTTAATTAAGTTATATATTTTCCTGATTTTTTTTGCCCAATTTTTTAAGAATACAATGTAATGAAGTGGTTTATCATAGGTGCAGCGATGTCTGCTATTACCGGTTCACATACAGTTTCAAACTAATTTTATAAAGAAAAAAATGCTGTTAACTTCTGGGGTTTTTTTGTTATAAAAAAGAAATCAATTAAAAATGATACTGATTATATTTGTTAACAACAAATTACTATTTACATACTGGTGTTGACCGTTCCAGTGGCCTAGTGGTAGGAGCATCCACCTCAGATGCAATAGGTTGTGGAGGCCTTGATCCCTGGCAAGGTCATACCAAAGACATAAAAATGGTATTAACAGCTGCCTCATTTGGTGCTCAGCATTAAGAGGTTAGTGTATGGACTGGTCGTCCTACTGTCAGGATAATGTAACTGGGTGGGATATCATGCTACATGTCTGTGGCATGATGCCTCAGTGCTAAATATCACTATAAACTGCCACACTGCAAACATCGTAGCAATATGACTGAAAAAGGTATCTTAAAAATCCAAATCACACACACTGTTACAATTTTGAAACAGAATTTGGTATATTTTCATCACTGTACAGTAGGCCCAATTTCATGAACTCAGCAGTGATATATTGCTGCAAACAGGGTTAAAGGTCAGTTAGCAAGTAAAACACCCCTGTGAATGTGTAAGAGTTTGTTTGTCTGCATAGGCTAATTGGTATCAACATTGCATAAATACATGTAGTCTTGGATTACAACACTGCCAGAACTTAATGGGTACATCGAGGAAGGTATAAAGTACAACCAGTCATTTTATGTCTAAAAAATCAAGAGGTCAAAGTCTCCTCGCCTGGTAACATGACCCCTGCATTCCTGAATTTGATATGTATATCTGAGCCCGTTTTGCATTGTACTTAGTACATTATATATACTATTCAGGATATATATATATATATATATATATATATATATATATATATATATATATATATCTATATATATATCTATATATATATATATATATATATATATATATATATATATATATATATATATATATATATTATATATGTATATATATATATATATATATATATATATATATATATATATATTATATATATATATATGTATATATGCATGTATGTATGTGTGTGTGTGTGTGTGTGTGTGTGTGAATGAGTACCTAGCTACCCTAATTTTAAAAGAAATGCAATAGGAAACATACATGGGGGTGGGCTTAATTTCAATATTTGTTTCTCTGCAGTAGTTTGTTTAGGTCATGTACTAAAGTTTGGCATTGAGTAATTGGTAATCACTTGAATCAGAAGCATAGAAACCAAGCACAGGATACTAAAACATCAATGTAATTTCTATAGAACTGTCTAGTATTTTGGAATAGGATGTCTGTAATCATTTATAGTAATGGTACACTAGTTTCTCATATAAAAGTCTCTGGGAGACAAAGAAAAGGAAGAATAGAGGCAGAAGTGTGATGGACTGAATGGAACTGGACTACCAGTCCAGATAAAGATCATACAGACGAGTAGGAACACAGGACAAGAGGAAAATCTATTACACTAAGTCAGATGATAAAATAGACCATAACTTGGTCGAGTTAAAGATGAGTGATAGGGTTTTAATTTGAATTTCATTTGATAGATGACTGTTATTTAATGAGATTAAATTGTTGTTTATTTGACTTTCACATTTTGTGTATTCATTAATTTAACTGTTGGCACCACTGACTGGGGGCTCTGAGCATTGCATCTGTCTATCACTACTTCAATTACTCACAAAAACATGCCAAGGGGGTCTTTTGTAATAATTTAAATAATATTGGGAGCACCCCACCCAACCTAAATAACATGGAAAACCTCTATATATGCCATAATTATTCTTAGATGATATCCTTCAGTTTTTTATGCCTGACTGTACATGTACTCTTGAATTAAAGTTATACCTGTACGTGCACATTTGTACTTATATAAGTTTTGTACATTTCATAATAAATAATAGTTAGTTTTACAGTGTATGCAGTTGTGTACATTCATCTGGGTATTCATATAAAGGGTATAATTATTTCTATGGTAAATGAACACATTTTAAAAAACTGAAAATTCGATGCTTTTAAATGGTGTCGAGTATATTTGATTTAGTTGTAATAAGATGGCTGATGATCCACATATGTAATATAAGCATTCAAGGTTGCTTTAGATGAACTAGTATTTTAGTCTTAAAAACCTTATTCTGTTTCCAGAGCCATTTTGTATTACATGATATTGTAATTAATGAGCAGTGTCTGGATAGAATAGTATCCTAGTGTTTGTAGTTCTGTTGATATTTGCAAACTAATCTGTATTCATGAAACACTGCAAAAAGTTTTGCTTTCTCAACTCAATATGAATATGCATTATTCATCATTTAACTTAATGTGTTACTGTATACGCACGATTAAAATCATGTTCACCAGTGTACTTTTGTTTTTTCTATTCTTTGCATCCCAAGACAATGCAAGTCAACTTCAATTCATCCTATGTTTTTAATAAATAGTCTCCTCACAGTTGCTTTCAAAACATAGCCATACATATAATCATTCTTTAGTGTGTAGGTAGCTAAAAAATGTTTAACAAAACTTGTTCATGCAAAATAAAAATTGTATACTACAAAAGAAATGTTTTATACAACAGAAAATCAACATAAATTATATTATTCACACATCATATATTTGGATAGATCATCCAAGTCTTCCTTGTGTAAAGCCATGGCACTGGCCAAAATTATTTATCCATTATACCCCATACACAACAGCTTGGAATGACATGTCTGTTGCCAGTACTTAGGTATCCGTTAAGTCCATAAAATAAACTGCCTATTAGCAGTATGCCTTTTCCCCTGGTTGTAATCATTATCTTCTTCTGCTGCCAGGACATCTTGAATATACCTCTGTGCAACAAGGAGCACGACTTCATCTAAAACAACCAGGTCGAAGTCCTGCAGAAATTTTTTAAAAATTGTCAGTAAAAAAAAATTCCAAATAAAATAAATCCATTAAATATTATGTGGGAAAATATTAATTTTTGTGTTATGCAATGAAGCAAACGTGTAAATATGCAAACAAATGCGCAAATCACATCGACTATCGGATACCTGAACGTAATGTGGTAATGCAACTACCCAAGAAGATCAACTTTATTCTGAGCCAAAGAAGCGACTTTAGCGAGACCTTTTAATAGCGGTTCTGATTACAATGATACAAATTATCATATTTTTAGTTGGTTTATCTTACAACGTAACAGAATCACACAAACACGAGAAGTAAACACTTTCAAGAATGGCCCCTTAGGAACCCCTTATTGTCAGGATTTTCCATCATATTGACTTTTTTGCCTACTTCTTGTAATTTATCATATATAATGAGAAATCTATAAGCAATACATATATTGTGGGTGACTATAAAGAACTAAGGAGAAGGAAAGACGAAGGATAAGGCAATAATTACATCAAAAGAGAATCACAGGCTTACCTCGACTTCCATTATTTGTTGACGCGCGTCACTTGACACTGCGACTTCGGAGAATATCGGTAAATTTCGTTTCTGCATAATTAATTAGCAATCCGTACAGAAAATCGTTATATTTTCATTGATTAAACTTACAGATGTACATTTTTTGAAACTGAATTACCTGTAATTACTCATTATTTCTACTATACTTTTCATAATATCATGCATTTGCAAGAACAAAATAGTCGAAAAACTTAGGTTGTATGCCTTTAAAAGATCAGTGAGGCAAGGATGCCCACTATCTATGCTATTATATGTAATAGCAATATAAATACTTAGCATTAAGATTTAAAAAAAACAAATATGATATTAAGGGAATTAAAGTTCCAAATATTAAATAGGAAGTGAAAATGTTACAACATGCGGATGATTGCACGAACTTCATAAAAGATAGAAATTCCTATGATGAATTGATAAAGGAATTCAACAAATTTGGTAAGGTGTCGGGTTCTTTTGATGGGAGACTGGAGAGGAAAGCGACATGGGCTCTCTCCTACCTTAATTAAAGACAGAGTTAAAACGTTAGGGGTAAATTTTGGGGAAAATGAGGACAAACAAAACCTCAAAGAAATTAGGAAGAAAATTCAAGAAAATATGGAACGGGCCTATTGGAACGGGCACAGGTAGCAAAAAACTATGTGTATGTGCACCTTAATTTTAAACTAAAATCAATAGACATTCAAAATGCAACGCTTTAAAACATAGATAACGAAATTATTAAATACTTATGGGGGTTTAAAATGCATTACATAAACAAGGAAACACTATATAGGGAAAATAAGAGGGGTGGCCTAGGCCTCCCCCATCTAGTCCTAATTAAATACACCAACATTTTAAACAGGTTTAAGGAACTTAAAGCAGAGCCAAAAATAGCTTGGCAAGGTCTCTATATCTATTATTTTGAGTTCTCTATGAAGCAGAAAACATACATATACAGAAACAATAAACTAATAACGTTAATAGTGGTGCCAAGAAAATTAAGATCAATAAAAGAAATGTTTTTTAAATATAGGGATGCTATGGAACTATGGGAAATCGATACAAAATCAACATACAAATGGTTAACAGATTGCACGATAAATAAGGGAACAAAAATATAGAACAGAAACACATAACCGTAAATTGGGATAGGGCCTGGGGAAACTGGGTCAGACTTAAATCGCTAAAAATGAAAAGTATCCTGTTCAAATACATGCATGATGCGTGGTTGACAGGAGACTTCGCAGTGCGACGGCATATGGTCAGAGTATTGCCAAAATGTCTACTGTGTAAAAACTTATTCTTTACAAAAATTCACACAATGATAAAATGTGAGAAAAATAAACCAGAAAGAATGGAAATCATTGGGAAAATTAAGAAAATACAGCTATACAATAGTAATCAATTATTATATTTTGATGGGAACTACAATACCCAACTACTAAACGATATATCAGATTATATAGTTAGGGATATGAGAGCATGCGGGCAGGTGATTATTATAGAAAAAAAACTTTAGATAGAAGGGGAACAGGGTACTCAGGAGGAGAAGTACTAGCAAGGAGAACACAGGGCTATACCACATGGCGCTACGCGAAGTGGGAGGGCCCGTAAAAGAGCTAAGAAATACTCACCTAGATAAATCAAGCAGAACAACACAGGTAAAACACACTAGATAGTTTACTGAAATAGTCACCTGTTGCACATATAGTCTTCACTAAGCATGCTCTCATATCAGTCACTGGTGACCTCTACTGATGTATACTCTGTATAGTTCATATGAACTGTACAGAAAGCCCGTTTTAGAGGGGAAATAAACAAATGGTTTTAAAACGGAATAGAATAAATAAGATAAATAAAGAGAGGACGAAAAAAAGATCAAGAATGGTGAGGTACAAATAAAATTTAAAAAATGTACGGATCCATTTTCGATCTAAGTAGACCTAATGGATAAATAAGGAAGAAGACAAAACATGGAATATGATAATTGCTAGCATTAAAACAATAAGGATGGGTAACAACCCATACTAAATACTAAACTTAAGACACCATGTTTTGTAACAAACTCGAAAGGAACTAAAATATTAAATATCCATAAATGCTAATCATTAAACAAATGAAGACCGTTTTTTTAAGGCCTAATTAGTATACAACTGGGAAATTTGATATAGAAAAATGCTATCCATACAAGAAACACTATATATACGTATACAAATAGCAACATTCATATAGCACAACACAAATAGCATACACATGATGTAGGTTTGTTTGTTTGTTTGATTATGATTTTTAACGTAGCTTTAACAATTTTTCACTCATATCGCTACGATGTCTGCTGTGAGGCAGTTTTATAGTGATGTCTAGCACTGAGGCATCATGCCGCAGACATGTAGCATGATGTCCCACCCAGTCACATTATCCTGACACCAGGCCGACCAATCCTAACACTAACCTCTTAATGCTGAGCGTCAAGCGAGGCAGCTGTTAGTGCCATTTTTGTAAGTCTTTGGCAAGACTTGGCCGGGGATCGAACCCACGACCTCCCGCTTCCGCGGCGAACGCTCTAACCACTAGGCCACCGGAGCGGTCATCAGGATGTAGGAAACCCCGAGCCAGCGTTAACTTTAAATATAAAGAGAAAGGTGAAACCAGGATGGGATGTAAAACCCAACCTGGAAGAAACCTTCTCATAGAAAACATTAGGACCTAAAAATCCTCCTATTGTGATATAATTCCGATGGGAAAAATAAGGTTAGGTTAAAAGTAAAGAAATTTTTCGTTAAGAAAACAAAACAACACATCAGGGGGAACACACCTACACATAACACACCTTTTTTGAGTTTTTTCGATAGGGGTAGGGGCATCTATCTTGTGCCCCCCCCCCCCAAACAAAAAAAAATTGTGCGGATCACTGAGTTTATTCTCCTTACATGTAACCTTATAGCGTGGGCTAAGGTTGGGGTTTGTAAACCCATTGTATTTTTTTTTTTTTGGGGGGGGGGGGGCGGGCTGTAAAGATAAGTTTTATATCTGTCCATGATTTGTTTGCATAATGTTCCTGAGTGAATTAATTTTACTGCATGAGTAAAATTCTACATTGTGTGCTAGCTGAGTATGTACATATTTATTACTGTTAAACCGCTGTTAATTATTAACCCCTTGTCTTTATTTTGTAAAGTAATTTAGTTGTATTTTTCATTTCTAAATTTATGCTTTCATATGCTAATTCATCCAATATCTGGATTATATATACACGCACATATTTGTAATTAATTGCTCATTCAAGTAATTCGTTATTAAACATTGTATTTATAACATCATCAAAGTGTTCTGTTGTGAATCCGGAAATCCCACCCTGTTATTATTTTACAATCGTGCTAGTCTTTACTTAATTACTGAAAACGATTTAACTGCAACATAGCCAATAGGACCAATTCCTTTATCACGAACAACATCGATAGCTTTCATGCCTAGTTACTTAGCAATCGGTATTGCTTTTGGGGCTATCCTTCTAAATAAACCCTGAAAAACATCACCGATTCCATTAACGTAAAATGCTGTATACGTCATATTCTGACTACTGCTCCAGATACACAGATGAATTCTGGGACATCTTAGAAGCACTAAAATGGATTGGAAAAAAAAGACAAACAAGCCAGTTATAATAAGTGGTTCGCTTAGTGTCATAGCCTCAATCCAAAATAACACCACTAAATCAAGAGAGAATTTCCTAAACCAAATCAACGCAATAATGAAACAAATAAATATAAACAAATTAAGCATAGAACACACGTGGATGCCATCACACATCAATATCCAAGGAAATGACTTAGCAGACCAGATAGCTAAAGAAAAACTCAATAAACCAAATTATACGCCACTCGAATATATAGTCAACATAAACTATTCAGCCTAATAAACACATTAATTAACAATAAATGGCAAACAGATTGGAATCAAAATCACAAAAGGAGAAAATTATATAATATCATCAAGGAAGTAAATATAAAAAGAAAACCACCTAGGTGCACAGGCTATAAACAAACAATAATAAATCGAATTCTCTTAGGAAAAACTAAACTTGCAAACAGCTTCGGAAAATACATAGGACCCTTCCCACATAATATAAATTGATACAATTGTAACACCCCAGAAGACTTACACCACATCTTTAATGATTGTAAAATAACCAAGAAGGAAAAGAACAAAATTCAGATCCGAACAACAAATCATAACCGCCCCGAATACATACACAGAACTAATTCAATTAACAAATATCAACCCCCAAACAATATTCACAAATATAATTGATTTTTTAAACACAACAATGCTACTAAAGAAAATTTAGAAAGTAGGAAAAAAGAACATAATAGCGAGAAGAGAAGAGAAAAAAAGAAGAAAAAACTAAGGATAAAACCTAGTACTAGCTCAAACCAAAAGTAATCATCAAAAATGAAAGCCTCTTTTAGGGATGGAAGAACTACCAGGAATGAGCAGGTAGATCTCAAACATCCTTGGAACCCATATACACTACGGTGGGCATGAGATGATCAAGGCTCGTATACTGAGTAACCAAACCGGAAATTAAAGATGCGAGTAACCCTATAAACAAAATAGGGAGACCAAAACGATTACATAGAAACTATTACTAGAGTAGTCCAGGGGTAGGCAACCAAAAATACAGCCTCGTTAAGGAATGCAAGCACCATCAGGAAAAAGCAGGTGGATCTTAACCGACCATGGAACCCACATACACTACGATGGGCATGAGATCACCAAGGCTCATACACTGAGCAACCAAACCGAAAACTAAAGACGCGAGTAACCCTAGAAACAACCTAGGGAACCTGGAGAAATTATTCAAAGCTCTTTGAGTAATCAACTCATTCCGGAAATAATAATACGTCAACAAAGCAGATGAAAGATAAAGTAATAGGGGTACACAAACCATAGCGATTAGATAATTAAGGCAATTAGCGAATAAAAAAACACCATGTAGAAGGCACAAAGAAAAAAAATTATGTTTGTTAATTTTTTCTCGATACCGCTCATAAAGTAAGTATAGGAACCTACCCTCACTGCTATTACCTTCGCTAACTTTCCTCTCAATACAGCCTCATTGACAGTAAATCATAATTACCAAATACCTATCAAGTTCTAAAGTCAGGTAGCCAAAAATTAAATATAAGTAGATAGTCTGACACCAGACTATCATACACTTCTGTCCCGATATTATGGTCCCAATTTGGACAGTATGAGGTGGTTTAAAAGCTCAAGAATACCAGGCCCCGCAGAACAAGGCTGCAATTAAATGTTATTTAACTTTAGATATATAGACCCCCAACTCAATTATAAGGGCTGGGGTGTATGGGGCTGTAGATTATATTAACTCAAAACAGCACAGAGTTCGTCCAATTTGGGGGTGGGGAGAAGAGTTTGAATAAAGGGACATCACCGCTGGACCAAAATCGGATAAAAACATCAGGAGAGAAACAATTTCAAAGAACCCAGGACAAAGGAAAATGATGGCTGGTCCGAGGGAACAACCATATGCTGGGACGCCATGATAACAAGATGGCAGCGTGACATTATGGGCTACTCAAACAGACAAGTAAAAGCAACACAGAAAAGAATCCGATTGCTTTCATTGCCTGGTTAACGAGGTCCTCATTTGGTACGAGAGCCCTCTTCGAACAATCTAATTCACAAAGTCGGACGTGGTCATTTGTTTTGCACACCGTTCAAAATTGGCAAGCTACTTTTACCAAACGGTTACTATACTTATTTGTGTCGCATGTACATTTTGGTATTCAATCTTGTTGGGGACCTAATACATATACACTTTGTACTAGACAAGTTGGAAGGTTAAGATAGCTGTACAAATTTTGCGACTTCATTGATTTGATTTAATTGCATAGGTGGCTCGCACATTGTTGGCCCACTAGTAACAACTGGACCAGATTTGAATTAGGCACGTAATCACGATGTTGCGGGGCTGTACGACATCCTTGGACGTAATGGTATCTCTCTTTTATTGCCAGAACTCAAATAACTCCAAAATGGCGGAGATGTGAAACTAATTTCCAATACCTACACTTGTGCTATTGCACACCATTAACACACATAATTGGCTGTTAGGGTTGAGTGTGTGTTGGGTCAATTCCACTGACCCAGGGTCCTCCAATCAGGTCAATGGTTACTTAATAGCTAGCAACCCCGACCTGACGACCAACTGTAATAGTACTCCTTGAGTACATAAATGCCTGGGAGAAGCGGCACCATTCCTCACCCCCAGGAGAAATTAAATATCCAGCTTTGCTGGAAACTTAAAACAGTGCCACATGCCCCTAGTGGGCGATACAGCACTATAATTCAAATTCATCATCATACGTTGGTAATCGAGAATTTATCACTCGTACTGTGATCGGTCCACGTTGAGCATTATGTATGATCATCTTATTCGTTATCTATTTATTAAATCACTGATATTTATCAACAACACATATCAATAGAAAAGGCAACACAACATGCTTCGGTAGCAGCAGTTGTAGCAGTAAAATACAGTATTAGTAACAACACACAAAATAATACCCCAAATATTAATCTCGTTAGTAGCAGTAGTAGAGGTTATCATCAGAAACAAAACCTAAAGGAAATATAACTAGTAGCAACTATATATATATATATATATATATATATATATATATATAGTAAAAGATGAAGACAATAATAATATTACTTGTATATTCAATATGTATTTTGTGTTGGGTTTTCTATAAGTAATAATTGTCAGGGAAATGTTTAAAACATCATATAATATAACTACCTTTTCTCTATAATTTTATATTGTATGTTAAGATAATTACTTGTATGTAAGCAAAAACATTGATTTTCCCATCGGGGAATTCCTGGCCTACCACATATTTACCATGTTTTTACCTCATTGGAATTCTATAGTCCATTAATACCTACGAACTAAATCAATATTTTATGATTACTGTGAACTCATATAGAGATTTTTTAATTATATCACCGTGTTACACCATGCCAGTAAGCACGTCAACACTATTCCAGGCTATTATCCAATCAGCACATCCAAGTTTGGAAATCATCCGGAACACCACTGGATATCAGTTGGAATACTTTATACTTTTCAACTTGTGACAGAACAGTTATGAAATTTTGGAATTATATTCACAATACTGTAAGTTGTATTTAATTTTTCACTTTGCATCTACGGGAAATAAATTATTTCTTGAATTTACTACACTTGTTACTTCTTTCTCTCTCTCTCTCTCTCTCTCTCTCTCTCTCTCTCTCTCTCTCTCTCTCTTTTGCTTAGTTTAGGTCAAAATTGCCGTTAAATACATCAAGACTAGTACATGTAGAAGTAATAATAGTGGCATTAACGGTAGTGAAGATGAGGAAAATAGTAGCAGTAGTAGAAATAGTAAAAGTAATTCAAATGGTAGTAGTAATAGTAAAAGTAATTCAAATAGTAACTGTATAATCCCTGGAAGACAATGTACTTGCAGTTATGTAAGTAGATGAGGATATTCAAGTTTTTGGCGTACAAGCAGAGAATTACAAACAGGTGCTAAGTATCAAAAACATTTATGCAAGCATTGCGTTTTGCTGTCACACTAATTTATCAGTTATTTTGGTCAATACCGTCTACCTGTCTGCCTTATCATGCTCACGGCTAATCCACCTGAATAAATAAACCTCTCCCGGGTTTTAGTGTTTTGCACTTAATTTCTTGCACTGATAAGACTAAAGTCTGGTTGGGTTAGGCCAATTTTTTTTATAACATAACGCGTTGCTATGTACATGAAAAAGTCTCCACTGTCGTGGGTAATTTGTTTATAACAAAAATAAAATGGTTTCTGTGAAAATGAGATATGCAGTTTAACATCAAAGAGAATGCTGATATTTTTTTCTTTCGAGAATCATTTATTAAATTGTATGAAATTTTGGAGACGGGAAAGATTGAATAATATTATCTGGATTTGTATACAGAAAGCATAGAAGTTTTGAAAAATAATAGTCTTGATGACTCAAATGTTAGCATGACGAATTCTCGAACAGAAGAGTGTGGTTACGGATACCTCTCAAACTATGCCGGACTGCAACCGTTGTGTCTCTCTACAATCCTATCATATGCAGATATACGGGTAATCACCAAAATAGTAAACTGTATTGCATACGAATCAACCGAAATTTATTATTATTATTATTATTATTATTATTATTATTATTATTATTATTATTTAAATTATATTGCGCACGAATCAACATAAATCTATTATTCGTATTATTATTATTATTATTATTATTATTATTATTATTATTCGTATTATTATTATTATCATTGTTATTATTATTATTAGTGGTAGTAGTAACAGTAGTAGTAGCAATAGTACTAGTAGTAGTGTTGTTGTTATTATTATTACCTTTAATTAATAAATTGCATTGCATAAAATTCAAATGAAATTTATTGTTAATGTTTTCCCTTTCGATTAGCAAACTGTATGAATATGAAAGAACTAAATATTATTATTACACTTTACATTTACGATTGAATACTTCTAAAACGAATTAATAATAAAGTGTACAAAATAAAAGACAAATCCGTTGACAGCTCAGTAAAGTTTTGATTATTCTGTAATATTCTATAAGGCACAAATTCATTTAAGTAAGATCTGTAATACAACCATCTTAACGTCATCTTATTTTGTTATATGTTGCATTTTATAAGATGCTTTGCAGTAATTAATTATAAAAAATATAAATGCGTAATGCAAGAAGAGAAGTTAGCATGGTGACACAAATGATCGAACTGAGGCCATAATTAGCACATTCAGGCAAGATATCACAAGACTAATAGGTCTGGACCTGCTGGGCTTGTAGTCTTACAAAATGTTGTCCATGCACTTAGGCATACCATAACCCTTGCACTCAACCTCTTTATTGTTTGTTGCTATTTGTATCTCCTCCTCCACTTTATCGTCATCATAATGATGTTACGGAATAGTTGAGCATATGCATGAAGCCGTTATTAGTAACTGAAGAATTTACCTTCTTCGATTAATACAAAAATAAATCAGTTATGTTTCTGTCTCTATCTCTTATCTTCGACTCTCGTACACAGATACACATGAAAGTCGATATATTTTAATTACGTCCTTACATTTACGGTAGCTATGGCAACACTCCTCTCAGCCCTGACCTATTTATCAGCAAAACAGTTGGCAAGAACTTCGCTGTATCTGTGAAAAAAACTTACACGCTGGTTATTTTTGGTTTAATAAGGTTTTCAAATGGAGGACATAGCAGGTCTGAAAAAAAAAGCCTTTCACTTAGGTGTTCACACTGCATGCGTTGCACCTCGGTGTTTATGTCCTGGAACGCTTCCACTAGAACACCAGATTTACATGCATGAACACCTGGTCACGTGCCAAAGATGTAGTAATTTTAAACAATTCAAGTACAAAATGCTTTGTTTTACTACGGCAGATACAATGACAATCGTGACATTTTTTAATATCATAGTAGTTACGTGCATTAACATTTCAACTGTAGTTATTTTGAAATGATTGCCATGCAGAAGAATGGTATGATGTAGACAGTGAGCAAGCCAACAATATCGAACTCATCTAACTACGATTGATTACAATTCTCAGCTATAATTACCAATATATAAACACTGCAAAAACGATAGATGCTAATTCTCACCTATAAATAACAATATGTAACTCATGCAAATAAGATTGATGATAATTCTCACCTATGATTACCAATATATATAAACACTGCAAAAACGATAGATGCTAATTCTCACCTATAAATAACAATATGTAACTCATGCAAGTAAGATTGATGGTAATTCTCACCTATGATTACCAATATATAAACACTGCAAAAACGATAAATGCTAATTCTCACCTAAAAATAACAATATCACTGCCATTCCGCCTCCACCCACTCAAAAACTGAAAGAGATTAACTTCATAGTGAAAGCATTCAACTTCTTATTTAACAAATGGGATTTGGTTAATAAGGACGGGGGACTCCGAGTGGCCGAGCGGTCTAAATCGCTCTCCATTACGGATCACTGTCATCTTGCCTCTGTCTGCTTGGGTTCGAGTGTAATATTCGGCTAATGTAGTTAGGTGAGAAAGCTTCTTAGTAGCTTCTCGTGGGTCGGTGGTTCTTTACGGGTTTTTTCCGGATTTTTTCCTCCACCAATAATACTGGCTGCCATGTATAGCCTATCGTGTGCTGAAAAATGGCATTAAACCCTACAACAACCAAGTATGATCATGACACAAAATAGAGTTTTTAAGCCAAGCTCAAAATTTAATGTAAACCTTAATAAACTGCTGACAACACCGTCGATTGCTATGGCACTTTTTGGCCAATAAATGGGCTGGATAAATAAATTAGAAAATGATTAATCAAAATTCACATAAGGAATGTTGAATGCCATATTATGTGTCTTTATATAATTAGCCTTATATTGATTCTTTTAAACACATTTTATGACAAAGAAAGAGAGAAGCACGTTATGCTGGGGGTGGGCTGTAATGGCAGCGATCCCTCTAGCTTAAGTTCGTAACTTGGCAATAAGATTTGGCAATTGAAAATACTACATTGCTATCCAGATGTATCTAAAAGTAGATACACATTTTCCTGATATCCGTATTCCTACTCCTAGTCTTGTAGTCCTAGCACAATCATAATGTATTTGATTGCAAATGTGATATTATAATTTTTTTTTAAAAAAAATTATGGAATTAAAAGAAAGATAAGTAGACTTATCTATCATTTCGGTAGAGTTAGAAGAAAAAAAACGCATTGCACTTAGTTTAATTGCTTTGCAGCTTCTCCCTATGGTGTCAATGATCACTTAAAGCATTGTTGACAACTGCATCACACTTCCGGTGCTAGTGAGACCATTGCATATCTATCTGTGTTCGTGAGACCAAAGCATAAACTATAATTTTAGTGAATGTTTGGAAACTTCGAATATCTCCCATCGTGCATCAACGCTGACGTAAAGTTACCAAACTATCATCGAACTTACGGGACACGTTTCGTTGGAACTGGGGTCTCTTCTGTTCGAATTACATCAACGTAAACTATTCAAGAAGACAGATTTACTTTTTACCGGCCCTTGATAATTGCTTGCAAATTATGCCAGGTATCAGTTAGAGCATGTGTGAGTCTGTTATTGGCTCTTTCTCTAGCCTACATCTGACACAACCTTAATCAATTTGTAACGCTACTTCACTCATCGTTTAGACCTTCGTGGCGGATCGATCTGTTATGATCGACTTATCAAAGAGTTTAGCGCTCCTTCTCTTAGCAATGTATTTGTAATGCCTCCAATTGCAACATACTCGTCTTATGAACGCTCACTCCATATATACACCCAGACAGCGAGAGACTCACTTTATGTTACTGGAAACATTCAATTTTTATGCAACGATGGCGAATTATAAATACCTGTATATACTGATATAATTCGTTTTCTATACATTGATGATGAAATATACGTACAGGTGTATACCGTTAACATTATTTGTAATTTTATTACTCGAAACTTTACATGACAACTGTAAACGCTTTTGCCAAACGTAACACGTTACGTTTTTAATATGTGCCTTTATTGCCATCCTAATCTCAACCCCTCCAAGAGAAGAGACTTACTTTTCGTCAACGCGTGCTTCCGTTTGAAAGAAACATTTCTTTTACGCAAAAAACGTTGGTTGTGTTGAAAGTCGAACTTACACAAACATAACTGAAATGTGTGAGGGATCATTAAGGCGAACGCTTTAGACCACTACTATTTTCTACATTCAGAGAAGGACCGACATAAACAGATTTTGGAAGATATTTGTGCAAGCATTGCGTTTTCTTGTAACAGTAATGTATACATTATTCTGTCACTACCGTCAACCGATCTGCTCTCCAATGTTAAACTTTGCACTAATGTTAAACTGATAAGACTAAAGTCTTGCTGGGATAGGTCAACGTCTTATGACGTAACTCGTTGCTATGCACTTTTAAAATCCTTTTTGCATTTTTCTGCATTTGTTTCGTCGTTTAGCTTATAGCAACCAAGCTTTGTCTGGGATGTGAGACATTATCTAATACTGAAGGGAATTAACACGTTATTAAAGGATCTATAGCAAAACTTAATTCAAGAAGCTTTTTTCAACGAATTCATTGAAACTTTGTAAGTATCAGATTTCTGTATATAATTTTGCAAGAATGTATATGTTTGTGGCATCGAATATTTTTTTTAAAGATCCATGCCAATCTGTTCACTTATCCTCATATATGTGTTAAACAAAATCTGCGATATCAGTTGATTCCCGTGGGTCAGAGGTCCTTACCGAAGTTTTCCCAAGTTCTTTATCCATAAATTAGACTGGCCGCCATGTCTTGCCCATCTTTAGAAATGGAGTTAAACCCAAAACAACAACAACAACAATTAGGTCATAATTCCTGGATTGCGTTATTAAAATACAATTGTATTCTGAAAAAGGTAGCCATGACTGAGATCAGTGCTAGTTCATTGGTTAAGGCGACAGACTTTACCAGAAGGGTGCGTTTCGAATAATAACCACACCAGGCCGTGACGATAGCCTTTGTGTGCGCTTCTAAATAACGTGTCATGTGCTTATGTGCTTTTAAACACCGAATAATTCGGTGTAATAGAAGTAATTGTATAAAATAGATTCTGTAAGATATGATTACCCAATTAATAGGATGATACAAATTTTGAAGTAAAGTCCATTCGTTCTGATCTGTGATAACATTATGAAACTTAATTAGATTTCTCACAACTTAAAACAATATCAAACGCCTTAAGCGCTTTTACGGTAAAAGTAATATAAGACTGTCACGTGTTTGCCCCTTCTGGTAAAGTCAGTCGTCTTAACTAGTGAACTCCGGTAAGACACAAAATGGGTAAGACATTATGGCCTGCTACTTCTAACTCAGACACAGAAAAATGAATCATGGCATTAATTTGTTATATCAATTACACTTTTGGACTCGGACATTGGAAGAATAATGTCAATAACTTGTTATATCAGTTATATTTTAAGACTCGGACAAAGGAAGAATAATGGCAAGACCTTTTCATATAAGTTACACCTTTAGACACGGATAATATTAGAATAATGGCAAGAACTTGTTATATCAATTGCACTTTTTGACTCGGACATTGGAAGAATAATGGCAAGAAATTGTTATATCAATTACACTTTTAGACTTGGACAAAGTAAGAATAATGACGAGAGCTTGCTATGTCAGTTACACCTTTAGACTCGGAAAAATGGAAGAATAATGGCAAGAACTTGTTATATCAATTACACTTTTAGACTCAAAACAATAGAAGAATAATGGCAAGAACTTATGATAACAATTACAAGTTTAGACTCGGACAATATAATAATAATGGCAAAAACCTTATTTGCCTGAAACTTGAGACAGATAAGATACACCCTGATTATGAATTTAAAGAATCCGTTTCATTGCAAGAAGATTACCCATGCTTGTGAAGAATAAATAAGTGGTTACATATATATATATATATATATATATATATATATATATATATATATATATATATATATATATATATATAGAGAGAGAGAGAGAGAGAGAGAGAGAGAGAGAGAGAGAGAGAGAGAGATTACAATATATAATATATATTTCCTTTTCATGAATTAAATTGCTTCTGAAGTCGACTGCCGTAAATAGCTAACTTCCATTAACTCGTTGTAGCTCGAGGAAATAGATCTGCGTACCAGGGACGAATTGTTTTTTTTTTTCCAGCGGGGTGGGGGTGGGTGAGGACATGTGCTGTAAATTCGCTGTAGCCTACATACGTTACGTTGCCCCCACTCCCCAATCAAGTTTTGTCCCCCACCCTTCTTCTCAAAAACGTTGAAATGAGGTCCCTGCTGCGTACAATGGCTGAGTTCCATATATCATTGCTTTGCATGCAATGGCATATTTGCCCGGTGATTCACGGGGTCATGGAATTGCATACAATGGCTAACTTTCATAAAGCTGAGACCTCACGGGGATATGGCTTTACACACCATGGGTAACTTCCATAAGCTGTGGAATCAACGCGATGTTGATTTATATACCATGGAGACTTTCATTAATGTGGGAATATGGATTCTAAAGCTTTTACTGCCTTCCATCAATTTACATATAAATTTTGATAAGTTCGTGGACCCGCGTGTACATACATTATTATTATTATTATTATTATTATTATTAGTAGTAGTAGTAGTAGTAGTAGTAGTAGTAGCAGTAGTAGTATGTCATTTAAAAATTGAAGTCCAGGTGGAGCGTTTCTTCAAATAAAATAACTATGGATGAAATCATATTTACTAAGTCAAATCTACTTCAGGACCACAACAAATAACCGTGACTGATCAATTACAGGGCTCCGACAAAATAACCACAATTAATTTCATATATACAGTACAAGTCAAACATTTTTTTTTTTTGCAAACAGTTCGATGTATATTAATGTTTTTATTTCGACTATTTTTCACATAAAAGTAGCGAGGTAACGAAATGTCTAACGTTGTTAAATTTTAGATTTTATGCTGGTAGTTTTATACTAGTATTTTGATTTCTGTCTAACCTTGTTCAAGTACTTTTATTCCGGTAGTTTTAAAGTGGTAGTATTTAGTTGTCCGATATATTACGACTCAGAGTGGCTTGTTAGTATTATATATGTAATACCCAATCCGGTACAACAGTTAGCATACTTGCAAAACGTGTGAGAGAGAGAGAGAGAGAGAGAGAGAGAGAGAGAGAGAGAGAGAGAGAGAGATTTTATATTCAATTTACACACCTATCTAAATTTGCATCTGGTGCACATTTGGAAATGTAAATTGGCGGATGTCAAAAGCAATTTCGTATGCAAATAACAATACATTTGATTTGTGACATTTTAAGTGAATAATTTTGAATCTTTTAGCTAAAAATTTAAATAGTCATATTTTATTTTAGGCATTTAACATAATTTTATAATACGTCTATTTGTACATTTTAAAAACCGTGTACTCAACTTAAAACTAGATGAAAAGTCTGCTTTTGCATAGCTGCGCCATTCTGTTAGTATTCACTGTTAAACAGATACGCAAGTATGTTATCATTTATTTTTAAATGTATACGAGTATGTCATTGTGCCAAATCACGACGGCAATTTCCAAAGAATCCTTAAATGAATATTTAGTATGCGTCGATTGATTCTCAAAACATGCAATCAAACGACTTAAATTTTGACGTATTTAGTCTTTAACAGCTTAGATTTTGATGTACTGTAGTAATCAAATGGCTTAGATTTTGACGTAATGTAGTAATCAATGGCTTAGATGTTGACGTAATGTAGTAATCAATGGGTTAGATTGTTACGTAGAGTAGGTTTCAGCGACTTAGAGCTTGACGTGATGTAGTCTTCAATGGCTTGAATTTTGACGTACTGTAGTCTTAAACCGTTTAGAATTTTGGCGCAGTGTAGACTTCGATGGCTTACATTTGACGTACTGTAGCTTCAATGCGACGATTTTGACTCACTGTAGTATTCAATTACTTCGAGTCCGACATACTGAAGTCTTATATTGGTGGTGCAGGAAACCGGAAAATCCGGAGACCACCAACCTTGAATACGATACCACTTTATCGTTCTTCGCAGAGCCGATCCTGAAGAATATTATGACTGCGTGATTTTTTTAATATTTTCCTAACCTATAATTTTCTTTTGTAGGCCTTCTTTGGAATCTCTCTTCTCCCCCCCCCCCCCCAGTCTCTCTCTGTCTCTTTCTCTCTCTCTCTCTCTCTCTCTCTCTCTCTCTCTCTCTCTCTCTCTCTCTCTCTCTCTCTCTCTCTCTGTGTGTCTCTGTCTCTGTCTCTGTCTCTCTCTCTCAGTTTCTCTCATCTTCTGAATAAAGTATCTATTTTAAAAAAAAATAAGTATTAGCTTTAAATAGCTTGATCATTAAATTTAATTTTAGTATTATATCAACGGAAGACTTTGGAATTTAAATTTTTGCATAAGTTGCAATATGTATGTATGTTGATCTGCGTCAGACGCACTTCATGTAACCATAGTAGCTCTTGCCTTTTTCTGCTGATAACACCTGATGCACTCCTTGTCACTGGGAGTAAGGTGATTACGATGGTCAATGTAGGACACTCTGCATTACTTGTCAATAGGGCAAATGTAATTACGAAGGTCAATTCAGGACACTGCATTACTTGTCACTAGGGCAAATGTAATTACGGATGGTCAATTCAGGACACTCTGCATTACTTGTCACTAGGGCAAATGTAATTACGATGGTCAATTCAGGACACTCTGCATTACTTGTCACTAGGGCAAATGTAATTACGATGGACAGTTCAGGACACGCTGCATTCTTTGTCACTGTGGTTAATTTGATAACGATGGTTAATTCAGGAAACGCTGCATTCCTTGTCACTAAGGCTAATGTGATTACTATGGTTAATTTAGGACACGCTGCATTACTTGTCACTGTAGGTAACGTGAATACGATTGATAATTCAGGACACTCTGCATTTTGTTTCACTAGGGGAAATCTGATCACGACGGTGAAGGATAGGCTCCATGTTAGTCAGTGTACTGTAATTTAAAAGTTGACCCAGGAATTGACACACATGAATAATGTCGGATTTATATTACTGCAAGTCACCTTTTAAAACTAGTCTGTGATAGACGTTGCAATTATTCTGTCTCTTCTATTGAGGCCCAATCGCTAGTCTGGTTCCCTGCATATTATGCTCCCTGCGTTCAACTCCGCTTTACTATAGCGGAGTGCAACGTAGGGAGAATAGCAAGCAGAGAACCAGGCTACCCAGTCTCTTCCTCTAAATAAGTATATTGCATACGTATTAGAAACAAATACATTAATGCAGATGTCAAAGAACAAAACAAAATGACCAATTAAATAATCGAGTGGGCAAATATGTACCACATTTTCATTTTATTCATCTTTATAGAGAAAGAGGCATGGTAAGGAAAAACGATTCCATAAGAATAGATCGCATTAATTATTATTTTCGTAGTCAAAAGGGGAAAGGTAATAACGATGGTGAATATATATATATATATATATATATATAAAGAGATAGAGTGTGTTGACTAGGTATAAAAAGTTTCGGAATGTGGTAAAGTTTAAATTTAATTCAGAAAAAAATAAGTTGCTAGATATTATAGATCAATCGTCGACTATGATCTAGTTCAAACTTAAATTCAGAACAATATATATCACTATTACACATTAGACAAAAGACGCTTTTATAAACGTATCATACATAATAAACATTCATTAATTACAAAAATTTGCTCTCATAAATAAATCATATTTAAAAAATAATATAAATAATACATAGTATACAAATTTTAAAAAATATCTATTAATACAAATTAAAAAATAATCATCAAAAATAATTATGCAGCAATAAACAAAATCGCCGCCAACTAAAATTATCGACGGTAATCAGTACCAACATTTTCATCCAAATTTATTTTAAGATTATGAAAATATTTAATTATGAATCACCGGTGCTGTATAAAATAGTAATTAAAACTAATGAGACAAAATTATGAAAAAGGGTTATTGAAATAAATTATCATATGTAATTTAATTAAGTTGGCTTACTGATTTAGGTTAACAAAATTAAATAATTCACCCATAAATAACAATATCTAACTGATGCAAGTAAGATTAATGGTAATTCTCATCAACAATTACCAATATATGAACACTGCGAAAACGATAAATGCTAATTCTCACATATAAATAACAATATCACCGCCATTCCTTCCCCACCCACTGTCTCAAAAACTGAAAGAGATAATATATAGTGAAAGCATTCCACTTCTTGAACAACAAATGGGACTTGGTTAATAATGACGGCAGGCCCCCGAGTGGCCGAGCGGTCTAAAGCGCTCTTCGTTAAGGATCATTGCCATCTCACCTCTGTCTGCGTGGGTTCGAGTCTAAGATTCGGCTAATGTAGTTATGTGAGAAAGCTGGCCAGTAGCTTCTCGTGGGTCGGATGTTCTTTTCGGGGTTTTCCGAGGTTCTTCATCCACCAATAATACTGGCCGCCATTTATAGCCTATTGTGACGTTAAACCCTACAACAACCAAGTATGATGGTGATACATCAAAGGGTTTTTAACCGAAGCACACAATTTAATGTAAACCTTAATAAACTGATGACAACACCGTCGATTGCTATGGCACATTTTGGCCGATAAATAAATTAGAAAATTGATTAATCAAAATTCACATAAGGAATGTTGAATGCCATATAATGTATTTTTATAAAATGGGCCTTATATTGATTATTTTTAACATTTTTGATGACAAAGTAAGAAAGAAACACACTATACTGGGGGTGGGGACCGAATTGAGGTGATCCCTTGCGGTGATTCGTTACTTGGCAATAAGATCTGGCATTGGAAAAATATTACCTTGCTAGCCAGATGTATCTAAAAATAGATACACATTTTCGTGATATCAGTATTCCTAGTCCTAGTCTCGTAGTCCTAGCACAATCATAACGTATTTGATTGGAAATGTGATATTACTATTTTTTTAAAATTAATGGAATTAAAAGAAAGATTAGTAGACTTATCTATCATTTCGGTAGAGTCAGAAAAAAAAAAACAAAGCATTGCACTTAGTTTAATTGCTTTGCATCTTATCCCCTATGGTGACAAGAATCACTTAAAGCATTGCTGACAACTGCATCACACTTCCGGTGCTAGTGAGACCAAGGCATAACTATCGTCTGCAAATTTTAGTGAAAGTTTCGAAACTTCGAAATATCTCCCATCGTGCATCAACGCTGATGTAAAGTTACCAAATTATCATCGAACTTACGGGACACGTTTCATTGGAACTGGGGTCTCTTCTGTTCGAATTACATAACGTAAAGTATTCAAGAATACAGATTTACTTTTTTACCGGCCTATGATAATTGCTTGCAAATTCGGCCAAGTATCAGTTAAAGCATGTGTGAGTATGTTGTTGGCACTTTCTCTAGCCTTCATCTGACACAACCTTAATCAATTTGTAACGCTACTACACTCATCGTTTAGACCTTTGTGGCGGATCGATTTGTCATTTCCGACTTATCAGGGAGTTTAGTGTTCATTCTCTTAGCAATGTATGTATAATGCCTCCAATTACAACATACTCGTTTTATGAACGCTCACTCCATATATACACTCAGACAGCGAGAGTTGCTTTATGTTATTGGAAGCGTTCATTTTCAATGTAGCTATGGTGAAATATACGTACCTGTGTATACTGATATAATTAGTTTTCAAAGCATTGATGATGAAATATACGTACAGGTGTTAACATTATTTGTAATTTTATTACTCGAAACTTATACATGACAATAGTAAACGGTTTTGCAAAAAGTAACACGTTACGTTTTTCATATGTGCCTTTATGGCCATCCTAATCTCAATCAGTGGCGTAGCGATGGCTGGGGGGGGGGGGGGGGGAAGGCAGGTGGCTAGGGGGCGCCAAATGGGCGCCCAAATCGTCTCAAAGTATCAACAATGGATTTATTGGATTATGTGTTGAACCCATTAGCGAAACTTGAAAAATACACTTATTTTAAGTAACAGAAAACAAACATTGTTGTTTTCGCCAACGTCTGCTGTACAGCTGTTGTCTGAATTACAGTCGTGCGGGCGGTCTACAAGTTAAATTATTTCATATACAGTCCGTGGTACAGGCCTAGACCCCCTTGACCGTACACTACAGGCCGTATGCTCGTAACATAATATCGACTGCTCATCAGCTCTGTCACGTGGAACTTGTTAGGCAGCAGTCTGCTAGTGAACATTATTTAGTTCTGCTGGTGACACCTGTTCACGGTTTAGAAACATTTAGACGGACTTATATTTCGAACATTCATTCTTTGTCTTCATGATAAAGGCAAGTAGTTTGTGTTATTTATAAACAACAAATATAAAATTATAGATCAATGTTCTCGTTTTGTTTAATCATGGTATACTTACAGTTTTCTAGGACAGGGGTCTCCAACAGTTTTGATCGGTGGGCCTGATTGATAATTTTTCGAAGGCCGGCGGGCAACCCGAAATTAAGTACGATTCTTTTATATAAAAAGTAATAGTTTAGTAATTATATTATGACTGATAATGATTATGTTTCGTTTTTGGAAACAAGGTACATAACTGCGCAACAGGGGCAGCCGGGGGCGCAAATTTTGGTGTTTTGCCCTGGGCGCCACTGATCTCAATCCCTCCAAGAGAAGACACGTACTGATCTTCAATGCGTGCTTCCGTTTGAAAGAAACGTTTCAATTTTACATAAGATACGTTGATTGTGCTGAAACTCGAAATCACGCGGAGAGAATTGAGATGTGAGTAATCAATAAAGGCGAACTCTTTAGACCACTACTGTGTTTGCATTCAGAGAAGGGCCGCAGATACAGATTTTAGAAGATATGTGTGCAAGCATTGAGATTTCTGTAACAGTAAATTATAATTTATGCCTGTCACTACTGTCAACCGATCTGCCTTATAATGCACGAGAACAATCCCCTTGAACGATATTATACATCTCCCATGTTAAACTTTGTTTGCACAAATGTTCAACTGATAAAAATAAAGTCTGGCTGGGTGAGGTCAATGTCTTATGACGTAACTTGTTACTATGCACTTTAGAAATTCTCTTTGCACTGGCTCGCCGTTTAGTTTATAGTAACAAGGCTTTCTCTGAGATATGAGACAGTATTTCATACATAAGAGAATGCACAAGTTATTAAAGTTATATAACAAGCTTAATTCAAAGAGCTTATTTTCAACGGATTCATTGAAACTTTGTAAGTATCAGATGTTTGTTTTATCGTGTATTTTTTTAGAGATCTGTGCTATGCAATTTACTATGCAATACAATGTGCTCATATATGTGTAAAACAAAATATGTGATAGCAGTAGATTCCCGTGGGTCAGCGGTCCTAACCGGAGTTTTTCCACGTTATTCATCCACCAATTAGACTGGCCGCCATGTTTTGCCCATCTTTAGAAATGGCGTTAAACCCATCCCAACAAAAACAATCATTAGGTTGTAGTTCCTTGGTTGCGCTTTTAAAATACAATTTTATTATGAAAAAGGTAGCCATAACTAAGATCAGTGATAGTCCAATAGTGGCTTTGTGTTTTAGTTAGAAAATTGAAGAAATTAATTTGCTAGAATATATTAACAAAATCATTGCATTTTTCTGACAATCAATAAATCTGTCTTCGACTAGATTTCAAGAAAGGGTGGGAAACTTAAAATCTGCCAAGTTTAAGATCGGTGCTATGTTGCACAGTGCTTTCACTGCGGCCCGTTACAAATGATTTCAAACTTTAGGTAAATGGATACAGAGATTGGGAGGATGACATTTCAAAGACTATCATTATTACAATTTGACTCACAGTCCTACAATGTAAGACGCCGACCCTCCATCGTTACTGTCACGGTCAATGTTTTGCACTATTTGTCTATTTCACTCCCATCATTATAACCATTTACTCATAGTCTTAACTGCATTTGTAAAAAGACACTGTATGGAGCCGAAACTGTTACTGTACTGGAAAATAGATTTAAAGAAACGAAACTTGGTTATCTAAGAGGACAATAACGATTCTGTCAAGTCACAATGGATTCAGATAAACATCAAATCCAAGCGTAATTTGTATGTGAAACAAAACAACACATCCTTTGCTTTGAATTTTGAACTTCTAATAAAATAAAATGTGCCAATTTAGATAAAATATTAGACCGGGCCGCGGATTGGTACCATTGGTAGAACTATTTGTTTTTATTCTGATGAAACTATTATATTACAGACGGAGAATTTCCTGTTATGTAGCAGACGCCTTCAACAAAAATTCACCCACTTCTGGCGTTAGGTGCTGTGTGATTTGGCAAGTGACAGTTTATACCACGATAAACAAAAAGAAAACATTACATAACATAAATCAGGCACTAAAATATCGACACTCTCGAACAAAGCATCTGAATAAATATTCACATTCAACATCAAAGCATATCATTCGAACAAATAATATAGCTTAAATGAAAGTGAATTATGTCATTAAGTAATCATCAAGATGAAAGTAGAAGATTCTTATAAATAATCCTGTGAAACATAAACAAAAAAATCATTCAGTTAAACAATAATCTTAACCATAAAAGTATAAAGTTGTAACAAGCAACTATACCCAGCGTGAAAACAAATAATGCCACTAAAATATCGACACACTCGAACAAAGCATCTCATCTAATAAACGCAAACGTAGATTTTGTCATACATACATCATTCGAATACATATTCCTTTTAAAACATAAGTAATTCTTAAGCATCATTCTAAAAATAACATTCAAATCATCCAAATAGTCATGGCAACATTAAACTAGATTAATATTCAGCGTAAATATAAAGTAGATAATTTTAATACATTATCCTTATGAATATAATCAAGTGTTATTCATATTTAATTCAACTGTTTCTTAGTTTCAATTTTTTAAATAGCATTACACGGACTTCACATTTTCCAACACTTAGCTTATTTCTGCTTGACCTGATTGACTTTCTTAATTTGTAAATTTAATTTATGTCCAACAATTAATATATAGCTACATTATTGTCTATGTGTATGAGCTTAATATCAGAATTATTATTAATAGGAGTAAATGTTTATTTTGGTCAGGTTTTGGACTTTCCTACATGAATTTCATAGGTCATGGTTTTAAGTTTGTAAACATCAGGATTAGTCTAGAAGTTTGTTTTCTTCATTAGGTAATGAATTTTAATTATTGAAATACAAACGCGCTCTTTTACCATTCTTGGGTAGATACATTCACTGGAATTTATACTGAATTCAAACATGGCGTTATATTTCTGTGATTCAACAATAGACGTTTGACACATCCATAATGTTTTTATTTTTATTTTATAGAAAATTCAAACTGGGACCTAAATGCAAGTAGATAACTATATAACCTTGTAATTGTGAGAACTTTGTTATTCGTGCTTCAGCATCTAAGTTTCAAATTGTATTATATGTTGTCACCAGGCTGTTTCGGCTAGAATCATTTTTTGTTCAAATTAGTTAGTTATAGTAAGTTCCTTTGTTCATTTTCACTTTGTAGTCTAGAAAAATAAAAATATTTGTTAAAGTTTGAAAAAGATTGTTGTGTTTTATATCTTACTGATTCTTATTTTAAAAACATAGAATCGTAACACATGTTAAATTTAACCTTAAGTCTTTCTAATAATCATGATCAAAGTAAAGTAAATATGTTCGATAAATATATACCAAATAAACACAAAAGTAAACATTCTAGTAAATGACCCTGTTTGGCATGAAAGTAAACTATTTTAATAAATACTTATGCTAAAACAGGTCATTAATTCTAATAAATACCAATGTTAAAGAAAAGTACACTATCCTATTTAAACATTACCAAATGATTTCAAATTTTAATCGATTTTACGATGAAACTCTGACGAAATATTAATGTAAATCATTCTGAAAAAATAGAGCTAATGAACCAGAAATAGGTTCAAATAACTATTCCTGTATAATAATCCTAATTAACCTAAACATAAATCGTTATAATAAATAATATATTTCATCCTAAAAATAAATGATTCTAATAAATAATATAATGCAACCTAAAAGTAAATTATTCTAATAAATAATATACATGTAAGTCAACCTAATAGTAAATCATTCTAATAAATAAGTCAACCTAATGTAAATCATTCTAATAAATAATATAAGTCAACCTAAAAGTAAATCATTGTAATAAATAATATAATTCATCCAAAAAATAAATTATTCTAATAAATTTGCAAAAAAAAGTAAATCATTATATTCAATAACGATGTTATTCATGAAAATAAATCATTCTGTGAAATAAATAAAATTAAAAATAAGCTTACAATAAATTATATTTGTTTTGTTTTTATGTTTTGTTTTTATGGTTTAACGCCATTTTTCAGCACAATATAGGCTGATGATGAACTTTTTGTGGAGTTCAATGTACTGAAATTTAAATTCTTTTCCTGCAGATAAAACTTGTTTTTATTAAGAGTCAGAATAGAAGCTCTGTATCAACAGGGCGAAATTGTGTGATATGCAAATGAGTGCACATATCTGTCTTCATAAAATTTTTTTTAGTCTTTAACTGCTTCTTGACATTCAGTTTACAATCAAAAGTTCTTGAACTATTCATTACAAGATAATTGTACAATCTTCTGTTCAGAACAATGGCATATGAGTCAAATCACTATCCCATAAGCCGTTTATAGTTCATTTATTCGATTATTTTCTCTCTGACACGTGTGCACCTCAATCTCTTAATAAACCTACAATTAACGAACAGATAGCTTGTCAAAAGAGCACGGGTCAGCGATTGCTTTATTATCAGTCATTTCATCGGATTTTTTGCTCACCGGCAGTAGATTTAACAAATAACGATAACACGCGCAAGGGAGGTAACAACCCTTATTGAACAGCCCTATACATGGCAGCCAGTATTAACGGTAGAGGAAGAACGCGGGGGAAAAAAACCCGGAAAGAACCACCGACCCACGAGAAGCTACTGGCAAGCTTTCTCACATAACTACATTAGCCGAATTTTAGACTCGAACCCACGCAGACGGAGGTGAGATGGCAGTGATCCGTAACGGTCAGCGCCATTCAGGGCCCCTATAACAAATTCTAATAAATAATCCTGATAAACTAAAAGCAAATCATTCTAATAAATAATATAGTTCAACCTAAGAGTAAATTATTCTAATAAATAGGCCAAAGAAACAAAAATACATTTTTATATTGAACAACTATGTTTTTCATGAAAACAAAACATGAAATAAACAAAAATAGAAAAAAAGAATATATCAAGTTAGCAACTAATGCAAATCAATTATAATAAATAACCCTGTAATGCAAATCAATTATAATAAATAACCCTGATGAACATAAAAACAAATCATTCTAATAAATAATCTTTTTAACTAAAATACGAAATCATTTTTATTGTAATCCTAGTAAACACAGCGATAAAAACTTTCAATTAATAATTCTGTCAAAAATGGAAATAAATATTTTTAATAAATAATTGTTTTTACATAGAAGCAAATCATTTTAATAAATAATCATATAAATAACAGCAGATCAATTAAATAAATGATAATTTTAAGCACAAAACTCCATCGTTTTTACACGCAGCCGTGTTAAACATAACGTCAGTTATTCTAAGAGATAAACCCTAAAACAATAAAAAAATAAGTAATGGCAATAAACAGAATTTTAAATTATTCCAATGAACAATACAGTTTAGGATCAAAGGACAAAATTATTATAAAACTTTTATTCAATATAAAAATAAACTATCTTTTAAATGTATACGAACATTAAATCAAGTCATCAAGAATAATAATCCTGTTATCCACATGACTGTCTCAATCTAACAGATAATATCTTAAAAGCAAAAGAAAATCATTTTAAATTAAAATCCTAATGAAGACAAACGTAAATGATTCTGGTAAATAATGCCATTGAGGATTACAAAAATTATTGAAATATCAAGTCCTGTTCAAAAGAAGAATAAAGATTAGTAATGGAAGAAACATAAAATTAAATTCTAATGACTCTTAAAATTGATGATCTTAATGGATGTGTTCAACAAACACAAAAAAAGGATTTTTATAAATGATGATAATAGAACTTTTTTAATAATAAATCAGCCAAATACGAATTTAAAATAACCGGTATGGATATTTCATCTTTGTAACACGTAGGTCAGACCTAAACGAATCAACGCTATCAGTGTCTTGACCTTCACGGCCAAATTACCAAGACAAAGATCGGAGGCTAAATTTCCATGCAACCTGATAGTAAATCACTTCGTTATTCAACATAAAAAGATTGTTACAATGTAATGGTATCTTATGCTTCGTTCATCTTAACAGTTTCCCATGGCAGGCATTTACTATTAGTTTATATTTTCACCTATCCAGATACATTTATCTACATATGCTAAAGATACTTTACATATGGGAAACGAATGTATTTATTAAGAGGCAGTCCATTTCATATGACAAAATATTTTGCTTTATGTTAAAATATATATATATATATATATATATATATATATATATATATATATATATATATATATATATATATATATATATATATATATATATATATATATATATATAAATATCAAGTATATTAATACATATATATATATATATTTACATACTTAATGTACATTTCACTATTGCAAAATTATATATCAAATCTGTGAAATCGTTTGCACAAATTAACTAATCTTTTATTAGACATATGAAAAAAATGAATTTCAATGAGATGAGATATATTGTTTATCATCGTAGCGATATGACTGACAAATTGTATAAGCTGCGTTCAAAATCCTAACAAAAACACAAACAAAGTTTCAACATGTTAAAAAGCAGGAATTCATATCCAAATAATATATAAACTGCTATTGATATAACATTGTTTTGGAAGGTATTTATTATCCGATATTGACCCGAATGAATCACATAGTTCTTTAAAGACTATATTGACACGTGACATGTTTGAGTTCTAACTTGATACAGGTGAAAAGCATAGTTGATTTCAGATGTGATAAAGATGCATTTCATGGTTTAATTCAGATCTGAAACCGATGTACATCATGATTGATTTTAAATTTTGAAACAGGTGCATATATTAGTTGACAAAGATCAATAAACTTCCAGTTGTTTACGTAATGACTTGAGTATAGGACCGTAGTGAATCTACTAAGCATGCTGGTGCTCATGTTTGTAGACCAATACTTTGGGACAAAATGGAGTCAAAAAAGTAATCCGGCCTGTCGTGTCTCGAGAGCAACTTAGTATCAACGGGTGAAGCCTTGTGATAACGACAACATCACTTTGCAAAGTAGCAAAGTAGGAAGCATCTCTCTCTCTCTCTCTCTCTCTCTCTCTCTCTCTCTCTCTCTCTCTCTCTCTCTCCGTGTGATCTTTATGTATGTATATACAATCCGGGACATATATTAACAAGGTAGATCCTTGGTACATAAAATGTTCCGCATGACAACAATACTGATCAATGACATCCCAACCATTGTTTGGTCCACATGACATCATTACTGATTAAAGACATCCCAACCATTGTTTGGTCCACATCGTACGATTTTATTTCAATAAGCTTTTGCAAGTCATGCGAGACAGCCATATAACTTTAGATACACATACTTACTCTATCCTTTATACAGGATTCTCGACAAGGACATACCTCTTGTCACGCTGAGAGCGTATTTTACGAGCTACTTACACTTTCCAGTTTCAGTGAGTTAGGCATATTAACATTTAGTTCATGTGTAGCACGTGAATCGGTACATGTAATTACCACCATGTCGGCCTATTATGCGTGTCGTAAAATCCTGCGCTACGTCATTTCTTTAAACATTGGATCACATGGAGGGAGGGGGTTAGAAAATAAATTGTATGAAGATAAAACGGTCGTTATTTAGCTTAAGAAATTGATATTAATAAATTGCACAATACAATCGCACATTTCCACTCTAAATGTCAACATGAAGACCCAGTCCATGACCTTCTTCAACTTGTAGCCAAATAAATTTATTTATCTTTATAATAATAAAAAAGCTATTTATGTTTCCCTTAGAGCAATATTGCATCTAAGTCCAAGTTGCTAGTTTTGCAAGTTCTCATAAACCTGCTTTATCGGCTGCTATCTAACTTCTCAACTAGCTGCTGCTTGAACAGATTCTTAAGTTTGTCACTATATTATCTACTATTTTTCTCCATAAACGAGGCGATGAAAATATGACATCTTATGTATTATTTTTCCTTTCCAACATAATAGCTTATTTGTTTTTAAAATGTTGAACTTTCGACCCATTTATTTTTACACGATTCGTTTTCCGTGCTTAATATACTATACCATTTTTAGTGGCATTGTTACTTTGAATCATGTACAACCAGCTATAAAACCTGACCTGGTTTCCAGCTGAAATGCTGACAGAAAATGTCCAAAGTAGTGCATTTCATATCCATAGCCCGATGCATAAACTTTACATATTTTCAAAGTCATGCGCAGAATAGGCCGACATATGAAAACGCAAAGGGTGGTATCCCGTAAATAATTTTCAACAGACTCTTCTGGAGATAAGTGCTGCATTGTCAAATGGTAATTATTTTTCGTCAAATCGATCGAATCGAATTCGATGTGCGTTTTGAGTCAATATTGGTGACGGAAACCTTTCATGCGCAGAAAAGCCCGATAGCGCAGAAAACCCCAGAAAAGCAGTCTGGTGCATACATTTGTTGAAATGAAAAAGATATTTTAAGGAATTTAATTTTAGGGATAGGGGAGCATGGAGAAACATTGTAAGTGACCGCTCCATAAATACCAGTCTGACAATAAAGCGTGTCGTTTTACTAACACATCAATGAGAATACATGGTGTTCCAAAATAAACTAAACATAGTAGGTGGAAATTGCATCAACGTTTAAATAAGCCCAAATTTAGATAACATAGCTAGTGTTCGTACATTCAGCCACGTACACGTAAGTATGCTCTTTTAATCGTCCATAATCAAGGACGTCCAATTTCTCAATGAAATAAGTTATGCACCAAGATTGATCTGGTCCTGTTCATAAAAGAACCCTCAAGATTTATTGACAAACCACACGAAGGACGACGGACGACAGACGCACTGATATACCATGAACTTAGCTGATTTCCACTAGATAGACTAAGACAAATGCGTGAACACTCCCTCCCGCGTTATTATGCAAAGTTGCAGAATACTGTGTTTTTAAGTGTACATGCGCCTTGTATTTGGGATGATGTTGGCTTGATGTTCATTGTCACCATATTGTAATAAAATTTCGGTAAAATCTACCGAACCAAGGAAAGTTACTGGCAGTTTTCTCGCACATCCATAATAGCTAGACCGACACCTACGCATACAAATATGAGATGGTTGTGATTTATAAAGACGAGAGCTATTGGCTTCTCATCAACTCTGGATCCCTATAGGTTTGGTATTCTATAATACTAAATATTAATTTATGCCTAAGATATTGGTATTTTATAGACAAGCTGATTTCCTTTCGATACTTTCTAACTTTAACAGTATATATTCATTGATTTCGACTGAACCTTTGCTGTCTATCTTTTGCAGATCGAGCCTAACTGACATCGTCACTGAATTTGGTTAACAACTCACTTCACCTAGAATCAATATGTTTGTATCGACATTCCATTGAAACGACACGATGGCCACTGTACGATCACAAGAAGCTACTTGCAGAATAGTCAAAGATAGTATTCTGGAACTAGAAACGAAAGGTATGTAATAGATAAGCCATATATAAAAACCTTGATGATAATTACTAACACATCAATGAGAATACATAGTGTTACTAAACACAGTAGGTGGAAATTACATCAACGTTTCAATAAGACTAAATTTAGATAACATAGTTCAATCTGGTTTGTTACTTAAAATATAATATAGGCAGTGAAATTTTGCAGCAAATGTCCATATGCGGTGCATGGAAAAACAATATCCGCTGACAACAGTGGTCCGACTGTGTGGATGAATGGAAAATGATCATTATATTTAGCATAATAACATTTAATATCTGATTACTGTTTTAACTGTCTTATATTATGATTCGTAAAAAGTGCCACACTTAGTTTAAAAACATAAAAATCTGATTTATCTCTACTAAGTCGGATTTTTATTATCAGTAGTATTTACAGTTTTGCTGCTAATGATAATAAAGTTACTGTTTTAGTATGCCTCTTTAATATGCTGTTTTAGTTAAGATACATTTTTAATGATGATATTTTAAGAAGGGAACAGATAAAACAATTTCTACATTATCGACTAAGGCAGATTTCCATTTGCACAAGTACACTCGGCACGATTATATTTGTGTCGAAATCAATCTTGCTTTCTTTTGTTTAGCATTACCATACATGCAACAGTAACGCCAAATCAGTCAAGTATTCACCTTATTCATCTTTCAAAAATAGAATACAGGGGTCGTAGTCCCATGTTGTCATTTTTCCATTCCATTATACAACGCCCCAATTGGGATTTGTTTTTGTGACGTGTTATGCAATACATTTATTGGCTGCTGTAACCAGTTCTCATGATGAACGTATGCACCTTTGTATAAATTCATTTATTATGCACATAATATCATAAATCCTAATGGTCAGACATATCTACCTTAATGATTAGACACGGATAACATCATCCATCCTAATGGTTAGATTCAGATAACAAGGTCGACTCTAATGGTTAGCCTCAGTGAAGTGGCATTTAGAAGTAACCTTTAACCACAATCTTTTCTATAACAATACCCATTGAAATTAAACAGATTGTACATTATAACGAAAACAAACGAAGGTGTTTACATAATAATAAAAACAAATATACTTACATGTGTCTTTCCAATCCTACTAGAGATTATACAATAGGGACAAAACTAAATTTTAAAATTAAGTAAAATTATCAAATTAGCTAAGAAAATAATGGCAGGTCAGGCACATATTGATACCCATATTGTCCAGAACATGGTATCTTCAAAAATATATAAATATTGTGCATACTGTAATAAAGTATTTATAGAGAACAACAAAGCAGGTATACCTTTGTTCATGAAGAACAGAATACAATACTAGTCTCTTAGCTTTATTTTCCATCTATGCAAGGTTCTGTGCCGCGTCAACATTGCTTTCTCTGATGAGAATTACGTTGTGCCCTGTTTAAAATAATGTGTTAGCCAGTGACGTACTAAGCGCAAGTAGTGCCCGGGCGACGATGAAAACTCAAAATGTGTTGGCGTCCCAAGAGGTCTGATACCAGAGGCGACCGCCCTTCCAACCCCCGCCCTTAGTACGCTACCAGTGTTATATGTTGTTTCCAAAAATGAGTGAACATTAATATGCCTTGATCAAAAAGACCGTGTTGTATGATATTTCTAAATGTGTTATTTTAAACAGGAGATAGAATTACAGTGCGCGCTGTTTTAAGTACTGTGTTATCTGATAGTTTCGAACAGACCGTGTTGTCTGGTGTTTCCAAATATGAGTGAAAATTATTTTGTGCCGTGTTTTAAAGATTGTGTTGTCTAATGTTTCTATATAAAAACGTAGTAAATATTATAATGTGGTCTGTTTTAGTGACAATTTTGTTTGATGTTAATACAAATAGTGAGGGAAAAAAACTTGATGTCTGATGTTTCTAAATATGACTGACATTTACCGTGTTTACTGTTTAAAGGACCTTGTCGGACGTTTCTAAACATGAACGATACTTACTCTGTGTCCTGTTTCGAAGATTGTTGTGTAATGTGTCTAGTACTGAGTAAAAATTGCATTGTGCCCTGCTTAAAAGACTGTTGTCTAAAGTTTAATGCATAATAAGGACTTTGCTGTCTGGCGTTTCTAAAAATGAGTGACAATTATCGTGTGCATGTTTTAAAGACCTTATTAGCTTATGTTCATGCGACGTTAAGTGCAGGAAAAATGAGTGTTGTGTACAGTTTTTTCTTTGAACATTATAGTTTTACCAAGTCTACATTTCTGGCAACTACCGAAACTGTTTTCAGAAATTTAACTACGTTTAAAGTCTCGTACGTATCGGTCTTAAACCCGAAACTTATACCATAGATCGTACTGTAGTCAATTGTTTACCTGGCCCTAAATTGGAGATTATTCTTTGTGAGATGGTAATATTTGAAACTACGAGAACACCAGTGTAATTTAAAATAGAACACGCATCAAATTAAATGAACGTATTCATTAATTAATTAAAATACCACGTCTCTGATGCATTTATAATGTAATGCTGAATTACTTTCCTGTAACTAGTGTTCTCAAATGAAAATGCATTAATCTTGTTTCCAATATGGCCGCACCGAATGTCGTTTTAAAAATATTGGTATCACCAGCTGCCATTTTAACAATATTGGTCATATCAGCAACGGTTTTTCACTGGAAGACTTCTTCTTATGTCTAGTTGGTCTTAAATAAAGATGGGACTGGTTTGATGTTTAATGTCTTTTCACTGCTACTCCTTCTAAGTTATAGAGACTGTGTGCTGGCTTGCTGGTCCTGAACGAAAAATGCTTCACTTGCACATACAGAATGGCCACCACAGAAGCCATCTGAAGACTATTGCTATTGCCACTCATGCTTTACACGGCCTATGTTGGTCGAGTGGTCTAAAACGCTCGTATGTATAGATAACTCAAATCTAACCTCTGTTCGCGTGGAATCGATTTTTCTATAGGCCAAAATGGGTACGTGAGAAAGCTTGCCAGTACCTTCCCGTTTATTTGGTTGTCCTTTACTTGGTCTTCTTTGGTTATTCATCCACTAAATATACCGACCACCATGTATAGCCTAGCATGTGCTTAAATAAATGAGCGTAAAACTTAGAAGACGACAAACTCATTTTTAACAGGTGGTTTTACCCACAGAGGGATTTTTGTCAAGCGACTTCTTAGGATGTATATTTTATATATAAGAAATGGTGCCTATCTAACGTTTAATATGACCGCCACGATTATCATGTTGAAACTTTTGTTATGGTCACTCCTTCCAAATGAACATGGGGTTTTCACTAAAATATATCTTACAATATCCAGTTATACCTCATTGAAAATGGTGGTAATCTGTCATCATTACTCCTTCAGAACGAAAACTCATATCAACTTGGGTTTCTACCAGACGAAATCTTACGTTATCATAGTTCCACATTTGACATCCAGTATGTCCAACATATCAGCTAACTAAAATACATTTTAGGATGATGCAATAGCATGAGACACTGTTGCATTTAAATGAGATAATATAGTATGGAACAATGTAGCAATCAACTGAAATGCAATGCAATGGTGCACTGTAATATTCAGCAGAGATGCGATAGTATGGCACACCGTAACATTCATCTGAGATACAATAGCCTGCTATTTTGTAGCATTCAACCGTGATTAAGCATGTCACACCGTAGCATACAATTCAGATGCAATGGCAAGGCACACTGTATAATTCAATGAGATGCAGTAGCATAGTGTACTGTAAATTCAAAGAGATGCAATATCATGGCACACTGTACAATTTAATGAGCTGCAATGGCATTGCACACTGTACAATTCAATGAGATGTAATGGCATGGCACACTGCAAAATTCAATGAGATCCAATGGCATGATACACAGTAGAATTCAAAGAGATACAATATCATGGCACACTGTACTATTCAATGAGCTGCAATGGCATTGCGCACTGTACAATTCAATGAGATGCAATGGCATGGCACACTGTATAATTCAATGATATGCAATATCATGGTACACTATAGAATTCAATGAGATGCAATATCATGGTACACTATAGAATTCAATAAGATGCAATTTCATGGTACACTATATAATTCAGTGAGATGCAATATCATGGCATACTGTACAATTAAATGAGATGCAATGGCATTTCACACTGTACAATTCAATGAGATGCAATCCCATGGCACACTGTATAATTCAATGAGATGCAATGGCATGATACACAGTAGAATTCAATGAGATGCAATGTCATGGTACACTGTAGAATTGAATGAGATTAAATATCATGGCACACTGTATAATTCAATGAGCTGCAATATCATGGTACACTGTAGAATTCAATGAGATGCAATATCATGGTACACTGTAGAATTCACTGAGATGCAATATCATGGTACACTGTAGAATTCAATGAGATGCAATGGCATGGCACACTGTATAATTCAATGAGATGCAATATCAAGGTACACTGTATAATGCAATGAGATGCAATGGCATGGCACACTATAATTCAACGAGATGCAGTATCATGGTACACTACAACAATAGTACGACTTTACAAATTAAAGAGTACGAACATTAAGCCTCAATAATCGTTTCACAAATCTCTCCCCACTCGGGTCAGCATATGAAAATCTGCGTTTCAATATATTGAATGTTTATCTCGTTGGATTATGTTGAAGTATAAAAGATCATTGTAACTTTAAACCAAAATGCAGAGCATCGTAAGTTACATCGACTGCTGAAGAAGATAACTTCGGATATGAACCCCTGCGATTGATTACGCGACAAGAAATTTTCCAACGATAAAATAAAAATTACAGAAATAATTATCATATAATGAACAATGAATCCATCGCCGAATTGAAAACTAACTCGATCGTATACGACAATATCATCATAGTAAATTATTTACCAGTGATTACGTCGACGTTGAATACTCAAAAATAACTTCAGCTCAACGGTTAAATTTTCCCACGTACAAATCTGAATATCTCGTATCAAAAATCCTCCTTCGGGAGCGAAATCGTATCATTTATGAAAATGGACAATCGAAGATTTTTAACGCGGGGAATTTTCCTGAACAGGAATTCATTCCTGTGTCTGCATTGCTACGAAAGATTTTAAAAACCGTCGGTGAAATATTCAAGGAAGAGTCGTTGATAGAATCCACGGGAAAAGAATTCGAAAATAAATATTTGTGGAGAAATTCTAAAGAACTTTCATCGTAAAACGATTTTCATTTAAGAAAATTTATCGATGTTCTTTTATCAGTATATCTATAATATCATCAAATTTACCATCGCGGAAAGCTTTATCTAAATCCGCCCTATCGTAAATTTATTTGTTGTCTTCTCGTGGAGATTTTTATTATACTCGGTGATATCATTATAGTATTTCATTAGCCGTTCATTATTTTCTTGCTGCTTTTTAATTTTAGCTGAGTATGTATCATTTGTTTTTTTAACTCCGAAAGTTCCGTATTGTTTTTTTCCATAATGTTTTTTCCTCGTTGTATTTGGTCATGATATCTTCCTTGACAGCTCTAAGTTGACTCCGTTGCATAGTTAAGTTCGCGATCTTTTCTCGTAGTTAAGAATTCTTCTCGCGTAGTTCTCGTTGTTTTTCACGCTGTTGTTTTATCGCAGCGCGATACTCCTCGGCGGATCCACTCGTTGTAGCTGACATTGGTTCCTTTGACCATATTTTATACAACCGCGATAATCCAATTTTGTATTCGTGGGATACTTCTCGAGGATGTTTAACTCTTCTCAACAACATCATTTTTTTCTTCGTCGTCGACGGTAAAATAAGTTGGCGCTCTCATATATCAATAGTAGATTTTTTTTGCCAAAAAATTTATACTCGAAAACAATGATCGGAAATAATAAAAGAGTTTCACGCGAATGAAAAAATTATGATCGAAAATTATATTCGGAAATCACGCGTACCAGTAAAATTTACTGGATTTTTCAATTTTAATTTTCAGTGTTCAATATTTCTTTAAGGCGATCAACGGTCATACACAAGTGAACATAATTCATTATCTGATCGCGACTACAACTAATCATCGTTATGGGATTACGTTGAAAGTGTTTTATCTGATGATCCGTCAGCAGAAAATCTTCATCGCCGAATCTATCCATGTAGAATTCAAAGTTACCTACGATCGTTTCAGAGAATGATTTCCTAATAGCATCCTCGAGTTTATTCTTGTCGTAGACGAAGACTTGAGCGTATGTCTACATTATTGTAATTGTAATTCAATTGGAAGAATTTCAATTTGAGAAGAAGAATTTCAATTTGAGAAACATCAAATATTTTCCATTTGCTATGAAAGTATAAATTCTTTGAAGTTCAATGACGAGAATCCCTTTGAAATCCTTCGGATTTACGATTTCAAATCGGGGGTGATTTGTAATTTATCACCTGACAAGTCAATGAAGTTAAATTCATGATCAACCAGTTTGAAATTCATTCTTGCTATTGAAGAATTACTCGTTTCCAGGTATACCAAATTAATCGGATTATATATAATCAACCCCCCCCCCCCGGAGAAACATTCGGGGTAAATGTGCACAGGATGTAACCCTGATTCGCCTGATCCAACGATGATACATTAACGCTATAACTGTTTATCACGGCATCGCAAATAAGATGTATCGCAACTACCTCTTTTATGTCGGCGTCATTCAGTGATAGATGCCTACCTGTTCCATAGGGAGCTTTATCGTATCGGAGAACATCGATGTGAGGGATCGATTTAACCCAACGCTCGTGTATCCGATGGAAATATTCATCAATGAGTTTATTAAGCGATTTTTTTCAATTCGCTATATCCCGGAAAATTATAATCGGGGAGTGTATCATTGATCAGATCAATCACTGTTAAAACATTTGCTTTTCGGGACCGCTATCTTCAATTATTAACTTAAGTAATCTCGCATTTAGACAATCCATATCGGCGGTAATTTTATTTAGCGTTTGAATCCGTTGAATTACCTCCTTGTGAGGAGGGATTGCGTGAACACGAATAGATTGTTGAAAAAGATCTCGTAGTTGTTGTAATTTTGTTTGATATAATTGTTTGATATTACTAAAATACCACGTAAATGATTTAATGTGATAATAAATCCTCCCTCAGGAAGATCAAAACGCCATACTATATTTCCGTATGTTAATTCTTCGTAACTCCCTGATGCATCGTAAACATCATATTGGTATTTCAAATCTGGCTCGGTTTTTAAAAGATGAAAATTATCATAATACCCATAATCTAAGTCCGGTTCGGGTACATGTTTGTCATCGGTTATCCAATCAGATCTTTTTGGTTCGGTTAAACGCGGTTTATTAATATCAACGCGAGTTGGTGGATCCTAGTACATCTTTGATTGAGCTGTGATGGATATCAATGGAGTATTCTGGTGAGTTTATGTCAATGGATACGGACAACAATGGTTCATGGGCGGTTATCTCAATGGGATATTCTTCATCTTTTTTTTCCCAGTGATTAATCCCATTTTACGTTGAATCTCAGCGTTGATATTTTCATTATCATAAATCCCCCTTGGGAGATATATTGTGTGCTAATCAGGAGTTCCGTCGGGTTTATTCATATACCAGAACACAGAACTGTTATTTGGTAGCTTCTTCCCGAATGGTTCCGATCTAACATTTGGCCAGGCATAATGTATTCGAATTTGAGTTAACGCGATCTCTTTTGCTGGAATCGGAGTTGGAAATTCAACCGTGCATTCCGGTTTCCTTGATACCATTGATATCATTGTTGTTTTCACAGGAGAGGTGTTCCCCGCTATTCGTTGAAGTGATTCCTGCGATGTTATTGTTATTATAATCCTGTTTTTCTAATTTTGGCATCGCGCATTCATAGATGTTCACCAACGAAGAGAAATCGACATCGGATGTTGTTGTATCGCGAGAGACGATGATATCATCGCGGCTACTTGCGAGTACGCGGTTGATACTGTATGAACCTTAACAATATAGTCTTGTAGTTTACGTTGACTACACGAATTTGTTTTAGTTATTATGGAAATTGTTCCCGCGATGGTTGTTGTTGCGTCTACACAGATTGGAATAACGACCGGGGCGATCCATATCACCAAAGAAAGTAGTATCCCTCCTCCGGTGACCACACCTGAAACCGAGTACACGGTTACATCAATGGCGATAATCCTTCGTCGATATTTTTGTATATTTTTGTTTGATATTCCTCGGTGAGCGACTTATGTTAAGCTTGTAGTTGTAACACCTGATTGTATCGATTGTGTTCAGGTGATGTCTCCGACATTGTTATTAAACAAGAGAAGATTTTAATTAGTTATTTACTCAAATCTACTACGAGTTCTACGTACCATGTTATTGACAACCTAACTAAATTTCTATCCGCGGTGCCTATATCGAATCTCGCAGTTGAATCCTTGTCGATGATCGCTGATATTGCAGATGGTATTTCCCTCGTTGCAATATGAATCCGGATCGGAGACAAAATTGACAATCTGTAAATTCTCTTAACGGTCGCGGTTATTTCTAGCGTGTTATTCTCCAGTGTCCAAACAAATTCCCCGTGCTGGATCGTGTATACCAAGTTTACAATATTTGTTCGTTCATGAGGGATTTTTGTTTTTTCAAGCGTGGTTATCATCCTCGGAATATTATCTTTGATGGCCTCGTGAGTTTTCTTGATCTCATCAATGGATGCTTTTATATCCGGGAGTTTTACATCTATGCTATCTACGGGACCTTCAAAGAATTTATTAATGATGTTTTAACGACAATTTAGAAATTGTTTTACGTGATCTTCATATGTGGATTGAAGCGTTGCTTGTTCATCAATAGCGGTTTTTACATCGACGATATTCAATTTGATATCCGATGGTATTTTACCTCCTGGGAATCTCATGAACTCGATATTAAAATCGAATTGATCTTGATAAAATCTATTATACGCGATAATATGAGTATCATATTCTTCACGTATTTTTGTTTTATATCGTCAACAGCGGTTTTTACGTTTCGGCGTGGTCACAGGTGGAATCCCAAAGAAATTGTAAATGGGAAGTTCAAATTTGGTAATGGATTTTTGTAAACCCGCAAATTAATTTTTATGAGCGTCATACTTATCATTGAGTGTTTTTAACGATTCCGCCGATGATATAAACTTATCACCGAGTGCTGCTAATCTGTCTGTGATCGCTTTTGATATGAGTATGTTTACTCATTCTAGAGAAACACCAACGGGTTTTGGTGGGCGCGGTAATGATCTTCCCCAAAAAATCTACCATGTTATATTATATGATCTCTCTTTAAACAGCTTTATCCTTATGAGGTAGATGAGGAGATGTTGATATCGCCGTTAACACATTAATGACTTCTCGGTCGCATATCGGAGGATCAGTTAATATCTGCTTGGGTAACGTTGAATACCAAACAGGTATTTTCAATTGAGTTACATATTTAAGAAATTCCTGTGGCGGCGCTAACCCATACGAGTCAAAATAAATAATACATCATAGATGTATCGCATAAGCTACCCAAAGAGTTCCAGGTTCGGTGTTATCATCGAGATTAATTATACCCGTTTCTGGGATACGTGGTTGATTTGGTAATTGATCTCTCATGAAAACACATCTGAAATGTTTCACAGGAGAGTTTTTTTTACAGCGTTGATTAAATCAAAATTTGACCTTGGAACTAACGGTGTTAATGTCCGATGGGGATGTATCTGGTGAATCGGATGCCTGGTATTCGGAAGCCTTTTCCCTTTTTTTAGTATCATTTTCCGGTTATATTATTTTGAAAATGACGCCGAACAATTTTACTTGTACAAAGGAGCATTAACTTCATAATACCCGGGATTTTTCCTTTATTTATATTAACTCCTCGCGCTTTATATCCTTTTCCAGAAACTTTATCTACCATTTTATTTACACCCCAACCAGCAAGACCAGAGAGAACACCAGTAGCGAGTGGGATGAGAAGAGGAAAAAAGCCACCGGATTTGATCATATTGGAAATCGTAGCGGATGAAACGTCCAACTGGAGTCCTGTACCAGCCTTTTTAGCATTATTAAAATGTTTAAGCTGAGTTTTTGTCAGGGAGAGTTTATTTGGTCCTTCGTTAACTATCTGTTCACGTTTCAGGGCTATCTTTGCTCCAAGCGCAGCAGATGTTTTCGATTGTAATTTCTTTATCTGACCAGGTGTCAAGATAATATTAACATGACTATACATTTTTATTTAAGTAAAAGAGCATCTAATTGTTACATGTTTTCCACCGGTGCATCAATTACTCTCACTTTTCCATTACCACCTTCGAGTGTCATTGTCTTATTAGTAAGAATTACTGCGATTACTCTGTATGATCCACCATCAGGAGGAAACGCTCCTACACGAGCTTGAAATTTTACATCAACGACGGAATGCTTAGATAAATCAAATTATTGCAATGAAAAATAATAGATGTGATACAAATTTTGAAAATCAAATTGTGATATTTGTAATCCGGTATCAATATTTTGATCGCGTCCCATATAGGACCACAAACGATGATACACACACAACCTATTTGATTATTCGGATAATCGATCAGAAGATTTTCGACGGGTTCCTGTTGATTGTTTCTTTGCAATGATACCTCACTGACGTTTAATTTATCAAATATCATATGACTACGCAGCTGTCTATGCTCTCCTTCTACTCGATTTTTACTTTGTAGCGCGATAAAAATATGTTTAGGCGCGGAAATATTTTTTGTTTACGCGACTTTCCAGTTAAAGATCCCAACAGCGGTATTTGTCGCAGTAGCTGTTGTAACATCCAACCATGACAATAGTAATTTTCCTCCGCGATCCATAAAAGATAACAAACGAGTTTCTATATCGAACGATGGAGTCATTATTGACATCCATAACGCTAGCTTGGATAGAATCATTTTACCATCATCAACATTATTACCAAGCCAAATAGCATCACCATTTGATTTTCTCATAAGCACCACGGTATGACTAGATCCAAAGATAACTGTTCTAATATCTCGACAAAATCTAAAGATAGAAAGAGGAATCGCACATGATAATCTTCCATCGCGGTTTAACATCAAGTTTCGATTTAAAAATCCTAGACTAAAATGATCATATTGTTTCATAACAACAGCATTATCATCAGCAGCTGTCACTTTCTTTGACCGTCTTACGACAAACTGATTATGATCAGCATTGTCAGTGATATCCTTCGCGAACATCATTGAGTTGATCGGCAGATCGGATAAAGTCATCGGAGTCTAGTCTTAGTATCATGGTTGCGACATCAACGTCGTTATCGATTTATTATATCCAATTAAAATTAACCAAATACTGCACGCTGCTAAATAACGCCATTATACCATTGTTCACGAATCATATTGCTCTCGTTGAAAGATTATCATAACGAGTATTTTCCCAATCATTTCTTACTAGTTGTCCCTCCACTTCGAGGAAAGCTTCACACGGCAAACGGTATTTAGAGATATCATAAAATCTAAGTTCAATTCGTGATCTAGCATTGGGATCTATCGCGTTGTACGAGACAAAATTGAAAATCGCGTGGAAAATCATATCGCGGTACGGGTGCATCATCAAAAGCATCATCGGAAATCGACTGGAACAGTTTTATTACATTCCCGCTGATCTAAATTATAATCTTCTCAGACCAGAACCAGCGATCAAATTAGCAACAATATTTATTTGGGAATCATCATCTGATTGCACCAACGGGGTCAATGTTTGAGCTACTATTTCATTTATCACTTTACTCTCCCGAGGTGGCATTAATTCCGTAAACGGTAATTTTATTTTCGTTTTATTCGAAATAACGACATAAGTTTTTCCTTAATGGTATTAAAAGCGCTACCAGCTAGATCACCAACTGTGCCGATCACGTTAATACCAATGGCACCAATAGCTTTTGATGCTAGTTCTTTACCAACGGGGTTAATTTTTGGAGCTATTCTAGTGAACAATCCCGAGACGACATTGCCCACTCCATCTCCGTGGTATACTTTAGATACGGGTAATCTCGAGTTCATGACGTAAACTCTGGTTGGTTTATTACGATACATTTTATTTAAATCACTGGTGATATTGATATTAGTCACTATGATAATCATTATTAATTCATCAATGAAACCGCGATATAATCCAATATCCATAAAACCACCTTGAAAAAACCTCTGACAGATATCAGCTGCTTCATTAATTATCTCCGGGGAATTATTTCCAGCTCGTCCACCCCTACATGAGAACCTAAAATCGTGATATATCATCGAAGATACTTTGTGAACAAGGAACAGCACCGGTAAAATATCCTTTACCCGTTGTACCCGTTGCACCGAAAGAAGGTTTCTCAATATCTAACAGTTTTGATCTTTCTGGTAATTGGAGAAATCCGGGATCTGATTGTTCTGTTGAAGGAGATTCAACTTTTTGTATTTCATCCATAAGATTATTGTAAATTTCATCTTTATCTGATACTTTAGCTACATTGGTCATCGCACGATTTAATCCATTTCGCCATATTTTTTATCCATGGCGATATAATCAGATTGTATATAATTTTTTCTGTAATTGAAACTCGAAACGAAAAAATTAGCCATATCTGTTATATCTTTGAATCTCATATTTTATTATTTCATCAAGTTTACCTGGGGAGAAATGTATCGTTATCTTGTTATCAGGGATGACGCTGCATATTTCAGTGTTAGCAATCTTGCTATTAGAACTGATCTTGTTTATTTCAATCTTAAAATCTTGTTATCAGAGTTGACGCTGAATATTTCAGTGTTAGCAATCTTGACATTGGGGTTGACTCTGCTTATTTCCATCTCAACAATCTTGTTATCAGTGTTGACGCTGCTTATTTCAATCTTAACAATCTTGATATCGGGGTTACCGCTGCTTATTTCAATCTTAACAATCTTGATATCGGGAAGGATGATGTTTATTTCAATCTTAGCAATCTTGTTATCAGCGATGACGCGTCATATTTCAATGTTAGCAATTGTGATATCGGGGTTGACTCTGCTTAATTCAATCTCAACAATCTTGATATAGGGGAGGAGGATGTTTATTTCAGTATTAGCAATCTTTCTTTCAAGGCAGCTCTCTTAAAATCGAGATGGAAGTCTTGCATGTGTTTCTCAATCAATCCCTTCCTATCCATTCCAATCTTGTAACACAGCTAGCCTTGACCAAACTCTTATCCCATCCAAACTGTTGTAAAACAACTAGCATTGGCCAAATTAGTATTCCATCCAAACGCTTGTAACACAACTGGCCTTGATCAAACTCGTGTCCCATCCAAACTGTTGTAACACAACTGGCCTTCACCAAACTAGTGTCCCATCCAAACTGTTGTAACACAATTGGCCTTGACAAAACTTGTATCCCACCAAACTTTTGTAACACACGTAGCTTTGACCAAACTCTTATTCCATCTAATCTTGTAACAGAACTAGCTTTGACCAAACTCTTATTCCAACCAAACTCTTTGTAACACTGGTAGCTTTGACCAAACTCTTATTTCATCCAATCTTGTAACACAACTAGTTTTGACAAACCTCTTATCCCATCCAAACCTGCAAGCAAATACACAGTATCAATTGCTAAATTTGAATATAAATGACAATATAGTTTGTAGACATTATTATAATGTCCATGATATTTCACGTTATTATCTACATAATACAAAATGATGATCATTTTTTATATCTAGGTACTAGAGACTTTTGGTAAAAATGAGTGGTCAATGCTGAATTGTCGCTATGTTGACGTGACATGGTATGGATTGATGGGTTTGTTTTTGTCTTGTTTTTGAAAAATATGTGATTCAGAAATGTCTATGTTACTAACGGGACTTCCACGACTTTTAAAAAATTGTTCTCTAGAAAATCTCGTCTTTTCTTTAACAAAGGAGTGATCTAAGATTCGAGCCTATTTTGAGCTTCCAGACGCTACATAAATGCACTTTAAATTTACCTTTGGATTAAACATCGTGTCAATACAAAACCAAACAAAAAAAGTAGCACGTATAACTCATTTAGAGGAATATATTTTTGGAATTGCACAGAGGTTCCAGATTCCATCCGCTCAATATCCAAATAAAAAAGAGGTCGTTTAGCACATTTAAATCAAAGGAACTGTCAATGTGCTCTTTGCATACAAACCAACTATGGTTACATATGTTAGCAATTTAATCGGCGTAGCTATAATTTATAAATTAGGTGTAAATATCAAAGTTCCATATGTCATTCTTAGTGAAAATATTTTTTATAAAAAACATAATGCTGAATGTAAGAAAAATTAAACTTCCAATTAAATTGTTGAATCATTAATATGTTTCAATTTGTGATAATATTATCAACATATTTATACAATTATTAAAAAAAAAAAATACAAGCATATGTAATGACTGGTAAATGAAAGTAAATTCAGAGAAACTATTAGCACAAGGAAATGAAAGAAAAAAACATTTCCAATTATTTGCAACGACACCGTATGTTTTAACAATTAGTAAGATGATTCTAGGTTTTTACTGAAGCTAGAAGACAAACAGAGAAAACTTACAATTTGTTGGAAAATAATCAAAATCGAAAAAAGTCGACTGGACAGAAAAATCACCAGTTATGGAATGTTTGGAACGTGTATGAAGTATCCAGGTATTGTACGATACGACGTAATGAGTTCTGTAGCCACATACATTAGTCCATTTTCCTACATTTGACATATCAGCGAAAGTTTACGCACAAAATGTTGGCAAGTTTAAACCGTAATAAATCCTTTCGGAATAAATTTACAATAACCTCTGAGAAAATTTCGTATGTCTGAGAAAAGAATTTCTATAAGCTACATTTTCTTTCTGGAGACTATGGAAATGAGTATAAGCACCGAACATTTTTTATTATTTTTTGTAGGCTTAAATAACAACTATCGCTATGTGCATATGGAATTCACATTATATACCAGAACTCCCACCACCATCCTCTCTTTAACTATTTCATGAATTTAGGATTCAATAACAAGCGGCTGACGTAGAGACGAAGATCAATCAAAATGCATCCAATGGTTTGGTTTACTTATATCTGATGTGCCTTATAGGTATAAAACAACAAATCAACCCAAACCATGTATTTAGCAATACGTGCCAATGGTATTGTGAACAGAAAGTGTACTGACCTTTAATTCGCTACATAATATCATTTTCCAGAGAATAACAAATAAGCTTAAAATAATAAGAGGAACATTTCTTTTCAAGCATATTTGGATATTTAAAACAATGAAAGCATGAATCATGCCGTCTGTTCACAAGTCATACCTTAAAACACTTTCCACCTGCATAATAAATACCATATCAGTCAATAGAAAAAGCCCTCTCCCTTCCCAAAAATAAAAAGGAAAGACTGGAAGGATACGACTAACCGTTAACAGTAACAACATCTGCAATAAAAACAACTGGAAATATCGTCCACATCATCATCACAACAGCACAGAACTAACGATCATCGTAAATGACTGATAACAACCATGATGATGATAGTAATCATTCGGTGGCAATGATAAAATGTCGTACCGCTTGTTACGATTATGTTGATAAATAAGTTGATGATGATGAAATTGGCGTTGATGATGTCACTTAATTAAATGGATACCAACCATTATTTCGATACCACACATAAATTTTATTTTAATATAAAAAATGTTCTTGTTAAAATCTACAATCCAACATATGAATAAACAGTCACTGTTACGTTACACCCGACAACCTCGTGACCTTGGCTTTGGATTGTACTGAGAATAACAAAATCTCACCTTTGATAAATGCTGCACTCAGTTTAGAACTTTAAATAGCGTTTGGTGCATACCGTCGTGTCTTTTAAAATAAATGGAAGAATTGTCAAACTACGTTAGCTGAATAAGTAATGAATTCTTTTCTTGCGGCAATGCAACACAGGCCTTTAGATGTAATAAGGTCGAACGCTAATACGTCACTACATACGTCATAAAGAAGCCAAAACACAGAATGGTCCCCTGTCGTACATTTATATTACTGGTACGAACGAAACGAAATCGTGACCTTTACTAATTCACAACGGTCACGGATACTGTAACTAATGGAAACAAAATGGCCGATGTGTTCAATGCTATGCACTTTTTCTATGTACTAATTTAACTCAAATATAATATTTGATTGAAAAAGTGATATCTCTAAATGTACTATTGTGTGTGTGTGTGTGTGTGGGGGGGGGGGTGCATACTAAAGTGTAACAGGACTCTATTAAAACACAGTCACAGAATTATAATCCCTGTAAAGGGTAAAGCATACCACAGTGGAACAGCAATCTGTTTAAACAGTCATGGAGGTATGAGAAGTCAATCCCTGTTTAATTTTAAGAAACGCAGACATATGTACAATTGTATTTCATTGGGATGGGGGACATGAGTGGCTGAGTGGTCTAACACGCTCTGTTATGGATCACTGCCATCTCATCTCTGTCTGTGTGGGTTAGAGTCTAAGATTTGGCGAATGTAGTTATGTGAGAAAGCTTGCCAGTAGCTTCTCGTGGGTCCGGGTTCTTCCTCCGCCAATAATACTGAAAGCCATGTATAGCCTATCATGTGCTGAAAAATAGCTTTAAACCATACAACAACAACAATCTATTCCATGGGAAGGTGGAGCACATTACAATAAATCAGCACTCTATACAAACCATGGAAAATCACATGGGAATTAAACGTCAATACAAGGTTAAATTAATATAAACAGGTGTTGAGTCAAAATATCATGTTATGAAATTTTGTTTAGAAAAATGAGACACACTGATATAATGGCATGAATTCCAATCTGATCCTTTATGTAATATAGACATGTCTACTAAGTTTTTATTGTCTACTTCAAGTGATTTTAGCTTACTCTTCTTTTCAAGATTTGTGTCAAATGACTTCAGATCACAAATGTTACATATGTCTAACCAATGAAACTTACCAAAACGGATTGAAAGTCTAATCAGGTTATTTCAATATAATAACGAAAGTCAAATTGAGCTATGTCAATATAATACTGAAAGTGGAATAGAGTTATTTCATTATAATAATGAAAGTCTAATTGAGCTATTTCAATATAATAAGTCTAATCAGTTTATTTCATTATAATAATGAAAGTCTAATCGGGTTATTTCAATATAATAATGAAAGTGTAATCAAGTTATTCTGATATAATAATGAAAGTCTAATCGGGTTATTTCAATATATTAATTAAAGTCTAATTGGGTTATTTCAATATATTAATAATATGGCTATCAATACAAGTTCCTCAAAGTCTATGTATCATATTGGACTGGCAAATTATCAATTAGAATTACTTTTAACAAGCATGTTACATATTTCCTGAAATCGGAAGGTGATGATTGTTATTAGAGTATTTAAGCAAATTTCTATATTTTGAAGGGTTTGGGACAAACAATCTATTGAATACTCCCAGAATAAATTTAAAAAGATTAATTTACAAAAGTAGATTAAAGCTGCCAATGCAAGTTTATTTAGCACGTTATCTGGAACTCTACAATAGTTTTAGAACAGTATGGATTTGGATGTGGTTCTTAAGATTGTGCTACTCTGTGCTAAAATATGTGGAAATTTAGTCCAATACAGTATACACATATCTTTAAATTTCCTTCAATGTGATTTGTTATGGTGAATTTAATGTCAGAAAAATGAAAATTAAAATTCTTTAAGTGCTTTCGTTCAAGCAATGCTAGAAAGCTCATCTGGAATACAATCTAACACGTTCACAATACAACATTGGCATGGGTTGTAATTGTGTATAGAAAGTATGGTCTACTTCTCCTAAATATATTTCTACCATAAACAGAGAGTATGGCTTACTTCTACCAAATCAATGTCTACCATAAATAGAGAGTATGGTTTACTTCTTAATCAGTATATACTGTAATAGAGAGTATGGGCTTACTTCATAGTATTTTGCCATTTAAGACTATTTCCATATAAAGAAACATATGAGTCAAAAATAATCTTTTCTCTAGATGGTAGTTTCAGGAATCAAGAGTCATATTGTTGGTCAGAAAACCCATTATATTGGTTTCTCAAGATACAACTCTGCTGTCAAACAATCACTAGATTTTTTATGATCGAAGGTAAATCTGCATCCACTCAAGGCCTTTCACCAAATTGTTGACCATGCTCAACACTATTCCCTGTCTTCAAAATATATAAATTTTACCATGATTGGTTTGGTCCTTGTATCTAGCAGGGTAGTCTACCAGTCAAGTACAAAGCACATATTTTCAACGTATTCATACTCTAGATAGATTGATTCCACAAAGAAAGATCGAATAACGTTGTAAATAAATATATTCTCTAAGCACTGGGGAGGTCCTTCGTACAATAAAATATTCACCTTCTTGCTTTGTTTTATAATTTCATTAGCCGTACTTAAAGTTTAGTTATTTGTCTGAGGCTTGCATTTCTTCCAAGTGATCAATTATTTGCTCTCAATGTTCCTCTAAAACATATATATTTTCTCTCTAGCTCTCTTATAGTTTCACACTAAATCTGCATTTTCTATCTCGTTAATTCAATGTTATCAAGTCATCGATATTGGAAGTTAATCTGACAAACTCTAGTTCAACTTTTATATCAGCAGATTCGAATTCTCGATCTATCCTATGATATTTTCAAATTTTGATTTCTTTGGGAGGAGGGGGCTGTTAATCTCAACAAGCATATCTGTCTCTGTCTCTGTCTCTGTCTGTCTGTCTCTCTCTCTCTCTCTCTCTCTCTCTCTCTCTCTCTCTCTCTCACGACTATGTCCAAATTAAATCCACATACCCCATTGGTGACTTCCGAAGTCTCGCTCTCGGTTGACCCACTTGCCATATAAGGATATTTATTATTATAACCACATTCATTAACTATCTATGCGCAAGTCGTACACGACTGGCTATTATTGTACTGCCTCTGCTTGACATGGCTCAAGCTTACATTTGCATGTAGAATGTTAACACCCACACAATCTCCATCGATCAGCTGATGAGCACAGGGAGGAAAACCCATACTAGCCAACAGTAAAATGGTATCATATTATACCCGTATCAATAATTATCTTGTAAATCTACTAGATTTAGTGTGGCTGTACCCTTCTCGACAGCATTTATCATCACGTTCAACCCGAAGACACTGGATGTCAACTAAATTTGGTTACCCCAAGTTAGCACCTTCGAACAAACCGGAAGTCATTAGTTTGGTTCCTGGTTATTGATTTTGTAGATTACGTAGTCTCGAGGTTACAACTGAACGCGGGTCTGTGTATTAATACGCCAAGAGTCTGTATTATATTCCGAATGAGTGTTAGAAACATGTACACACCGGCGTTCGATTCAGTAGCAGACGACATAAACTGGAGAGTGCAGACGTTTACATGGAGAAAGGATTTTCATTGAAATAATCAGGGTAGTGCATACATGAAGTTTTAAATAGCAGATGCAAACTACTGGACGATGATATATCTGTATTATTTATACATTTTCAAAAATATTTTTTTATTGTATAAGGTACTGTAAGCATGCTTGTTTCCGTTAGTAAAATGAAATACTCTGCAACATTCACTCATCTTCTAATTTATACACAGTATAAATTGTGTTTAGATTTTAGAAGGAGAGGGGTGTTTTCAGTAACTGTATTTTTACTGAGAGAAATGAGTGCTCGTACCGGCTACTGATTGTGTAGACTTTAATGTCTGTCTCCATAGTCCATCCATTCCCATTTTTTGTGCTGCCCCTGTATTGTATCTTTTAAAATCATTTATGTTTTCGAAAGGAAGTTTTTATTCATAGAATTAGAGAAACGAATTTACATTGAAAATCTTACCATGTGCGTCATCTGATTTGATTATTTTTACTTGAATTATGTGTGTAATTAATTATTTACTTAAATTATGTAACATTTTTATGTTCATTTATCTTTTTATTTTCACCTAGCAATTATATGAGAAGTAGGTAGTTAGTTATAAGGAACGAAAATCGATCGTTTTCAACAAATGACTCACGAGCTTGATCCAAGGGCTAAAAATAAACCCAATGGCCTATATTGATTGCATATATTAATTTGTATTTTCATGCACTGTAGTCGTATAAATGGTTATATGGCTGGGATGTCAATAATTTCAAGTTCTTAAGTATGTTCCAACAAGTTCATTAGAGTTTTTTCCCCAAACCCAAAAACACAGAAATTTGCTTAAATACTATAATTTAAATACTATAATTACAATCATCACCTTCCGATTTCAGGAAATATGTTTGATTTGTTTGTTTGTTTGATTAGGATTTTTAACGTAGCTTTAACAATTTTTCAGTCATATCGCTACGATGTCTGCAGTGAGGCAGTTTATAGTGATGTCTACCACTGGGGCATCATGCCGCAGACATGTAGCATGATGTCTCACCCAGTCACATTATCCTGACACGAGGCCGACCAGTCCTAACACTAACTTCTTAATGCTGAACGTCAAGCGAGGCAGCTGTTAGTACCATTTTTGTAAGTCTTTGGTATGACTCGGCCGGGGATCGAACGCACGACCTCCCGCTTCCGCGGCGGACGCTCTAACCACTAGGCCATGTTTGTTAAAAGTAATTCCTGTGTTGATAATAAGTTGCATACATTAGCTAATTTGTCTTTTCGTGCTAGCAATTGTTTATATGGGTATAGAGTGATAATCTAAAAAGTTTCAAAATTGTTATACACGGGTAGGGATTTAATGCCTTGTAAGTGCCAGTTCTGTGTAAATTTCTCTTTGCATGTCCAGAATGTCTGTTGTGGCTGTTGGTGATCTCAATAATTTGTATGATGTGACCCGGGTGATACGTTTTTTTGAGGGTGGGGATAGACATCGGTCTATCACCTCACATAGTTTGTATTAATATTTGGTCCACAGATCGTATATAGCAATTCTCGTGAGTTACTTAAAATTTATGTAAAATCACTGCTACTCCAATAGCCCTTCTTTATTCTGAGCAAGTTAGTTTTATTATTTTTTAAACGTATTAGTTTACAGTAAAAGTAATAGTTGCAAAACAGTACAAATTAGCATCTATATCATACAAGAAAATAATATTTTAATACTATTTTATTACTGTTATTAGTTGAAGTTAAAATGACATATGGTAATTAACAGGATGTATTTGAAACTTACGTGAAATCGTAGCTAATATTTTAGCCCTACTTTATTCTGAGTAACATTTATCTTTTTTACTCCAACGTATTGTTTATAGTTCGTTCTACATATCATAGTAAAATTCTCCAATATTTAACTCGGTAAATATTCAGGTCATCGTCATTTAATGTAGCTATAAACAAAAATACGTAATTCCTTTCAATTACTTCGTGTGACATGAATTAGGTATTTGTGGAACGATCTATAATAGTAATTAATACTAAAAATAATACGACTATTACGATAATGGTGTAGGTGTGTAAAATTACGACTGTAGAATATTGTTTTAGGTCAAAAATAGATATTTAGATGTATTTACATTTGTTTGGCAGTGTTTACTAAAGTTATATATGTCTATATTTTATGACACAATGTCATTATTTTAGGTCCGAAATATAGATATAGATATATTTACGTTTGTTTGGCATTGTTTATTAAAAGTAAATATGTCTGTATTTTGTGTATTCCGTAACCTAATATAAGTCATTTTTTTATCCACAGCCGGCCGTACACCCTACTGCAATGGCTTTGTGCTGATTGACGACAAATTGATAGTCGTAGACCTCTATGACTGTAATCTAAAGGTTTACTATCGTCATGAAGGCAAACTGATTACATCATACAGACTGGAGTCCGATCCCATGGATGTCTGTCTTATTAGCAAGACAGAAGTCGCTGTGTGTCTGGATTACGGTAGGATTGAAATCGTATCTTTGAAATCGATAGGTGACGTAAAACTGGTCAAAACTTTAAGGACAGGATTTCTTTGTCATTCATTGGCAAAATTGAATTCAGACAAACTCATTGTCAGCGGTTGGAAAGACGACATGTTGTGTTGGGGGAATTTTATCGATTACAGATGGACATCTGGACTCAACTCACTACATCTGTAAAGGGTATCAGACTCGCATGGCCGTCAAAGATAACACCGTGTACATCTCGTGTGGGACTCGTGACTCCAATACTAAAGGTGTTTATGCTTATGATACTTTTAATCCACGCAGAAAAAAGTTTCTGTATCGACACAAGGAATTTAAAACACCGGGGCCAATAATGGCTGACAGGGATTGTGTGTACGTGTGTGACATTAACAGAATTCATCAACTGACAGACAGCGGTCAACTAGTGACCATACACACAGTGTCATCAAGTCCTATAGGAATATTCTATGATGACCAGCATGGATTACTTTACACCACAAGCAGGGAAAGTAATGTGATAACTATTTACAAAATGGAGTCTTTACACCAACCAGGTAATTCTATTTATTTTACATCACCACAAAGAAAACTACATACTTTTTTATTTACATTTCCTAATTCACTTTTATGCCGCAAAATATGATTTATGATAATCAGTTTTTATTTCTGTTTGACCTTTTGACCAAAATATGATTTATGAATATTATAGTCATAACTTTTTTTGTAAGATAAATATGTATAATAGATGCAAATTAAAATGAAAGAGGAATAAATATTTTTTTATTATCCTTTATTATTATTATTATTATTATTTTTTTATTAAATGTTATTTTTATTATCGAGGGAGTCTGAAAATTGTCAAGTTCGTCGTGCATGGTCATATTTATAGATTTATAATATAAATACAATATTTTTTTAAAAAATTTATTACAAATTGCATTATAGACATTTGTATTCATTATTGATTGTTAAGTCGTCTCCACGTTGGTTGTCACTACATAATTTTCATATAAAAATATTAAATCTGTATCGACTATCACAACGGCTGCTTGTCTACAAAACACGCATCATCACCAGCTCAGGGCATTGCACATTTTCCCCCACAAGGTGGCGCTTTCATTGATAAATATTTGCACGCGACATGCACGTGACAGGATCTCGTACAGGGGTTGGCAGCGTCTTAAATTCCCATGTATTTTGTGTTGATAACATTCATGTTTATGGGGCGGTTCTATGTTGATTTTTCAAGGTGGATTTATCAACGAAGAAAACTCAAATCGTATAACAAGATAACTGGACAGTTAAGTTTTAAAAAATAAATACCATTTTGGATATTCTACGATATGTTATACAATGCGCGCTATATTTACTACGATCTGTTTATGTTATCGTTAAAGGATGTTGCACACCGAAATAGACGAGGCTGAAAATGACGGTAGGGCTTAGATGAATGAATATGGCGAAAGATTACAGAAATAATTCATGTTGTAAAATAACGGCCGACATTTTTATTAAAATTAAAATATTGGATGTTGAAAGTAATTATTTATATTGTCTGTCACACGCTAGTCCTACGCAAGCTTTATTTTACCAAAAAAAAAAACCAATGATTCAAAGGAAATAAGATCATAGAGACTAAGAGAGTAACAAAAATGTCTTAGATGACCCGTTATGTTATATAACTCTCACTATCGCGCTGTATAATTGACTTCCCCAAAATATTTATTCTTCTTCTAGAACATGATATACCCAGACCTAGCTTATCATTCTTTATATGTCCATACTTTCTCTGGGATATTTCAGTTGCAGTCAGTGGTCTGCATGTCTGTCCATCATGCTATGACAAATCAAGTCATAATTAAGTATTCACAATACTTGAAGAATTTAAATGAAACTTTTTACATTTGAAGGATAGATACCTAGTTGATCTCAGGCAAGTTTAAACCCTGTGACTGACTACTGGGTATTGTCATTTTAAAGGCAATGCCTAAAAAATTACCCACCACCCTCAAACATTCCAAATGTGATAATCAGTTTTAATTTCTTTTTGCCCTTTTAGGAAATGTATTCATTGAAGACTCATTGAAGAAAAAATTGTTTCATGTTTTTAAAATTGACCTTGCAGAGGACTTTTGTTCCAAATGGCAAACGTGAGATGGTGTGATGATGTAAATATGTTTGCCAGGAAAGCATACAACTTTTATTGCTTCCCACCACAAACACTCTTTAGAAAGGGATGTATAACATGTGTTCCAGTGTATGCATCTATTCACAGAGCACACATAAGAAATGGATATATATTTTATAAGTATCTTAGCCATTGTTAGAAATTGTTCCCAAGAAGTGACAGTTTATACTTTTCTTATTGTTGACAATGGAGAGCACGTTCAGGGAAGTAATTTCAAGATGCACTTATTGAATTGGGCCATAAAATGCATTGCTTATTCTGACATTTTACTATAAACTAATGGAATAGGCCTGTAATGCTGTATAATCAGAAACTTGGCAGTCCAGGAACATTGATTCGTGTTTGTACAGTCTATAGGTCATTAAAACCACATTAAACCAGGAATTCCAAACTTCGGCAGAAACATAAATCTTTAGGTTTTGATCTTCAGTTCTGTAATTTCTATAAGGTTTGATTTTTAAAGATAATATAATCTTGGATATTATTAAAAGAAAACACTGTATATTATATGAATTATATAATTAAAGCTAAACTTTAAAGTAATTCAACTTCAAATTATTTAAAGAAATTTTAAATCTCCTGATTTTGGCCTGGGTCATGGGTTTAATTTGTGATGGACAAGATACAAATTGACTTGATTGCCCGTTTTTATCATTTTCACTTCAGAGACATTAAACATAAATTCCAAATTAAACAAATTGAATAATTTGTTCTAAAAAAGAAGTATATACTAAATAGCCATCTCTGACAAAAATTCAGTATATAGCCTTATATGGTGCCGGATTTTCATAATCACCACATGTAAAGTAATTGTAGTACAGAAAAGTAGTATTAAGGTATGCAAACATTTCTCAGCATTGCGCATGTTGCAAATGTAAAAGCTTTACTGTAAAACCTGTGACTGTCCATCTTGTAGAAACACATAGTAAGTGTAGAGCAGAATCGTATTAGTACCTGTTGAGTCTGCTATATTATATATAACAGTACTATTTTAATCTTATTTGATATTTAAAAGTTATGGTTTAATTTTCATTTGTGCAGTTGGACACTAATAAATTGTGTATGATGAGTTTTATTAGCAAAGGATTTGTTAATGTTGCAGACATAGATAACAATAATATAGCTTGAAGCTGAACACGCCGGTTTAGCTACCTAAAGTTTCAGGTCCATATTTGTCTTTAAAAATCTGCACATCATTGTTGATAATATACAAGTGTATACTGTATACATAAAATATTCATTATATGAACAGGTGTTCCAATAGAAATTTTGAATATGGATGACAGATCCATCCAACTTTTTGAAAAGGCTCTAAAAGATGGAAAGGAAACTGTGCACAACATACGTATTATGGTTGTCGGACACATGGGTGTAGGCAAGACGACTCTAGTCAAGCGTCTTCTTGGAGAGGAGGTAAACATTTCCGAGAGACATATTACAGAGGGCATAGATGTCTATGTCAATTGCTGTGATGTTTCTTTGTCAACCCATGAATGGACAAGGCGAACAAAAGGTATGTGGTATACATACTCATTAATGATGTACCTTTTTGTATTTATGCAAATGCCAAAAGGTGAAATGTATCACTTTGAACTGTTTTCTGTCCATCCAGCTTTATTTCACTTCTTCAGAATAACATAGTTTTTCACTATCTAATGTTACCAAATTTTGTAAGTAATTTTCATTTTGGACAAGGAACAGACGTACATGTGTCAATTTCTGGTTTGAAAGGTTTAGAATCAGGGGGCAAAATCAGTGTTAAAAGGATGAAATTTTACACACAGAATGACAGATTTTCAAGACGTTCTTGAAGAAATAACTGTTCCTCGTCGTTCATTAATTTCACATATACACACAACAAGGTGGAGTTTTTATGTATTGATATTTAACTTTTACTACAAGTATTTATTTATGTTGGCACATTGCGTATGTTGTGTATAATTGTGTATAATATGTTGTGGTGTATAATTATTGTAATTTTAATATCTGCCTTTTCCTCCTTCATGTACTTGCACAAATTTATATATATATATATATATATATATATATATATATATATATATATATATATATATATATATATATATATATATATATACTTCTTTCATCCTGTATGCACCTTTTGGCTTTTAGTCACCCTCTGTTGTATGCTAATCGGTTTTGTAACATAGCTCCAAGGTGAGTTGTATTTGTATTAACACTATATAAGCCATTAACCAGGCAGCCTTGGTAGAATTGCCTGGAGGTTCAGGTTAGAAGGATTGTATGTGCTCATTTTTGTGCCCATATATGTGTGTATGTTTTTCCGTTATCATTCTTAACCATAACTGTAATCGACTAGCCCAAGGCTAGTAAATTGTCTATCTAGTCTAATGGCTGGCTAATCTTGTTATATGTTAAATTGATTTGTGTAGTAGTAGTAGTAGTAGTAGTAGTAGTAGTAGTAGTAGTATTGTTCTTATTATTATTGTATTATTTATTATTTGAAGATTAGATCTGCCATCAAATCTAGAATATCCTTCCTCAACCAGGTTTCTGTGTCCACAACTTTTATAGTACTATTCTACACCATTAAAAATGGACATCTCATTCGAGGATAGAAACAAAATGGATGAGGGCATTCGTTTGAATAGGAAAATTCACAAAGTACAGAAATATGTTTTGTATGAGTGTGCTCTTTCCCATACTAGCAAAGCTATTAAGTAGTCAGCTGTCATTCAAGAGTTTGACAACACAAATTTCTTTTAGATGGAACGTCAAGAAAATATTGGATTCACCTTCTACTCACACCATATCCTAAAGATCTCAATCCAAAAGTTGTTTTGGTCTTCGGGGTGGGGGTGGGATTTTTGTGATATATGCATCCTCTATATATATAGATATTAGTGTGTTCCCCTTGATGTGTTGTTTTGTGTTGTTTTATATGTTTTCGTTAATTTTAAACCTAACCTTACACTTTTTCCATCGGGATTATAGACAAAAATAAGAAATTTTTAGTCCATAGTGTTTTCTATGTGATGGTTTCCTCAAGTCAGGTTTTAATTTCCTATCTTGAGTCCCCCATCTCTTTTATATTCCCATAGTTAACCCTGGCTAGGGGTTCCTTGCATCCTGTGTATGCTATTTTGTGTTGTGCTATTTGTATGTTGCTATATGTATACATATATATATACAGTGTGTCTTGTTAGGATAGCCTTCTTTTAGATCATATTTCCCAGTTGTTTATCAGTGCATTGACCCCTAAACTGTCTTCACTTGTTGTAATATTAAGAGCTTGAATACATCCGTTTATTTAAATTTTCTTTTTGAATTTTGTACAAGTTTGGTGTATTAGTTTATTTTTTTTTAAATTTATTTATCATGGGTTGTTTACCCATTCCTTAGTGCATTAATAAATGTATTTTTCTCATTCCATGACTTTGTATATTTCCTTATTTATTTGATAGGTCAGCTGTGTTCGAGGCGGGATCGGTACATTTTTTTTATTTTATTTGTACTTCACCCGTCTCGAAAAACGTTTTCGACCTTTATTTACTTATTTATTTACAACTAGGTCGTGCCAAAAATGTTTATTTATAGTCACTCAAAACGGGATTTCTGTATAGTTCGTGAGAAGCTCTACAGAGTAGCGGTATTATTAGGTCACTAGTGACTGTATTTTGAGAGCATGCTTTTACGGGAAACACATTTTTTTCCCAACCTTGCTAAACCTATATAGTCTGTGAATTGTGTTGCCGTGCTGGTTTTCTTCTCTAGGTGAGTTCTTTTCCCAGCTCTTCCACGGGCCTGCTCACTTCGCGTAGTGCCATGTGATTTAGCCCCGTGTTTTCCTTATTAATACTTCTCCTCCTGAGGTCCCTGTATTTCCCCCTTTTTATATTTTCTCTCTATGTATTGTGTTTCCCAATTATTATAATTTGGCCGCATGCTCTCATATTCCTAACTATAAAATAAGTTATTTCATACAGTAATTTAAGTGTAAAAATTCCATCTAAATATAGTATTTGTCTACTATTGTACAATTGGGTTTCCTTGATTTTTAATATTATATCATCTCTCTCTGCTTTATTTATTACACATTGATTTTGATATTTTCATTAATTTTCTCTCTGATTTCCTTGAGGTTTTGTTTCTCCTCATTTCTTCCAAAATTTACACCTAAGGTTTTTAAGCTGTCTTTAATTAATGGGGGAGGTAGCCCATGTTGCTTGCCTCTCCAGTCTTCTATTAGTAGTATTTCTGTTTTGTTGGTATGGATTTTTGATCCTGACAATTTCCCAAATTGGTCAAATTCCTTAATCAGTTCTTTATAGGAATTTTTGTCTTGTATTCAATATAGACCTTTATCAGTTTTTGCTCCATTTACCTGTACACATGAGTTTATATCCCTGTACAGGATTTTAGTCCTATTTTGGAATTTTTTTCCAAATCCAAATTTCTCTAGTGTCTTGTATAGATAGTTTTGTTCAAGTCTGTCAAAAGCTTATCCTTGTGTATTAGTACCATAGCACAATGTTTTCCATTGATATTTGTGTTCTATGATAGTTCTAATATTTAATATATTGTTTTGTATTTCCCGCCCTTTCGGGCCATTAGTTTTATTCACATTATTAATTTTACCAAGACACTTTTTCACCCTTTCTGCTAATATTTTACTTATAATTTTATAGTCAATATTTAGGAGGGAGATCAGCCACCAATCTTTTTTTAGATCTTCCCTATCCCCCTTCCCTTTGTATAGTAATGGTATCATACCGTTATGGTTCCTGAATGCAATGCTATTATATAATCATTCTAATACTGGCGACAATTCTCCGCAGAATATTTTGTAGAATTCTGCAGAGATTCCATCTCTTCATTGTGATTTATTTTTTGATAGTTTCCCTATAGTCTCCAATATTTCGTCTTGCGATATGAAATCCTCACATATGTTTCTGTGTTCTGTGGTTATCATCTCGCAGTTTGTCTCTCGTAAGTAGGTGTCAATATCTTCGTCTTATATGTCCTGTGAAGTATATAGGTCTTTGTAGTACTTTTGTATATAGTCAAGTATTTTACTTTTGTCTGTCGTGCTTTCCCTCATATAATGTTTAGTGATTATAATGTCCCCCCCCCTCTTCTTAATTCCTCCCTTTTGTAAAGCCCCTTCTGCATTTTTTATATAATTGTGTAAATTTCCCTGCTTTTATGTCCCTTCCCTTTTGCTCTTATTTGGTTTTATTAATTTGTCTTCTAATGTTTTTTTTGTGCTTTGTATTGTTATTGCTTTTATATAATTTTCAAGCGCTTCAATTTCTAATTTTACTTTTCTAGCCCGTAATTTTGAATGAAAGATTGCTATTTTTTTAAAAATCCCCTTTAATTTATCCCATTGAGGAATTATATCCAAATTCCCTTTAAATTTAAATTTTTCTACTTCCATTTTTATTTCCCTCCCAAAGTTTTCATTTTCAAATATTTTATTATTTAATTTCGTTGCCCCTTTCCCCATTTAATTCCTTTGTTGTTCCCTATCTCTGAAAATATTAACTTATTGTCCGAAATTTTGTATTCTATTATCCCTGCTCTTAAGTATTTGTTTCTTCCTGATGTTGTACCACAAAATTTGTCTATCCTACTCCCTTTATTTTCTTTGTAGTAAAAGTGTAATCCAACCTTAGTATATTTAACCGTCTGTATATAACAATTAGTTTTTGTGATTTCATAATGTATTCCATTTTGTCCTTAAACTGTATGTCCTCTGTTGTTAGTCTTCCTGTTCTCTCTTTTTCGTCTCCTACCCAATTAAAATCCCCTCCTATGATCATGTTGCCCATTGTGTAGTTTTCTAGATATTTCGCCAACTCGTCTATAAATTATTGTTTCTTGTACCTATTAGCTGGTATATACAAATTCAAAAAGTTACTCCCTCCCATTTTTATGTGAATTAGCCTTCCCTTAAAAAACGCCCCATCTTCTATCCTTTCCCATTTACACCCTTGTTTATTTTTGATAACCGTAGCTACCCCTCCCTTAGTGTCCTTTCCCACATAGTTGTTAGTTATAATTATACTGTACATGTCTCTTTCAATTTGTTCTTTAAGTTCATCCGTAAAACCGTTGTGTGTTTCCTGTAAAAAATGTAAGTCATAATTCCCTATTTGTGTCATTTTTTGTGCTTTTTCTTTATCTATTCCATTATATTAAGAGACAACAAACAAAAGTTTTGTTCTTCCATTTTTGTTGTACACCAGGTTGTAGCTTTAGAAAACAGTATTATTGGTTAATTTTAGTTTTAAGATGGCTAATGTTTGTATATTATATATTTCCCTCATCTACCCCTTTATCTGGGGATCCTGGGTGATCCCTTTACAGTCATAATCGTGTTCTCTGATATCTTAAAGTCCCTAAAAAAATAATATTAGCAGGGTCCTCAGAGGCAGTATCACTTATTGTTTGTGTTTCTTCCTCCTTTTCTGCACTCTCCATGTTTGCGCCTTTCCGGCCCTTGGTTAGTTTCTGTTTTATTAATTTTTGTTGTGTCTTCCTTCTCTGGTTTCTCCTTTGGTTTCCCTTCCTCAAGAGAAAGTGACAAGGTTTCCTTGTTTTTCTTATTCCTTGTATCACTCATACTCTTCTCTTCTAGTGATGTTGATAGGTTTATAGCTTTTCGCTTCTTGGTGATCATTTTACCCTTTGGGATTGTGGTGGAGGATGTCAGGGGGATAGGTTCCTCCCCTGATATTACGAAGCTTTCTTTGTGCTCTTCAATGTGTAATCTATATGGGGATATGAATCCTTTCCTTCATTGGTGTTTTCTGTCCGGTTCTGTTTGGGGTCAAGATCTCTATCCATTTTTCTTGCCTCTCCAGGGGTTTTACTGGCTCCTTAGTTTCTTCTACCCTCGCTTCTTGTATGAGTGTATCTATTATTTCCGGTGTTCTTCTTGTACTTTGGGTGGGTATCCGTGCAGTTACATTTGCATGCCTGTTCTGTTTGGCATGTTTTTGGGTTTATTCTTGTTTCCACATTCTTATGGCTCGTGCTCATAATGGGGCATTTTCTATCCGCCTCGCAGGCCCTGTACCAGGCCCTCAGCTTGAAACTCATGCAATAGAAGAATGGGGGGATTTTTTTGGGCATCTTCCTTGGATACACTAATTATCCTTCCTCCAGACGTTATATGGTTCCATCCCCATATGTTGGCCATTGTGTGCGAGATTATTCTTATTCCTAGTATGGTGTACATTTTGTCGTTCAGTTCTTCTGTATCGACTTGGTATGGTAGCCCACTGATGTGGACCTCCACCGATGTAGGTCCTATCAGTCTCTCGAAAGGGGGTGGGGAGACGGTAGCAGTCACGTCTGTTTTTTTGCCCTTTTACTGTTATGGTTCCAGGTGTTAGCAGTGGGGTTTCCAGCCCTACTGGGTACAAAATTTCTTTGTTGTACCCTGCGTTTTGTACACTCGCTATCATTGTCATATTTACTACCATAAGCTGTAATGTTGCCAGGATCTCAGCTTGGCGTGGAGCTTTCTCCGCCTTCTCAAAATCAATCAGATGGTATCATGCCTGGTGGTAAGCGAGTAGGACGTTCGCGGCAACTACAATGTCAAAATATATATTTAATTTGGATCTGATTCTTTTAATGGACTGTTCTTGATGAGTTTCCTGCCTCTGAGGGTTACTATTTTGGGGATTTGATTTGGGCCCTGCTCCTTCCTTTTCAAGCCGGTCAACCCCCGTATTTTCCTGATTTAATCCTTCCATTTCTGTTATGTAAATCCTAAATCAACACGTAAATACTAAATATGATTGTCAATTTCTCAAAAATGATATAGAAAAATCACAGACACATTCTAAGCGTGTTTTCCGAATGGTGAATTTCTATTCAAAATGGCGGACTTCGACAAAAGATAAGAATGAAGTGACAGATTATGAATTATCAAAATATTTATCTGTTGTGATCTAACACAGTTGACTGAAAATGAGAGAAAGAACATCTGGAGATGCATTTGAATGTGATTTCGGGAGACAGTGATGACTATAAACAGGACTTAGAGATGGTTTTGAACCAGACGAAGTATGAATTCCACGTGTTTTTGTTCTCAACGAACCAAAGTAATTTATTTCAGTTTTCTGAGAGAGTTGGACCCATCGAAGTATTAGGTGGCTCCAGAAAAGCTTTGGAATACTTTGAAATTGTTGATTTAGATGAATTGTTTGAAATTATCATTAATGTAATGTGGTAAATAAATAATTGCTTGTGCATTTTACCTTTTGTGTTACCTGCATATAAAAGTTTTTATATTAGGGCCTAACCGAGTACATAATTTTCGCCGAGTACCGACTCCGAGTATTTGGATGTACTATTTGCCAGATCCGGGTACGAACCGAGTAGTAGGTGCGAGTCCGAAGTGTACCGTTTGTTTCATTATCGTATGTGGAACCGCTCCGGTGCCCTAGTGGTTAGAGCGTCCGCCCCGGAAGCGGGAGGTCCTCGGTTCGATCCCCGGCCGAGTCATACCAAAGACTTACAAAAATGGTACTAACAGCTGCCTCGCTTGACGCTCAGCATTAAGAGGTTAGTGTTAGGACTGGTCGGCCTGGTGTCAGGATAATGTGACTGGGTGAGACATCATGCTACATGTCTGCGGCTTGATGTCTCAGTGCTAGACATCACTATAAACTGCCTCACTGCAGACATCGTAGCGATATGACTGAAAAATTGTTAAAGTTACGTTAAAAATCCTAATCAAACAAACAAACAAAATCATTATCGTATGTGAAGCTTAAACTTTTCGTGTACCGTATACATACATGCCAACCCCTGACGAGGAAAATGCATAATCCAGGAGGTCAAAAAGCATAATCCACATATAACATGCTAAAACGTAAATAAACAATATTTTATTTGCCCCTCTCGTTTTTGAACATCCTTTAATGTTTCAAGTTTTCATATGGATCACATATAGCTTTACACTAGAAACCATCTTAAGACTTTTAGCGGCAAAAACTAAACTTCTTTCCACACCGCCGAGAATAGATGTCACGTGATGCTGCACTCTAGTCTTAATATTTAGAGGATCCTGTTATATTTTGTTTCAAGTTTTTTGGGTTGCCTTTTCTAATTTATCAAGGAATTTTTTGAAATGAGAGATTTTTGCATACAGTAAAGCATAGACTAAAAGAAAAAGATGTTAGCGCCAAAATTTCATTACACTGGTTCTGCAGAAAATATGAATTAGAACATGGAAATCTGCGCATCTTGAATTAAGATTAAATTTAGAAAACCAGTCTGCTATCTCCTCCCTAAGCATACAGATGCTATAAATAGAATTCAAGGTCGACAGTAGAACTAGGTTAGCTATAAATAGAACTTGATACTGTATTGTAGGAAAGTCCACGGTCAAGCATACACTTATATTATATTTACGTAAAAGCCGTCTTTTCTAAAAATACGGTCTTTGGGATCAATGGAATGCTAATAATAACGAGAAAACAAATAATTGATTATTTTGGGAGGTGGATATACCGAAAAAGCATAAGCCATATATGTTTAAGCGTAACGCGTAATGTAGTGAAAAAAAGGGTAATGATTACGCCAAAAGTATAATGGTTGTCATGTATGCCGTACACCGTATACATCGTCTGTAAGTTGATTTGTTTTATTATTAACTAAATAATTATGTATTAAAAATTTTTTATAAAAAGTTTGATATTTATTGAATTATTTTACTTGTAACCATTTGTGCGCGCATTATTTGCCGAGGCAAATACTTCCGAATAGTACCGAAAAAACGGATATTCGTCCGAGGCGATTTCCGTTTAGGCCCTATTTAATATATATGCACATTTTGTTGAATTATTCATACATGTTGATTTCTAACCTTTATTTTGGTACCAAACACAGCAAGATATCTTTAAAGTTGGTAAAGTTATATTCTTTCAAAGTCCACAGGTCATTCTGCTTTACAAGTCCCACAAGTCCAAAGTTACTTAGTGTTAAGGGCGTTATAATGCCTGCAAAGTTACTTAGTGATGAAGGGGTTGTGTCTACAAGACGCGTTTTATTGGCTATATTCCAGCCTCGCATGTTCAGAAAAATGATAATTGGACTTCATTTTAATATTTGCATATCAGTCACACTTTTTAATTTTGTCCTCACCCCCAATTTACTCAAGATCGGAAACTTATATCTTTTTGCCAAGGTTTAAGTGATAAACGTGATGTGTTAGTGAGTTAAATGAATCTATAAAAGGATTCCAAATAGTGATTAAAATCTTTGTCAACGACCATTGATTCAAATACATTAATTTGTATTTGTATGCAGTGGGCAGAAGACATGGAAGTCACAAATACCTAATCAATGTCTCATTTGCCTGACAGTATACATATTTCATGAATTGATAGTACATGTACAAATTAATTGCCAAATATAACAAATATTACATAATAATTATATTAAGTAAATATTAATGCATTTAAGAGATGTCTCTGCCATGGAGGTATTGACAAGACATTTGGTGGTGAGTATTCTCGTATTTACTCCTCAACTGCAGCACTTGATCTTGTAGTGACTCTGAAGGAGCATAGATGCACCATAAAATTTAGTGTGTAAACAATAAATTATATGTACTGCATTATGCTTTCTAATTTCATTACAACTTGATACCCTGATGTAAAACAGAATTTAGCTGTATTGCTTATGTTTTCAGATTCAGAACAGGATTATAAACTGCAGCGCCTTGTCAAGGTCCTAAATGAGAATTACCAAACAAGGGGAAGGGAAGTTGATTCGGAACTTGATGCAAGCTCTAATCAAAGGGAGACAACTGATGGCTATCCTTTGAGTCATGTTGCTGAAGATGACAAGGCTACAGAAGTACTAAATGGCAGTTCTCAACAGCAAAACTTGGGCCAAATTTTTTCATCTACATCTATTCTACAAAAAGAATCATCTTCCGATGTACTTCAGAGAAGTCTCACTCAGTCTGAAACCAACACAATGCCTGGATCCGAGCATGGAGAAAATGTTGCCACTGAAAATTGCAAGATGGATCCATTAAGGGAAATGTTAAAATTGTTGCAACAAAATCCCAATAAAGCAAAACAAGATGTATTAAGCAAACATGCGCATTTAACAATAATGGACTTTGCAGGGCAGTATGCCTTTTACACGACACACCAAATGTTTCTGACAAGACGAGCCATATACCTCTTGGTATCGGATGCCAGTAGAGAGGTCATTGATCTTATAGAAGACGATTGTTACTTTGACAGTGAGGGCATACTGAAATGCAAAGTTCATGGTGAGTTCTGTGCTGTTTTTTTTGTTACAGACTTGTTACTGCTTTAACATTAGTATTATTCTTCTATGAGTAACAATTGATTTTCTCTCAAACTAATTATTTATAAAATTTATTTAATCAGAATTTTTTAAGGTAGAATTCCACGCAACAACAGTATTTTTTTATACTCGACTGTTTTAAAAATTTAATTAACAGCAAGTTGACTTGATACTAAAGACATAGGTAACACCTAATGAAAATTTATTTCCAGTGAAGATGGTTGAGGAAGTTAATTTTGGTCAATTCTACAATTAAGAAGTTGAAGGATAATAATAAAAGTAAGTTACTGTTGCAAGGACTATTTGGTCTTTATTGTAGTTTAGGCTTCACATATTTTTTTTTTAAATTAGGTAAAAAAAACATTGTGTCAGTGACTTAAAGTGGGTATTGGTTATAAAAGTACCTTGCCAATAAGTACATGTACTTCATTCTGACATTGTTTACAGAATCAATGATGTTTTGTGTTTTGACTTTTTCAGAACTAGTTGAGGTCTGGATGAATTGTATACATTCATGTGCACTACCTGACAAGGAAAAGTTGAATTCTGCAAGTTCCCATACGTCTTATAAAGTCATCCCACCACCAGTGATTTTAGTGGGGACACACATTGATCAAATTCCACAGGTATGTCAGTAACACCTGGAAGTTTAAATATTTCACAAATTATTACTTTATTCTCTCAATATTAGGACTCTTCTTGAGTGCATGAAGATGCAGGATTATGAGTGTCAGGAAAAGGACAGCTATTTCTTTGCCTGGATTCCTGATTTACACAAGCCTTACTTGATTCAAACCGTGAAAGGTTTTAAGGTTGCCTAGGACTGGATTAAGTATTCATCCATTTTTAATAGAATCAGTATCACAAATATTTTCAGGTACACACTAAAAAATTATTTTTTTGAAAAATACATTATAGCATGCTTACAGACCCTAACACATTAAGCGCTGGAGGATTTGCTGTTTTCACATGAAGTGTGAGTAGGAAATTCAATTTGGGGTCTATTTCTGAACATATCCTAATACATCAACTTCCAAACAATTTTCAATTAGCCTAATGCCTAGACTTATTTGTGTTAAAAACATTGTTTTCCATTGATTATTTTGCTCGCGCAATAGCAGAAAGAAAAAAGTTAAATATGTTGATTTGCTTTACAGACCCATCAATTGCCAATTGCATATGGAGACCACTCTTTATTAAAAATGCCCACCATATCCTATTTTTTGCACAGACTGTGTACAGTTCAGACCAATCTGATCTGCCTTAGATTTGAGACATAAAAGTCTAAAATCTGGACACAACATCAGACTCCGACCACTATCAAATTGGGTGAAGAAAAAGGAAATGAATCCAAAATGTTTTTTTTTTCTTTTTTTTTGTAGTGCAACTAAAAATTCCAGATTATTTAGTGTCATTGTCAAGCTAAAACTGTCTACCTTTCTACAATACCATCCACGTTAGTAAAGCATATATGACTTTGACAGAGCTTGTTCATTATAGGAAAAGTATTCTGTACTGTTCGCTGTCTAGTCAATTTGACATAAAGGGTATTAAAAGAGTAGATAAAGGAACAATGGCACATCTTCCCTACGATCAACCATTTCTAACTGCAAGAATTTCATATAATGACTTAAAGTATTTTATAAATCTGCATGTTTGTCAATCTTTGCAAAATATGTTAAATGGAAACTCCGGGGCCCCGAGTGGTTTAAAGCGCTGTGCATTACGGATCCCTGCCATCTCACCTCCGTCTGTGTGGGTTCGAGTCTAAGATTTGGGTAATGTAGTTATGTCAGAAAGCTTGTCAGTTGCTTCTAGTGGGTCGGTGGTTCTTTCCGGTGGTTTTCCGGCTTCTTCTTCCACCATTAATACTGGCCGCCTTGTATAGCCTATATTGTGCTGAAAAATGGCGTGAAAAACCATAACAACAAAACAAAACAATGGAAACTCCATAAACTGGATAACAGTAAGACCACTTAAGGAGAGTGGCATCACTTATATATAACAAAGCAGAGATGAGATTGTATTGCGCCGATATATCAAAAACACATGCCTGACTTGTGTGAACCTCAACAAATATGTGTACTATGCTTCTAGTATCCATATACAGTATTGCACATAAATTTTGAGTCATTACTAAGGTGATGGGGGTAATGGACATGCAGACAAGATCCGTACTGGTCCACATTAGGTAATATCAATGACTGGTGTTACGTATATCTGCTTTAATTTATATTTGATTTATTTTAAATGTCTCTTTGTTAGTTGAATTTTTTTCTTATTCCATTGCATGCTATTTCAATGTAATTTTGTTTGCTTGATATGATATTTTCCAGAAATTCGGTTCAGTTTCTTTGAAAACCTAAATTAGGAGTGGTGTATCCAAGTTGACTTAGGTCCTCACCTTAAAACCTGATTTGATGTAGATAAAAAAATTGTATTTGTTCTTCGTGTGAGCTTTTCGTGGCCTAAATTTTACAATTCAGGGATTTATTAAACTGCATCTTGAATTAATATACAATCCTTCTCTATAGAGAAGTTAGTTAATATACACTTTTAAAAACTTGATGCCAAGTTGTTTTCTTCTGTTCTGACAGTTTTTAATTTTTATTTTTGAGTTTTATTTTAGTTATCTTCAGATTATGGATTTTAAGAGATAAGTTCTTTTCTTTAGAGGAATCTTTAGTGCTGATACAGAATTCTTGGACAAAGACATGTATTGAAAATTTGTTCAAAATTCAAACACTTGAGTGCAATTTCTTCTTTTTTTACAAGAAACTTTAGACACGAATGTACTATGCAGGTTAGTTACATCATACATCATTTCCTTCCATCTTGGATTCTTGATGGGACTGAAACACAAATTCATTAGATTGATTTATTCCTAAGTTTTCATCTTTTTAATTATGGGATTATTTTTTGGATTTAATTCTTAAAACGATAAGTTCAAATTTTTATTTTTACCTTTTTTCTTCTAGGGAAATAAATTATTTGTTAAATTTAATAAAGTTTCTTGTTTTCACTTTCTTTTGTTACTGTATCATAGAGCCTAAACACCTAACACTAGTTGATGCACATTATCCCTGAGATTCTCATTCTCTTGGACTTCTCCCAATGTTAAGCAGCTATGACTCATCCTGGTTTAACCCCAATTTAGAAACGTCCAATCTCATCCCTTGTCAGAACTTTGTGTGCATCAAGATGATTTTCTTAGTCAGGCATAGGAGGGTTCATGCCCAAACAGACATGATCCGACAGATTTTACCTCTCATTGTGGGTCTTATACCAAATCTTTGTTATCAGCAGCAACCTTTCTTTACCTTGCTGTCCTGGGAGTTCTGAACATGGTGGTAGAACTGGTTCCACTAGAGAGACTTCACTTTGTTCAAAATCCAATTGATGTTTCAGCACCCTGAAGACTGTACACGGACCCACTTGTCAGTTTTGATCAAGATACTGATTTTTGATTAGGGTGTGAAATTGGATGCCAGAGAGGTGGCTGTAGTTTGTATGAATAATTGCATACCATTGCATTATCTTTTTTTATTTGCAGAATCGTCAGGGTGTTGCTGGCAAAATTGTAGGTCACATTCACAGGTTTGTTTCTCCTGTGCTGGCTCAACGAGTAAGTTGTCACTTTAATTTCTGTATCATAACCATATTCTGCGGATCGGTCTTGGGATGATTTCATTGACCATACATAAATAAATACATCCACGAGTACATTAAAACATGTTTAATGTTCCCACCAGCAATAATAAATATGAAAATTTTATGTACCCTTGAAAACTTTTGTCCTGCAAGGAATTTGAAGGCTACATAAGAGAAGATGAAATGCAAGTTTGAATGAAATTATTAAATGTTTGAATATCCAGTGTTCACATTAATTATTGATTGCTATCTTTGTATCAATAGGATTTCGTCCTTATATATATATATATATATATATATATATATATATATATATATATATATATATATATATATATATATATATATATATATATATATATATATATATATATATATAATCAACGTTACCTTAAAGTAAAACTAAGAAATGAGAGAAAAAGGAAAGAAAAGGATGGAAATTTGTTCTTGGAAAATTTATATCAATGATTTGACACATTAAGTATGCTTCTGGCTTGGTTTGTGTTTGTTGTCTGCAGTACATCAAGGTTTCTTAATGCTGCGGGAATTGGGGTTTACACCCCATGGTAGTTATTGTTGCTCTTTGGTGAGCAATATATAACAGAGAGTAATACTCTTGGAGGATAATCCCAGGAAGAACGACTGACTCCAGGGAAGCTACTGGTAGCTTTTTCACATATCCACATTGGTCCAGCCCCAGGCTTGGACTCGTATAGACAGAGGTAAGAGAGCCGTAATAGATAAAGGCAAACTCACTCAGACCACTCAGCCACCTAGTAGCTGGACCTGACTGATGTTATCAACAGGGCTACCTCAGCTTATATTGACTTCACTGATGTTACCAACAGGGCTACCTCAGCTGATATTGACCTGACTGATGTTATCAACAAAGCTACCTCAGCTTATATTCACTGATATTATTAGCAGGGCTACCTCAGCTTCTATTGACTACTACTGATGGATTATGCAAGAAAAATTGCATTTATATAATGTTCAACTTCATCTCAAAGTAGTACTAGTGCTTGCATCTGATGGAAAGAATGATGGAAAGAAAATAATGAAAACTTGAACTGGGAAAAACTATCAATGATTTCACACCTGATTTTGTTTGTTATTTACAGCACATCAACACAATTAGGAAATTTAGTACTGATCCGTTGGAGTAAATGGCTTTAACAAAGAACAGACCATGGTAACTGAATCTGACAGATTTTATCAGCAATGCAAAATTTGAATGACGACTCTTGTTTCCTTAGTAATAAAAGTTGACATAAAATGAGGTGCCATTGCTGATAAATTATGTCAGGTTCAGTTACCATGGTCAGTACTTATTGAAGCTCGGTGCAGTGTCTGACATAATATCTAGTCTTTCGCTATATCATGGACTATTGTTAAACTTTCTGTGTGATGATCATTATCTGATACACGTATGATGTTGTGGGGGGAAGATAATGTCATTTCTTAGTGCATGATCAGCTATACATAGGGACTTTAATAGCTGATGCAGGATGAACCCAAGAAAATCAAGAATCACCGACTCAACAAACGTTACAGGCAAGTTTTCTTAAAACCACACTGGCCAAGCTCGATAAAGGAACCCACATGGAAAGAGGAGAGATGGTAGTGATTGGTAAAGGCGTCCTCTTTAGAATACTTGGTCACTTAGGTACCCAATATATGAATATACATATTCCAAAATATCACTTTGCTCCATTAATTTGCATTGATGTCATTGCTATTTTTATTCTGTTGTTAAACACTAACTTTAATGGCAATGAAACTTTCTAGATGATATTTTTATTGCTATAATTTTGTGAAACCCATTCTAGTATAATGTGCTAGTCCAAATGGCAAGTTAACAAGAAGCACTGACCTCAAATGTTCCACTTTGGAAAATTATTCCTATGTCTCCTTCATACATGAGACCCACAGAAGGTACGTTTAAAGTTGTGTGCTTAACCATAGAAGACATTTAGAATTTTCTTATCATTTTAATATGAACTCTGAGAAATGAAAGTACCCTGGCATATATTCTTTTAAAACTGCCTTCCCTGGGTGCCATGCATGTTTAAATGAAACAGTCCCAAGGATATATTGTGATGTCCTTTGATAGGATCTGTATATGTGACTGTCAACATGGTGGATGTATGCAATTATATGTAATTGTAGTTTTTGTGTGTGCACATACCTGTCCTAAAATTATTGAATAACCAAAATTTTAGGTTCCTAAGTTTATTGCAGAACTAACTTAATCATTCACAACAGTAACATATGAGAATATGTAACTAAACAATATGTTTAAGAATAAAAATATTTTAAACTATCATTGTCTTTGATTATATTGGTACAGTGTTGAGTATCAGAGTCAAAGAAAGAAGAAAAACATTGGTTAATATCTGAAATAATGGTTACACCAGCTGAAATAAAAAGAATTATGGAATTCAAATGATATCTTAATGTACTTCTATTTGGGAATTTCAACTTGATTTCAACCTTTTCCCTGTTTGAAAATTAACGCGACGTGCTTATAATAGTAAGGAAATAATTTACATTTAATGATTTTACATATTAAATTACATGGCCGTCAATGTTTTTATTAAAGTATATGCAAACACTTTTATCTCAAATACATGTATTTGAAATGGACTATAGTTGAAATGCTTATGCATCTAATACCATCTTTCCCAATTCCGCCAAGCTTCTGGTTTACATACCTTATGAGATCCCATATGGTGTAATTCCTACAGAATTCTGCAGATAATCAGTCACCAAATATCCATGAAATAATAATTATCTCACACAGAACACAGTTTCAGTGCAGTGAAATAAACAAAACAAATTCTTCTATAACACTTCCGAAATCTGGTAGTTGATATGAAAACAAGGGAAGACCCAGAAGTGAATCGTAATGAGGTTGCTATAGTGAGATAAAATGCTGCATTAGACAGACGAGTTTCCATGAAACAAATCACCAATAAGAGGCTGAAAACAAAATACAGGTGTGAATTTATATAATAGATACGTATTTATAGAGAATTAGATGAATTCACTGCTAACAAAGTTCATTATGATCGTTCATAAAAAAGCATTCTCACCACTTATTAACATGGAACCAACCCACACACTGCCCACAGTGCCATAAACAAGCTAAATAAACATGTTTTGGTCTGAATTATGTGCCAAATAGCAGTCACAGAAAATCTTTTTTTTTCATATTTGTTCCCAATCATAATACCTTTGAAGAACTAAGACTGCCTTGCACATACAGATTGTATAGGCTGAAACATTTTAGTTCAAAGTCTATAAGTTATCAACCAAACTAAGGTGGAATTAGAACTATCTTTTGCTACAGAGCTTGGTGCAAAATCCTGTGAAAGTTTCAGTAACTACTTAAGCTTATTCAAAGTCACATGCTGTCTAAACACAGAGACCTTGCAATCCAATACCAGTACTCTGTAAGGTTTTACCTTAAAGCAAGTTGGAAGAAATTTGGCATGGAAGGGAATTACACCCCATTTATGCTTTTCAACTTTTCTTTCTCTCATCAGTGACAAAGAGATCTGTCTTTATAGTATCATGAATGTGCCTATTCACACACTTAGGATTTCTTGAACAGATTATTTGTCCATCCCATCCCTTTTGATATGTTTAAAAATATAATCCAGCTATAGTGTGTGATATGAAAGTCATTCACTATTGGTGTGTGATTGATGCTATCATTGGATATATACAGCTAGATTGTTTCGGTACAAATTTTAGTGTCCAGTTCGAAGTTCTAAACACAATGTTTTACTAATGGAAAATCGCTGAAGCTTTGTAGGATGCTGATTTCATTTGGTTGAGGATTTTCTTTCACAGGAGGATATAGACCTCCACATAGTTCATCAACCAAGAAGCAATATTGACAATCATGCTCTGAGATTGCTCCAGCTCCTCTTTCACCTCCACAGTTGGATAAACATTTATTGGCTGTACTACCAGTAGGTTGTTTATCACATGGGTTCAATACCATATCACCTGGTGGGAAATGGGATAGAGAGCAAAACAGAAAAAGTCTCTGTTGCCATCTCATATTTCAGATTTTCAGCCCAGCTATGATGATCAAATATCCCTTACCTGATGATCTGGACAATGTCATGGCAACCTTTATTATCAAATCTCTTCTGTTATGGTCAGATTTGAGAAATAAAGAAACAAGCCACCATGAAAGGATTTTCAGAGAAATTAGCCAAATGTTAAAGATGGACACTTTTGATGCACAGGCCTCAGGGAAGCAGTCCTACTGAATCTACAACTGACAAAACGTTTGACACTTTGTTGTTTTAAAAATAGAGAGTAAAACGGTTTGGATTGGGGTTATGAGTATTTTTAGCAAGTCATAACAGACGTAAAGACTAGTAGTAGTGTTTACTTCCTCATCATCAGCATGTGTTTGTTTTGTAATTTCAAGGTGTACAGGAAATCCACATTGTAATTATAATTTTAATGTTCTTATTATTATTATTTTTATTATTATTATTATTATTATTATTATTATTATTATTATTATTATTATTATTATTTGGATAATATGTGTTAAAATCTAGCTTATTATGTACATGCAATTAATACGTTGAATCTTTATCTGTATGGTTTTATTTTCAGTTTATTTTCTACCCATGCTCTCAGGTTCATAATGAATGACCATGTCAAAGAATTTTGTGTTGTGCATTATTGGTGAACACGTTAACTCATAAATATAGAATAATATACCAGATTTAGTATGTTAGAGTTTTTAATGAAATATAAAGATCCGTTTACTACTCAGCAGTTGATAGGAAGCTGTGAACAGAAGAAACGGTCTTATATTAGATTACTGGAAAGTAGAACATCTTGTAGTATATATTTATGTCATCATCTCATCATGAATACTGGGAATACAGACTATGTTAACATTACCTAAATGCTCATGTCCTTTTTGTGTGTGCTATTCATGGACATCATTACATGGATGTCTAGACTAGGGATTACCAAAGTGGGCTATACCACCACTGGGGGGGGGGGCGAGGTAGGGGCAATGGGTTTATTAAAGGTGACACTAATGCTGCATGATGCTCATTACTGGGTATGGCATGTTTAGGAACCACTGGTTGAAACAATACTTCATCTTGACAGTCTCGCATGCACTCAAAATGGCTGAAAACTGCAACAAGACTTGAGATATCTGGATTGATCTATATTTCCATATCACTCTTGTCCTGAATGTACTTATGTGCAATACAGCTGTACAGAAAATGTTCAGTCAAACTTAGATACATTATTAAGGAGTGTAAATACAAAGCAGTTTATTATAGCGATGTATTAATGTTTAGTATGTTCAAGAAATAAGTACTTGTGACATTTTTGGAGATGTCTAAGGAAGACAGCAAATAGTCCAAAAATGATAAATAGGTTTATCATCAGACAATACTTGCAAACATTTTGACAAAAATGTCTTTACACCAACCTAGAGTTCATCATTGTATGCATACAGTATATAAATAAAACTACCAATCATTAAAATAAAGAGATAGTTGTTTCTTACTTAATGCAATCTGTCTTCCATTTCTAGTTGTATTGTCGCAAGCATGGTCAGAGATACTTAGAGGAAATCCGTTCTTATATAAGGGACAAACCTATTACAGTTCACTTGGTTGATGAGGACTTTGCCATTGACAACTCAGTTCCTGACAGCAAATTGGAGGAGTTGAAGAAAAAAATTGTAGAGGTGGCATCACAACAGCCATACTGGGGAGAGCAGATACCAACTCGGTGGTTTTTCCTGGAACAGCAGTTGATGATGCTCAGGGATGCTGGTGTGAAGGTATACATTTAAATGCAAGATTATATTTGCCATTTCTATGAAATATGTGGGGTTCAGAACCCTTCCGGCTTGACCTTTTTGTGTTGTCTTATTGAAAATTGAATCTGGACAAGTATGAGTTGTATCCTATCAATCAGTGATTTGACATGTTTAGGTAGGTATCAGTTTATTCAATTTAATAAAAATGAATGTTTGAAAAGTGAATTTTGTTAGATCATTCTGTAATATATGTTTTTACAAAGCTGTTCAACTTGGTTGTGCCCATCAAGAATAAAACAAGCTGCAATTTTCATTGGTTAAGAAACTACATGTCACGTAACCTGGATGGACATGTGGTTTGAAAAACTGCTCACATTTTACCGGTCACTATCATTAGAGACCAGAGAGTGCACGATTTTAAAGTGTTTCTGTATGTACAGACATATTAATGCCTTCCTCTTCAGTCATTGTGTTGAAACATGTAAATTCGTGTATGTGCCGTTTATTATAGTGCTATATTTATGTGTTTAGCATGTTTAAGAAATAAGTACTTGAGACATTTTTGGAGATGTCTAAGGGAGACAGGAAATGGTCCAAAAATGATGAGTAGGTTTATCATCAGACAATTTCTAGGTGTATTGTCGCAAGCATGGTAAGAGATACTTAACGAAAATCCGCTCTTATCTAAAAGACAAACCTACCACAGTTCACTTGGTTGATGAGGACTTTGTCATTGACAACTCAGTTCGTGACAGCAAATTGGGGAAAGAAAAGTTGAAGAAGAAAATGGTAGAGGTGGCTTCACAGCAGCCATACTGGGGAGAGCAGATACCCACTCGGTTGTTTCTCCTGGAACAGCAGTTGATGAGGCTCAGGGATGCTGGTGTGATTGTATTCATTTAAATGCAAGATTATATGTGCCATTTCTATGAAACCTTTGGAATACAGGAATTTGTTGCACATCATTCAACATTGTTTCCGTCTTTCTTTTCCCAATTGCTTTCTAGTGAACATTTATTTTTAAGCTAGAAATGCAGATGCAATTAAAACATATAATAAGTTGGGCATAGAGCTATATGTATATCAGGCATGACCCCATTGATGTATTATCAACAGTATTTGATACAGATTCATATCATTGCGACCATCTCACCTCTGTTTGCATGAGTTTGAGTCTCAGGACCTCTATCTGCGTGTTTGTGAGTCTCAGGTTCAACCAATGAAAGGTTGCCAGTAGCTTCTTATGGGTTCATATCTCTTTTCAAGGTTTTCCCAGATTCTTCTTTCACCATTATACTGGCCTCCATGTATAGCCTATCTTGTGCTGAAAAATGTCTTTAAACCCTAAAACAACAACATCATTGTGATCGATTATCTCCCTTAGCAAAGTAAGACAATGTATTGCACATATTGTGTATGGGAGAAATGATGTTGGGGACAAACACGTAACTTAATAATTGTACAAAAGTTGTATTGTGGTACTCTGTTTACATTTCATATATTATAGTACCCCATTTGCATACCATTGTCACTTTTCTGTATTATTTCAATGTCACATATTTGTATACTATCATTCACATGTCTCTTTCTGGTTTCTGTTATTAACCTGTCGGTTCTCTGTCTTGTGTCATTTATACTTTGAAAAATATCTCATTAGTACTAGCATATATACATGATAAATTTGAGGTATCCTATAATTTATAACTGTTCATAAATAACAATTATTAGATGTGGATTGTCTTTAGAGTCATTCAGTCATAGCTCAAGTGGCATCATTCATTCTTGAACAATTCTTTCATATCCGATTGACTTGTGACCATTGTAATATAGACCAAGGTTTTACATTTTCATCAGTCTGTTGTGTGCAGAAGCAGAACTAAAAGATATTAAAACCAACCCCACATAACTACGTATTGAGGGGTATTCCCCAGAAAAAAAGCAAATGTTAATGAATGTAGGATTTATGACACATGACTGAAGTGACCAAGCTAAGCCAAGAACTCACTTGGATATTTGCAGGGCCATTAGTATAAATTACATCATACACGTGCAAATGTTAATCAAATGCATGCAAATGTTAATCAGTGCAGGATTTATGACACATGACCGAAGTGACCAAGCCAAGCCATAAACTCATTTGGATATTGACAGTCATTAGTATACAATGTAGTATAACACATTCCGTTGATGATGACTGCAGGATTCACAATACATGACCCACAATATCGTTACGTTCATATTGATATTGGCACTCAGTTATCATTGTAATATGTAATGATAAGTGTACTCATTCAGTTGCTAGATGGACAGTGGTTATAGCATCTGTCCCAGATGCGGGATGTTGTGGGTTCGAACATTGGCCAAGTCATACCAAAGACTTACAAAACTGAACTAACAGCTGCCTCGCTTTGCACTCAGCATTAAGAGATTAGTGTTAGGAATGATCGGTCTGGTGTCAGGATAATGTGACTGGGTGGAGCATCATGCTACATGTCTGCTGCATGATGTCCAGTTTAAAACATATTTTTATTTATAAAGTAATGAGATTAATGTCTTTGTTAACTTGCAATTGCAGGTAGTTTCCCATAGTACTGTGGAAAATTTAAACAAGGAAGGAACTGTTCGAATAGAAGAAAGTGAAGAACTGGATCTGTTTCTTAGATATCTGCATGAAACAGGAACAATAATCTACTTCAGGTAAGACTATATAGGGCAGGTACGAGTCTTGCATGCTATTATCCACTTCAGGTGAGATCGTAAGGCAGATATGCATTAGTACGTGGTGGAATTTAGTATTTAGAAGCTATCAGTTGAAAAATGAATCATAATGTTATAAAAGTACATGACGTTTTCCTTTTTTCTGTTCATCAAATGGAACATTTTCTTTGCACATATTCATTTAATTAATCAATAATTAATGCAAAGTTTAAAGGTTGGCAGAATTGATAGTTCTTATCAAATATATGTATGACTGTGTGTGTCTAAGTTTTCCGTATTGTTTAATTTCTTTAGAACATACAACTGAAACTAAATTGTAAATAAAAGTAGCTCTGTTGACCTTGTGTCAACCTAAAGAACCTTAATTTCTATAACACAAGTGTCACTCATTACATACAAGATCTTTTGAAATATTGTTTTTTTCAGCATTGAAGTATTGAGAGATAATATTCTGTTAGACCCGAAGTGGATGATTGACGCCCTGAAGTTCCTCATCAATGCTCAACCTAATCTGCCAATTAACACAGCTGACAATAACACTGAATCAAGTAGCTCTGCTGCCAGTGCTGCTCACAGTGATATCACAAAGAAATGGTCTGACTTCAAGGAGAAAGGAATCCTTACTGTGGAACTTGTTGGTTAGTACATTTCTTTTTTATGTTACCATTTCATAAAATAAATATAAATTTCAAGTAATTGAGAGGTACTTTAAGCATTTTGTAAGTTTGTTAATTGTTTTCTTTTTACACCCTGAATATATCAGAGATACAGTAAGGGAAATTGGAAACATCTTGACAAAAGTAAGTCAACCATATTACAATCTGAGCACTGTTACCGAATTCACATTCACGAGAGACATGTATTTTATTATATATTGAAGCCTATTTCACCAACACAGTGCATAAAGATGTCAACAACATTGGGAAATGACAAAAGTGATTAATGTATTACATTGTTTCCCATACCTTATTATACTGTACTCCTCATCATCCACATTAAAACTATTTGATATATGGATAGATCTCCAGGAAAATCAATTAAATCATCATTGAACTTGGGTTATTGTGACCTAACTGCAAGGTTGAATGATTTTTGTAATTTAGCTCGATGCTAATTACACCCACATCCACTGTTTGATATCAGTAAATCAACTGGGTATATGTATTCATTTCATAAATACCTCCCAATAAAAGCAAGTTAGATATATAATTATTACATCACTGTGACCCACATTTATGATAGAGTACATGTTGTTTTCTTCTTGATCTTATTGTCATCATTTGCTTCTATAACCTGGACATATGTACCTACACATTTTATGTTGGTGTATTTCATGAACGTAGCATGTTCATACCAAACCTACAACACTGTTACCCATGTTTTATGCATGCACCACTTTAGAGGAATACTTTAACATCCACAAATTACAACTGTTGATCACCTTTTTGACCTGCAATTAATGCCAACCTCTTCTTTAGCAATGCCAATATATCTGTACATATTAAATGCATGGGCAAATAATTAGATTCCCATGTTAATGATATTAAACTGAGAAAATGCATTTTATATTAAGTCAACTACTTAGCTAAAAGACTTTAATCTTTTTCTAGCAATTTTCAACCTCTGTTTTAAAGCCTATGAATGGAACATTTCTTAAAAAGAAGTATGGTAGGTCTTTCTGTGACAATTATGGGCATGATATCCAGTTTCTGAACATTGATATGAGATGGGCATTCTTGTACATTTTATTGTAACAGTTGTGCTCATTAGCATGGATAGCGAACAAATTTGATTAACAGCTTGAATCAAAAGGTTTTGCTATTCAATATCAGTTTGTTTTTGCTAGGTCTTCTGTGCAATAGAATTGGAAGATAATTACAACAACACTATTTATTATTGACTCTTCTGATGATTTTGTCCATGCCTTATCATTGACTGTTACTAGCAGTGAGCTGCCTTCACTAACTGCCATATCAACTTTTCCTTTTACTTCAAATATCATTAACTTTTGTGGTTCCATTGAACCAAATAGTGTGTACTTGCACTACTGGTACAGGTCATATTTCATTCTTCTGTTAGTGAAAAGATATAATGTCACTATGTCCGATTTAAAAGATTTACAGCAATGCTTCTATTTTAAATTTCTATATCTCCAAGTGCCCTTTTGTATTCACAATTTGATTTCTATTAGTTAAGGATGTAATCAATTTTAAAATGCAAAACATGGTGGGTATTAGTTTTTAGAATGGAGTGACAATGACTCTGGACTCAAACAACCATCCTGAATGTTGCTACTGTCATATTATAGCAACATGTGTAAGAATCACAGTAGGATACAAATCATCATAAAAGGTATAACTTGGGATATGTTTATAGATACATATCTATTGAACAGGTTTAAAATCTAATCTCAATAATGAATTACACCAAAATCACATATCATTTTTATCAAGACACCATCCCTTACTGAATACAGGTAAGCATCTTTAGTGAAATTAATATTAATTACTTCATTGATGGTTGACAAAGTTTAATAATCATAACCTGTTATCAGCAGCAGCTCAAGAAAATGAAAATACAATCATAACACATTTCCTGAAGTCAAATTGGAAACGAAACTTTATTGGAGAGTTTCGTCTGTTCAAGTCTGGTTATCTGATTTTGTTTGCAGATATCAAAAGAGACCAGAAACCAATGGAAATATAGCATAATAATAACAGCACTATATAAGAAAACATTACTCTGAAGTATCACATGCAACCGTAATGCCAATATTTAAATATTGACATATGTTCTAAGAGCTGAATTTCCGTGACCTTGTATGCAAAATGTTCGCACCTATTCGGTTACTCTCATGATGTGATGTCATAGTGGCGACTCCAGCATCCCGACTGGCCGTTCTGCATTGCTTACAGGTGTAAATAGCACATTAAGAAAAAGCTGTGTACAACACTTTTTCACTTTTTCCAAGTGATAAAGACATAGAGAAAGCTCGGATACATTATTACAAGCGAGTCAAATTCAATTAAACACCATACGGAATGTTACGAGAGGGATCTTGAAACTAGCAGCTTTAGGATACGCAAATGCTAGGCCAAGACTAAAAGTTGAACTGTTCCAGACATATCATTGTATATTCTAAATCCTGGAAAAAGTGTCAAACGTACGAGTCACAAAAATAGGCAGGAGGCCGAGTAAGTGACCACTACATGCAACAATCAATTCACAGATCTTTTAATATACCATCATTGCTAATAAAAGTATGACAGCCCAACACCTGATCGTGCTGATGAACTGAGTAAATGTATTTTCAAGATCACAATCTAAATCAGGTCACCACTGTCCTATGTGAAATTAAGATCTGACTTAAATGAAATGGAAACTTTGCTAAAAAATAAGATTCTTAACCCTGACATTGTCAAGAAAACACAATTTTCAGTAATCTTTAAAATATAAAACTATTTTTAAAAAACCCAAACCTTTCAGTCTATGACTGTTACATATATATTGTATAAACGGTAATCTGTAATGATTGGAATTGATATAAAACTATCTCTTGGGCAGTTTAAATAGCAGCTATTAAAAAAGGGGCCTGATATAAAATCAAAGTATCACATTAATTGGCTGACTATATAATTGTGGGAGGTGTCTATTGACCCGCCTGTTTGCCCCAATATGCAAGCACCCATGGGAAACGCCTTTTCTCCCAGTGATACACCTTATTATCCCCTAGGACAAGACCCTTTTTTCATATTCTAGTCTGCATAATAGCTAGCGTTACATTTAAGTACACACACATAATGGCAGTGTAACAAATTACCAATTAATTCTCATCATTGCACTTATCTTGTTAAAAGGACTGGCCCACTGACATAATTGGAAGAAACCATGTGCTACAGTGTGTATATGTAAGCACCAGAAATAGATTGGCAAATAAATGATGCCCAAATTTGTTGTAACTTTCGATGCCAAAGACGTCATTTTAACAGTTCAAATCTGTTTTCCCACATTTTATATCCAACCTTATTTACTATCATTTAAGTGATAAGACATGCAACGCTTTACTGAATAAAATATTTGTTCTGAATTAGTTCTTTGGGGGCACATATACCGTGTCGTATGTTTTGTTTTATTTCTTATTTTAATTTAAACATGGTAATGAAACTTTTCATATATGGTAGAGGAATGTCAGGTGGTAACTTTCTTTGTCGGAAATGGAGATTTTGTTTGCGGAGAAAATTATGCAGCATTCATTGTGGTCAATCATAAGTTTTAACTAGTTCTGACAATTTTGTTTACTACAGTACTTTTGTAGTGGTTAAAAAATCTGAAATTTACGCGAATAATGTTTAATCTTAATCTATTTACTGAAGACAAACACTCTCGTGTGATATTAATTATTTCATCACTACAATATTACGTGATAGAGATAGATATTGTATCACAAACAAGTCGGTCTCTGATCAAGTCTCATAATTCAGTATCATCTCTTATGGATGTATATTTTACAAGATATCATTCCTTAAGTGTCTCTGTGTGTGTGTTTGTGTGTGTGTGTGTATGTGTTGTGAGTAGGTAATGAAAAAGTTATTATTTCATACGATTGAACCTCATCCTTCTTAAATGAATTTATTGCAATAAGGCAACAACAAAATTTGCATTGGTCACCATCACTTAATCGTTATCAAACTTTTGCACAGCACACAATGGATCATTATTTATTTTTAAATTACATTGTTTTTTGTTTTTTGTTGTTTTTTTTTTTGAAATTCCAAAATATGAAATATGAGCACCTTCTTACTGCTATACTTTTCTGCTGTCGTGTCTTAAACACATTGTTAAAACATACTTCAACACATATAGTTATGAGCATATCTTGGACGCAGATTCAACTGTTGAATGTGCAACCCAAATCTGGTCTCCTCCTGCCTGTTTCGCTTGCCATGTTTTGTTTGTATTCGAGGAATGGATACTATTGCGTCACGGGACCACGTGATCGGTTGTCTCATCAAAACTCAGAAAAACTGCAATTTATGGAATCGTGGTGTCTTCCACACAATATAATCACTACCTGCTATGATTTTGAAAATTTTAAATTTATAAACATTACAGTCTAATTAAAATTTGTAAAGAATTGCCATCTTAATGTAATGATTATATTTCATACCCACACCCACAATATATATTAGGGTGTCCCAAACAAAGCCAAAAACATTTTTTTGGGGGAAAAATCAAAGTTTCACCCTCCAAAAAGTTTCTTTGTGATTATCTGATTCTACTTAAAAACATTTCAGAATTTTTTAAGAATATTTATGGGTCCCTCAAGGTCCCCAAATTTTCATGAAAATCTTCAAATTTATACAACATAATGCCCGCATTGCCCGGTTTTGGTAAAATCAATTAATGATTATTTTTACAGTAATTATACTAATGTTGCAAATGTCATGTGACCAGTCACTAAAAGCCACGAATTTACAGACATTTAATATTTTTTAACTTGTTGAATATTGACAATTTGTGGAATAATTCATCAAAGATTTTGGATAGTTATGACAGCTGTAGCAGGAATAAAACTTGGTAAGTGTTTGTTATAATTTACATTCTATTTCAAATAGTTTGGTTTAATGCATAAATTGTACATAGACCTACTAGATTATTATTACATAGTAACTGAGTGATAATGAGTAGTATCACGTAAATTAGTAGGGATTCTGAATAAAAATAAAAGAATTTATAAAATAATTTAATGTACAAAGAATTTTAACAATTACTTTTTTGCTTACAACTAGAAAGTATTTTCTTTATTCAAATAAAGCAAATGGAATTAGCTGCTGCTGCTGCTGCAGAAAAACCGTCAGATAATCATGAGTCATCTACAGAGGTCAATGACACATCAGTTAGTGAACAATCGTCCGATGAAGACGGTGAAAGCTTATCATATCGCCAAAAGTATCAGCTGTGCTTGACGGAACAAATGCAAGCATACGAAAATCCACCATGATACTTGCTTCTGTAGTTAACGAAGTGGCTCCATGTTCAACGTCAGCTGTCGTACTCTCAAAAAGCACAGTTCATCGTCACAGAAAGAAACGTCGTCAGGAACTAGCACATCAAATACAAAAGAACTTTAGCAGCAGTATATCAATAGTACATTGGGATGGAAAGCTTCTACTTGATGTCACTGGTGACGATAGCCACAAGATTGATCGACTCTCAGTTCTGACAACTTCAATAAATAATGGCAGCACAAAGCTCATGAGGGTTCCAAAATTGATTTTTCTGGTTCAGGTAAATCTGCTGCGGTTTTCGAACTTCTGAAATCATGGCAGTCGGAGACACTCGTCATTGGTATGTGCTTTGATACCACTCCCTGTAACACAGGCAGAATGAATTTAGCGTGCTCTCTTCTCGAGTCATCTATCGGCAGGAACTTGCTGTGGATGGCCTGCCAGCACCATATGTGTGAGGTGCTATTGGCGGATTCTTTAAGTGTCTGCCTAGGAGGGCCTTCTACTGGACCAGATATTCTCATGTTTAAGAGATTCCGTGATAAATGGTCCGAAATGAACCACCGTAAGCCAAAAGAACGTCAAACTCCCTTGATCAATGTGTCAGACAAACTGAAAGAATTCATTGCAGACCACTGTCAACTCAATTATCCAAGAGAGGACTATCGTGAGTTTCTGTCCCTGGCAGCTTCTGCTGTTGGTCTAGGAACAAAGTACGCGATCCGAAAGCCTGGTGCCCTGCATCGAGCACGTTGGATGGCGAAGGCCATCTACTCGCTGAAGATGGAATTGCTCTATGATGGCAATGAAACCGTCTTCAAACTTACCGCTCGTGAATTACAAGGAATTAGGAGGTTTAACAGATTTGTCGTCTGTGTTTATATCCAGTCATGGTTTACTAGTAGAATCGTCACAGATGCTCCGATAAATGACATTCTGCTGATCCAGCGATTGCGTGAATATGATGACCAAGCGTTGCAGACGGCTGGCCGAAAGATGATGACACGACATTCGTGGTACATCAGACCGAAGTTAGCAACTCTTGCTTTGTTTTCACCGCATCTATCTTCAAATGAGAAAACACAGCTTGTGATTTCAGCCCAGTCTGATCGAGGGGAACATTTAGTGAGAAGTCACTGCCTCACAGTTTGGCAGAATTGACCATATCTCGCACTTTCTTCCACACTACAGGTCTTGATGAAAGCTTCCTAGATGTTCCCGTTGAATCATGGCCTGAAAACCCATCGTTTAAGAAGGCCCAAGATCTTGTAAAGAACCTGGTTTTGTAAACGATTGTGCGGAGCGTGGCATAGCGTTGATCCAGACATTCAATGCCACGATTACAAAAGGTGAAGCTCAGAAACAATATCTGCTACAAGTCGCAGAGCAACATCGAAAATTGTTTAGTCATTGCAACCGTGACAGTCTTGTAGATATGTAGAGTACATTATCGTAGCACACTGATTAAACCTTTGGCTTAAAAATGACACATAAATTGTGAAAACTTACTTTACATTACACTTATGTTACAGTGCATATTATTAAGTGAAAATTGCATGATAAGATATGTTACTTATTGTGTAAATTTTGATGATTTTATTAAATTTTAGTTTGTTTTACAAGTATAGCTAAGCTTTTATTTAAATAATTTAATAGATTCTACATAGTTAGACGTTCCCATTTCATTAAACACATATTCAGCAATTTATTAATGTTAATAATACCTAACATAAAATCGTCACATTTCATGTCGTTTTGAAGATTTTCATGGAAATTTGGGGTCCTTGAGGGACCCTTAAATGTTCTTAAAAAATTATGAATTTTTTTAAATAGCATCAGATGATCACCAAAAACCTCTTGAGGCTTTTAATTTTTAAAAAAAAATTGGGGACACCCAAACATATATATAGGTATTTTTGGCATTGCTGGTTTTAATGGTTCGTTGAAAATAAATCTGTTCTTAATGAAATTAAATAATTAGATATAACATATACACTTCCAAATCTATGAGAATAAATTTGGTTCTGATGTTTTGAAGTACATATTTTTTAAAATATTCTATTATTAAAATTTCCCCATTGAATCTAAAGTTCTTTTTTTAAATTCATAGATGCTATCTGGACAAATGAGAAACATCCAGATCTACATAAACACAAAGAACACATCTTGAGGATAATGGAACAGCTAAACATTCTCGCCAAACCACGATCATTTAATGAGATGGGAGAGAAGGTAAGTTAATATGAAGGTTCCATGTTTTCTTCTCCTTTTGCTTGAGTTGCAGTTTCAAATTTTATCTTTTTACCTTGTATTACTACATATTTAATTTCATTTGCACAGGTTTATATTTCTTAAGTTCTCAGAAATTGTTGAATTTGCGGTTGAAGACCTTATCTTTTAAATGGTATTATTTAGTGTGAATTTTGTTGATGTGACATTAAACCCAGTTTTACATACATACATGCATGCATACATACATACATACATACATACATACATACATACATACATGCATGCATGCATGCATGCATACATACATACATACATACATACATACATACATACATACATACATACATACATACATACATACATACATACATACATACATACATACATACATATGTGAGAAAGCTTGCCAGTAGTTTCTCGTGGATCGGTGGTTAGTTTTGGGGGGTTTCTCGGGTTCTTCCTCCACCATTCATACTGAACCGCCATGTATAGCCTATCATGTGATGAAAAATGGCGTTAAACCATACAACAACAAATCCATACATACATATTGGAAAATGAACTTGAGTGAGTTACCAATTCAAAACATGTTACATTGATTTATTGCTGTATTTCATTGATTGTAGTACTATTTTTTTAGCCTGAAGGGATTTCATGCTTCAAAGCCTTTACAATGGTCTATACTGCCTGTTACAATGACAGATTTGTATTCCTAACACATTTTTATGGTAAGCATTTCTGGTCTTTTGAACCCTGTAAAGCCAGGAAAGATATATAAAGGGACATAACTCAAATTCTTATCAGATTAGTAAGTAAACGGAGCGCCTTCATCTATTTTTGTCATCTTCAAGCGTCCATGTATCACTTCAATAAATACAGATTCATTTAAAAACAAAATGTTGATCAAATGTTTTTCCTAATTATTTTTTTTTATTTTGTGAAGTTTTATGTTTATGCATAAAGAAACTTGATTATAAACACCTCACACTTTATTTTCATTTCTTTGATCCATTATATAGAGGACATTTTTTTTTCCCATGTAATTATCTGATATATTTTATATTTTATGATTGGCAATGTCACAAGTAAAAATATTAGTAGGTTTTGGTTCCAGAGGATGATATATACCCACTATTAATGTAGAAAAAGAAAATTGTATTTTTATTATATACAAAATTTGCTCCAGAATTGAAGTTTAGAAGAGTAAACTTACTCTTGGGCACATGCCACTAACCCCCACCTCGTTAATGTAAATGTGTCTGTTTCACAGCCTAATCTTCAAATATATACGAGTTAAGAAACTGGAAGATAATCTGTCACAGTAAATTACATTTGTGTCATTTTGTAAACTATTTGACCCCATCTGAAAACATAGCAAGTCTGATTCAGCAAATGTGTCACAGCAGAATTGTTGGTGTTGTCATTTAAGCAAATGGAGCAGCAGAGAGGGTGAATCGGACGTCTCTAATTGGGTTGGATTTTATGCAAAACATTTTAAGTCTCCTTTTACCAAATGGAGCCTTAACGATTTTAGAGCCCTATTTGTCAAATTAGGGGTTTCTCATCCTCGAAAATTGTATAAAAAAGGTGTCCATTTGGTAAAACAGAAACGACGCCACAGTCGTTGTCACCACCCCGTTGCTGCTATGAAGTCAACTGAATTAGCTATAGATACGATCTAATCCGACGCGATATCGTGTCTGAGGATCGTGTATACTTATCGTCACAAATTCATGTGGGGTAGCTCGGGCACCACTACAGAAATTTTGAAATCGATTATAATCCATATCGGAGCACCACGTTTGCCAAATATTTCGTAACGTATGAGTATCAACTCCATTAAATACACATAACAAATTACAATTATCTCTGATGACCTTCGGGATTTGTGTGTAGCATTGAGTGACATATGTCACCTCAGAGATTTTATGTCTACCTCGGGAAATTATTCTAGCTGGATTCTTTTGTTGGTCCAACATTACATCATCGTACACAACGAGGTTGTTAACACATACATCCAAGTCTTCCACGGATGGTGGTTCATCGATATCTGTGATAAATTCAATAACGCTTCCGCCGTAAGCTTCTGAAACTGTTTCATTATAATCTTTTAACACTTGATAGCAATGCTGATCATCTACACTCGGGGCAACTAAATACAATTTGTCCCATGTCATATATTTCATTATCATCGTGAGCATCAATTGAGTTTTACCACTCCCGGACGGTCCCATGATAATCATCCTGATAGAGTTTAGTAACAACGGGTGATGTTTTACTTGTTTTTTTTTTTCTTTAGCGTTGAGAAATCGATCACTTCCATTTGTTGATATAACATAAATATATTATGGATCTATATTGTGTGAAATGTAAGAAGCGTACTCCAACTAATGACCCAACGACTGTTACCACAAAAAATAACAGAGAAGCGGTCACCGGCAAGTATGAAATATGCGGTATAAAAAATATCGATTTAAAAAAAAAAAGAGGCGGTGATATCGCCGCCAAGTTAGCTAAGTTAACTCCAAGGGTTACCATGGAGGAAGTATCCAGGTGAAAAACACCTTCCAGGATATAGTTATTGTGGACCAGGAACACGATTAGATATCAGACTTGATAGTCATGATAATCCTAACCCGGGAGAAAATCCGATAAATGCTATCGATGAAACATGTCGGATACATGATATAGCTTACCGGAGCGGTGATTTACAACAGCGTCATCTCGCAGACGTGAAATTGATTAATGCGTTGAATGCCATTACTGATAAATCAGTCAAAGAAAGATTGGCTTAATGGTTGATAAAATCCGCCATGAAAGGTAAATTGATGTTAGGTGCGGGTAATTGATAACATATGGAATCTATTTATTATTCTCTGAGAGGATACTGGAGAGGTAAGGCAGCAATCAGTAAACTCGCTAGCGCTTCAAAAGTAAAAAATACCACTGCAGCTGATTGGTTATATAAACAGGCGATATGGCAAATTTATCTACCACCGAATAAACAAATTAACTACTCGCATTTTGATGTGACAGTTCCTAATGAAGTTCATCAAGCTGATATACTATTTGTGCCACATGATGGTGGTTACCAATACGCGTTGACCGTAGTTGATATTGCGAGTCGATACAAAAAAGCAGAGCCCATAAGGACAAAATCATCAACTGAAGTGGCTTCTGCATTTGAAAGGATTTATCGAAGGGGTCCTCTGAGCTGGCCAAATCTATTACAATGAGGCATCATAATGTCACCATTAGACGAGGACATATTGCACTACATCGCGATCAGGCAATTGTTGAACGATTTAATCGGACACTTGCTGAGCGGTTATTTGGATATCAATACGCGAAAGAATTCATCCAGGATAAACGATCCCGTGAATGGGTTAAGAGATTACCAGGTGTAGTTACCGCGCTGAATAATGAGATTACTAGAACAATCAACATGAAACCTAACAACGCTATTAAGAAAAGGTCTATACCTAAAATAAAAATTCTTCGAATTTCACAAAAAGATTTCAAAGAACAAATTCTTGTTAATGTCACTGTTAGGTATTTATATGAACCAGGAGAGCTCGAAGGTGGTAAAACAAAGAGCTTCTGATCCTATTTGGAGTGTTACTGTACATAAAATATCTAACATAACACGATTTACTGGTAGACCAGCAATCTATAGATTGGATTCAACTGCTCCTCAGCGAGGATTTACTCGACAATAACTACAAGTAATACCCGAGGATACTCAATTACCACCGCGTGGTCTTAAATAGCACCTCTTCGTCTGTTGCACTCAAGACAAGTCAGCATCACGTTATCTCTGATATGACTAATGCTGATATTCTTTCTATCCACGGTAAATTGGCGAGGATCTTTATCCGACCAACTCCAACGCATTATACTATTGCAACTCGCGCAGTGATTATTCTGTTGTTGTTTCAATGTAATTATTAATTCAGCATCAATGTCAAATTCTCTATTATTTTTTTATCCTGTTGTTTATAATTAGAGAGTTTTTTCTGATTATGTCCTTGACGTTGTCAACGCTGATTGTAGTGTCATTATCATCTCCTGACTCAGTCAGGACAACTCTTCGAAGTTGATTTATTCTCCTCACTCTGGACACTGCAAGATAAATTAAATTTGACCACTCAATGCGATTATCTACTATCCAAAAAATTGTGTCTGTGATATTTAATCCCTGTGAAGAGTGTATCGTCGCTGCGTATCCTAGTTTCCATGAGGATTTATCAGCACGCAATGCATCTTCGACAACACTGATATCAACCAACACAATATCATTTAACACGAGAATCTGCTTCTCAGTCTGTCCAGGAATATCAACTTCGATATTTTGTCTTCATGTATCCGAAGGCCTATAACACAGCGGCACTGAAAGCGTTGCAAATTTTTCTTTATGCGTGTTAAATAACTTGATCTGAAGTGTGTCTCTGACTATCTTTCTACAAGCCACTATCAAATCGTTTGGTTTCCACACTTCCCAGAAATCATTTAATGGGGTTTATGAAATTATTTCACGCGCTATTTCACATTGGATTTTATCCGGTTGTAATCTGATTAGTTTCTTAAACTCACGTAATTCTGGATCAAGTGATCTGTGATCAGTACTAATTTCTTCATAATAGTCTACAAAATTCTTCAACCAATTATGTGGAGACAAACCGACAAAGGGTGGTGGTTGACCATGATCACCGCACATAATAATTTTTGTTGTTTTTGTTGATAACCATTCAAGAAATTTTTGAAATACTTTTAACGATACCGTTCATATTTCATCCCATATAATGACATCAGGGATAAATTTCTCACCCATTCTATCGGGAGTCCATTCATCACCTTTCCATGGAAAGAAGCTGTGATAAGTACAAGCATTTACCCAACGCTGTATCATCTCTCTTGCAAGTCTATGAGTTGGTGTTAGGACAATCATACTTGATTTGGAAACATCGTTTCTATGAAATAATTCAATCACACGAGTTGTCTTTCCTGACCCACCACAACCGTTCAAATAAATTGTTTTATATCTACATATTGGATCAGATATCTGCGGTGCATTAAAAAATTCTGATAATTGGTTGCTTTTCAAGTATTTATCGTCCATCGTAACATCTGCTGATTTACAATACTCGTGTAGCGTCTCGTTTTTAAATCTCCAACATCCTCAGTTTTCCTCGGGATTTGTGAATGCAGCCACTGCTGATCTGTATTTGTTGTTTATCTACATCGAATCAGTGGCTACTCTAACCGCGGTATTAGGAAATATATTTATCATCGAAAACAGATTAATAGCAGAGTAACTAAGCATAGATGATCTTAAGTGTGTATATTGAGAACTGGATCCATCACAGTAGGTATCAATTGTACCCAACTTAGTCCCAGTGGATAGAAAAGCATCTTTACGAGTTACAAGTTTTCCATGTTTCATTAAATCTGCTACAATAAAATCGTATTCAGCGCTGTCTATGATCAACCGCGAAGAATATTTTGCATTGTCATATCTTCCACCTTGAGTAAATTTACCGATTATTCTTCGTCCAAAATCTTTTGATTGTCCATTTTAAATTTCAAATAACTGCCTAGACCAATCCATGATTTGTTGTTCACTGAAATTCGAAGAATTTCCATCAGGAAATTGTTTTCGTTGTTCGCGTATTATATCATCTAGATCGGGTTGTGGTAGCCAAATTTCTATCTGAGCTCGATAACACACAATTGCTTCGGAAATAATCAGCGATATCAGCATACCACAATCAATCATGTATCTCAATAACACAATGGCATCAAGTGTTTTTCAGACATATGTCTACCAATCCAAACATAACTACATGGATGTAATTCTGTAGCTAATTCAAAATAAGGCAATGGACCATTAACAGAAACACGAGTCATTTCATGTGTGGGGTGTCCAAATCGTTTAAAATATTTAGCACATTCTCCATATCCGAGAAAACTCCCTGGATAACGCGCAGATATACCAATTGAAATCATACCCTCGCGGTGGTATTTTGTATTCCACAGTTCTCTATGGCCGAATTCAAGACAGCGTGATTTAACATCCAATAAATAATCACTTCGTGTTAGACGCCATGAGTTCCTTTCTCGTGCAAAATGAGCTACCACTGATGGAATCGTAAAACTATCCGTGAGTAGTTTTTCATGGAAACTATTCGAGTTGTCAGATAAATATTTTACAGCGGTATTTTTCATCCTCGAGTGTAACTCTTCAGTGCGATATAATTCTCCATTCGGTCTTACAAATTGATCAAATTCCAATTCTGAATCTTCAGTGCTGTGAATTAACCACACTGATACAGGGTCATCTTTACACAACGCATGAATAGCATTAAATAACTTCTCTTCATAAAACACATCCTTACAAAACTCCTCGGTAATATATCTTACGGTTCTATTTCGTGGAAATATACTTACTGCAGGTGTCCACGCGTGTGTTTATTTTGATCAATAATTTCAATTGGAGCTCCCTTTGATTTATATTTTATTTTTTATATTGATACTTTCCGGTTATCGTCCCTACCGATATTGGAAATCTTAATGACGTTTCTAATTTGATTATATCTTGAATTGTTGCCCCGTGCACCTTCACTGTCAATCCCCATTCGGTTATTTTTTATACGTCATTGTTCAGTTAATTTATTCTCCCGGGATGCATTCGTGAAGTGTTCCATTATTCGTTCTGCTACACAATTCAACGACGACGTTTTCATAGGTGCTAGTTTTTCAATACTTGGTTTATCATTTAACGGATATATTCCATAAACAACTGCTGTTACAGGATAAGATCTCTCGTAGTATGGTTTGTCAATTTCAGTCAGAACTCCTGGTCTTGAATATCGACTCACAATGACAGTTTTTTTATCTTTGAGAATTGGTTCAAATTTATCTCTGATAATCCATTTCCCTTCATCTACGATAATGAATTTCATTCTAAAAATGTACTTTTTCCCCCATGATGTGAAATTATCTCAGCTGCACTTTCGTCGTTCATGGTAGCATCGATTATGGGTACATTGACATCATCATCAATAATTCGAAATGTCGACCACGTATGAGATGCTCGATCGCGCTTAAATTCATTAAAACAGTCGCTGACTTTACTCAACACGATTATATCGTCTATTAGACTTTTTGGTATATCAGAGATTCTATCGAGATTAAATCTAGCATTTTTCCAAGACGTAATTTTCGATAATCTCTCGAACTCCTTCATATTATAATTAAAACAAGTATTTAAATAGAGAGTTTATTATATAATGAATCATTGCAAATGGCTCATGATTGGATCAGTAACCCCGTGTAACAAATCATGCAAAAATGAGTTATGTGGGTATTATATGCAAAGTAATTGTATAGGAAGTAATGGGGTAGGAGTGAGAAGAAAATCACAGTTGTGTCTCGGTTGTGGTGGTAAACGATACAGAGAGTTGAAGCACTATTATGATAAGAGAATCAAAGATTCCATCAAAACCTCCATCAATGAATCTGACAGCGTCAACGATAACATCATAAAAACTCCACATGATTACGTTCAGAGATTTTCCAATATCATATCTCAACCAAGTATTGAATTAGACAAACAAAGTACTATGTATATAAATGAACCAAGAATTTCAACCGCATCCCGTGATCGAAAACTATGAAGCGTCTCGTGACGGTATTGTCAGACATCGCAAACTAAAGAAGCCAGTTGGTACTGTGAATAATTTTGGATATTTCATGTTTAACTCTGGAAGGAAAACCTATCTCAATCATCGTTTCGTGTATGCAGTGTATAAAGGATTGATCAAGGATGGTCTTGTTATTGATCATATTAATGGTATTAAGACTGATAATTCTGTATCGAATCTGCAAGCTATTACACAAAATGAGAATACTAAACGAGGAAGAAATGGTACTTGTAAAACAGTTGGGAAAAGACCTGTACAATCTTTTAATACAACAACTAAAGAAGAAATAATATTCAAGTCTATGTATGGCGCCGGTAGGTATTTTGATATATGTATGCGCTCAGTACGATTTTTTGCAGAAGGAGTACAAAATTCGGCCTTTTCAAATCGTTTTAAAAACAGCATTAAGTTTACTTATGTCTAATTATATGTATTTTACATTATTCAAGGGGAATAACTCGTTTAGGTATATTACGGCCTAACACAGTTACGCATCTCTAAACACTCACCTAATTTCGATGGTAGTATCTGATTGGTTGGTTTTGTTATCATGAATCTCAACAGGATATAATCAATTATTCACTTTTGTAGAAAACGAATCAAATATGAAGTGTTTACAAACAGTTGTATTCGGGGTGTTTTTGTATTTTTTCAAGTATTCTGTCTTACTTCAGAGTTGTCAGTGATCACTATTAAGCACAACAAAGAATAAAATCACCACTACCTCCATGTGCTGTTTTCATGTATAAACAGCTTATATACCATATCGTCTGTTTTACTATTGGGGGTTTTCAAGCGGTCGAAAATTCATACGTGATCATTACAACCTATACACTTCCCGGTGTATGGGTACTCTTTTGTTATTCATACAACCTAGGATTTTATCTAGGTTGTAATGATCACGTATGAATGTAATCCATTATCATCCATTCATTCATTATCATTCATTATCATTGAATTGTACAATCACGCCATTGACGTCATTCATTGTATATAAATCCATTCAAATTCAGTCTAATGTAATATGTAAAGATGTATATATGTATATATGTAATTGTGACGTCTATTCCCTAAGCATACCTTCTTAGATTTCTAACCCGTTGTTTGACGAGTTAGTTATCTTCATAGGAGATTATGTTTAGTGGTACCTGTATTGTTATAACCTCTATGCGTCTCCGATATGAAGATACCTGAGGCGCATATGTGGTTCACAATCGTATATGATCGCATATAATCGCATAATATCCCTATGCGTGAGTAAAATGATACAACAAATTACCACGAACGGGGCTCATAAATATCGAATATAATCGCATAATATATCTCTGGACGTACTAAGTTGACCAACATCTTATCACGGACAGAGTTCATTTTTCAAATATATTTTTTTGATTTTAAAAACGGTAGCGTTTTCAATTGAAAATGTAATTATATATAATAAATATATTTGAAATCATGAAAGTATTTCTCAGATTATAAATGAAATAACACAATTAAAAAAAAATGCTATTAAACTATCAGATGATTTGAACCCTGATAAAATTATGTCAGAGTATCAAAATATTGAGTTTGCAACAATGAACAACAAGTACACACTTTCAAAGAAATATTCATTGATAAAGAATATTCAAACTGCCATACGTAATTATCTTATTTATTGTGAAGATGTTGGTGTGTTTGTCCCGTTATGTACTATTGTTGAGCGTGTAATAAAAGATTTAGGTCAAGAGTATGAGATTAAAAAGCTGATTAATTCAAAGGTTAGGGATATTAAAATTCTAATTCAACAGAATGAAACCCTTTAAGAGCCTCTGTTGAATAAACTGTGTAAAAATACTTCAGTGCATGTATGGAATACCTGTATTCGTAGGTAGTTTTAGACTAAAATTCTATAGGCGGTGGTCTCCCCATTCAACAACAAACAATAGCGGTAAAATTCTATAGCTCTTACACCTGTATTTGCATTCAATTGATAGCGCGCGTGGTGTATATAGCCATTCAATTTACAACCAGGAAGTTGTAACACTGAAATATTTTTTTTGTCATTGAATCTCTTCGAGATTCAGGCTAGTATTCTAAGCAATTCTTGAACACGTAAACACGAATGATTATATTGCATGATTTGATCATAATCACAATTAATCGTTGTTATAGCATGTTCTTGCAATTTTTGTAATTGTTTTTCAGTCAGTATGAATTTATCATTGTCGCTTAGGTTATCAATGATTAGTTCAACGTTAAATCTCTTCGAGATTTCATCCTTGGTATTTTCACAATGTTGAAAATTTTCCCTTATTGCGTTTTCGAGTTTATGTTTCTCATGAATGGTTATTCGCGTATGATGATACACATTATGTGAAAAGTTCTACACTTCTCTAAATCGCTTTGCGATTCAATTGCAAATCTTCAATGGAAAATGATTTCTAGTGGAAAAAGTCTACGAGAAATAACATAGAAAATCGACCACTTGACCCGACTGAATAAATCATGATTTTGCATTGATTTTCATTGATTTTAACTGAATTTTGATTGATTTCCATGGAAAAACCATCAAAAATGTAAAATCTCTTTGAGATTTTCACCGTAACAGCTTTGACCGTGTAATTTTTGAAATTCCCACTGAATGCATCAAACATGCATCAAAATCAGTAAATATTACATATAAATCAGCTAAAATCAGTTCCAATAAAAATCATTTTATGATTTTCAATTATTTTATTGAAATTACTTGTTGAAATCGTAAATTACTTTGCAATTTCAAAGATGAAAATCCACAGGATTCACGACTTTACATCTAGCGTTATTTGTAGTTTTTCCCTTCTAAGATCAATCAAGTTAAAATCCTGATCGGTTATTCTAAAATTCATCCTTATTATGAGTCTATTAGTGGTTTCCAAGTAGGTTAAATGAGGTGGATTTTTCACTATGAGACTTCCCGGAGAAACATCCGGAGAAAACGTATATCAGCGTTATCTGATCTTGAAATATCAACTACGAAACTTCCTAACACTACATCACAAATAACGTGTATTGCAATAACTGATGATATATCAAAGTTGCCAGGGGATCTGTGTTTGTTGTTTTTATATACTGAATTCGTTGATGTTAAAATTTCCATGTGGGGAATTATTTTAAACCATAATGCATGAATCTGTGGAAAGAATTCATCAATGAGTTTCTTCAACGACGCTTTCAACGCTGGTACGTCCCATCCTGGAAATTTATAAAAGACTAAATTGTCATCGGTGAGTGAAAATACTCTTTTGAACTTCTGCTTTTCGGAAGATTTATCTTCGTAGACGAGAGAGAGTAATCTATCATTGAATTAGTTCATATCGGCGATAATTTGATTTAATTGACGCTATTGTTGCTTGATTGTCTCACGTTGAGTTGTTAAATCGAGTAGCAGAGATCTTTGCAGAAGATCTCGAAGTTTCTCGAAGTTGGTTTAGTTTTGTTTGGAATATTTGTTTCATCGCGTTGAAGATCCCAATGAGACTTTTTCTGTGATTATAAATACACCTTGATCACCTAGAGCAAATCGCCATATTATTTTACCATACTCGTTATATTCGTAACGTCTAAGTGTATCAGTTTCTGTTCCATCGTTGACATCATATGAATACTTTTTATAAATATCTTGAGGTCGTAGAAAACTGATGTCAAGTTGTAATTGAACTTTGGATCTACAGCGGGTAAATCATCAGTGAAAAAGTCAGATTTTACAGGTTCTGGTAACTGGTGATGAACCGCAGGAAGACTATTCAACCACGCTGTGTGAATCCGTGGGAAGAATTCGTCGATGGTGTCACTGAGTTTTCCTCGCATCCATGGTACGTTATATCCTGGAAACTTAAACGTTGGAATATCTTCAACGCGGATTTTATTCTTTGTTGCAAAATGTGTTTTCGTTGAAGGATGATCACTAGATAATATATATTGAATAACTCGCAAATTAAATCCATCCATGTCGGCGATAATTCGATTACATACTTGTATGTACTTGATTATCTCGGATTGGTGTTTTGGAATTGTACTTATTGCTGTTATTAAATAGCCATTAAATCGCTCAAAATCACTATTCATCGCTGTTAATATTTTAGTAATATATGATTGATCTATTTTAATATGCCCGTGTTCGTCTCGATAACTTGTAAAAATCGATTCCATTTCTAACAAGTATGTTAATTTAGGTATAACACCAACATCACCACGATCAAAACCGTGATAATCTTCTTTCGTCGAAACAAAGTCAGATTTAGTGGCTCGCGTGGTAGATCCTTTATATCAACGGTGCCTGGAATATACTCAGGATATCCCAATATGGTTCTAAATGAGCTGTTATATATATCTACGGCGTAGTTAGGTGAATTTATCTCAATGACCGTTGACAACAGTGGTTCATGTCCTTTTATCTCAATGGGATATTTATCAGGTTAATCTTGGATGGGAATTATATTTTTTCATGTGATTGCTTCGATGGAATTTATGATCTCCGCGTTGATATCTTCGATGTCATGTCATATGCGCCGGTGGGTAGGTGTATTGAGTGCCATTCTGGTTCAGTGGTACCATGTGGTTCGACTTAATTTTTATACGAAAATGTAACACTTTGTTGGGGAGTTTACCATTAAATGGTTCTGATCGCACATTTGGCCAGCTGTAATAACATCTTAATTGCGTTAGCGCTATCTCACATGCTGCAAGCGGAGGATTAAATTCAACGCTACACTCTGGTGTGTTTGTTACCAGCGAGATCAACTTTGTTTTCGTCGTGGTAGTATTTTCTGCTATTCGTTGAAGTAGTTCTTGTGACATTATTATTGTAAATATTTTCAATTTCCAATTTCGACATCGTTGAATCATATAACCGAACCATTTTCGAAAATTCATCATCGCATATAAACGTTTCATCGATGGATGTTGAGATCACCATTGACAATTGCGAGTATGCGGTTGATGCAACATGAAATTTTATTATGTAGTCACGCAATTTATGCTGACTGCATGATGATATTTCTTTTTTATCCCGGTTGATATACCCGCGATTGTAGCCACCGCAGAAATGCAAATTGGAACTACGACCGGAGCAATCATTGTAACTGATGAGAGTATTATTCCAACGCCAGCGAGAACGCCTGACCTAGAGCACACGGTAACATCAACTGCGGTGATTTTTCGTCGGTATTTTTTTTATTTTTGTTTGATACTCCTCAGTGAACGCTTTGAGTTTAGTTTGCAATTTTCTGACCTGATATTAGCGGTATTGTTGTGGCGTTGTCATTTTTTATTTTAAAAACGCTAGCGTTTTCAATTAAGTTGTTTACTTTAAATCTGCTACGAATTCTACATACCATGACATTGAAACCCTAGCTAGATTACTATCGGTGGATATTATCTTGAATTGTTCAATCGTATCGTTGTCGATGATCGTTGATATTGTATTATTGACCCCAGATGAACTCGACGATGATATATTAAATTGAGTTGGTGTCACTAACGTTAATCGATAAATACCTTTGACGGTTGCAGTGATATTTAATATATTATTTAGTGGCGTCCACGCAAATGATCCGTGTACCATATTGATGGTTCTCTCATCAGGAATGTTTGTTTTCTCAACGATAGCTATCATCCTTGTTGCATCCGCTATGATGGCATTGCTGGTCGTTTTGGGATCTTCAATAGATTTTTTAATAACCGCGATTGAATCTCAAATTGATCTCTCTTCGCGAATAACACCTAACCGGGAATTAATCGCGGTTATTTCATCGAGTTTTGTAATAATACTTGCAAGAGTTGTTTTAATATCATCTGGTTTTGCATCCTTTCCGAAGAACTTGTCGACGGCGTCATCAGCTCTTCTAAAATTTCTACGTAAACTAGTAAATTGTTCAACATGAGAAACAAAATCAGTTCGTAATTTTGGTAAATTATCGACGGTGGCTTTTACTTGTGCGATATGTAAATCAGGGTATGCACGCGGAACACCAAAGAAGTTATTGATTGGAGTTTCAATGGTGTCAATGATATCCTGTTGGAGTTGATTAAATTTGGTTATATGATCGTTATAATCGTCACGTAGTTTTTTCATATCCTCGGCGGAGTCACCAGCGGCGACTTTAACGTCATCGATGGTTTTTTGTAATCCCGTTAGAGCATTTATTTGATCATATATTTTTTTTAATTCATCTAAGTTTGCTATAGATGATACAGCTTTGTTGATTATTTTTTTTACTTGTCCGATAGTAACTCCTTCTGCAGAAGGACGTGGTACTGATATTCCAAAAATATCTGCCATGTTATATATTACACGAATCTCTTTAAGTGATTTTGAGAAATCTGATTTTTCATCGTATACTCGTGGATGGCTTTGTGAGGTAATTTAGAACTCGTCGAGATAGCTGTTAGCGCGTTAAGAACCTCTCGTCCACAAATAGGAGGATCTGTTAATGTCTGCGTGGGTAAAGTTGAATACCAAATTGGGATTTTAGTTTCAGTTGTAAACAACTTAGACACATATTTGATAAATTCGTTCGGGGGTGGTAATCCATATGAGTCAGAATAAATAATCGATGTTGGATATATTTCGTAACAAACCCAATGTGTTCCAGGTCCAATGTTGTCATCTAGATTAATTATACCAGTTTCTGGCATTTGTGGTTGGGCTGGTAATTGATCTTTCATGAATACACCTCTGAAATGTTTTATTGGGAGTTTTTTTTACTGCGTCGAGTAAATCAAAATTTGACATTGGTGGAAAATTCGTAGAATTTTCATTAACTGGTTTTGTAATATCTTGTGAATCGATTTCCTGAGAGTCTGAATCCCTTTCCCTTTTTTTTAGTTCTGCGAACTGATCCACCGGTTGCTTTCTTTACTGCAAGCCCTGCCACGGTACCAATAGCTCCTAGCGCCGCCGCTTTAGCAACCGCTGGGGCTGCTGCTGCAATCAATGCTGGAATTGCAGCTAACAGTGGGGATATACCTCCGGTTTTAACCATGTCGCTGACAACAGCTTGTGAAAAGTCAATTTAACTCCTGTGTTACCCTTTAATGCTTTGTTGAAATGATTAATCTGAGTTTTCGTCAGCGATAATTTATATGATCCACCTATCATCTGTTCTTTTTTAAGCGTTATCGTTGTGCCACACGCAGTAGAATTTTTCGATTGAAGTTTCTTTACCTGACCAGGTGTCAGGGTGACATTAACATGATTGTACGACATTTTATTTAGATAGTGATCATCTAATTGTCCCATTACATATTTTATATCGGTGCATCAATGACTCGCATTTTTTCACCACCACCTTCGAGCATCATTGATTTTTCACTGAGAATAACAGCAACTGCTCTAAATCCTCCAGCAGGAGGAGTACGGATATTAGCCTGAAATTTTACTTTAACGGTCGAGTGTTTAGATACATCAATATGTTGCAATGAAAAGTAATAAATCGGGTATAGTGTTTTAAAATCCAATTGTGATATTTGTAGTCAAGTATCGACATTTTGATCACGACCCATAAAAGACCACAATCGATGATAAACTCGTCCTATTTGATTGTTACCATAATCGAGAATAAGTTGCTCTGTGGGCTCTTGCTGATTACTTATTCGCAATGATACTTCACTGACACCACATTGATCAAATATCATATGAGATCGCAGCTGTAAACTATCAGCTTCAGCCCCAGCTATTTTTTTAGTTCTATTTATATTTTGTAGAGCAACAAAAACATGTCTCGGTGCGGCAATATTTTTTGTTAACGCAAGTTGCCAAGTAAAATTCCCAGCAACGGTACTGGTTGTTGTAGCTGTTGTAACATCACACCAACTTAGCAATGATTTTCCTCCTTGATCCATAAAGGATAGCAACCGAGTCCCAACAGTCAACGATGGAGTCATAATTGGCATCCATAGTGCTAATTTTGTTAATTCTACATTACCATCTCTAACAGGATCAGCACCATGCCAAAGAGCATACTCGTCAGTTGATCTTCGCGTGAGCACTACAGTATGACTAGCCCCAAAGATAACTCTTAGTACATCTCTACAAAATCCAAATATATGAGATAGTGGAATCGTACATGAAAATCTACCAAGGTTGTCTATGTTGTTTTTTTTTTTTCGTGCTGCAAATCCTGGATTGTAATTAGGATTACCACTTACAACAAGAGCCTGAACATCAGCATCATCAGCAACAACTGAAGTTTATTTTGGTATTCTTATAATAAATTCATTATTATCAGCGCTATTGGTAGTATCCTTCGCAAACATCATTGAATGACCAGCAGATTTAATAAAATCATTAGAGTATCTAGCTAAACCTATTATTGTAGTTGCAACATCAACATCGTTATCGATGGATTCGATTCTAGTAGAATTGATTGTATACTGCGCATTATTAAATAGCGCCATTATGCCATTATTGACAAACCAGATCGGGGTATTTTCGAGGTGATCACCTTCAACAAATGCAGTATTATCATACTTTACTAGTCGTCCCTCTATTTCTATGTTAGCTTCACACGGCAAGAAGTATTTAGATGTATCATCAAATCTAAGTTCAATTCGTGACCTTGCATTTGCATTCTGGGTTTGATACGAAAAATACTGATAATCATGTATAGAATCATTTTTCCCACAGAGGCATCTGCATCAAAAGCATCATCGATTTCGTGTTTAAACATTTTATTCTATAGTCGTTGATCTAAATCATTAATCTTTTCAGACCGGAACCAGCAATTAATCTCAATCGCGCTTTTGCTATTTTATTAATTGCGTTACCTATTTTAGGTGGCATTTGATCAGTAGATTATTATTTTACTGGTTTTCTTCCTCTTGCCAACGACATAAGTTTTTCTTTGGCAGCATCTAACATATTAAATGCTTTATTTCCAACCTCTGTACCAACTTTTTCACTGAGAACCCCAATAGCCTTTGACACTATTTCTGTACCGGTTGGTAGCAGTTTTCGAGCAACTCGAGTAAATAATTCACTAACAACCTCACCGAGTCCATTTCCATACGTGAGTTTGTAAACCGGTAATCGTGAATTTACAACATAAACATGTCTTGCTCTGCTCATACTACGATATACTATAATTTTATTTAAATGCTATATATCTAATCGGTGATGAAAAATCCCTTAGATTTTTAGTCGCTGTAATAATCATCAGTAAGTTCATCGATGAAACTACGATATAGTTGTATATCCATTACACGACCTTGACATAACCGTTGACAGTAGCTTCGTTAATTATCTTTGGGGAATTTTTTCCAGCTCGTTTTCCTCCAATGAGAACTTCTAACCGTGATATATCATCGAGGACACTTCTTGAACAGGGTATATTACCACCGTGATAACCCTCGCCGGTAAATTCTTCATGAGATTCTTCTTCAAGTTCTTCTCGTTGAGGATCTTCCACAACAGGATCTTCTTGTCTTCGTGTTCCTCGCCCTCGCCCTCGTCATCGTGGACGTCGTTGAATACGCTTTCGTTCTTCCGCTCGTTCTTGTTTTAATCGTTCTTGTTCTACTTTTTTCCGTTGTTTTTGTTCGGCTTTTAATCGATCTTGTACTTCTTTTTTTTTGTTTTTGTTCAATTTTTAATCGTTGTTCTTCAGATACTAACAAACCTGTTTTTTTTTAATAGTCGAGATGTTCTCTTCCAACAGCAGTTAAATATGCCCTATATATAGGATCATTATTATTAACTTTTGGTAGATGATTTTTAATTCTATAAATAGCTTTAGCCATATTATCTACGCTTGAGATATAACCAAATTGTCCAAGTTTCAAATAATTTCCTTTATTATAAAATACCAACACAGCAAAATCTACTAAATCAGTTATATTATTTTAGCAGTCTTCGCTAAAGCCTCCTCGGTAAATCTATATCGGAGATCTTGAACTCGTTCATCGTATTTTTTTAGGAGGTTTAACCTCTGGTTTACTCTCCTTTATCGCGGTTACAACTTCTCCAGTTGCCACAGATATAGGCTTAAATAATTGTTCAGTATCAGCGTTAAAATCTAATTTTGCTTTTTGTCGAGCTTGTAAATTATCTCTGAAAGAATCTCTCACCGGGAGAAATTTCTTAATCGCAGCCAACCGTTCTCTAGTTAATCTAGTTATTTGTGCTTCTCCGACGTTTGTCATTTATATAAATAAAAATCGAAGATTTTCAATTGCTAATTAATTCATCATTGTATCTATAGCTAATTCGGTTAACTTCATAGCAGCAACGGGGTGGTGACAACGGCTGTGGCGTCGTTTCTGTTTTACCAAATGGACGCCTTTTTTTTACAATTTTCGAGGATGAGAATCCCCTAATTTGACAAATAGGGCTCTAAAATCGTTAAGGCTCCATTTGGTAAAAGGAGACTTAAAATGTTTTGCTTAAAATCCAACCCAATTAGAGACGTCCGATTCACCCTCTCTGCTGCTAATGGAAATAACTTTAGAGATGTGCGAACAGTACCTGGTCAGATTACTGTATCTAAGATTAATTTCCATGTCTGAATCTTAGGGCAGTTTCTGTTCATTTGTTCTAGCTTATAATGTATTCATATCGTTCTGGCAGGTACAACGGTTATTGCTAGCTAGCATTGCATGGCATGATGAGAAATCATATATTTTTACATGGGAATAAATCAGGATATATGTTTACACATGTAAAAATATAGGATTGAATAAAGACAAATTAATTTTCCAATAAGAATAATACTTCGCACTTAAGTATATAATACAATATATAGCAATATTCTAGACAATCTGTGTACTCAATAATTTTATTCAATATTTTCATTCTAAATATATAGCATTACATGCAGACATGATTTTTCTCCGTTTTAAAAAAAAATTCAGCATTTTTTTCCTGACTTGAAACAAAATTTTCTTGATCTAGTCCGTCTTTTTTAAAAAAATGTCCGATTCGAGTTTTTTCTTCTGGTTTTTAACTTTTCTTTTCAGTCCCATTCCGCAATAACCCTTGTAACGTATTCGCTCCATATATTAGTTAGCCCACGACTCTCGTAAAGAGCATTCTGATAGATCAAAAGTTTAAATTCATCCAATTAATCTTCGTTTAAAGGAAACTGATGGCAATGGAAAGATGAAGCAAAAAATAGCGTCCGTACTTGTTGAGAGAGAAGACGACACGAATAGTTTAGATAAAAGTTTTTTTAAAAAAAAGGAAGGGAATGGCCGGAACGAATTGTCGACGGAAATTTAGTTGGTCAATTTAAAAGAAAACAACTCTCCAGGACTGGCATTTTGTGCCCTCTGCAATATATACATTACAGAAGTCGTGGTTGAAAGAGTCTGGAGCCGCACCTACAATTTACAAATGAATCTGCATATGGAAAAAAAATGAAGCCCTATGTCATAATATGTGCACTGCATGTTGCCAATACACGCTAGAGCTTGAAATGAAAAAGGCTCTCGTTGAGAATGAAAATAAACAATTGCATGTTGAGCCAGCAAATTCATTGATGACAAAAAGGAAGACTGAAGAAATCTTTCTTAATGTCGCAAAAAGAGCTCAGATAGCATATCAACAGGTTGTGTTCAGTGGACAAAAAGACAAGTGAATATATGGGAGTATTTGTATATAGATGATGTATTTGGGTGTTTATTTTACATATTTGTTATAAAAAGAGAAAAGTGTAAAATGTTGTCAGCAAACAATGTACAATTATTGACTTGATTACGATGTGAACACTGACATGCACATGAATTAACTTAAGTACCAATGGTGAACAAATTCATGTGACAAAAAAATATTGCAAAATTATTCAAATTTTTGGTAAATTTGTTAATTTTTCAAATGATCATTTTGTTATAAATTATGGTCACAAGTTGCACCAGGAGCAGATTTTCATGCGTGTAAAATGCATTTTTAGGTGAGGGTCTTTGACCCCCGGAACCCCCTGATCTAGGGCCGTTGCCCCTCGAGACCATGTTGGGAGAGTACCCCCACACCACCTTTTCGCATTTTCAATTTTTTTGTAAAGGTCAAAATCATGTCTGTACATGAAACCTAGACGTTCTTTGTACTGAGTAATTTATTTTGTATTATCTAGCATTACATAAAACCTAGACAGTCTGTGTACTGAATAATTTGATTCTGTACTATATAGCATTACATGAACATCTATACAAATGTGTACTCAGTAATTTGATTCTGTATTATATAGAATTACATGATACCTCCATACAATTTGTGTACTCAATAATTTGAATTCTGTATAATATAGCATTACATAATACCTAGACAGTCTGTGTACTCAATAATTTGATTCTGTACTATATAGCACTACATGAAACATCTAGACAAACGTTAAATGATATCTTAACAAAAACTATTTTGACTTAATGGCACAATCATTGCTTTGGTCTTATGAACTTCCAGTTTTGTAGCAATTGATGCCAATCCATCATTAATTTCATTACATAAAAGACAAATTATTTTCAATGACCATAGAAATATTTGGCCTGAAAGCATCAGACAGAAAGGGTTTACAAATGTGTGCTATTGATGCATACTGACAATTTAATATGGCTGTCTTAACTTCTAAAATTTATAAAACTGGATAAGATTTTAGCAGAAAGAGCATTAGCATAAAGGACTTTCATGTACATACAGAAAGAAGCCATTCAGATGTCAAATATAGCTGCCATTCTTATAATTGTCAATAACTTTATACAGCATCAGGTCCACATACTTTACTAAATTTGATCAAATGTTCCAAATTTGCCAAACACTATGACTGCAATTTCTAATGAGAGTAAAATCCTTCTGGTAACCTGTTCTCAAAAGTTCACAAAAGATGCAAATCTGCTTTAAACGTCTGATTTTCGAAGTCATGGAAAGAAACAAACCCTATTTGTAAAAGTAAAAGAACCTGAACAGCATATTCTAAATCATTATTTAATAGACTTTGTTCACATTTAACAACATATGGCATGATTAAAATTCAGATTTTACAAATGATTTCTAATTGATCATGGCATGATGATAAATTAAATTCAGATTTTACAGATGATTTCTAATTGATCATGGCATGATTATGATTTAATTCAGATTTTTACAAATGATGCCTAATTGATAATATCATGATGGTAATTTAGATTTTACAAATTATGTCAAACTGATTAAAGCACAGTGATAATAAAGATTTTACAAATGATGTCAAACTGATTAGATAAGATTTTACAAATGATGTCTAATTGATCATGACATGCTGAAAATTCATATTTTACAAATGATGCCAAACTGATCACAGCATGATGATAATTCAGATTTTCTAAATCATGCCAAACTGACATCAGTTATGGCCAGTATTGCTAAATATATACAAATATGTCTGTTATGTATTCTCAAACATAAATCGACTGCACTTGACTACATCTGGAAAGTATAAATTACTTTAAAAATAACAATTGCGTGAACTAAATTTTAAAAGGTTGTATTGATTGCTGTTGGATGTAGAGTATGTAATTACAGCATACTACACAATTCCTTACATTTCTGATTAATGTTGCCACTAGAGAGACCTGTATCTGATCAGATTGTTTATATTGTCTGATATTGAACATAACATATGTTGTGGTCAGATTGGTTCAAGTGGTTCTATGTTTGGGCCTCCTTATTTTGGATATCTCTGAGGTGTTTGTTTTTAATTTTAATTCTCCTTGGAATTCTGTTGTAGTATTGAATACATAAAATGTTTGCTGCAGGCATGGCAGGTGATTAAGTAAATAACATTTTGTGTAGTACAGTGTTCTTTTAACGTGGAAGATTATTTGAGGATTGTAAATGTGCTGCCAAGCATTTTAGATTTATTCATTATCTTCCAAAAGGTGCATTTAACAGTCTTGCGATCTAGTACTTTGTTTCCAAATGGTTTACTTGTAGAATCTGGCTGCTTTCTTCAAACCTTGACTCTTATTAAACTTGATTTAAAACCATATCTGACAGTCAGATTGATAATCAGCTCTAAAGACCTGATTGCACATTGGAAAAAATAATTATCCTGTCTATGGAAAAAAAATAGAAAATATAATGATTTCTCCAAGAATTCATTGTCTGAAAGTAGTTGACTAAACTTTGTATAAATCATCCTGAAACTAAAGGTCCTGCTCAAAATGGATGTATATTTAATACTTTCAGGTGGAGAACTACTTCCTTACACCTTGCATGCTTCGTCAAGAATCTCCAAAAGACGTTATCTCCCCTGCAGAAGATTCCCGCATGGTGAGAACACCAGACATGTGCTGCATTTTTACAGGGAAGTATTTGCCAACTCCCATCTTTCACAGGCTTCTTGCTGCCTGTGTAGCTCGCTGGCCAGTTGCCAAGAAGAAGGAGACATCAGAAAATCTCATTTTCTGTGGTTGTTGTGTTTTCGACTTGGACCTTTTCCACAGATTAACAGTCTACATTAAGAACCATGTTGTATTTGCAAGAATAACAAGGATGGTGGTCGATGAAGTCAAGACCCCCGATGCAAAGCTGTGCAGCAGAGTTAGAAGGTTCATTACACTGAATCTTTCCAAGATTATCTCCTACCTGGGCCAGAATTTGCAATATGAGTTGCAGGCAGCATTTCAGACTTGGCATGCAGAAGAAGTGAGTTGCTTTTGGAGGGGGGAAATATTTTATTTTTGCCTTCTCTATGCATTTTATTCTTCTTAACGTTGTCTAGTTTTGTACATAAGTTACTTGATAAGGCCCCTATACCCCACTAGAGAATGGTTCCGAGGTGAAATATATATTTTACATCATATAATGACATATGACAATTGTCAATTATGCACATAGTAATAGTTGGGCATACATACCAGAGTATAATTGTAAATTGTGCTGTCCTAAATATATTCCTTTAGTAATGCAGTTTTAATTTTGATAATTTATCATGGTAAGTACTAAAAGATGTTTAATCACTGTGCTTTGAAGTTCTATATACAGTAAAGCAGTTAGTAGGTTAGAAAATAGGTTTATTTGTGCTTACATTCTATGCGGTAATGATTTGACAGTATTAAAACCTGTAGCTTATATTTCATAGAAGGGATGGAAAATTAGATTTTGTTTTTTTTTTTAAATTTTATTAATTAGAAGGAAGGATTACACACACACAGATTGAAATGACTGTCCATAATGTGACTTTGGAAATGGGTTGGGTTATGTCATAAAAAAATAAACTAGACAATCAATATCAATGTGAAAACATTTGACCATCAATTTCCTGAAATTCTGTCCAATACATTCAGTGAATATTTGCTTTGGAAAATTACATTCTCTTTTGAGCTGTAACGCATGCCTATCACAATTAACAAACGTCATTTGCCTATGCTTCATTTGTGAAATTTGGAGTAAATGTCAGTACAGTTGATATTAAGATTGCCTGAAAGTTGCCAACTTTAGGTTAATCGTCAATTAGGGAAGTAATCCTACATGAAAGAAATATTTCATAAAACTATATTACCTTTCTTGGTGAGGACATAATATTTCCTAAATATCACTCTTGATTTGGGGATAATCAAATCACATAACCCAACATCCCATAGTCTGGCAAGTCAAATTTTGCAACATACGTGTCTGCAACATGTTATTTGTATCTGTTGTAAAACGAGTGACAAGTTTTTATTTTCGTGCTTTTTTTAAATTTATCTACCTCAGTACAAAACACTTGATTCTACCCTTTTCTATATAAAATTTACATCATGTATCACACCTACCAGTGGTCATTGATAATTGCTCCATGTACATACATTTCATTACTGCTTGACTGCATTTGGGATAAGCTACTAAAGTATTAGGGACACCCCATTTTCGAGCACTCTCGGTTATGGATCATTGCCTTCTCACCTCTGTCTGCATGGGTTTGAGTCTCAGATTCAGACATTGAGGGTATGGGAGTAAGCTTGCCAGTAGCTTCTCGTGGATCGTTGGTTCTTTACGAGGTTCCCAAGGTTCCTCCTCCACCATTTATACTTGCCACCATGTATAGCCTATCTTGTGTTGAAAAATAGCATTAAACCCTACAACAACAACTAAAGTATTAAGACTTCAGAACACGCCAATCATATTAATGATGATATGCTTTATTAACAGTCTTAAAGTATTGCATTTATACAAACCAGATCATCACAATTGACTCAATGTGACTGTCATTCAGCTAGTCAGTGTGATTAAATTAAAGAAACTTTATATATTAACAATTGGTGCTTATTTCTTTATCAACTGATTAAATGATAGTAAAGATTCCACATGTTAGTTTTCCCTGATCCCCAGGAGAAGACAACAGGAAAAACAATTACACTAGCTAATAAGCTGTCTATGTAACTATGTTTCTATTTACATGACAACATTTATGCTATGATAAGGTTAGGAGTACTTGACAAGCATTATATTATTTGCTAATGAGAAAAATGTGCTTCCCAAATAATTTTCATAAGGACGGTAATAAGGAAGATTTTGAGGTAGTACATTCATTTCAAGGTGTAAGGGTAAAACAAGACTGTAACTGAGTATAAGGTAAATATTTCTCGCAAAGGTAGAAAATCAGAATCTTTGGCAGTCAACAGTATCAAACACGACAGAAATTTTCACATTGGGTTGAATGTTATCCCTCTCTGAATTTTTTACTTAGAAACAAATGCATTTTGCAGTTATTGTGAACAATATCCCAAAGTGGTACAGCTTGGAAGTTCCGTGAGTGTAATTCTCCGTGGATCTGACAAATTGAGATTCGATTTTTTTTTAAAATAATTCATCTTTTTATCTAATTCATCTATATTGATATAAACTAAACTCCTCTTGTCAGCAATCTGAATTAGAAAATTTTAATTTTTCATGTAATCTAATTTATCTACACTAATATAAAATAATTCAACAATCTGAACTTGAAATTTAAATTAACCATGTAATCTAATACATCTATACTGATATAATATAAATTCCTCTAGTCAGCAATCTGATCTTGAAAAATTAAATCAATCATGTAATCTAATTAATCTATACTGTTATAAAATAAATTCCTGTAGTCAGCAATCTGAACTTGAAATTTAAATTATTCTTGTAATCTAATTCATCTAATACTGATATAAAATAAATTCCTCTAGCCAGCAATCTTAATTTGAAAATTTGTCATGTTGTCTAATTCATTTAAACTGATCTGAATTATTGTGGTGATGCAATGACATCTTTAACATTTATCATATGATCAACTTAATGGGTATTGAACTAAAATTAATTCCAGAAAATTAATCTCAGAACTTGAGAATATGTCGTGTGCTCTTTGTGAAGACACATACGATACATTATCTATACATTATCTATACATTATCTATACATTATCTATACATTATCTATACACATGTCAACTTGATCTTTAAGTGGTCTATCAGTGTTAGAGTGTCGTCATGTTATATATGGTTTATTGTTTACATTGGGGTCATTTCATATGGAAATTATGTAATTGGTTGTACATGCATAGACACAATCAAATAGAATGTACTTAACATACATACACCATCACATGCATGCATTCACTATCACACACACATTCAAACACACACACACACACATACACACAAATACATACATACATGTATGCATACATACATAGTATACATAGGCATACAGTTTAAAATACAAGTATACACAGGAAAATATAGTGTAGTCGCAATAATTCCACATCATCCTGTATGTCATATACCATGCCAGTATCCCTTGGTTCATCATTTATTGGGATAAGATTGTGGTCATGTAGATTAACATGAAAGTTCAAAATAGCTAGATGATTGATACAATTACTCACATCATTACATTGAATCCTGTGTGGAAGGATTGCTATCTCTAATATTAATTATAATTATATTTGTATCAATCTCAATAAATTATTTACCTTATTAAGTGTTAAGTTGTGAACTAATTTTAATCAGTGAAGTGCACTCAGTTAATTATTTCATAAATCTGTGCAAGAGGACATGTATCATCAGACACTTTGACAAGATCACAATACAGAGTCCATAACCCATGTATGCATATGTGTGTGTGTATATATATATACACACACACACACACACACAGAGTCGGCTCCACTTATATGCATGGCCTCGGGACCGATGCTATGATATACAATTAAGCGGCGTATGCACGAGACCGGCATTCATGTTATGACGTGTATCTGGTGCATCATGCATACTGATACCCATTATTTCTCCGTAACAAACCCCCATTTTGTCTAGTTCATTTAAATGTGGCGCGATTTTGCTCTGGTATCATATGGAGGTCAATTTTGTCAGTAGATCAAGGAGCAGACTTGTGTTCAGTGCTCCAGTCTTAATCTTTCGAATTTAATGACCCGACTGGATCGGATTCTTAAAGAGGGCGATGCGAGTTTGTGTTAAAGCTAAAGAGTGTTAAAGCCGTCGACCATGCTTGATTAATTATTATGGTTGTCTACAGTAGCGCCTCCTGGTGATCAACAGAGAATCAGAGAGCTAATGCTATCTCGGTAATATTTATGGTTATCTACTATAGCGCCTCCTGGTGACCAACGGATATCTAATAGCTGTGATGTTGATATTAACAGACCTTATTAATCAACATTGACCGTCAATGTTCAGAATCTTTGTTTTCATTTTGAAAGGAACAATTTTAAACAATGCAGTAATCCGAAGCAACTTAACACATAATAATGCATGTTCGGACCAGAACAATGTATGCAATTACGCGAAATATGCATATAGACGAAATGCAATTGTCTGACATTGATATCCATTGAAAACAATGGTAACCAATCGGGACTGGCACAAAGCTATGTAATAAAGCAGAATATGCAGTTATACGATATGCACTTATCTGGAGCCGACTGTGTACACACACACACATATATATATATATATATATATATATATATATATATATATATATATATATATTATAATGATGAGGACTTTGTATAGCGCCTAATCTTTCGAAGCTCTAAGCACTTTACACCATCAATAATGATGACTACACTACAGAACAACAAATTACAAAAGCAATGTAATTGGAAAACATAACAAACATGCTGAAAACATATAAGATACAAAACATGATTAGGTCGCTACGTTTGTCCCTGCAGTCGAAACATGTGAGTCTTAAGAGCAATCTTAAAAGGGACCACTGTGTCTTTGTGTCTAATTTCAATGGGCAATTCGTTCCACGTCGCCGGGCCCTGGTGTGCAAACGAACGTTGTCCATATGACTTTGTTTTCACCTTGGGGACAATGAGTATACGATTATCAGAAGAAGAGCATAAATATCTAGCTAGTGTATTCACATGGGTGAGGCTGGATAGGTATGTTGGACTGGAGTCTGTCATTGGAACATAGCACAGAGAATAAATTTTGTGTTTGATTCTGTATCGAATTGATAGCCAGTGTAGGGCACAGAGCAGTATTAAGGTGTGCTCTGATCGAGGTACTCTAAAGATGATCCGTGCAGCTGTGTTTTGAACTTTTTGTAGTTTCTGGAGTAAATATTGTGACGAACCAGACAGAATTGAGTTACAATAGTCCAGTCTTGAAAGTACTAATGAACACACAAGTGTTTTAGTGGCATCAACTGAAAGATATTTACGAATGGAACTGATGCGTCTCAATTCAAGATATGCAGCCGTGCATATGTTCATGACATGTTGGTGCAATGTGAGAGTACTGTCTAGAGTAACGCCTAGGTTCCGTACTGACGGAGAATTTAATGTTGGTGTTGCTAATATTTATTGTCTGAGGTAAAGGATGTGAATGAGAAAGTCTTTGTGTTGTGATCAGAATAGCCTCAAAGCCTCAGAATAGCCTCACACATATATATATATGTGTGTGTGTTCATGTGTGTGTGTGTAAACTAGTAGGTTTTTTAGTTTCAACATAAGATCATTAGTTTTTCCTACAATTTGTTTTTTTAGCTTTGGATTTGCACTGAGAAATATATATTAAAAAATATATTCTGATTCTATACAAAATTGTTGAAAATTAGTATTATCCCAGATAACACATTTTTCAGGGACCTAGTGTGTGCCAATTCTTTTTTTTTTCTCTCAATACAATAGAACTTAATTTTCTTGCACACAGTTTTTATTGGTATGATGATCATCAGAATTGCTAATTTTGTACAGTCTGTTCAGTAATTGCTTCATGAGTGCTGTAATAATATTGAACTTTTTTCTTTAGGGTCTATATCCAGATGCACCCATAACGCCTGAGCACATGAATTACGCTCGGCTCTGTGTTGCGCTCATAACTGTTTGCGGAAATGCTCTGAGAAGGATTCTCCTTACCAACTTTCCTGCACCATACGCTGACATCTACGAAGTAATACTAGCCAATAAACTAACACTGGTCAGACCACTTAACAATACTCAGATTCGGTTGCTTTTCCCAGATCCCCTGGGGAACAATGTAGGAACATTGGATCAGTTTGATATTTCTATGTTATATTTTCTAATTAGAAATGTCAGCACAGTTCCTGAACCAAAAACAGGCTGGGACATGGACCCAAATGATCATCCAAGGGACAGCTCACTAGGAGCTAGTGTGGAGCGAATTCGCTCATTTAGAAATCATATTAGTGGCCATAGTGCAGATGGAAGGATTAGTAGACAAGGCTTAGAGGATTACTGGAACAAATTTGAAGCTGTTATTCATGACATTGAAGCTGTACTGGGTGAACAGGCGTGCAGCCAAGAGTTGGAGAAGCAAAGGAGACAGGTCATCTCAGTTTATGAGGCCTGTTAGCTGATAATGAAAATGATGAGCAAAAGGTACAAAGTGTAAGTATAGTGTGTATGATATGATGGATGAGTAAGCATACAACTTATCATGAAGAATTGATTTGAAAGGTTGCTTTCAGTTCAACCATTATATTTGCTTGTATACAATTTAAAATATTCCAGATAATTCATTGGAATATTTAGCCATGGAACATCAACATAGAGTGTTAATATTGTGGCAGTATGTTGCTGTCATATAGATTACCATTTCTTTAAAAGGTAAAAAATGTGTCATGATATCATGTGCACTTTACATGTGTCATGTGTCATAAAATGTGGTCTAATGCTTATGCTCGTAAATATTAAATTATAGTTTTATACATTACAGTATGTCACATCACATTCACATACCATTACATCACAGATTTATACAGTGTCATAAACTGTTCTTTTCCTAACTTGTTCTCCAGCATGATACAAATATCATTTACTGTTAGACAGTGAATTTTTAAAAAAAAACATTACGATTGTAACTGGTTACAGCAGGAGATATTATGGTTACAGTAGTGTTTTATTTAAATTGTTTATGCCACATTTTGTACCCATTTTCACAAAATAATTAATAGAAGGCTTGCTTTTTATGAGCTACTTTAATTTAATTTTTACTGTTTGTTAGTTTTCATAATATGATATGAGTAATGTGAAATTGTATAAAGTAGGTGACCTCATATTTCTTGACAGTTTTGTAAATTGTTTGCCTATTTTCAGACTGAGGATAGGTTTTGGAATTATTATTTCAACTTTGTGTGTGAGTGATTAGGATTTTTACACAGCTTTAACAGGTTTTTAATCATATCGCTTTGATGTCTGCAGTGCGGCAGTTTATAGTGATGTCTAGCACTGGAGCATCATGCCGCAGACACGTAGCATGATGTCACACCAAGTCACACTATTCTGACATCAGGCCGACAGTCCTATTTAAGTTTAGTCAGGACATACGTGTTTTGTTCACATAGCTAGCCTTCTGCATGATAACTGTCACATGCATTGTTTTGGTTTTGGTAACAGACCTTCTAATTATAATGTAGTTGCTTTTAGAACAATGGACTCTTGACTCTCATCAGGCAGAAATGATCACTGTTGTGCACAGTAATGTGATTTGGAAATATTAAAATATTCTTCTCTGGAAATACAAAGTGCTCCATTATAATATTATTCGATAGAGAGACTGCAGTTCTACTGAACTTCAAATATGGTTTAATTTAAGAGTTATATTATTACTACTCTAGTTTATTCAGATCTTTATTCATTGGGACTTGTGTTGGAAATTCTGTGATTCTTTGAGATTTAATTTTCAATATCATAAGTTATTTTTATATTTTCAGTTTGTGTTCTTGAGAAATAAATATTTGTTGAATTTTGCAAAATGTATTTTTGCTCTTTTCTGTTACTTTGTTTAAGACCATAAAGACCTAACATATATGGGGACATCAACTTCTCTTAAAGATACATTCTCTATTACAAATGGAATTATGACAATGTCAATAAATTAGTCACTCAAGCATAACATATTTCCATCAATTCAATTCACCAACAGATGTTTAATGTTTAAACTTACTACTTGCATTTTTGTATAGATTCTTGGCATGAAAAACTAGATAGGGAACAATTTACCTTTCCATACATAATATAAGTTTTTTGGCTTAGATTACACACTTTTAAATTGCAATGTAGTCAGCTGCTAGTGATTAGATGATATTAAACATGTAGCCTACTTTAATATTGACTAAATTCTAGCAGTCCCTATGACTTTTTAAAGTGGAAACTATAGCAAGAACTATTTTTTTCAGGTTTCTCCCATCAAAAGTTGCAACCCTTGTGGAAGAAGAGAGTTTTATTCCAGTAACCAGCAGAAATGTCCTCAGGACATTTGGCCCCATGGCAAGAGCTATGACTACAAGTGGTGATAAATATAATGCAGCATCATCCATAATCACATCCCAAATATCACTGTTGTATGTAGCCATTATCAGTATCCAGCATTGTGCATAATTCCAAGCCAAGAGACCATATTCACTGAGGTGTTAATTAGGACACAGCATTATGCGTAATCCATTGCCAAGATAGACTACTGGATGTCATCATAGTTTGTGTACAGCTTCATGTGTAATTCATTGCCAATATAAACTATTGGATGTGACCATAGTTTGCATACAGATTTAGGAATAATCCTTTGCCAAGAGTGACTACTGGATGTCATCATAGTTTGCGTACAGCATTATGCATAATCCATTGCCAAGAGTGACTACTGGAAATGATCATAGTTTGTGTACAGCTTCATGTGTAATCCATTGCCAAGAGTGACTATTGGATGTGACCATAGTTTGCCTACAGAATTAGGAATAATCCTTTGCCAAGAGTGACTACTGGATTTGATCATAGTTTGGGTCAAGCATCATAGTAATCCATTGCCAAGAGTGACTACTGGATTTGATCATTGTTTGGGTCCAACATTATGCATAATTCATTGCCAAGAGCGACTACTTGATGTGAGCATAGTTGGGCTCCAGCATCATAAATAATCCATCACCAAGAGTGACTACTGGATGTGGTCATCATTTGGGTCAAGCATCATACGTAATCCATCGCTAAGAGAGACTGCTGGATATGATCATAGTTTGGGTTCTACATTATGCGCAATCCGTGTTAAAGAGTGACTACTGGATTTGATCATAGTTTGGGTCCAGCATCATGCATAATCCATTTCTAAGAGCGACAACTGGATGTGATCATAGTTTGGGTCCAGCATGATGTAGAATCCATTGCCAAGAGTGAGTACTGGATGTGATCATATTTTGGGTCCAGCATCATGTATATTCCATTGCCAAGAGGGACAACTGTATGTAATAATAATTTGAGTCCAGCATCATGTATAATCCATTGCCAAGAGGGATAACTGTATGTAATAATAATTTGAGTCCAGCATCATGTATAATCCATTGCCAAGTGGGACTACTGGATGTGAGCATATTTTGGGCCCAACACCATGAATAATACATTGCCAAGATTTAGTATTGGATGTGATCATAGTTTCAGTCCAGCATCATGTAGAATCCATTGTCAAGAGTGACTACTGGATGTGAGCATATTTTCGGTCCAGCATCATGAATAAACCATCACCAAGAGTGACTACAGGATGTAATCACAGTTTGGGATCAGCATCTTGCATAATACATTGCCAAGATTGACAACTGGATGTGATCATAGTGTGAGTCCAGCATCGTGAATAATTCATTGCCAAGAGGGACTACTAGATGTAATAATAGTTTGGTCCAGTATCATGAATACTTCATTGCCAAGAGGGACTACTGGATTTGATCATATTTTGGGTCCAGCATCATGTATAATTAATTGCCAGTAGCGACTACTGGATGTGATCATTGGTTGATATCATCAACTTGAATAATCCCAAACCAAGAGACACTACTGTGTGTGGACGTAATTTGGAAATAGTGAAACAAAGATGTACTTTTTTAAGAAAATCCATAACATTTCTTTCAGCAAAGCAATATACATTGAACTGACTGTTTTATTAGCTGTTAATTTTTGCAGCATTTGTTAATTGCCAATGTTTCCAAATTGTCTGAAAGTGTTTGTGCCCAGTGCTGCAGTGGCAAAACATTGATTCTGCAATGCAACTTGTTTGTAAACACTGTTACTCATTTAGTAATTGTCTTTAGCTTTACATGATACACAGGCACTATTACCCATATAGTAATCATCTTTAGTTTTACATAATACATCTATAGACGCTATTACTCATATAGTAATAACCTTTAGTTTTACACATTGGTACAAGTACACTATTACTCATAGTAATCACCTTAGTTTTACATGATAAATGTCAGACACTATTACTCATATAGTAATCATCTTTAGTTTTACATAATACATCTATTAGACGCTATTACTCATATAGTAATAACCTTTATTTTTACACATTGATACAAATACACTATTACTCATAGTAATCACCTTAGTTTTACATGATGCATGTCAGACACTATTACTCATATAGTAATCACCTTAGTTTTACATGATACATGTCAGACACTATTACTCATATAGTAATCACCTTTACTTGTACATGATACACAGACATGTATGATGTTCACAATGCAGATAGAACGATGATTGTTTTTTTTTTTTTTTTAATGGTTTAACGCCATTTTTCAGCACAATATAGGCTATACATGGCGGCCAGTATTATTGGTGGAGGAAGAACCCGGACAAACCCCAGAAAGAACCACCGACCCAGGAGAACCTACTGGCAAGCTTTCTCACATAACTACATTTGCCGAATCTTAGACTCGAACACACGCAGACAGAGGTGAGATGGCAGTGATCCGTAACGGACAGCGCTTTAGGCCAAAGTCCAGTAGCTGGCATTCAGGTGGATGGTATGCCAGTAGTATGTCTGGTTAAGGATTGTTTTAAAGTAAGTGTTTGGTTTTGACGTCCTCGCTTTGGCTGGCACATCGTTTTTTCCCATGTCCCCTTCAGTAATCCATGAGTTTTGATCCAAACGTTTTAAAGTTTAGCCTGTCAGTCTTGTTTGTCACTGCCATTGGGTCTCACAACACTATTTACATTTTCTATAAAATGTGATTTCATTTTCCATAAAGATACCGGATCAAGGACTAGTTGTAGCAAATAAATTTTAAACAGTAATGTGTAAACAAACAAAATTTAGCAAATTTTTCCTGCACAGAATTGCAGAAAACTACACAAAGGTGAAATGAAATATATATAAATTTGAGAGAATGATCTTGTTTAACACAAAATGATTTCCTCAACAACAGAATATGTACTTGTGCCATTATGGTACCTAGTATCTTAAATAAAAACAGGTGTTGAGTGTGCACATGTGCTGGAATACATTTGCTTTTTTGTGCAAAAGACAGGTATGCTTTGCTTGTGCATTTCTGACACATACAAATAACATCGTTGTGTAATAAAACTTATGAGTACACGAGACTTTAAAATAGTTGCTATATTGAAATGCCTGAGGTTGTTTTTTATGTTATCACAAATATATTCATTATTTTGTGGCTTGTTATTACAGATATATTGATTATTCTATGGCATGTCATCACATGTATATTCATTATTTTGTGGCTTGTTATCACAGGTATATTCATTCTTGTATGGCATGTTTTCACAGGTATATTCATCATTGTGGCATGTCGTCACAGGTATATTTATTATTTTATGGCATGTTATCACAAGCATATTCATTATTTTGTGAAATGTTATCACAGGCATATTCATTATTCTATGACATGGTATCACAGGTATATTCATTATATTATGACCTTTAATATATTAAAGGGTATTAGTCATACATTAGTTTAGACTGTCGAACATTGTATTGTTGAGATTGGTCTCATATCATGCAATCATGGTTCACATTTGGTAAATGGAGTGAGATAAATGAGTTTTAAAATCTTATTCTGATGAAACAATCCATATTTTGAAGATGAAACACATTTTGTTAGGTCTAATTGTCAGTGTGTCAGCTAAGTGTTCAAAACATTATTTCCATTCCACAGTTTCACTACATATATGAATTTGCTTTCAAACGTTTATATTTGTCAATTACCCAGGTCAGTGATATCATGCCTACATGGGCAACTTGTTCCCATTCCATATAGATTTACATATATGTTGGATTTTCCACTATGTTCTGGTTATGTTACTCTTTTCATAATGCTGCCAATTCTATCACTTATTCCTATATTTGGCAAGATATTAAGCAAACGATTTGTCAGCTGTCATGTACATGTGTTGGTACTGTTGTGTATGAGCAACGTGGTATAGGCCTGGCCACAAGCTAGATATACATGTACAATTAGAATTTGGTCAGCATCTGTGTTTCTACACCGATGGCACATTAACTTAAGAATATAGCTTCTGAATCCTTCTGAAAGATGAAAACATTCATCTCCATTGTCTAGAGAGAGCATAGATGCTAAACATTGGATTGTGGGTAGCAACTCTTGTGGCGATATTCATTGTGTATTGTTTACATCTACTGTAATCTTGATGATCTTTCCCAGCTTGTCTCAGCCATCAGCCATCTGCCTATAAAGGTGTTATTTAAGAGTTGTCTCACCCATCTACCTGTAACATAGCTAGTTTTTGAGAGGTGTCTTAGCCATCTGCATCTAACGTAGCTAGTATTTGAGAGTTGCCTCAGCCATCTACATGCGAAAGAGGTGGTATGTGCGTTATCTCAGCCATCTACATGTGAAGGAGGTGGTATTTGAAAGTTGTCTTAGCTATAAATTATAAACATTTTGATTTTCAATGCAATAAAATGCTCTTTTCATGCTCTATAGTTAACCCTGGATGATTTGCACTTGAGGTGTGGAAGAAAACAGTTTAGCTACGGTTGAAAAATGTAAAATTGTGAGGTTGATGCAACTGTTGGAAGAAATATAGCTTTTATTCAACAAGATCAGTTCTAACTCGCATACTTTAACAATTTGAGTGCATGGCTTTTAGTTGAGTTAAAGAGGAAAGGTATCAAGTTTGGAATTTAAATATCATTCTGTATGTAATGCTGAATAATACAATACACTGTCATCATCATTTATATTAAAATCATCATGGCAGTATATTATTTCTTTGTATATTATTACAGAAGATGAAATTAGATTTGCTAAATTAATACTGCCAATTATGTTTTGTCGTCATCATTGTCTCAATATGAGATAGTACTGGATTATTATTATTATTATTATTTATTATTATTTATTATTATTATTATTATTATTATTATTATTATTATTTCTGATTATTAGCATAACATATAAAATTAAAGAAGTTTCATAACGAGATGTTCTGATTTTTTTTTTATTACAGAAGGATGTTTGATAAATTCAGGACCATAGTTACAGTTACACCAGTTCTTTCAGCCCCAGAATTCAGCTAATCATTTTAAATGTATCTTGGTTGAGTGCATGATGACAAATATGATTTAGTTAATCCAGCATGCTTTTTACAATATACAATAAACAAGAACCAAATAAATTATTCCACAGTTGAGAAAGAATATTTGGTTCTGATATTAGATTGCTACATGTTCAAGTGAATATTAGTACAGTGTACTGCTCCTTCTCCAACAGTTGTATTCCATCACCACAGACCCCTTATATTAATAACATTGATAGCAAATATTATTTGTTTAAATAGAGATTGATGTTACAAGAATACGATGTTGACTTAAGAATAATATTTGTAAACTTTTTGACAACTAAGGTATTTTTGGAAGTCCTGAAAGTGAACATCCTTGTCCTTTCATGTCCTTTAGTCATGATATAATGCTGTACTCCTCTATCAGTTTTGTGGAAACAATTTTATTTGTGATTTAATTTTAGAGAAATCATAATTTAAACCATTCTTAGCAAAGAATAAAGTGTATATTAGCTATTTTGTGATTATTATGAATTCATTCAAAAACATTTTGTACTACATGTATATCATTCTGCTACATCAAGACTATTGGATCTCTTGGTACATCAATATATTCAAGACTCTGATTTGATACGGAATTGGAACATTCATTTATTTTTTACATTTAGGATTACAGTCGACTCCGGTTAACTGCATACTCTCGGGCCCATTACGAGACCATGCAGTTAACCGGAGTGTGCAGTTAACCGGAGTACGGCACAGTACATTTTTAAGCATTGGGAAAAATCGGGTTACGTGCAGTTATCCGGAGTGTGCATTTAACCGATGTGCCGTTAAGTGGAGTCGACTGTATTATGATTTATTTCACAATATTGTGGGTTCATCTTACAAATCTCACTTTAATTAAAAAAACTTGACTAAAAAGGTTGCTTTTGTGTTTGTGTTACTTGGTTTAAGACCATACACAAATACATACATACATACATACATACATACATACATACATACATACATACATACATACATACATACATACATACATACATACATACATACATACATACATACATACATACATACATACATACATACATACATACATATATACATATGTGTGTGCATGCAAGCATACATACATGCCTGCCTACCTACCTACCGACCTGCCTATCTACACACAACACATATATAAAATGTAATCAAATTCTGCTGTGCGGATTTTAAGAATTATGCCAATTTATTAGTCATGACAACTATAGCTAATGGTGGATCGGGGACTTTTGGTTCCTTCAGAGATCTTCAATGCCAGGATGTTTTCCGTTACCCTAATTAAATCGTATCCAATGGTATTGGAGATGACAGAGCTTAACAGTGTTATCTATTATTAATAACAAGAAATATTTTATGTTTTGGAAACAACAGACAAGAAGATTCACTTCATTTGTTTAAAACTGAAATGTATTTCTGTCAGGTTTCTTTCTCTCAAATTTAGTAAGATTTAACGATTTGATTTTACTAATAGTAGCTATATTTATGTGAGCTGGAAATATGCTTTTGATTAGGTAGGACGAGGAACAGCATGATAGATATAATTTTGTTTAATGACACGGTTAGGAAATGAAAAATTATAAACATAAATTAAAAGCACCATTATTATTTATGATCCTTTAAAGGTATCATCATTCCACACAATTATAATTGTGCTGTAAAGGTCTCGTGGACTAGCGTAGGGCATGTTAAGGGTCGTCAACATACTATTAAGCCCACTGTCAAGATTGGCTTTGTTTACCTTAGGTTCAGGTGGCGTGCTCCCAGTATTGTATTTAATTATTATAGAAGACCCATTCTGACTCATTTTTGTTAGAAATTGAATTAGTGATAGAGATGCAAAGCTCCGAGCCCCCAGTTATCGATGCCGACAGTTAAATTAATGAGTACATAAAAGGTGAAATTCAGACAAACAGTTTAATACCATTCAATAATACATAGTTATTTCTCAACTGAAACTCAATATTCAGAACTCTACCACTCATATTTCATTCAAACAAGTGACTGCCTATTTCATCATCTGACTTAGTGTGATAGATTTTACTATTGTCCTTTGTTTCTACTCATCTGTATTATTTCTTTTCCCTTGGCCGGTACTCCAGTACCCCTTCAGTCCATCAACTACGTCATTCACCTTTCAAATTTTCCTCCACTTCTGCTCCCATCTCTGCCTTCAAACTTCTGCCAACTTTTTATCCTTTTCTTGCCTCCCAGAGACTCGGGGGACCATCTATCTGTACTAGAATATTTCCCTTCTCTGTCTCCTACACATCCTCCGGTCCCTAAAAGCTTCCTATATAAACACTTAAGGACATGAGCATATTCCTCTAGCAATATTGTCTCACACTAAACAACAATCTGTCATCAGATAAGCCATTACCTATTGTGGTCACGTATTCGTGCACATCGAATCACCCATACTTTCTGGTAAGGTATACACGGTATCAACTACTTGTCATGCATATATCAATAGATTTCATCACATCGGTATATATATATATATATATATATATATATATATATATATATATATATATATATATATATATATATATATATATATATATCCTTACACATTATACTCCTACAAAATATACACAAATAGTCCAATAATCCTGCTCTGATATTCTTACACATTATACTAGTAAAAGTATACACAAATATTCAAATATCCCTATTAACTAATGTTGCACACAGCAACAATTATACAAAGATACAATTCAATTCAACATTTGCAAATCTAGAATATCACATGAATACATGCATGAGGTTACTATGAATTAACGAACAAGTGGATTACAGTATTAATTCTTACATAAACATTGCTCATATATCAAAATATGCATATAGATCAAACATTACAAATTAATCAAACACTGCAAATGAATCAAACAATACAAATGCTAATTCTACATATTAATGATTCGAGTAATGAAGTATACATACTGCACATAATTCATGTACAATTATTTTGGCATTATAGATTGCAACAATTGAGCAAATAAGTCACTGACCTGTCCGAAGCTCCTTTGTAATTCCCATAATAAGACTGTTTCCCGCTGATTTCGAATGACGTCGGAAGAGCTTATTACTTCCCTTATATATATTCCAGCAAGACGGTTTAGCGACCACAGACGTTTAGTTTTCAAGATACTAGATTTGAGCTTGCAATTTCAATGGTGGCCATGCATTGCTCATTTCCGAGTGGATGTCGATTCACCCATGGTCTACATAATTAGAATACATTGCCCCCACCCAGGCAGTCTGTAAAGGGTGGATTTACGCCCCCCCCCCAATTGTCGTTCCTTTGAACCTACCACAAGCAATTCATATCACTTACCTGTGAATCGCACTCTGCCAAATAAGTTCATATGGCCATGTTATTCACAACTAGCTTTCCACCCGTCATTTAGTGTTGGCTTGCTCTATCGTAACATAAGCTGGCAGATCAGGCTATGTACACATGGCTTTGACTCCTCATTGTTTGCAAGGCGGACACTCGTAACATTTATGAATCTGAATAAGTAGCCTCAGGGTCTAACATATACATGTTGCAATTTGGCTCTTGTTCCTTACTTAAAACGGGAAAGGTGCTATGCAGCATACAAGTCGATCCTTACCAATTGAAACATTGAAACATAGTCCGTCAAACTTCTAATTCAACCTTAAATCGATTACGACCCATTTGCTTACCGAGTTTCTGATTGCATTCATGTATTTTATAATTTTGAGGTAGGATAGCAAAACCTGCTACGTAAAGGACGAGAATTGCAAACCATATGGTGTTCAGAGGGAACGACGAACAAAAATCTTTTGCGCGTGAGATACGAATTTTTCCACTTCTGTTCTTTTCACTGCTGTTAGCGAAAGAAACATAAACTTGAATATGTTTCACAATTTTGTACTCGGCTGGTAGTGTATATCTATATTCGAATTTAAGTTCTTGTAATGATTCACAATCATAATAATTTTTTTCAGGACTTAGTTCATCTGTTAATATTTTCAGAGTTCATTATATAATTAAAACGTATTTAAATAAATAATTATTTACAAAATAATTAAATAATTAGTATTACTCGAATGGAGATAGCTTAGGTTGACAGTTATCTCTCTTAACAATAATGCAAACTTATTTGTTGTTTATACTTCTCTGAAAACGCCGATTTAGTAATATTTTCTGCAACATATTGTACCGAACACGGGTTAATATCAAAATGTCTGTATTTATTGATTTAATGATCTTAGGAAATGAATTATATTTCCCATTCCTGACTCTGCGTGATATCTCGTAAATTACACAAATAATTAGTAAGTTTTTTGCCATAAATATGATCGATCACAAGAGCCTTTTCGATTGGTCCTTAGAAACATATGAATATAAATCAATGACAAAGATACATATTACTTCCCCCCTGCCTTAAATCTGAAACAACACATATTATCAACATTGCCAACTGATGTTTTTTAGTCGACAGAGCTTAATGACACCATTACGAAATTATTAGTAATTTTTGATGACTGAATGTTTAACAAATTTATTTTCTCCATTGATATAATAATATTATTATTTGTCTAAATCATTATTTTAAAAATTGTGCTATATAGTCTTCAACGTTTCTAATAACGTTGTCATTATTCTCGTTGTTAAGTTGTTATCATTAAAAAAATCAAATTAAAATAAATATGGCAAATAAAATCTCAAATGGGTAGTTATTTAATATTAAAAAGAATAAATATGGCAAATAAAATCTCAAATGGGCAGTTATGTAATATTAAAAAGAATAAATATGGCAAATAAAATCTCAGATGGGCAGTTATTTAATATTAAATTTGTGAAACTAGTTGAATAATGTACAGCTCTTTGTGAGGCAAAAATTTGATTTGTCTGGCCAAGATTGGCTCATAACGAAAGTTAGATTTTAGAGAAAAGAATCTTATGAGAACTTATCCTCGCAGTTACTGAAAATGATAGCATCATTTTATTGATGGAATTTCTCTCATTTTACACGCATGACTTCGTAAGAAACACGGTACTACTTGTATTTAAAATGGGTGAACTTAAAATTGAGCATTCTGCAAGTCAAGTTTGGATGATAATGAAAGTTGGATTTTCCTAAAAAGAATCTTCTGAGAGCTTATCCTAGTTGTAAGCAAAGAAAAAAGACATTGTTTTATTGATAAAATGTCAGTTCTAATAGCCTTGAGTAAAGAACACTGATTACTTAATACTTAAATTAGCACCTGACTCTTTGGTGTGGAATTGAAAACACATGTTTCAAATACATGTATGTCCAGAAAATGCAGCGACTCATATCCTTTGATTTACGAAGGAACAACCATTTATGATTCTCTATACTAAAAATATATAGGTTTAATCATGTGACATTTAGAAATTTCAAGTTATTAAATATGTAATATCATGTTGTTAGCAAGGGTTATTTATAGGAACTGAATTAGTACCGTGATTCCTGGAACAGTCGTTACTGAAATAAACACAATACTGATCGCTCCTGTGGACTAAGTGGTTAGAGCGTCCCCCTCGGATGTGGGAAGTCGTGGGTTTGAATCCCTGCTGAGTCATACCAAAGACTTGCATACAAAATTGTACTAGCAGCTGCCAGGCTTTACGCTTAACATTAGGAGTTATTCTCAGGACTGGTTTTCCTGTTGCCAGGATAAAGCGACTGGGTTGGGCACGATGCTACATGTCTGCGGTATGTTGTGTTTGATATCTAAGAGCAGGGGTCAGTTTTTGTGTACAAACTCAATGTCACATGCACCTGGCTAAAATACAAAATTAGTTATAAAACTATAATACATGAGTGAGGTCAAAAAGGTCTATACTTGTGGATAGGTATTATGACGCACAACATAATCATATCACTCACTTGACATGACAAGTCTAATAAAGTTCTTAGAATAAACCATATATGCACCCCAATCCCTATTGCATGCATGAATTTGCACATCCGCAGGTAATTTTTGACAACATGCTAGGCTCTCAGCGCAAATAAAAATGGAACTAGAAAACAAAATACGCAGAAAATATTTAGATAAAACTGTATTAGGTCTCTAAGTTTGTTCTTTCAGTCAAAATAGATGAGTTTTAAGAGCTCTCTTGAAAGGGATCATTGTCTTTGTGCCTAAGTCCAATGGGCAATTCGTTCCACTTTTCTGGCCCCTGGTATGCAAAAAAGAGATCATTGTCCATATGACTTCATTTTCATGGTTGGAATAATGAGTATGCGATTGTCATAAGAAAAGTGTAAGTTTCTTGCTGGGTGAAGCCAGATAAGTATGTTGGTTGTTGTTGTAGTGTTTGACGCCATTTCTCAGCACACAATAGGCTATACATGGCGGCCAGTATTAATGGTTGAGGAAGAACCAATTAAAAACCCGGAAAGAACCACCGACCCACGAGAAGCTACTGGCAAGCTTTCTCACATACCCACATTGTCCAAATCTGAGACTCGAACCCACGCAGATAGAGGTGAGATGGCAATGATCCGTAACGGAGAGCGCTTTAGACCACTCGGCCACTCGGGGCCCCAATAGGTATTTTAGACTGAGTCCATCAGTGAATATTGTGTTTGATTCTTTATCGAATGTATAGCCAATTTAGGGTACAGAGCAGCGGGGAGCTGTGTTCTGATCGTAGCACTCTAAGGATGATCCTAGTAGCTGTGTTTTGAACTATTTGATGTTTCTGGAGTAGATATTGAGACGAACCAGACAGAATTGAGTTACAAGAGTACAGCCTTGAAAGTACTAATGAACCCATGTATTTTAGTGGCATCACCTGAAAGGTATTTGCGAATGGAGCTGATGCGTCTCAACTCAAGATAAGCAGTCCTTCATATTTTCATGACATGTTGGTGCAATGTGAGAGTACTGTCCAGCTGTCCACCAAGGTTTCGTACTTTGTAAATTTAATGTTGATGTTCTTGATATTTATTATTTGAAGTAAAGGATGTGAATGAGCAGGTATTTACGTTGCGATCAGAATGGCCTCAGTTTTATCATCATTCATCTGTAGCCTGTTACATATCATCCATAATTTCACATTAGAAATGTACCTCTCTACTCCTTGGATGGTAGCGTCAACTTTAGTTGGGTGTCTAGATTTGTATATTTGGGTGTCATCAACGTACAATTGTTGAGACATTAGATGATGATCTATGACAGTTGAAAGCGGCTGAGTGTATAGAAAGAATGGAACAGGTCTAAGGACAGACCTCTATGGAACACAACAACATAGACCAACTGTGCTAGAGTGTATTACTTTTGTGGACAAAATGTGTGTCCTGTTGACTACTAAGGGCTTGAACCACAGTAAGGTTGTATTGTGAATGCTAAATACATGCTGGAGACGGTGAAGTAATATATCATGGTCTATTGTGTCAAATGCTGCAGATAAATCAAGGAGGGTACGGACTATAATCTTTCAGCTATCCATATCAGAATGTCATTTACTTCTTTCAAAAGAGTACTTTCAGTACGGTGGTGAGGGTGATATGCAGACTGTACATTGCTAAAAAGACTGTTTGAATTCAGATGAGATATAAATCAGGTTAGAACAACGTTTCTTAAGAGTTATTTCTATGAATGGGAGATTAGAAACTGGGAGTTAGTTCTTTAAATCGTTAAGGTCGAGTGTTGTTTTTAGCAGAAGCTTTACTGTAAGTGATGGCAGTTTTGAAAAAAGATGGGTTTTTACCGGATGAGAGAGGTATTAATAACATCAGTTAGTGAAGGCAATATTGGATCTAAGCAGCAGTGATGTTGGAACTGGATCAAGTTTACATGACTTTTGTTTATTCTTCATAATTATTTTTTGTTTTTAATCCATAGAGGCAGGTGTATATGCTGCTAACGGTTGCAATTGAAATTATGTATGCAACTGTAGTTCGACCACTATATAATGAGTCAAGTAAAATTGTGTTGTCAAGTTTATCTCTAGTTCGTGTGTACCTTGTCACTGAGAAAATTTGCAAACAGGTCCGCAAGGTCGACTGGAGAGAACGTAGTTGGAAGTGGTTTACATTTGTTCCTTGACATTAACTTGTTAGAAGAGGCGTAGCTGAGTGTTTGGAGCCCGTGAACAAGATTCGTTTTTACGCAACCGCTACTATTCAACTCTGAAACCCATTATTTTCATCAAGAAAATCACCATCACCCATTTTCAAAGAACATTTTGGCGCCGCCACTAGTCTGGCGCCTGGGGATATCTGTCCCCCTCTGCCGCCCCCCTTCCCCCCCCCCACCAACTACGCCTCTGCATGTTAGCAATCTTGAAGAGCTAGTTTGAAGCTGGAACTTTCAGTGATCATAATACTGTAGCGGGCTAATTTCGCTGAATGGACTATGTGATGTTTCTCTTAGCGGCTTCATAGATCTGCTTATGAATGGTGATTCTGGTGGAAAGGCAAAGCCTCTCAGCTTTACGGCGGTCTTTTTTTAAGTTTTATCAGTGCGAAGCTGATCCCTAACACTGATATACCACTGTGAACACTTTTTAATTGATACTAGACACATGGTGGCACGAGTATGTTTTTCTAGCACTTAACTCGGGCAGTTATCGAGTTGTTCTGCTGTAGGAGGTCAGCAAGTTGTTAGGTTTTCCTGGATGTCATGCATTAGTTTGGTTCTGATTATCATAAGGAAGTTTCTCTTAGTAGCACATAAAGGTGACGGGTTAGGGAATGAAACATTCAAATGCCATATAATGCAGCTGTGATCTGATGCAAGTTCGTGGGATACAAGAGTGGGCCGTAGAATATTATCATCAGGTCTATGAAGAATCCAGTCTGAACAGTGACCATGTTTATGTGTAAGTTGGTTAACTGACTGTTTGAGGCTGAAAACATGAATGAGATCAAGGAGTTTTGATGTGCATAGGTTTCCATGACAGACAAAGTGAAAGATGAAATCTCCAAGAATAATCAGGTTGTCAGCTATCGAATTTTCATATTCCAGGAGATTCGGAAACTGCTCCAAAAAGAAAGATTCAGTCAGTTTGTATTTTCTACTATGAGGTTGAGGCAGAAAAAATGGAGGGATCATTGTTCCAGTGTGAGTGTTGCTTCAACTAGTTAAAACGGTGTGCGGTAGAAATTGAAGGATGTTATGTGGTTAAGACGTTTGACCATATAGTTCTTTGTAACGACAGCAATTCCACCTCCACGAGAGTGCCCTGGAAACGACTTGTTTGAGTAACCGGTGGGTCTTTAGTCCGAACACTTAGGCTGATCGCCTGATGTTTATATCCATCGATATTCTGATCGTTTATAAATTTACTATTTCTGTGCGCTTTTCCGGTGGTCAAACTGATCGGGCATTGAATAATGTAATACGCAGTGGTATATCTTGGATAGTTGACACAAAGGTAAGCCCTTTCCCTGGGCTAGCTCTACCTCCTAGCCGACTATTGGTATTTCAATGGCTACATAATATGCAGTAGCTATGAGAAGTGAACCTTTTTCGCATCAATTTCAAGAACACAAACCAGAAACACCAAGTTCACAGGTATATCCATCGCTTTAATTAGTACACAATAATAGCTTTAGAAGAAACTCTCACCAATTCCTTTACTTAAGAAATCTCGCAGAGGCCAATATAAAAAAAACTGGCCCTTGCCACCTCACTATAAGCTGTCACACTTTAGGAATATGACTGAAAATTGTTTCGTTAGAAACACATACACTGAGCACGTGACTCTTTGATGTGTGTGTGTGTGTGTGTGTGTGTGTGTGTGATTATGATTTTTAGCGTAGTTTTAAAAAACTTTCAGTGATTTCGCAACGATATCTGCAGTGAGGCAGTTTATGACGATGTTTAGCACTGGGGCATCATACAGACATGTAGCATGATGTCCCATCCAGTCACATTATCATAGGCCGACCAATCCTAACAATAAGGTCTTAATGCTGAGCACCTAAAAACTGTTAGTACCATTTTTTAAAGTCTCTGGTATGACTCGACCAGGGTTCGAACCCACCACCTCAAGGTTCCGACGAGGACGCTCTAATCACTAGGCCACCGGAGGCTGAGAGGTTCTTTGATGTGAAATTAAAAGCAAATGCCTCATGTCAGTTTTAAGATAACAAGCCAGAAATACCAAATTCACAAACATGTCAGTATCTTTAATTATTACACAATAACAACTCAAATAGTCACACTAGGAGCAATATACGGAACGGTCCCCTGCCACCAAGACAAAGGCATGTTATAGGAGTGCAACGCAGGGAACATACGAAACTGGGGGCCAGACTAAACGTCTCCAAAATACAACATTGCCACAAGTTCATCTTTGAAGATACATTGCATAAAAATAGGATTTTATTATTATGTGGACACAACGGAATGTTCCTCACAAAGAAACAAATGTTGTGATCATATAACCGTGATCCGAGACTATTCCTACAACAACTGAGGCTTCGTCGTTAAGACAGTCCGGATTCATACGAGGCTCGGCGTTCCTATCAACATACTCTTGATGTGCTGTCAAACGCATGCGCTATAAAATTAAGCAGCACAGGGAGATAATAATACGTCCTAGATCAAACTCAGCGATTTACTTGCAAATAAGTATTGTGGTCTTCTTAAATAAGGTAATATTTGTGTTTGCAAAAGAAAAATTTACAAAATGGATAATGGATAACGATTCAAGCAACCAAAGACCACCACACATGACAGATCCAACTCAATTCATCGATTCGGATGGACTGAAAAAAATCGGGGTTCTCTATTGGAAGGTACTGTATCCATAACTAAGTATGATACTTTCTTACGTAATCGCATACCATACTGATACAAGTCCAAGTGGTATGCATCTGTCAATATTATGCAACGTATACTTAGTTAGCCTTGACCTAGTCGTACAATGTAAGACATAGCACATATTTTATTTTAGTGCTAAACTTTACTAAGCATGAAAGTTCTCTTATTGACTGCCAGTTGTGTGTGATAGTTCTGAAAAATTTCGTTACACTGTCAGTCGACATAAAAACATGCTACACAGAGGCGTTAGGTAGAGTGTCTTACGTTGCGTTTCCTTGACCTAAAAATCACATTCCACGTGATAGTAGACATTTACTTGCGAGATGGTAAAGCATCTGAACGGGGTCCTGCACATGGAGATCATTGCTGCTGCTTATTATTTCATTCTTTTGCCGATGTTGCCAACACCTGTACATTTTGTTTGGTATTGAAGAATAACTCCAGTTTTATGTTTTTTAAGTACAATACATCATTACAGTTGTGAAGAGTACAAACGTATTTGTTTTCTGGGTGTATATTACATCCACATGCTACATATTACGATTTGCATTAGTTTTAATAGTGATGCCCATCAAAATAAACTTTGATTTTACTTGATTTTTAAAATAATTTTGAACTATTTAATAATAGTGCTCCTGAATATTTACAGTCTCTATTCCAGTGCAAAGTACCTGGTAATAATACTTACCACCAGTGATCCATGTCCACCAAACAGTAAAAATTCCAAAATCAAATAAGGAATTTTTTCAAAAAGGTGTTCACTACTCTTGGACTTTGCTTCGGAATAGTAATCAGGTCAGCATTAGAAATGCCCATGTTGTTTCCTTCTTCCACACCCAAGGTAGTGATGTAGATTTCGAGGGTTAGATATTGTCACAATATACACATTAATGTTTTAGGTTTTTTGCGGGTCAAAGTTTTGATTTGTTTGGTATTGAATCTTTTTTTGATAAACGTTAAACTTCTTGCATCTTTATATTCGGATGTTGGCGGTAGTGTGTTCGATTCCCAGCCGAGTCATACCAAAGACTTAATAACAACTGGTACTAACAGCTGCCTTTCTTGGCGCTCAGCATTAAGAGGTTAGTGTTAGGACTGGTTGGCCTGATATCAGGATAATGTGACTGGATGGGATATCATTCAACATGTCTGAGGCATGATGCCCCAGTGCAAGAGATCACTATAAACTGTCACACTGCAGATATTGTAGCGATATAGCTGATTTTTCAAAACAAAAAAGCTACATTAAAAACCCAAATTACACATACACTTCTTTATAGTGCATGTATACTAATGGCAAATTAGTCCGTTACCAGTATGGGTTATTGAAACCTATCACTTTATATTGCATGTAACTAACAACTTGATTAGTCAGTTTTCAACAGGGGTCAATGAATCCTTTCACTGTATATTGCATATAAACTATGAATTAGTCAGTTTTCAATGGGATCATTAAAATACAGTCAGAGAAAGTGAAATGAAATATCGATAAAATATCTATCAGGGGAGATGGAAAGCTGTTGTCATGAATATAATTAAATATTTACTTTAAGAATAAAATAATGACAAATATAATAATGACAAACAATATATCACTCATCTAGTTATGTATTTACCAATAATAATGACAATATATATGTCACTCATACAGTATAAAATACAGACATGTAAAATATGAAAATGCAAATTTTGGCCCAATAATTTTAAACTAAAGTTAGAAATGACTTGTTGTTTATCATACATGTCCAGTCTGGTACAGTCACGTGACAGTGTTAAATATATTTCACTAGAAATAGGATCAAAAGAAATAATTCATATAAAAGTTGCTCAAATCAAAGTTTATTTTATTTTCTATTATTATTGAAACAATTACAAATCATAATTTTGGTGTACTTTTAACACAGATGTTTGTTAATGTTTGAAAAATAAAATCTAAAATGGCAACACAGGCTTTTGTGTTATTCGTTACAATTAAATTATAAATAATACATGTACTAAATAGAATTATGTATCACATGTAGGATTTACAAACTTGAGTCCCAGTGAAACAGCGAGTGTAAATTTCAAGAAATCCAACTTTTTGTATGTAGGATAGCTTAATGTATGTTTAAAATGCATGGTTGTCATGTGGCTGTTCACGGATGTAAAAATAAAAGTCACATTAGTTTTTATTACGTGCATTCAAAATAAGGTAGTCTGGATTTAAATAAAACAAGCTATAACATTTTTTTAAAAATGAGCCTATAATATTTTTGTACGAATAAAGAGATTTTGATGGCGAAGTGTAAACCATATGTTGTGTCAGAGAGGTCAAATGAGGGTTAGATTGTAACTCTCATCATGTCATGATATTGTGCCATCAATCAGAACATCCTTGGTCTTTTCCATCACATCCTAGAAAAGAACTAATAAATAATAGCCATTTTGAATAGAACTGGTTATTATTTTTTCATAATCCATAATATGACAATGAATATAAAACATTCCCTCACTAACAGCAATACCAGCCGTACTTGCAGACTATTGAAACCATAATATTCCCTCACTAACAGCAATACCAGCCATACTTGCAGACTATTGAAACCATAATATTCCCTCACTAAGAACAATACCAGCCGTACTTGCAGACTATTGAAACCATAACATTCCCTCACTAACAGCAATACCAGCGTACTTGCAGACTATTGAAACCATAACATTCCCTCACTAACAGCAATACCAGCGTACTTGCAGACTATTGAAACCATAACATTCCCTCACTAACAGCAATACCAGCGTACTTGCAGACTATTGAAACCATAACATTCCCGCACTAACATCAATACCAGCGTACTTGCAGACTATTGAAACCATAACATTCCCTCACTAACAGCAATACCAGCGTACTTGCAGACTATTGAAACCATAACATTCCCGCACTAACAGCAATACCAGCCATACTTGCAGACTATTGAAACCATAACATTCTCTCACTAACAGCAATACCAGCGTACTTGCAGACTATTGAAACCATAACATTCCCGCACTAACAGCAATACCAGCCATACTTGCAGACTATTGAAACCATAACATTCTCTCACTAACAGCAATACCAGCGTACTTGCAGACTATTGAAACCATAACATTCCCTTACTAACAGCAATACCATCCATACTTGCAGACTATTGAAACCATAATATATTCCCTCACTAACAACAATACCAGGCGTACTTGCAGACTATTGAAACCATAACATTCCCTCACTAACAGCAATACCAGCCATACTTGCACACTATTGAAACCATAATATTCCCTCACTAACAGCAATACCAGCCATACTTACAGACTATTGAAACCATACCATTCCCTTACTAACAGCAATAACAGCCATACTTGCAGACTATTGAAACCATAATATTCCCTCACTAACAGCAATACCAGCCATACTTGCAGACTATTGAAACCATAGGATTCCCTCACTAACAGGAATACCAGCCATACTTGCAGACTATTGAAACCATAACATTCCCTCACTAACAGCAATACCAGCGTACGTGCAGACTATTGAAACCATAACATTCCCTCACTAACAGCAATACCAGCCATAATTGCACACTATTGAAACCATAATATTCCCTCACTAACAGCAATACCAGCCATACTTGCAGACTATTGAAACCATAGGATTCCCTCACTAACAGCAATACCAGCCGTACTTGCAGACTATTGAAACCATAGGATTCTTTTAAATTTTTTAACTACATAGTTGTAGGGATAGTGTAAATGTTTTAAAATGTTGATATGTCGCTGATTGTTGAAACAATAAGTGTTAATTTAAAGACCTATCATGTTACAAGACTCCGTTCTTCACAGGATTACAGGATTATATTCTGAAAGATTGTGCCATGTTAACAAAAGTAGTTTTGGAATAGAATTCACTACAGGATTATATTCGGAAAGATTGTGCCATGTTAACGAAAGTAGTTTGAAACAGAATTCACTACAGGATTATATTCTGAAAGATTGTGCCATGCTAACAAAAGTAGTTTGCAACATAATTCACTACAGTCTGTACCATCGCTATTTAGTAAACAACGAAATTTATTATGTTTGATATCTCAAAGCAGCGAGCTTTGAAACATTTTTGTCACTTCTTCATTATCTAAGACTGCAAATCAAATGTTGGATAATGACTGAAATACAGTGCATTACCATATAAAACAGTTTATCAATGTACAATATTTGAGACATGTATTGGTGAGTGTTTAATAATATACAGTTTATAATAGTGTTTGTAGATATTAAATGTGTCTAGTGAATGATAATCTTGGTAGCTTCAGAAAATTACAATTGTTGTCACTGGTTCAGTTTAATCATTCATTATATTATTGAACCTATATTAACACCAGTAGACTTTTTATCTATCATTTTATCAAGAACTAAATCACTTAATTGGTTAATGTTATATTTGTAAAGAAGTATTGTACAGTTTACTGTAAGAATCAAATGACATATTGGTTCAAAAATGCATGATAATTTTGTACAGTTTACTATAAGAATCTAATAACAGATTGGTTCATAAATGCATGACAGTTTTGTACAGTTTATGATACGAATCAAATGACATTGGTTAATAAATGCATGATGATATTGTACAGTTTACTATAATAATATAATGACATATTGGTGTATAAATGCATGATAATATTGCTGTTCTTTTTTCCAGTTGGATGCAGATAACTATGAAAAAGAGGGGTTGTTACAGAACATCCGAGATGAGAGGGGATATAAATCTTTGGACTGTGTCACTTGCTATCATGATTAACTACCAGACTATGACAACAAGGTATGGAACCCAAATGACTGCAGTTGTTAATAATTTATTATATCCATGAACACCAGTCTTTTTATATCCTTGCACACCAGTCCTTTAATATCCATGCATACCAGTCCTTTCAAATCAATGCACACCAGACCTTTTACATCTTGCACACCAGGCCTTTTAACTCCATGCACACCAGTTCTTTTAAATCCATGCACACCAGTTCTTTTAAATTGATATTGATGCACACCAGGTCTTTTAAATCCATGTATGATTATTTATGGACAGATAGACATATTATTTCATGGATTATTTATGGACATGACAGACAAATTTTATTTCATGGAATATTTATGGACAAGATAGGCAAATATTATTTCATTGATTATTTATGGGCACGATAGACTAAAGTTATTTCATGGATTATTTCTGAACAAGATAGACAAGTTATTTCATGGATTATTTATGGACAAGTTAGACACATGTTATTTCATGAGGATATTGGTTGAGTTGCTTTTTATATTTTAAATTGAAATCACTTGTATAGTAACCATTTAATTTTATAACGAACATTTTATATAGTTATTAAAAATGATTTACATATTTATTCTAAACACAACATGTGGCCACATAATTCTTTTTTATATGTGATTTTAGCTAAAAATGTTCTTCACTGAACACCTGCATTCTGATGAGGAGATTTGGCTCATTATGGAGGGGAGTGGTTATTTTGATGTTTGAAATCCCGAGGGCAAATGGATTAGGATCGAGTGTGTTAAAGGTGACATGATCATTATCCCAGCTGGAATCTACCATCGTTTTACTCTGGACACAAATGTAAGGAAATTCTCAAACATTGTTGAATTTTAAGATTGGTCCATTGTTTTAATGTCAGCAGTTTTCAGATTTTTCAGATTTAGTTGGGCCCTCTTTATCCTTTCTCAGAAGCAAAACCTGTGACTCATGATGTGCAGAGAATGTATGACTGCATGAAAATTTGGATAAAACATTATGATGGGCTGAAAAATTTAGTAAAACATGGTATAGGGTCAACAGGAAACTACTTTAAAATTTACAAAATACAAGAACATGCTGATTTATTGCAGTATTCCAGTTTTCTTTTAGCACAATTAGGATATGAAAATGAGTTATTTAAATGTTGTATTAATGGTATCTTTTGATTCATTAAACTTACATGTTGGAGGTCATGTAATGATGCAATTAAAAAGGGACTCATTATATAGAAAAAGGATTTACAAGATGTCTAAAAAATGCAGTATCTCTTCTTCATCATGGACTGCACTGTTTGCCCAGTTGTTAGAGCATCCGCTTCATATGTTGGAGGTTGTGGGTTTGATCTGTAGCGGAGTCATACCGAAGACCTAAAAAAATGGTACTAACAGCTGCCTTGCTAGGCGCTCAGTATTAACAGGTTAGTTTTTGGGCTGGTTGGCTTCGTATCAAGATAATGTTACTGGGTGGGACATGATGCTACATGTAGAATACTGGAAATGTTTTGGAATTTAAAAACTTTTGAAGGGCCTTGAAAAGTAATGTAATTTGTTAAAGCCTTGCACAGTTTTGGAAAAGTTTTCTGACAATGGAGTTAAAGAAATTGATTACATCAAATTTCATGGAGCACCAAGCACCGATTAAATAAAACGCAATGAAATCACATAATTTCCATTGTAGTTCGATTGGAAAATTCAAATGGTCTGCTGCACTGCCACCAAATTTCTGTAAGCACAGGTGGCTTTAGTACTAATATTAATGCCCCATCTCCAGTGGATGGGGTACCAACATGAGCATATATGTATCAATGGAGCCTTTTTAGCCTAATAACAATAATTTCAACATGTTCCTTGCATGAAATGAAATAAATTGAATAGTCCTCTTATTTAATACCGGACGTATCACAAATCATTGTAGAAATAGTTGTAAAATCTTGTTGACTCAAACTAGTAGATGAAAATCCTGAAAAAGCCAATTGTAAATTAAGTCTTGGCCATTGTTTCAAATAAATAAATTATGCCATTTGATCTCAGTCATTAGTGCATATTTGTATTCCATATTTACTCAAAGCCTGAGCAAAACTGTTGCAGTCATTATCACACTTTATCATTAATAAGATGAATACCTTCATGGGAATTTTTCCTATGCAGACAACATTGCAAAGATTCTCCTTAACCATCTAGCTCTGATATCCTGTAGGCTTGGTCCATGTCAAATGAGGAAGGTTACTCAGTATCGGTATGTTAGCTTTCACTAAGGAGTCAGACTGGAATCATTTTCTTTTCATGTCTGGACTTCCAGTTACTAATTGCAATAGGGAGTAATAGCTTGGACTCAGGATTTAGTATTACGGTATATTATTATAGTTATACTGAATGAGAGACAATTGTGTTATTGTTATATGATGTAATGGGATTCATGAAAGGGCCAGTGTTATACTGAGTCATAAACAGTCATTAGACCTTTAGGGGTGGGGGTCCATACCCAAAACAAATAACTCTGCCTTTCTGCAGGCAGCTTGGAAAAAAAGTAAACGAATCTAATATATAGCATACTGATTGTTTGAACACTATAATTCATATGAATTGTTTTTAATAGTTTTTTTTTTTTAAATCAATCATTCGTGTCTTTTCTAGTGTCACTGATTGCTGAACCCATTGGGTGTTTTGAAACCCTTTCCTTCTGGGCACAGAGTTTAACAACCCCTAGGAGATTCAATGAATGTTGATGCCATAAAGAAATTGTTGGTTTTATATGATATTTTCGTAATATCATTCAGAGGGAATTGGAACAAAGTGCTTTTTCCAAGGACACATTGATGCAACTGACTTGAGCTGGCAAACTTATTATCTTCATCACATTTGTGGTAGTAATATTATTAATAAATAAATAAATGATGACTTTCTTTCTTTACTTGCACGATCACATGAAGACTGTGCGATTGTTATGCAAATGTTTATTAATAATGCTTCACAATAATACAATGTATGTGCTGCGCACACGTAATTTAATTTTTATTTGGCAGTGGATGTCAAAAATTATATGTATTTGGAAAAACGCTGTATGTATTGCTCCAACTTGAATTTGGTTGAATGAGCAACTTAAAAAATGTGGTTTTTATGATTAAACACCCTAATTTTGTTTTGTTAACAATTGGTCCCTTTACAAGACAATCTTGTTTTTAACAAACCTAAGTGTTATATGGTATAATTTATAAAACAGCACAATTATCGAGTTTCAATAAAATAAGAAAATAATTATTTTGGTATGATTATAATTATAGAGTTACATTTATTTAAGAATTTAATGATTTGTCTTTATATCATCAGCAAGGCTACATAGTTATAGTTTTATCATTAAATGTGCATTTTGTTGTTGTAGAATATGTGTCAATCTTGCATCATGTATGGAATATAAACATACCTTGTATATTTTAAAACATAAGTACTTTATACAGTGTAGGAAGCTGTTTAAAATATGGCATATATTACCAAGATATTAGTATCATTTCTTACATTATCTACCTGCCTGTTGAATAGTATTTCTTTGTTCGTCTGTGACACATATTTCTTTTGTCAAAACTGATCTTGCATGGTACATGCAACTAGGTAGTCATGATATTAGTCATACCCACAGCAATTAAGTGCCTGGTTACACTATATGAATTTCACAATGCATTTATCCTTATGTGATCATAAATGTGTTTTGAATTTAAGATAATATCTATGAGCAACTTTATATTAGATATATCTGATTGTTTTAACCCAATAAAAGATAGCATAATTATTAAGTTTCAGGTTTGGTTATCATTTATTATTGTGGGTCATACTCATGAAAATACTGACCAGGCGTTTTTCGAAAATCAGCCACAAGCTAAATAAGGAGTCAGTCGTCACATGATCAAGTCTTCTAGATGTAATAAAAAGTAGTCATGAGTCTCAAAATTAAATAGCTGTAAACGTGGATGCAGTGTGGAATATTTCAGAGTGGGTGGGAGACAGCATATGTCAAGTGCATAATGTAACGTTTCCACATCTGTACAGGTTATAATCTTTATAGATGCAGTTTATAATTTGAAACACATTATTAGTCACCTGAGAATACATTATCATAAATTGAAACAGTTTTTTTGGTGACAAAATGAGGCACTAAGTCTAGCCAGTTCAGAATTCTGGGCTTTCACAAAGATTTAAACATTGGGTTTTTTTCTCAAAGATTTTGTTTAGGTACGTTGTGCTGATGCCACTGATGATGTTGAACACCCAGTTTCAGGTTATACAGTACTGTGTTATCGCATTTTTTCTTTTGTTTCAAATTTATTTGCTTCACTGTACCTGAAATACCAAGGAAGTTTGTGAAACACATAAGAGTTATCACAACAAAGTATCCTCATTAGGCTTATCATGATGCTTCATTGAGAAAGATACATCATCGTACATCTGTATTAGTATTTGTATCATCCTATAAAATGTTTTCTAAACTTGGTCTTTGAGCTCTCATAGCAAACCATATTTATACAAAAAAACATGAAACAGACAGAATTCAAAGGATGCATAAAAGTTAAACCTCAGCAGCAGATCAAAACACGGCCATAATTTTTATTTTTCCAGGTTTATCTCATTTCCATTTTTAACTATAATCACATCTGTTTAAATATAACATATTTTGGTATTGTGGTATTAGTATTATGATAAGTATCTACCAAGTCAGTTTTGCATGGGTGAAATTTTTTAATCGTACCATTGAACTACACTGTGACAGCTACTGTGGTTTGTCTTCAAGCAGGACACTTTGCTCCAAGCTGCCTTGGCAATAAATAACATACTTGTGTTTATGTGTCAAAAAGTAACCAAACCAAGCCCATTTAACTTTACATAACATTAAAATGCAGACTTAAGGAAAGAGTATCAACACATTTAAACAATCTACAAATATGAACTGTGTGGAATAGCTATTACCAAGGCGTTGCAAAGAAATAGTGAGATTTGTATCTGAAGGAGAGCATAATCTAATCTATCAATCATCATATTTTCAGAGAAAGTATAGAGGCATAAATTATTTCGGCACTGTAAAAATAGTTTTCTTCTATCAAATATTGATGCTGCCTCTGCAAGAAACAGTAATTGCAATTTTATATATCAGTGTGTGTTTTTATATTCAGGATTTTCGCTAACCAAACTGGACATGTTACAGTCCAGTTCAAGGAATTTTCCACTGATCTAACCTGGAGATGATTGTTTGGAAGTAACAAGGTTAGGATTGTTTGTCCTGAATACTAACTTTCTGTTAAGAGATGACATAAATGGAAAATTGTTGAAAGTTTGTTCTTTTAAGTAAGCCATGTAAAAAATTGTAATCTTAATTTCTTTTGCAGCAACTTGTAAATTCTGACACTTTTGTGGTGTGATTAGATTTGGCTTTAAAGATAAATTTCTGAAAGCAGAATGCTATATAACAAATACACAAAATTCTTATCCTGTCGATTATTAATTTTAATTAAATATATATTTGCATCAGATCAATGGAAAAAGACTTTAAGCTGGAAGCAGTGTCCGAGTTAGATGAGATAGAGTGAAGGGAGTTCTTAGAAAACCCGTTCCAAAAAAGTGAAGCACCAGTGTGTCTACTCCATCTGCTTCAGACCTACCAAGAAGTTGAGAGTTATTCCACAACATCAGAGGAGAAAAATTTGATTCTGAATTATAAAAAGAGAGCCCAGGCTGAGCAGGTGCGTTTTAATGCTCTGGAACCATTTGAGATGGCAAATTGAATGAGCTGTGTTTCTGTATCGTTTACAAATGTTGTTTGCTGCAATTTGGATCATAGCTTCTATATCAAGATCACATTGGTAATATCCATGTTTGTTCAGTAAACAAGTATGCACAAAAGGTAATAGTTGTTTTGTTTTTACTCATTTTACAATGTTTGCTGCCAATATTTAAAAAGAAGAATCTGATTGTTAATGTTCCAACTAAATTGCAATGAAATTTGAACATTATTATTTATAATATTAATTTCTTCTATTGTGACAGCAAAACAATCATTCAAAAGACTTGCTTAGTTTAGTTTAGAATAAATAAAATTCATTTAAAAATTACTTATCCAAATTTTTCAGGTATACACAACCCAACAAGCCTCAGACAAACATCGAGCTGAACGAGCAGACAGAAAAAGATATGATGTTGGGAGACATGTTCTGTACCTTGCAGATGCAACTATCGTTCAAATCGGTCAGGTCATGGAAGTTGCGCCTGCTGATATTACAATTAGATTATACAGTACAAAGCAATTTAAGGTGTCATTGGCATCATTTAAACAACCTACAACATCAGTCAGCAATATTTTACGAGGGGAATTTGAACTTCCTGCTTCAAGAAAATTGCCGATAGACATAAAAAGACTTATTGAAAAGAGATCTTTTATGTTGAAGTAAAAGTTGTTTTATGATGTTATTTCAAATGAAGCAAAAAAGGCATTTTATTTTATACACACATCGGACCACTACACGCTCTTAGCTCTTTTTCTTCATATGCATTAAATATTATTTGGTTAAATTTGTCTCTACAACGTACACCATTATGTTGTTTAATAATAAAAGTTTTATATATTTAAACATTTGTTTTAATAGTTTGGTCTTGTCTAGATTTTCTACGCATCCATCTTCCTGTTGGTCCATGTCTCTGTTAAATACTTGATAAAGTGTGTAGGTTTTACAATTTTTGCCTAAATACTATTTCGACTATAGCCCCCTATATCAATTTCAATGACGAAAATCGTTGGTGTGATAAAAATACACAGAACTTAGTCATTTCATTCACTGATTTATTTCTAACCCAACCTTAACTAGTAAGGCCCTAGCACTGTCATTGTCTGTAGGTTTTATGCTTAATGTACATTCTGAACTAACACTGTGCCATGTTAGAGTAAAATGATCAGAACATACATCTCTATAAAGCAAATCTCACCACTGCTCTGTACCATACAATAACTGCAACATTTCACTGATGGACTCCAGTCCAGCAATACATATCTGGCCTCTCCCATGTGTACAAACCAGCAAGATACTTTTGCTCTTCTTCTGGCAATCATATACTCATTATTCCCACGATGAAAATGAAGTCGTATGTACAAAATTCATTTGCATACCAGGGCCAACAATCTGGAATGATTTGCCCAATGACATTAGACACAAAGACACTGTAATCCCTTTTAAGAGTGCTCTTAAAACTGAACTTTTTCAACTAAAAAATCAAACTTAAAGACTTAATATTGTTTCCTACCTTAAATATTTTCAGCATGATTTTTTTAATTATAATTTCATGATGTTTGTTTTCGTTTTGTAGTCAAATCATTATAGCTGTTGTAAAATGCTTAGAGCTTCTAAAAATTAGGTGATATACAAAACCCTCATTATTATTATTATTTATACTATGGGTGAGTCTATTTCCCTCGAACATTACTATTATGTACATAGAAATTAAACCACTTGTTAAATCCATGTGAAAGGCAAATTTGTGGTTGTCATTCTTTTCTTTGATATGGCATTGTAAATATCAGAAGTAGATGACATAGTATGTTCATTCTGTGTTCATACACATGTAGTTGTGCATCCACCCCTTCAATGAAAATAGACTTGTCTAGGAAGTGACCAGTGAGCGAGGTATGCTGAACACTTCTGTTTGAGATGAAATGTGCAGTCCATAATGGAGTTAGGGTCCCCCGGTCATAATCCTCTTTGAAATTCTAAATCAATAAATTAATTGACCAAGTTCAGAACATTTTTTTATCTCTTTTACGGTTTGTTCGTTTTTAAATCAGAATGGGGGTACAAACCAGTGGGGATGTATATTCACACTATGGTAAGAGCTATATAAAACAAAATCAGTTTAGGAGCTTTTGTAGATTTTCTCCAATGTAGTTTATCAAATATTTACCAACAGAGTAAAAAAAACAAATCTTTATTACAAAAGAACAATTTCCTAGTAAATACTATAAAGCATTGTTTTGAACTGTGTGTCACTTTGATTGACCTTGCTCTAGTTTAGCTGTGATATGACATTACTGAAACTTTGCAATTGCTCATATGTCAAAACTCTTGTGATCATGACAAATATAGTATACTAGATTTCTTTTTGGAAGCCATCCATTGTGATCCTGACCAGTGACCCTACAGGCATTTCCCAAACTTTGTTCAAGCACATATTTAGCCAATACCGCATTTATTCTATGAGTGATTTAGCCACACATTTAGCCAAATTTGAATTTCTAAGAGTCATTACGGTAGGTTATACAAAGAAACATTGCAACCAATGGCCAACATTGTGCTAAGCATATATTTACACAACAGTATGGAATGAAACACTTAGGTGAATGGCTAAATGAGGCAAATTGCACAGCTTGTAAGCTTTTTGATTCGAACAGCTATACATGCAGCTTGTACTAAATGCTGTTGCTCACACTAGCCAAATTTGGCTAAGGATACATTTGTATCTTTGTGTTAAGATATTTTAGCCCACAGCAGAGGACTGATTTGAGTAAATGGAAAGCTGAAGTGAAATCGGAAGCTGTTGTAAATATTAAAGGCATCACTGAATGAAGATCATATAGACAAATTATTTTGTTATGGATTTTTTATAAGAGTTCTCATTCTTACTTTCAACTGAACTCCATGTATGGCAAAGTCTTCTAATCACAATTATCTTACATGTTTCAGTTCATTGTTGTGAAACTTGGTAAATGTTGTAGTCATGACAACAAAACATGTGCATATAAACAAATAACTTGGCCCTTCAGCTAGTGCCATTTTTATTACTTTAGCTCAATACAGTGTATGTCTTAATCTTGTAAATACAAATAGTCTAGTTTCTGATGGATCTATGAAACTTGATACATATTATGGTCATCATCTAAAGACGCACATATCAACAAATTACTTTATTCCTGCAATAGTTGCTTGAATTAATGTCTTTTTCTTGCAGCTTGATGTAGTGCATGATTAAATCTTGTGAATACAACTACTGTCAAAGTTTTCAGTTCATTTCCATGAATGACAATTTGAAGATGCACATTTCACCAAATTACTACTCTTCTGCAATTTTTGTTGTTAAATTATTGCTCTTTTTTATTACAATGACAGATTCTTGTGCATGTAACTTGTCCTGCAGTTTTTGATACATCTGTTAATTTTGGGTACATATAATGCAGTTATGGTGCAGATATGAAAACAATTATGTCTATACTTTTGTAAATGACTTTGAAAACCAGACATAATTGACCTTGGGTTCCAGTGAAGGTCATGGCTTGTATTTTTTACTTGGCCCTTATCACCGATCTCTATATAAAATATGGATCTCCACTGTTTCTCCATATGCTTATTGGATGGTATGTCATCAGTCTATTCATTGGTACAAGCTTGTTATTGTTCTGCCTCCTAAACTACTTCAGGATTGCCATGAAACTTTATCCTTTACACCTTGATCCCACATACATTGGTCCTAAATTAAAATGGTGGCATTGCACATCCGATATGGCCACTGTAGTGGCCATCCTGAAATTTTGTCGCTCATCTTCCTGAATGGAAGGTCATCATGTCATGTTTTTTTTCACTAAATGACTTCTTGTAATATCTAGTTGGTCATGAATGAAAATGCTGCTGAGACATCTTATGTCGGCTTCAGTTACCATCTTGTTATCACTACTTCTCCTGCTACTTCCAGATGTCTAGTCATATCGATATTGTTGTTTCACCAAAAGATTTGTGATGTCTGGCTTGTCCTAAGTGTAAATGGTGCCAACCTGGTTTCCTATATGGCCATCATGGCAGCCATCTTGAAAATCTCTTTATTACTCTAAAAGATCAGTAAGTCATGTCAGCTTGAAGTTTCTACCAGAAGACTTCCTTTCATGTCTTTTTAGTCCTAAATGAACAGCTAATTTGAAAATCTTGTTATTGCTGATGAACATTAGAGATGGCTTCAATACTCAGCAATTAAAATTGCTTTAAAAGGTTGTTAACTTGAATTCCTGGAAATTCTTTTTGGGCAGTATAATGTCAGTCCCTGATGAACTCCTTTTTCATATGGAAAACATAACACTGAACTTTGCCATTTTCTTATGTAGGCAGGATACTCCATTAAACACATTTTGTAAAATTGGATCATTAAAACATAGAGGTACATATATACAGTAGTCTCCCTCTTATAGGACCACCCTATTGCAGCAGGAAATTGGCTTTATAATGAGGGTGGCCTTTCTAGAGAGGGATGACAAATGCGAATATTATTTACATGAATCCCCTTTTTTGTACCAGCGACCTTGTTGGCAACAGTCTAAAAAAAACAAACCAGTCTTGTCACAATTAAAATATCCTTGCTGTCATATCCCCTGCATATATGATTCAATCTTTTTGTTCCAATCTTCGACAACTTCATTATTAACATCAACTGATTCTCGACTAAGGATAGAACACTTAATATATTGTTGGAGTTGAAATCTGTGCAGCCATCCTTTACTTGCGGTAAAGTCATCATATCCTATTTCAACTGACAAAATTATCGCATTTTCTTGGATCATTCGTCCGGTGCAAAACCATTCAAAAATCTTGTCATTCAAATCAGGAAATATCTGACTCAAACAATCCTCCTTTCTCGGTCCATTCCACCTTTCCATTTCCGAGTGGGGAAAAATCTTGGTTGTGGGTGTTAAGGTTCAATATGAAAACTTTTGCTGTCCAGCTTCACTAGGAAATATTATTCCAACTAATATCTGCTATATTTACGATATATTGATCCTATGTACATATGCAAATGAATTTTGAGTAAAAAGTTTGTATTTAGTGTATTCCAATAAATTTGATTCTTGGTTTTTGGCACTTGGACAAAGATTTAGACTCTGTGTTGGGTGGGGTTGAATGACAGTATTATATGTAGATGATTAATTAATCTTGTTTATGATTATGTACATCTATATTTGCTCCATGATTTTTAGAAGGCCTCTGATTTTTAGCCCCACTGGTCATAAAACATGATTTTGTGGGATGGCCAGTTGTCCATCATCCGTCTATGAGCACAAATTTATTTTTGTTACTTGTAAACTACTTGGATGATTTACATTAAACTTGACACAGAGACGATCTTGAAAATCTTTTTATTGCTGCTTCTCCTAAATGGATAGCCATATCAACATGTGGTTTTCACTAAAAGACTTCTTACAATATCTTGCTGGTTCTAAATGAAAATGGTGCCAATCTTATATCCAATATGGCTGATATGATATCCATCTTGGTACTCCTACTGAAAGGATGGTCTTGTTGACATGGGGTTTTCACTAAAAGACTTCAGATGATATCTAGTTGGTCCAAAATGAAAATTATAATAATTTTAAGCCACGTACGGCTGTCACAGTAACTACTTTGAAAATCTTGTTATTGATAAAGAACATCAGCAATGTTTTCAACACTTATTGGGTAAAAAGAAAAAAATGCTCTTATTATGATATCCTGAAAATTATTTTTGGCCAGAATGGCATCAGTTCATTCACAAGACTCTTGTTTACTTTTTGAATTGTCATTTATTTGTAGAATCTCCAAAATTTTGAGGTTTGTTTCAGTGGTAGTGACCCTCTTATGCTTAATATAAACTGTGACAAAAGTGCAAACCTATCATACATTGGGCTACGAGATTCACTATATCATTTAAACCCTTGTATACCTCACAAAAAACTACTGAAACCTTGTTTTTTAGTTGTATCACTCCTTCCTTGAGTTACAAAATGTGAATCAAAAGTTCTCGTACATTAACTTTGTACCCTAATTATTTTGTCAGTCATGTGAGTGATCTCAGACCCACATAAGCTTCTTACCTCTAGCATGGTTTATGCTAGGATCACCAAATTTGGCAAATGTTTTGTGGCTTATATACTGTATTTTCCTATGTAAAATAAGTCCTATTCACTAATGACACATTTGCATTGTCAGACACACCATTTTGTTTTAATTTGCATGTTTAAACTCTGTGTGTAGCATATGGCTATTTATTTTGCAAAAACTATGGGATCCCTTACCCAGTACACAAAATTATATATCTGTGAATTTACCCAGTACACAAAATTATATATCTGTGAATTTATTCAGTACACAAAATTATATGTCTGTGAATTTACTCAGTACACAAAATTCAGTATCCATGACTTTACACAGTATACAAAATTAAGTATCCATGAAAATTAAATCCTTCACTAAACCACAAAGTTAAATGAATTCACAGTATCTGATTGCTTCCTTAAAAGTGAGCTTTTGGTGTGGTTGTGCATTGTCAGTCATAAGTTGTCTATTGTCTACCTTGAACAGCAATTTGTATAGTACATCCTCACCTTTTAAATTTTTAGCTCATCTGGCAATAAAGTTCACGTTTGGTTGTGGATGAAATATGCTGAATAAACAAATCTTACTTTTAATGTTTGTTCTTTTTTCTTGCATTGTTGAAACATAGTATGTAATAACATTGACATAAAATTCATGAGTATAGAGTTTGTATTTTTTTTTTATAAATATAGGAAAACTTTATGCAAAATAATGTGTTTTTGTGCGTCTACCTTTCATTCTAAAATGTCAGTTATGTTACTCACTCTGTTAAGCAGTACAGTTCACTTTATATCTGCCTCTTTCATAACTTTCTTAATTTCCTTCCATTTTTTTCCTCCTTATTTTTGCAATTTCATACATAATGCCATACACATTTTAATTTAAGTTTCTGCTAGCAACTTCTTTTTTATTACTTCTCATCTTTAATCAAGTCTCTCATTGTTCATCTTTGTGCTCTATATACCATGCCTAAATGCTGATATTTTAGCTAAGAGAATTTTCACTATGATTTCAACAATTTAAAATTATTTTCATTACAACTCAATTTCATCTGCTGTAAATTCACATAAATTTACAATGTTTGTATCGTCAAAAGGAGAAAAACAAACTATTGGTTTTTGTTCTAATCCTTTACTGTTTGTATTACAGAACTTATAATCTTGAAGTACACAGTAATCAAATTATATGTTTAAACTAAAAGCTTGTTTTACATTACTGAAATGGCTTAAAACATATCAAAAGATTGATTTGCACTAGACATACCTTGTACATAATGTCTTAATGGAGCTGCTCCGGAGTACCTACAGGAGTTATTAAACTATTACTCTGCACTTAATACCATTTAAGGTCAACATCACATATGAAACTTTCATCCATCAAAGTCAAGAATTTAACAATTTAAAATGTTTCCAATAATCTGGTATATTTCTGTGGAAAAAGATTTCATAGGCCGTAAAAGCTGTCAGAAATATTAGTATTTCAAAGAGATGATATTTAAGTCAAATTTATTTTACTCAAAACATGTTTAACTAAATAGTAATTTCTATTAACTTCTTGTATGATGTATATTGTTTCACTTTTTTAGAGGACCTGAAGGTAAAATTATTTTCCTCTAAATGAGTTCCCTCTGTAAATAAAGAAGTATTAATAGTATTGGGTAAACAATTGGATCCAGGTCTGATGATTATAAAAAATTATGAATAGTATTGGGTAAACAATTGGATCCAGGTCTGATGATTGTAAAGAATTATGAATAGTCTGGGTAAACAATTGGATCCAGGTCTGATGATTATAAAGAATTGTTAATAGTATTGGGTAAACAATTGGATCCAGGTCTGATGATTGTAAAGAACTATGAATAGTATTGGGTAAACAATTGGATCCAGGTTTGATGAGTGTAAAGAACTATGAATAGTATTGGGTAAACAATTGGATCCAGGTCTGATGATTGTAAAGAATTATGAATAGTCTGGGTAAACAATTTGATCCAGGTCTGATTATAAAGAACTATGAATAGTCTGGGTAAACAATTGGATCCAGGTCTGATGATTATAAAGAACTATGAATAGTATTGGGTAAACAATTGGATCCAGGTCTGATGATTGTAAAGAATTATGAATAGTATTGGGTAAACAATTGGATCCAGGTCTGATGATTGTAAAGAATTATGAATAGTCTGGGTAAACAACTGGATCCAGGTCTGATGATTATAAAGAACTATGAATAGTATTCGGTAAACAATTGGATCCAGGTCTGATGATTGTAAAGAATTATGAATAGTCTGGGTAAAGAATTGGATCCAGGTCTGATGATTGTAAAGAACTATGAATAGTCTGGGTAAACAATTGAATCCAGGTCTGATGATTGTAAAGAATTATGAATAGTCTGGGTAAACAATTGAATCCAGGTCTGATGATTATAAAGAGTTATGAATAGTATTGGGTAAACAATTGGATACAGGTCTGATGATTATAAAGAATTATGAATAGTCTGGGTAAACAATTGGATCCAGGTCTGATGATTATAAAGAGTTATGAATAGTGTTGGGTAAACAATTTGATCCAGGTCTGATGATTATATGTATACAGAATTATATTTAATATTGAGTAAACAATTGGATCCAGGTCTGATGATCTACTTATTGTCAAAATTGTTTGATTTAATTAGATCACATATTAGAGGTGGTGAATCCAAGATAACTATTTACAAGCCTTTAATCTAAGATCAGGACCAACTTATGTACTTTGACTGGAGGAAAATGACACCTAATGGAATGTAAATCTTAGCTTAAAATAATAAATTATCCCAATTAAGCAGCATATCCTTATACCATCATATGCCACGTTTTTGAATTTCATTTTAATTCTTCGGTTTATCTGGAAATTCATTAGACAAGTAAATCTTTGAATAATAATTAGACATAGCATTTTAATATTGAGGTTGATTGCATATGGGTACATGCAATCTCTGTATTAATATGCAATGAGTTCATAAAATTAGGTTATTCAAAGTATTCCATGATTATCATAAGATATAAGGTTAAAGATATATTAGGTGTAAAATTTGAATTTGTACCAGATTATGGCTTGTTCCTGATGATTGTGATTGGAGTAAGATGTGTAATTAGCAATCAAATTACACACAAACATGGAATCATTGCATGGCATGATGGGAAAAAAATCAATTTATAACATGGAATCATTGCATGGCATGATGGGAAAAATCAATTTAAAACTTAAGATGACTATGATACTTTGAAGTGTTTTTGGAGATTAAATTACATTTTTATGACTATTTCATGGGTTACCCATAAGCACCAGAGAAAATGATGTCCAATGAAAATGATATATCTCCCGTGAAAAAGAAATTGACAAATTATTTCAAAAGTACAAACTGAACTGTACCAAAACTGTTATGTTATATGCATTGAAAAACAAGAAGATATTTGTTGATAGAAAGCTTTACATATGGTTATGTCAACAAAAAGGGAAAAGATACACAGCGTTGTCTTGTTTGAATAACAACCATGATATAAACCCAACATTGAACTGAATATAAATTTGAGACATAAGCAAACATATGTTTTTTTTGAGAAAGATGTTATAAATGAGAAATAACATTGTATTTAGTCAACAATAGAAAATCTCGGAAAAAAAATGTCATTTCAAATATATAAAGGTTACAAAATAATTTTAAATGCCGGGAGTATTTACCGATTCCACATGGGAACATTTATTATAAATTACTTTTCAGTTCAGAACATGAAAATCAGATTATCCAAACCATTTTACGATGCATTTAAAGTGTAATTGCATCTAAATGGTTAATGTAAAAATTTGATTAAAACAGGTTTGACAAAATAAATATACTGATTCATTGTGGATCTTTGTTGAGACAGAAGACTTTTAAGGTAACATGAAGGATAATCTACAAGTTTATAACACTATATAGTCTTTAAAAAACATAGCATATTTTGTTACCACAAATGAATAAGGAACTTTGTAAAGGGGAGTAAGATATTTGTCAGTAAATATACATAATTAATTAATGTATATATTTATTGCATGCTAGGCAGTGAATTACTGAATTTTACAAGTGAATTATCTGTGATAGAGTGAGAAAAAAAATCTGTTCACCAGCATCATTAGATATTATATATAAGAAATTTCAATGTTTCATATTGCTTGCATAATGTAAAGGTACAGATGGCCATCTGGAAAACTTACTGACTGCTGTTAAAATCCAACCAATAATCAACATGTTTCTTTTTTCATTGCTTTGTTTTGATCAGCTTATTTACCTTGCATGCGGAAGGAGCATTTTAAACAGCTGACATTGAGCGGATGCGTTACGAAATATGCTACTTCAGTGTGGTTAAAATCCAACCAATGATTAACATGCTTCATTTTTCGTTGCTTTGTTTTAATCAGTTTTGTTTTAATCAGCTAGCAGCAGAGAGGGTGAATCGGACAACTTTTCAAACAAAAGTCACTTTTAACCCTCAAAACAACAAATAGAACCTTCCTACGAAATCTCGTGTTTTAACCAAAAAAAAAATAAAGTCTCCATTTGGCAAATGGAGCCTTAGTGATTTTGTCACCCAGGAGGCTGCGAAATGAGTAAAACACTCAATCTTTTTAGGATGAAGACGAAAGTCTTTACGACTTCACAAACAGACTCATTTGTAAAACCTCGCCTTGTAAATCAATCAGATTATTAGATTGGTCAGTGAGTTTAAAATTAATTCTGGTTAATGAATTATTATGATATCGCATATAGACTGGATTCACCGGAGACTCAATTATTAAAAATCCTGGAGGGGCTATTGGTGCAAATGAATACAGAATATATCCTTGCTGAGCTTGATTGGATCGTTCTAAATTTATTTGATAGCTTCCTTCGATAACATCACATACAAAATTCAATGCAATCACCGATGAAATATTCACATTTTCAGGAGCGATATGCCTGCCGCCACCGTCTGGGTCATTATTATGTTTGAGGATTAATGAATCCACGAGTTTTCCTTGAGGTGGTAATTCAGGCCACCCTAGTACGGTTCTAATAGAACTCTGATAGATATCTACGACGTAACCATCTGTGCTTATTTCAATGGCAGATGATAGCGTCGGTTCATGAACTGTTATAGCGATTTTCGATTCTTTTCCAGTAATCGATTTTATTCTACGTTGCAATTCAGAATTGATTTGTTCAATTTGGTATGATCCAGATGGTATTGAAACAATGTTCCAGTCTGGGGTACCGTCGTCTTTATTTTTATTTGCAAATACCAAGGAATTATTCGGTTGTTGACCACCAAATGATTTTGATCTGATATTAGGCCAACTGTGATACACTCGTAATTTTGCCAGCGCTATCTCCTTCACTGGAATCGGAGAGGGGAAATTCACACTGAATTCAGGATTGGTTGAGGTTATTGTGATCATGCTGGTTTTCACCGGTTCGGTATTTTCCACTATTCGTTCAAGTAATTCCATCTGTGTTGGCATTGTTATTATATTCATGATGTATTTCTAATTTTGACATCACAGAATCATAGACACGTACCATCGCTGAGAACTCACTCTCTGATATAATTGTATCATCGAGCGACGACGATATCATTGAGGATAATTGCGAGTATGCGGTTGATACAACATGAAATTGAATTATGTAGTCTTGTAGTTTACGCTGGCTGCATGATGATATTTTTTTAGTGATTGCATTTGCAACCCCAGCAATTGTTGTCACCGCGGATATACAAATTGGAACAGAAATCGGAGATATCATTGTCACTGAAGACAGTATAATACCAGCTCCGGCCATTACACCAGACACTGAGTACACTGTAATGTCAATTGCTGTTATTCTCCTGCGATATTTTTTTTATTTTCATTGCATACTCCTCAGCGAGTGTTTTGAGTTTCATTGAAAATTCTTTGACTGTATCATAGCGATATTGTGTCATCGTTATTTTAAATATCTATCGTTGAATTAATCATCTTCAGGTTTCTGATACAAATTCTATCACCCACGGTATCGTTATTCTAATTGTGCTATCACTAACCGCACTTATTCTAAAACTTACACGAAGTAGTTGAGATTTAAACATAATTGTGTTAACACCCGCTCCTAAAACTTCATCGTCGACACTGACACATGTTATATTAAAATGTTCGTTAGATATGATTGTAAACCGATAAATCCCCAAATCAGGAGGAAATTGATAAAATAACTGAGTTTGAGTGTTTTTAATCCAATCGAAAATTCCACTGGCCGTTGTGCACACAACATTTTTAACTTCATCGTGGTGATTCGGAATTTTTACTCTGCGGGCATCTCGAAGTCCTGCAAACTCATCCTTAATAGCTTGTAACGTATATATCATATCAAGGGGTTTCATTGGTATTAAATTTTCATCGCCGAAGAATCTCAAACCGAGCACAAATAATTCATTTTTGAGGTTACTGTTGACATTTTGATTATCAATAAACGAATTAATTTCAGCGAGAGACGGCGTAACTACAATCGGGGATCCAAAGAACTTATTAATGACATTTTTGCGAAATTGGTTATAATTTCTCACACGATCGTCAAATTCCTTATCGTAGTTGGCAAGTGTATTCGTGATTGTAGATATAAGTACACCCGGTTTGAGTTTACCCTGATCGGAAAATAAGACGATAGTATCCTCGATTGCGTTTCGTTGTTTAACCAAAATATCATCCAAGGACACATTACTAGTTTTCAATTTACCCAGACGATCTTGAAATACAACTATCTCATTAGGATCAACACTTGCTAAATTCAACGTCTCAGCTATTTCATCTTCAATTATTTTTTTATATCCTTGATAGAATCAAGGGTTGCAGTGCCATCGGGTTTGGGTTTCATAGATCTCCCCCAAATATCAATCATGATATTTTATACATCTTTCTCTAAAATCGTTTCGATTTCCAGCGAATACTGGTGTAATCATTTACGACAATGTGTGGTGGTTTTCTAGATACTGAAATAGCGTCAAGGACATTTAATACTTCACTGCCGCATATAGGTGGGTCATTCATTTGTTGTGTTGGTAGCGTAGAATACCAAGTCTTCATTGGAAATGTTTTTATATAACGCATAAACTCTTTTGGCGGTGCTAATCCATATGAATCAAAATAGACGATTGCACGTGGATCAATAGCGTATGCAACCCAGTGAGTTCCAGGTCCGGTGCTGTTATCGAGATTAATGATACCGGTTTCACTACTGTTGGGTTGTTGTGGTAATTGATCTTTCACAAAGACACCTCTGAAATTTTTAATCGCTAGTTTTTTTTAGCAGCATCCATTAAATCAAAATTGGACATTGGAGTCAAAGACTCTACAACCAACGATTCCTCAATTAATAAACCGGTCCTAGTCAAATACCCTTTCCGCTGTACCATGAATACGGGGTTCCTGGTAGTCTTAGACCCCTTCCCTTTTTTTTATACCCTCGTCCCTTCTTCGGTTCATATGATTCAGCAATGCTTTGTACCGCTTTTGTTCCCAAGGCTCCAGCTGCCCCCAATGCGACCGCTTTTGCAACTGCTGGTGCAGCCGCTGAAATTAATCCTGGAATCGCAGCAAACAACGGGAATATACCGCCTGATTTTATCATATTTTTGATAGCAGCCGCAGAAAGAGTAATCTGAACACCCTTTTTTGCTACAAGTGCGTCATTGAAATGTTTCACTTGACGAGTTGTCAGCGATAATTTATTTGCACCGCCATTCATTTGATTAGGTTTCAGCGTGATAGTGGTTCCACATTTTTTAGCAGATTCTGATTGCAATTTCTTGACTTGACCCTGCGTCAGGGCAACACTAATAACACTATATGACATTATACTTAATAGGTTGATTCTAAATTGTAAAGCGATTCAATGGAAAATCGTTTACGATTTCAATCAAAGATTTTCCACTGGTGCATCAATGATTCCCATTCTTCCGCCAACACCTTCAAGTAGCATTGATTTATCACTGAGAATGACACCAACCGCTCTGTAATTAATAATACCACCAGGACGGGTTACACGGGCACTAAAGTGTATATCGACGACAGATTGTCTTGTTAAATCAAGATGTTCCAGCGAAAAGTAATAAATCGGATACAGATTTTTAAAATCCAATTGTGATATTTGCAAACCAGTATCCACATTTTGATCACGTGCCATATATGACAACAGGTTATGATATGCACGTGAAATATGATTTTGACCGTAATCAAGTTGTATATCCTAAGATGGTTCCTGTTGGCCGTTTATTCTCAGCGAGACTTCTCTAACACCTAACTGATCAAATATCATATGACTTCGTTCTTGATTACCAACATGCGCATTATTCTGTAATGCAATAAATATATGACGTGGAGCTGAAACACCTTGTTTTGATGCCAGGTGCCATGTGAATGTATCATCAACATTGTCCTGTTTAATATCAGTGGTCACTGATAACCAACTCAACAATGATTTTCCTCCATGATCCATAAATGATAACAATTATTCTTCTGTGGTGATTGATGGAGTTAACACTGGCATCCACAATGATAGTTTTGTTAAAATGACTTTACCCTCCGGTGCACCAGCATCACGCCAGATTGCATCATTATCAGTACCCTTTCGTACAAGCGCTACTGTATGCTTCGCTCCATAAATAACTTTTCGGACGTTTCTACAGAATCCAAAAATATGATGCAGTGGAATCGCACATGAAAATCGTCGACGCTGATCCTGCAACGTTGCTACACGTGTTGCAATGTATATCCGGCTGGTGCTGGATCAACTGCAGTAGCTTGTGTTGCCTTTACTCTAGAATACTGGACGTGTTCAGGGAAATCAGTAATATCCTTAGAAAACATCATAGATGGACCCGCTGTATAATCATCAGAATATCTTGCTAACCCTATGATTGTTGTGGCAACATCAACTTCACGGTCAATGGATTCAATTTCTTTTCCATCAGTGAGATATCTTGCACTTTCAAATAACGCCATGATACCGTTATTAACAAAACCAACTCGGATAGTTGGGTTATTGTCATATGGTGTATTAGCATGGACATTTGTTACAAGTTCTCTTTGCACTTCAATAAATGCCTCACAAGGCAAAAAGTATTTACTGGTATCATGAACTTGAAGTTCAATTCGCGATCGGAGATCTGGGTGTACTGCGTGATAAGAATAAAATTGAAAATCGCGTACGGAATCATTCTTGAGCACTGGGGCATCCATATCAAATGCTGGATCAGGTGACCGTTTGAACATTTTATTCTATTTATTACAGTCTAAATCGTGAAATCCGTAGGATTGTCATCGTAAAACGATTTTCATCGTCGTGTTTTTTTAAAGCCACTTCCCGCTATCATGTTTGCTATCATGTTATTTTGGTCACTTGGAGTCACCAATGACGCTAATTTTTCATCTACTGCGTTATTTATTATTTTACTAACACTTGCAGGCATTTCCGCTGTAGATGGCAATGGTTTCTTTTTTCGTGATTTCACTAATGATGTTATTTTATTCTTTACGGCTGAAAACGCTTTTCCCGCAAGATCTCCAACAGCACTGATACCCTTATCACGAATAACATCAATGGCTTTCATTCCTAATTGTTTAGCTAACGGCATCACTTTTGGGGCCATTCTTGAAAATAATCCTAAAATGGTGTCACCAAAACTATCTCCGTAATATGCGCTATAAACCGGAAACCGTGAATTAACTACATAGACACTGGCTGGTTTATCATGATTGTAGTGTATGATCATTCTTATTCAATTGTTATTTATCTAATCAGTGATTCAGTCACTATGATTCCCACTTTCCACTAACTCGCCAATAAAATCTCGATATGTTTTGATATCCATGATACCACCTTGAAATAACCGTCTACAGATATCAGCTGCTTCATTAATTATTTCTGGAGAGTTATTTCCAGCTCGGAACCCTCCTACAAGAACTTCTAATCGTTATATATCACTGAGAACACTATCAGGACATATCCCACTGGAATCTTGCAATCCCTTTCCGCTATAACCAGTTGCTTCATCCAGTTTTTCTGTACCCGTGGTTTGTAAATAATCAAGACCATCATCATCAGGTGGTAGTTTTTTAGGAGAGAAGGATATTTTCTTTGCAGGTTGGTGTCGCTTTCCTTGCAATTTTGGCGGTTTTTGTTGTTGTTTTAGTTCTTCAAATCGTTTATACACTGTACCCACCGCATTAATATATTCAATGTATGATGCACTATCTGTCTTAATTTGACTTTTTTAGTTTTGATTTTGTAGAATATATCAGCCCAGTGAGTTATACTCCTAACAAACTTATGATGTTTTGGTTTCAACATTTTTTTTCTGTTTTCATAAGTCGTAACAACAAGCGCAGGAATTTCTGCTGGATCAGTATTATCAATTGCTGCTAATCCTTCCTCGTTAAATCTCACGCGTAAATCATCTACTGTTCTTTTTGATTCCATTTTTTGTACAGCCTGTTTTGTTCGTTCAGTTTCCGCTGCTATTTTTTCAAGTTCACCAATAACAGATTTCCCCGTCTCGGGAACATCTCCCCGTATAGCATGCTCTACCCCCTTCGTTGATGTGGTTACTGGTTTAAACAATTCTTCAGACCCCACAGCAAAATCAGTTTGTAAACTCTGTCGTTGTTGCAGTTTATTTCTTACAGAGTCTCGAATTGGTATAAATCTCTTAATTGCATCTAATCGTTCACGAGCTAATCGGGTCGTTAATGCTTCATTGACCATTATTGAAACAGTAAACAATTTTTCAATTGCAAAACAATTTTTCCGAACCTGACCTAACACCACCGTGGAAGTGTTAAAGGCGTTATCATTGATGTTGAAAGTGTCATAATTGCTATAAAATATATAATACTGACACTTTCAACATTTTTTGACATTTTAACACGGTCATGGAAATGTTATTTTGTTGTTTTAACAGCTCTATCATTGATGAGGGAAATTGTGGAAATTCATATAAAAATAAATAATTCCACACATCCCTCATTCTATTTTTCAGTGTGAAATATTTTTTGACATGTCAGATGATTTTTGACACGATCATGAAAGTGTTATTTCATCGTGAGACAGCTTCTATCATTGATGAAGGAAGTCACATATTTGTATATATAATAAACAATAATGTGACTTCCTTCATTCTTTTTTTGATCAATCTGACATATCATATCGAGAGAACTGTCCATTAACGGTTCATCGATTTTTTATTCAGTTTCTGTGAAATATTATTTATTCAGTGTGAAATATTTTTTATTCAGTGTGTGAAATATTTTTTATTCAGTGTGTGAAATATTTTTTTATTGCTATGAAATATTTTTTATTCAGTGTGTGTGAAATATTTTTTATTCACTGTGTGTGAAATATTTTCACTGATTTTGATGATTTTAACACCACCGTGGAAGTGTTTTAACAGCTCTATCATTGATGGGGAAAGTGTGGAAATTGCATATAAAATAAATAATTCCACACTTTCCCCACTTTTCCATTGATCAATCGGAACCGTCTATCGTTTTTATATTCACATTTTTCACTGATTTTTTGACATTCCCCTTGAGGACCGGCTAAAAAAATGAAAATCTCTTTGAGGGTCGGTCACAATCAAAAAATGATAAATGGTCGGTCAATCAAAATCGTTCATTTTCTTGAATTAACGCTCGTAGGTTTCTAATTTTAGAGTTAACCTCTTTTTTCAATTCGTATTCATTACCCAATTATTTTCGTATTCCTTCCACGATAGTATATAACGGGACAAACACACTTCACTGGCAAATGCAAGAGAGTCCCGAATAGAATTCTGAATTCTTTTGATGAGCGCATATTTCTTGGGCAGCATATACTTGTTATTGTTAATTCCGTATTCTATATCCTGAAAATCTGACATGATTTGATCAGGATTCAACCCGTCTGATAGTATAAAACCCTGACTTTTCAATTTTAAAATTTCAGCTATAATGCTGTTCATATTTTCAGGATTCATATTCTATAACAATTACATATTTCTAAATTAAAAATATGAATGACTTAGACATAAATGAATTGAATTTTCTGTCCGGTCATTTTTTAAATCGCAGATCGAACAATCCCCTCTGCAACTCTTCGTACAGAAGGTGGACAAATATCGAAATACCCACTGGCTTCATACATTTATTGAAATATTTTTTCTTCGTTAGTTGTTGTATTAAATGATTTTACGGGTCTCTTCCCAACCGTTTTGCAAGTGCCAGTCTTTCCCCGTTTCAAATTACCGCTTTGTGAGATAGCTTGCAGATTTGATAAAGAATTATCAGTCTTAATACCATTTATGTGATCAATAACAAAATCATCCTCGATCAATCCATTGAAACATTCATACACGAAACGATGATTGTGATATTTTTCTTTCCAACACTAACCATCAAATACCCTTGATTACTCACAACACCGACCGGTTTCTTCAGTCTACAGTGTCTTACAACACCATCACTGGATGCTTCATAATTTTTAATCACAGGATGTAGTCTGAATTCTTGGTTCATTTATATACTATATTATTGTTTGTCTAATTCATTGTTTGGTTCAATAATGAATCTTTCAATATAGTCTTGAGGGTTTTTTATGACTTTATCCTTGATACCGACTTTGTCAGGGACTTTGTCAGGGTCAGGGACTTTGTCGCTGACAGTGTCAGGGTCAGAATTTTTGATTGATTTCCCATTTTTTATTCTTTTGTCATAATAACGCTTCAACTCCCTGTATCGCTTTCCACCACAAGCAATACACAATTGTGATTTCCCCTGACCCCAACCCCACATCGAATACAAGGTAACGGACCAAGGCTTCCACGACGAAAACTTTGCATATGATACCCACATAACTCATTTCTACATGATTTGTTACACGGGGTCGTTGATCCAATCATGAGCCATTTGCAATGATTCATTACACATAAATCTTTCATTTAAATGCTTGTTTTAATTATAGTATGGAGGAGTTTGAGAGATTATCGAAAATTACGCCTTGGAAAAATGCTCAATTCAATCTTGATAAAGTTTCTGATACACCAAAGAATAAAATTCTTGATAGAGCCAGGATTAATAAAATCGGAGACTGTTTTAATGAATTCAAGCGTGATGGGGCATCTCATTGTTGGTCAACATTTCGAATTGTACCCAATATCGATGCTACCATGAATGATGAAAAAGCAGAAGTGATAATCTCACATCTTGGGCGAAAAAGGTATTTTTTTAGAATAAAATTCATTATCCGTGATGATACTGGAAAATGGATCATTAGGGATAAATTTGAACCCATTCTCAAGGACAAAAAAACTGTCACTGTGAATGAAGATTCCAAACCAGGAAGTTTGACTGGAATTGATAAACCATACTACGAAAGATCTTATCCTGTAACAGCAGTTGTTTACGGGATATATCCGTTAAATGAAAAACCTGATATTTCAAAACTAGCACCAATGAAATATTCGTCACCGCTGACTTCGTCAAGGGTTAATTGTGTAGCAACACGAATAATGGAACACTTCACAAATGCTTCCCGGGGAAATAAACTGACTGATCTAAGACGAAAAAAAATAACCGAGTGGGAATTAACGGTAAAAGAGCATGGGGCAACAATTCAGGCTATAATTAAATTAGAAACATCATTGAGATTTCCAATATCGGTAAGGACAATAACTGGAGAAGTATTATACGAATCGAAATATCAATCAAAAGGAACTCCAATACAAATTATTGATCATAACGAACACGCGTGGTCATCTGCAGTAACAATATTCCCACGGGATAGAACTGTAAAATATATCCCCCCAACAGAAGAGTTTTTTTCAGAGCAGAAATTATTTGATGCTATTTACCATTTGAGTAAAGAAGACCCTCTGTCAATGTGGCTATTTCATAGTGCTGCAGACGATGAATCTAGATTTGATCAGTTTGTAAGACCCAACGGAGAATTGTACCGTACTGAAGAACTGCATAATCAAATGAAAAAACTAGCTAGTGAGTTTTCACTGGAGGGGGAAGACAACGATCAATTATTAGCAAACTGTTTTCCACTTCCCTCGATTGCAGCACATTTTGCTAGGAAGAAAAACGCGTGGAAACCAACGAGAAGTGAGTTTTTATCAGATGTCAGATTGTCCTGTCTTGAATACAGCCATGGAGGGTTATGGAATACAAAATACGACCCTGAAACCGTTATTTCAGTTGATATGATTGCGTGTTATCCAGGGAGTTTTCTCGGGTATGGAGAATGCGCTGTATACTTCAAAAGATTTGGACACCCTACACACGAAATGACCCGTGTTGCTATTAATGGACCACTGCCTGATTTTGATTTAACCGGATTCGCTTGTGTAGTATCATTTGAATTGGCTACAGGACTTCATCCGTGTAGTTATCTTTGGATTGGTAAACACATGTCTAAAAAACACTGGATGCCAATAGTGTTGTTACGGTATATGATTGATTGTGGGATGTTACAATCGTTAATTGTCAGTGAAGCAATTATATCCTATCGAGCACAGAAATCAGTCTAGTTATCACAACCCGATCTAGAAAAAATAATTAGCGAACAGCGAAAACTGTTTCCAGATTTTAATGAACAACAAATCATGGATTGGTCCAAACAGTTATTTGAAATCAGAAACAACGAAGCAAAAGATCTCAGTAGAAGAATAATCGGTAAATTCACTCAGGGTGGCAAATACGACAATTCAAGATATTCTTCACGGTTGATTATAGACAATGCTGACTACGATTTTATAATCGCGGATTTAACGAATAAGGGCCTATATGTCAATCGTAAAGACGCTTTTCTGTCAATGGAACCAAATTGGGTACAATTGTTACCTACAACGATGGATACAATCATCAGTATACACATTTGAGAGCTTCTATGTTGGCTTATGCTTCTATTAATCTGTTTTCGATTACAAATAAATTTCCTAACACCGCAGTTAGAGTTGCCACTGATTCATTTTACATAAATAGCAAAATGGCTGAATTCATAAAACCCTTGAGAAGTGAAGGGGACAAGAATTGGGGATCATGGAGAATTAAGCGGGAAATGCTTCATGATTATATTCAATCAGCAGATGTTACAATTGAAAATAATTATTTAAAAAGCAATCGTAATCTCTTTGAGATTCAATCAGAATTTTCTAATGCACCATCGATATCTGATCCAATCTGTAGATATAAAACAGTTTATTTAAACGGCTGTGGCGGGTCAGGAAAAACAACTCGTGCAATTGAATTATTCCGTGGGAAATCCAACATGATTGTTCTAACACCAACTCACAGACTTGCAAGAGAAATGATACAGCGAGGGGTAAATGCTTGTACTTATCATAGTTTTTTTCGATGGAAAGGAGATAAATGGACTCCTGAGCGTATGGGCGAGAAATTTATTTCTGAAATCATCATTTGGGATGAAATATGCACAGTCTCATTAGATGTATTACAAACGTTTCTCGAGTGGTTGCTATTGAAAAATACAAAAATCGTCATGTGCGATGATCACGGACAACCACCACCATTTGTCGGTGCATCCCCACATGAATGGCTAAAGGGTTTTGTAGACTATTATGAAGAAATTGATACTGATTATAGATCACTTGATAATGAATTACGAGAATTCAAAGCGCTAATTAGATTACAACCGGATAGAATCCAATGTGAAATAGCGCGTGAAATAATTTCAGAAACTCCAATGAATGATTTCTGGGAAACATGGAGACCAAATGATTTGATAACTGCAAGTAGAAAAATAGTCAGAGACACACTTCAGATGAAGTTATTTGAATTGCATCAAAAAAGATTTGCAACACTCCCAGTACCGTTATGTTATAGGCCATCGGATACACGAAAACAGAACACTGAAGTTGATGTTCCAGGACAAAGTGAAAAACAAACTCTCGTATTAAATGATATTGTGCTGGTTGATATCAGCGTCGTTGAAGATGCATTGCGTGCTAATAAATCCCCGTGGACGCTAAGATATGCAGCAACAATACATTCTTCGCAGGGGTTGACTATATCAGATACAATTGTTTGGATAGTGGATAATCGCATCGAATGGTCGAATTTAGTCTATCTTGCAGTATCCAGAGTACGAAAATAAATCAGCTTCGAAGAGTTGTCCTGACAGAGTCAGGCGATGATGGCACCACAATGGATGATATTGATGTTAAAATTATTGATAAAAAACTCTCCGGTTACAAACAACAAGACAAAAAAAAACGAGAATTTGATATTGATGCTGAATTAATAATCTCTTTGAAGCAACAACAGAATAATCACTGCGCAAGTTGCAATTGTATAATGCGTTGGCAGTATTCGGATAAAGATCCTCGCCAATTTACCGTAGACAGAAAAAATAACAGTCTCGGTCATGTCAGAAACAATGTGATGTTGACTTGTCTTGAGTGCAATAGACGCAACGGCGCTAGTTAAGACCATGCGGTGGCAATTGAGTATCGTCAGGAATCACTTGTAATTGTTCGCGTGTTAAACCCCGCTGAGGGGCAGTTGAATCCAGTTTATAGACTGGAGGTCTACCCTTAGATCGTGTTATACTAGATAGCTTGTGTGCAGTAACACTCCAAATAGGATCAGTAGCCCTTTTTCTGCCCCCTTCAAGCTCTCCTGGTTCGTATAAATACCTCACAGTGATATTACTACCAAGAATTGGTTCTTTGAAATCTTTTTGTGGTTGCACGGTTATAGACTTCTTTTTAATCGCATTGATAGGTTTCATATTGATGGTTCTAGTAATCTCATTATTCAGTGCGGTAATCACAGCTGGTAATCTTTTAACCCATTCACGGGATCTTTTTTCTTGGATGAATTCTTTTGCGTATTGATATCCAAATAACCGCTCAGCAAGAGTCTGATTAAACTGTTCAACAATTGCCTGATCACGATGTAGTGCAGTATGTCCTCGTCGTATTGTAACATTGTGATGTTTCATTGTTAATAACACTGCACCCTGAAATTCCTTGCCAGGATCAACTTGTAATAGATTTGGCCAGTGCAGAGGACCCCTTCGATAAATCCTTTCAAATGCAGAAGCCACTTCAGTTGCTGATTTTGTTTTTAACGGTTCTGCTTCTTTGTATCGACTTGCAACATCAATTGTGGTTAAAGCATATTTGTAACCGTTGTCATGAGGTAAAAACAATAAATCAGCCTGATGAACTTCATTAGGGACAGTCACATCAAAATGCGAGAAATTAATTTGTTTAGGCGGTGGTACATAAATTTGCCATAGTGCCTGTTTAGATAACCAATTAGCCGCAGTGGTTTTTTTCACTTTTGCAGCGCTAGCGAGTTTATTGTTTGCTGATTTACCCCTCCAGTATCCTCTTGGGGAATAATAAATAGATTCCATGTTGTTATTAATTACCAGCACCTAACATCAATTTACCTTTCATTGCCGATTTTATCAAAAATGAAGCCAATTTTTCTTTGAAAGATTTATCAGGAATAGCATTTAATGCATGAATTAATTTCACATCTGCTAGATGCCTGTTTTGCAGATTATTGCTTTTATAAGCAACATCATGAAGGTGACAGGCCTTATCAATGGCGTTTATTGGTTCTTCACCGGGTCGGGGCTGATTTTGATTATTGAGTCTGATATCAAGTCTTGTTCCCGGTCCACAGTAGCTATATCCTGGAAGGTGCTTTTCTCCGGGGTATTTTGCCCATGGGGTTCCAGGGAGTTTTGCCAATTTGGCTGCGATATCACCCCCTCATTTTTTTAAAATCCTTGGAAACAAATCTAAATTTCTTTGTACTACATTGTACGCATTTACCAGAAAGCGCTGATCGGTTATTTTTAGTTGTAATCGTCGTCAACTTCTGTGCCAGTACGAGTTTTACACTTCACACAATATAGATCCATATTTTATATATAACAGCATGAATGTAATTGATTATTCAGCTACCCAACGACGGGAACCTATTAAACACCATGAAATGTTGCCAAATTCAATTAGAATGATTATAATCGGGCCATCTGGAAGCGGAAAGACACAACTGCTACTTAATTTCATAACGAGATGGATGAAATGGGACAAATTGTATTTAATAGCCCCGAGTGTAGACGATCAGCGATGCTATGAAGTGCTAAAAGATTTTAACGAAAAAGCAAAAGAATTTCAAATCGATGATGATTTTATTGAATTTATTACTGATATCAACGATGCACCGAGCATTGATTCCATCGACGGAAGTATTAACAATTTAGTCGTTTATGATGATATCATGTTAGATAATCAAAAGAATCCTGCTAGAATTTTTCCCGAGGCAGGCATATAAACACGGACGTGATATATGTCACTCAACGATACACACAAATACCAAAAGTGATTCGCGATAACTGCAATGCATTGTGTGTGTTTAATGGAGTTGATACTCATACACTACGAAATATTCATCAGACCTGGTGCAGCGGTGATATGAATCATAATCAATTTAGAAATTTCTTTAGTCATGCTCAGTCAATACCACACGGATTTGTGACAATAAATTTAGCAGACCCTCGAACACGATATCGTATCGGACTTGATCAAATATTCGGTTGAAATCGTAAAAGAATTATTAACCAGAATCAATTTTAAACTCACTGACCAATCTAATAATCTGATTGATTTACAAGGCGAGGTTTTACAAATGAGTCTGTTTGTGAAGTCGTAAAAGGATTTTCGTCGTCATCCTAAAAAGATTGAGTGTTTTACTCATTTCGCAGCCTCCTGGGGGACAAAATCACTAAGGCTCCATTTGCCAAATGGAGACTTTATTTTTTTTTTTGGTTAAAACATGAGATTTCGTAGGAAGGTTCTATTTGTTGTTTTGAGGGTTAAAAGTGATTTTTGTTTGAAAAGTTGTCCGATTCACCCCCTCTGCTGCTTAGCTTATTTACCTTGCATGGGGAAGGAGCATTTTAAACTGCTGACATTGAGGGGATTCACTAAGAAATATGCTACTTCAGTGTGTTATAAATGTTGTTAGACAATATGCTTGATCATAACAACAATATTATAGTTGCTCATTAAAAGAGGTTTTCACCCACTCTATGAAATATATCCATTATTCACTTGTTTCAAGTAAATACCCTCTATATATTTGTGAATGTACCCGAATAGGTGGATATGTATATAGTAAGGCCCCCAATGACATTGTTAGTACATGTATGTATAATATATACATTGTACCCTAAAGTTCGGCAATGAGCATGGACAAAAAGGATTTTACTATCGGGGGACAACTATCTGCGAACATTTATATATATATATGATATATTATGAAGTGAATTATCAGTGAGGTTTAATTTTATTCTTCAACTTGATAACTAAAAAGGCAGTCACCAAATAAACATGAAATAATTATGTTTAAACCATCTGAAAAGCAAATGTCCTCGAATGATTGGTTTTATACAAGTATGTCCCATGATAGCTGCATTCATATATATATATATATATATATATATATATATATATATATATATATATATATATATATATATATATATATATATATATATATATATATATAGATGCTTTATAAACAAAAATCAATAGTCACAATTACTATTTAACTCATTCAGCCCCAGTGATGTATAACTTTGTTTTATTTGTCTGAGTCTTTCACAACTTATTTATACACTATTTACAAACTTAACATGATGGCCACAATTTGCTAGATCTGCAAGAAATCTATCTTCATCACTTTTAGCATCATCTTCTTCTAATTATTCAGTGTAAGTCTGAATCTAAATCTTGCAAAATATCCAACAGCAGACCATATTTTTGCTTTGCTTGTTCAAGATTAAACCTTAGAAACTTGGTTAATATTGGTCAGATTATTGGAAAAGCTCTAACAAATAAGAGACATTGTATCTAACACACATTCAAAGCGACAACAGACGGGATCGGCCATTGAATGCAGTCAACACACTTCGACTACTGGCAGGATTGGTCATTTAATGCAGAAAACGGATCACGCATATTGACAAGATCGAGGCTGAATGAGTTAAAGCAAATCTTTGGAACTATAATGTCTAAGCTTTGACTGTTTCTTTATAAACATCTGAAACATGCATGACCATATTTTTTCAGTACATTATTATGCCTTAACATTCTGTCGAAAACTTCACATTTAAATGGTATCTCTCCATTCTGTTTTCTCATATGCATCTTTAAATCACTATTCTGCTTAAAACTTTGCTCACAAACTTACATATGAAAGCTTTTTGTCTGGTATGTTTTCTCATGTGCACCTTTAACACATTAACCCATGGCACAACGTTTATGGGCAGGAGGTAGTAGCCTACGGCCAATTGCCAAGCTCTGTAACATCAAGGTCATGTAAAATACACTAAATTAAGTGGTATTATAGAAAGGTATATAGATTTAGTTCTACAGTGAAAACAAGAATTTGGACTGTCCAAATTCTTGTTTCCACTGTAGAACTAAATCTTAGATGTACTAAAAAATACGGAGGGAATAACCTAATTTTTGGATCAGTTGTTTTCACCCAAAATTTGTGGATGTAATCCAATTTTGTTCCAGAATATAGACTTTTTGGCCTCAGATTTAAGGCAGACTAGTCGGAATCTTTGCAAGAAGGTAGACTATGGTGGGCATTTTTAACTTTGAATAAAGAGTGGTCCCCATACAAAAACGATAGGTTCACTCACTAAGCAGCAACAAATAAAACAAAATAAAAATCCCAACTTTTCACCTCGTCTTTGCACGAGGAAAATAACCAATGGAAAATATTGTTTTTAACAGAACTACGCATTATACTAAAGGAAACTGCTTGGAAAATGATGTATTGTGATGTTTTTAGAAATAGTCCCCAAAATGTGTTTCCCACTCGCAATTCATGTGAAAATAGCAATGTATGTACTCTCGCATGCTCCTTAAAATCATCATTCTGCATAAACATTTTCTCACATACTTCACATTTAAATGGTTTTTCTCCAGTATGTATTGTAATCCCCTTCTTTAAATGACCATTTTGAGTAAACATTTTCTCACAAGCTTCACACTTTCTCCAGTAAGTATTCTCATGTGCTTCTTCAAATCACATTTCTGAGTAAATTGTCTCACAAACTTCACCTTTGAATGGTGTTTCTCCAGTATGCATTCTCATGTGATTCCTTAAACTACCATGATGAGTAAACATTTTCTCACAGACTTCACATCTGAATAGTTTTTGTCCAGTATGTATTCTCATGTGGATCTTTAAACTATCATTATTGATAAACATTTTCTCAAAAACTTCACATTTGAATGTTTTTTCTCCAGTATGTACTATGTATGCTCACATGCATCTTTAAATCCCGATTCTGAATAAATATTTTCTCACAAATGTCAGTTTTTTTCTCCAGTATGTATTCTCATGTGCTTCTTTACATCCCGAATCTGAGTAAACGTTTTCGCACAATCTTCACATTTAAATGGTGTTTCTCTAGTATGTATTTTCATGTGTTTCATTAAATCCCGATTCTGAGTAAACATTTTCTCACAAGCTTCACATTTAAATGGTGTTTCTCTAGTATGTATTCTAATGTGCTTAATTAAATTGCCATGATGAGGAAACATATTCTCACAGACTTCACATCTGAATAGTTTTTCTTCTGTATGTATTCTCATGTGGATCTTTAAACGATCATTACGGATAAACATTTTCTCACAAACTTCACATTAGAATGGTTTTTCTCCAGTATGTATTTTCATGTATTTCTTTAAATCCCAATTCTGATTAAACATTTTCTCACAAACTTCACATTTGAATGTTTTTCCCCTATTATGTATTCTCATGTGTTGCTTTAAATGACCATTCTGAGTAACCATTTTCTCACAAACTTCACATTTGAATGGTTTTTCTCCAGTATGTATTCTCATGTGATTCATTAAATTACAATTCAGACTAAACGTTTTCTCACAAAGTTCACATTTGAATTGGTGTTTCTGCAGTATGTATTCTCATGTGTTGCTTTAAATGACCATGCAGGGTAAACATTTTCCTACAAACTTCACATTTGAATGGTTTTTCTCCATTATGTATTCTCATGTGTTGCTGTAAATGACCTTCCTGAGCAAACATTTTCTCACAAATGTCACATTTAAATGTTATATCTCCAGTATGTATTCTCATGTGCTTCATTAAATTAGAATTCAGACAAAACTTTTTCTCACAAAGATCACATTTGAATGTTTTTTTTCTCCAGTATGTATTCTCACGTGCAGCTTTTAAATTATTAGTAGTAAACATTTTCGAATAGCGGAGAACTCGCCCTGGGAGAACTCGCCCCATGGAGAACTCGCCCTGGGAGAACTCATCCCAGGTGTCAGGAGAAGTCGCCCCATAGTTGTTGGAGAACTCGCCCCACTTTGCCTGGAGAACTCGCCCCAAGGATAATATATAATAATTCTTAGATTTTGCCTCATGTTTTTCAAGGCTATATTTATTGCTGTTATTTTTCAACTTAAGCAGCAGAGTGTGTTTGCTTGAATTAGGGGAGGGGGGGGGGGGGGTTGCTCAACTTTTTCGTCGACCATTTCCCAACATTTAAGTCTCCATTTTCTAAATAAAAGTCTATTTGGAAATGCTACTAGCATTTCTATTTTAAGACTTAACAAAAATCGCTAACTTAAATTTTGCCTGTCTGCGATTAGTGAACTTAGAAACGCTAGCGTTTCGAATGCTAGCATTTTGATGAATTATATACTCGATCACATTCTTGAGTATATACCTAAAGTAACTCAAGTATGTTTGTGTTTTTTTAAAAGTATTTTTTATTTTTGTTATATAGGTATGCCTATAAAATCTACTCCATTATCTGAAAAAGACATTGAAGATATTATCGCGATGAAGGGTAAAGTTCCCATATCGGAAATTAAGGCAAAATATCATATTGGGTTGCAACGGGTATACTCGATTTGGGGTGGTCCGATAAGTAAACCAGTAACCAATAAAATATTAAACCGTATGCTTGATATTATCGAAAATTCTCAAATTGGAAGTGCAAGCACTTCTAACGCGAGGGAGCAAAAAAAAATTCCGGAGACAATTTTTCATGGAGGAGGAACGTGTCAAAAATGTATAAATTTTGAGGCAAAAGAACAGTCTTATCAACAACAAATAGATTCATTAGCAAAGCAACGAGATTCATTAGTAAACAAAGATCGCCAAAATCAACAATATATAAATTCGTTAGTAAACAAAGATAACCAAAATCAACAACATATTGATTCATTATTTAACCAAAATTGTAGTTTATCCTCAAGTTTAAATTTATTACAAAACAAAAATTATGATTTAACTGAAGAGCTTAAAAAATCAGGTGGTGGAGATTATGATAAATTAAAATCTCAAATTCAAGATCAATCTGATGAAATTAATTCATTAAAATCTCAAAATCAAGAACAATCTAATGAAATTAATTCATTAAAATCTCAAAATCAAGAACAATCTGGTGAGATTAATTCATTAAAATCGGAAATTGAAAATTCCTATATTCCTATTGTTGAGTTTAATAAGTTACGTGAGTTAAATCAGCAACAACTTAATGTAATTAAAAAGTTAAAATCGGAAATTAAAAATTTCTTAATTAAAGAACAATCTAATGAAATTAATTCGAAGACTTCTATTGACCCTAAAATTACTGAGTTAAATGATAAGATTTTAAAACTTGAGGAGGAATTACGGGATACTAAAAGAGAGAGAGATGAAGAAGAAGATGAAAAACTTATTTCTCAAAAAGAAAATAAAGAGTTGAAGAAAAAACTAAAAGAACTTACTTGGAATAATAGATCTTATAATTGGTGAATAAATTCTTAAGATTTCACAAGTAGACTAATAACTAACTCTTCATCACGTAAATCAATTAAATTATTTGCTTGATCAGTAAGTTTAAAATTAATTCTTGTAAGAGTATTATTATGAGTTCTCATATATACAGGATTAAATGGATCTTCTATTATTAAATATCCTGGTGGTTGTGTTGGAGCAAATGAGTATAAAATATATCCTTGTTGAGCTTGATTTGATTTTGTTAAATCAATTTGATAACTTCCTTCAACCGCATCACATACTAAATTTAATGATATCACCGAAGTTATATTTACATTATTCGGAGCTATATGTCTACCACCACCGTCTGGGTCATTATTAAACGTTAAAATATTTTTTTTTTTTTGTGATAATTTCTTCCAATTATCGTGAATTCTTTTAAACCCAATATTAATAGCATCGTCAAGTTGTTTCTTTAGTTTATCGGGGTTATATCCAGGGATTTTAAAATTTTGAATATCTTTATTGTGAATTTTGTATATATCTGAAAACAAATCCTGTATGATTTGATTTGCATTTAATACTTCTTGAATAACTGCAGAGTGAAATATTTTCATATCATAGATGATTTTATTACCTGTTTCTACGATGCTGATAAATTCATCTCGGGTGAGAGAGTCGGATTTAAGAGATATTAGAAGTAGTGAAAAATCATTATTCATTGATGTTAAAGTTCCGTTAATAACTAGAATGTCAATAACTAGACGTTCTTTGTTTATAATTTTATCGGGAGCATAATCTTGATAAGTTTTGGCTTCATTGACGGGTTTTATTTTATTGGTGATATAATCGGATTTTTTAGGTTCAGGTGGTATAATAATATTTAACGATTCATCCGATGGTGGTGGTAATTCTGGCCAACCTAACACTGATCTTATAGAACTCTGATAAATATCAACAAAGTATTCTTCTGTATTTATTTCGATAGAAGATGATAGTGTTGGTTCATGAACTGTTATAGCGATTTTTGATTCTTTTCCGGTGAGAGATTTTATTCTACGTTGAAATTCAGCATTAATCTGTTCGATTTGGTATGACCCTGTTGGTAATGAGACAACATTCCAATCTGGGGTTCCGTCTTCACGATTTTTCCACGCGAACACTAAGGAATTATTTTGTTGTTGACCACCAAATGCTACTGATCTAATATTAGGCCAGCTATTATATACCCGTAATTTATATAATGCAAGTTCTTTTACTGAAACTGGTTCTGGAAAATTTATGCTGAATTCTGGGGTTTTTGTGGTTATAGTAATCATACTTGTTTTTATTGGTGTGGTATTTTCTGCTATTTGCTGAAGTAATTCTTGCGACATTATTAAAATTATAATTAGAAATCTAAATAGATTTCGAAATCTAATTTGGAAACATTTCTTAATCCGTATCATACTTTGTATCTTCAACAAAATTCGAAGAATTTTCAGTTTCAACTTCAATACTATAATTACCTTCTGTCAGGAATAATACATCATCATCCGTTCTAGGGTAATCTAACCAACCTAATGCACTTCTAATACTACTTTGGTAGATGTCAACCACAAGTTCCGGAGCTATTATATGTTTCTATAGTATAAAATAATCTTCGGTGTAAAAATATGTTCACCTATTGTTAACGCTATATTATTATTTAATAATTTATTAATTTCATTCATAGTGTATTCACCCGGCTCAATTCCAACAATATACCATTCGATTGGAGATTTCCAGGAGAAAACGATTGAATTATTTTTTTTGGTTATTTTGTAAATCTTTGGAGAGTTTTCCACTGAGTTCATTATGTATATTATCAGTATTTAATTTCTTCATTGTAGAATTATAACACTCAGTAATACGAGAAAATTCATTCTCAGTTATCTCACTATCACTTATTGCTTTAGAAATTAACGCTGTTATCTCCGTATACGCGGTTGTTGCTGCATTAAGTTTTATTGTGTAATCTCGTAATTTATGTGAGGAACATGATGAGATTTTATTTGTTACTCCAGTGAAGATACCGGTGAGTGTTGTTACCGCAGAAATCACGATAGGAATTACAACCGGAGCTGTCATCGTAACTGAAGATAATACTATCCCAGTACCCACAATTATTCCTGATACAGTATAAACAGTTATATCTAACGCAGTAATTCTACGTTGATATTTTTTCTTTTTTATTGTATAAGTATTAATAAGATCCTGCAATTGTTGTTGATATTTTGATACAGTATCATAGCGATACTGCGATGGTGAAACGTCAATAGGCATTATTGTAAATCATCTTTAGAAATCTAAATGATTTCATTTAATTATCTTTTGATAAAAATTCTGCAATCCATGGTACTGATGCTCTAACTACAGTAGGATTAATGGAAATTATACCTGTATTATAGGTTTCCGTTCCACCTGATTTAAATAAAAGTGTATTAACACCCGATTGATAATGATCCACATCAACAAATGAAAATTTAAATTGATGAGGGGAAAATAATGTAACTCGATAAAATCCTCCTTTTATATCAGTTGGAATTGGTATCATAACTGCACCATCAGCCGCGTCATTCCAAATATAATCAACAACTCCTTTAGCAACCACATATGTAAGATTTCTAAATTGATTTGCGTCATGAAGAATTTTTATTTTATCAAGTCTGGAAGCTATTTTCGGAAAGTCTTCTTTGACTGCATCAGTGGTCACTTTAAGATCCTTAATAGCGTTAGTGTTATCCTCAATTGATTTTTTATTAATCGCGAGTGATTCACTGATTGTGACTGGAGTAGCCCAAAACCCTAACTGATTATAAATGGCGGTTATATCATCGGTGATTTTCTTGATCGTAGTAAGACCATCTAAAAATGGTTTAAAATCTTTTGGTTTAATATTTTTAATATTAGAATCTAACAATTTATCGATTATATCATCAATTCTTTCAAGGTTTTTCTTGGCGTTCTCAAATCTAGTTACGTGAGCGTTATAATCAACTTCAAGTTTATCAAAATCAATTACATGTTTATCAAAATTAACTTTATGACCATCAAAATCAGTTCGCAACGTTGCTTGATTAGAAACCGCAGCCTTTATATTTGCCTCTAACGTGACTATAGAATCAAATTTATCTGAAAAATCTGTAATTTTATAACTTGGTTCTAATTTACCTTTCTTAAATATAACTATTGACTCATCATCGGCGGTTGGATGTTTCGTCAAGAGATCATCCAGCGATAAATTTGAGGTTTTTAATTTTCCTTCCCTATCTTGAAATACAGCTATCTCTCCGGGGTCAACACTTACTAAGTTAAGATTATTAGCTAGTTCATCTTTGACGAGTTTTTTTACAGCTTCATTAATAGGCTGATCTTCTTTTTTCTCTTCTTTCCCTCTTCTTCCCCAAATATCAATAGTAGACATTATATTAAAATAATTTTAATCAATATGAAATCCAAAATCTTAAGATTTTTAAAGATTTTTAAAATCTCTCAAGAGATTTACCGCTAGTATATTCATTTACAACTATATATGGTGGTTTTTTCGATGATGAAATTTGAGTTAGCATATTTAATACTTCATTACCACAAATTGGTGGATCGCTCAAAATTTGTGTTGGTAGTGTTGAATACCATACTGCTAAATTACCTAATTTTCTCACATATTTATAAAACTCATTTGGTGGTGGTAACCCATACGAGTCAAAGTAAACAATTCCTCGTGGATCAATTGCATACCCAACCCAGTGTGTACCGGGCCCATCACTATTATCTAAGTTAATTATTCCAGTTTCCGGCATATTTGGAATATTAGGTAATTGATCTCTCATAAATACCCCCCTAAAATGTTTTATTGGATATTTAGTAAACTTAGATTTTTCAACTGCATTAATAAGATCAAAATTTGACATCGGTAGAAACACTTGCGTTTCCCCTTTGGAATTTATATCGTTCCTGGTAATCTTAGGCCGGATCCTCGTGGTGGGTACCACGACGGTGGAGTTCCTGGTAATCTTAGACCTCTCCCTTTTTTTTACTAGTTAATTTACCACCAGTTACCTTTTGAGCTATCTTTTTTGCGGCCATTCCAGCAACACTTCCGGCAGCTCCAAGTGCTACAGCCTTTGCGACTGCTGATGCGGCCGCAGCAATTAATCCTGGAATTGCAGCGAGTAACGGAAATATACCACCAGTTTTTATCATATTGGCAACTGCAGCCTTTGAAAATTCGAGTTGAACGCCTTTTTTATTTTTAAGTGCATCATTGAAGTGTTTTACTTGTCGATCAGTTAGCGATAATTTATGTGCTCCACCATACATTTGTGCTGGTTTTAACGTTATTGTTGTTCCACATTCTTTTGCAGATTTTGATTTTAATTTCTTTACCTGACCTTCATTCAGTGATACATTAATAGTGTTATATGGCATTTATTGTAAAATATACTTATGTTTTTAATTCAGAAATGTTAAGCATTTCTATAGATTAAGAAAATCTTACAGATTTTCTATTGGTGCATCAATAAGTCTCATTCGTCCACCAACTCCTTCCAATAACATTGATTTATCACTAAGAATTACGGCTACAGCTCTATAGGCGACACCACCCGGTGGTGCTATACGAGCTCGGAAATATATGTCGACGACTGATTGTCTCATCATATCAAGATGTGTCAGTGAGAAGTAATAAATCGGATATAAAGTTTTAAAATCATATTGAGATATTTGCAGGCCGGTATCAACATTTTGATCACGACTCATAAATGATAATAGTCGGTGATAAACTCTAGCAATATGATTTTCATCGTACTTTAGTTGTATATCCTCAGATGGTTCTTGCTGACCATTTATTCTTAGTGATACTTCTTTAACTCCAAGTTGGTCAAATATCATATGAGATCTGGTTTGAGATTCTAATCGATCTTGACGTTGTAGCGCAATAAATATATGACGCGGTGCTGAAACTCCACTCTTAGATGCTACATGCCACGTGAATGTATCGGCAACATTATCTATTTTGGAGTCGGTGGATACAGTTAGCCAATTTAATAGATTTTTCCCACTTGATTCCATAAATGATATTAATCGTTGCTCAGCCGCCAATGATGGAGTCATAACAGGCATCCATAGTGATATTTTTGTTAAATTAACTTTACCGGCATCATCATTTATATGATCTGCAGCAGCGTTTGCTGGAACCCTCCAAAGTGCGGCATTATCATCAGTCCGTCTTACTAACGCGACTGTATGTCTCGCCCCGTAAATAACTTTTCTAACATTTCTACAGAACCCAAATATATGGTGAAGTGGAATAGCGCAAGAAAAATTTCTTCGTTCCCCCTGCAACATTCCTACACGAGTTGCAAATCCTAAATTGTAATTGGGATTAGCTCCCACAACAACAGGTCCAACATCAGCGTCGTCATTGGGAGCGGTATGCTTTTTTGGTCGTCTTATCGTAGATGGAGTATTATCAGCGTGGTCAGATGTATCTTTCGCGAACATCATTGATGGCCCGGCTGATCTTGTAAAATCATCTGAGTATCTTGCTAATCCAACTATCGTTGTTGCGATATCAACTTCACGTTCTATTGACTCAATCTCTTTTCCATCCAAAAGGTATCGAGCACTCTCAAATAATGCCATAATACCATTATTAACAAATCCAACTTTAGTACCGGCCGGGTAAGCTGCATTATTAACTAATACAATTTCTCCCTCAATTTCAATAAATGCTTCACAAGGTAGAAAGTATTTACTGGTATCATGAACTTGAAGTTCAATTCTAGCTCGCTCATTAGGTTTTGCTGCGTGATAAGCATAAAACTGATAATTTCCTACTGAATCATTTCTTAATGCTGGAGCATCTATATCAAAAGCGGGATCATTTTGTTGTTTAAACATTTATAATAAAAGTTAATGAATTTTTAATTAGAAATGTTTTTACATTTCCAAATGATTTATCATTTTGAAAATTACTTTTAGAATTTTTACTAGCGTTAGAAACGTTAACGTTTTCGTCGACTAATTCTAAGACCGCTTCCAGCTATCATACTTGCAACATTAGGGGTACTTGTGTCAACAAGATTTTCTAGTCGTTGTTGTACCACCTCATTGATCGCTTTACTAACTGCGGGCGGCATCACAGTGGTAGATGGTAAAACGCTTGTGTTAGAAACACTAGTGTTTCTAGGTTTTTTCCGTCGTAGTGAAACTATTTTATCTTTTACATATGTGAACGCTTTTCCAGCAAGATCTCCAACAACACCTAATCCCTTATCTTTAATGGCTTCAATTGCCTTCATACCAACTTGTTTAGCGTACGGAGCAACTTTTGGTGCAATTCTCCCAAATAATCCCATAATAGTGTTTCCTAATCCATCTCCATAGTATGCTCGATATACTGGATATCTAGAATTTACTACATAAACAGGTCTAGGTTTATCGTGGTTGTAGTGAATTATCATTTATATAGAAATCTCTTTGCAATTTCCAATTAAAAAATGCTTTAGCATTAAAAATGATAAAATCATTTTAATCGCTATAATACCCATGATGAAAATTTCTATTTCCCTCAACTAATTCTTCAATAAGTTCCCGATATGTATGTATGTCCATGACACGACCTTCAAATAATCGCCGACAGATATCAGCCGCCTCATTTATAATTTCTGGAGAATTATTTCCAGCTCTTTTTCCACCGATTAATACTTCAAGTCGTGATACATCATTAATAACGCTGTTTGGACAAGGACGATTATCTAAATAATTTCTAGAAACGCTAGCGTTAGAAATACTAGTATTTCTAATTCCAGCTCCAAATCTTTCTAATAAATCATCAAATTCTGATTTTAAACTTCCTCGAAGTTCATTTCGTCCTCTATTCAGTAAAAACACCTTTTTACCCCATTTCTTATTATCATTTGATATTATTCTTTTACCATCTTCAGTTAAATAATCATTTCTATTTTTAAAATTTTCCTTAATAAATTTAAATAATTCCTCATTATCATTGATATTTCTAATTTTATTTAACGCGTTATTAGTAAAATATTGTTTCAATCTATCATCCTCTTTGGGTTCAGTAACATAAGATTCAACTGGATCAAATCCAATTGCAGGATGATCAGCGAATCCAGGTGGCGGTGGAATAGGTTCACGCTCTGCTTGTTGTTGTATCATTTTCTGTTGTTTCTTTACAATTTTCTTTGGAAGTGCTTTTAAGATATCTGTGGTTTGCTGTTGGAGAGCTAATAATTTTTCTGAGGTTTTTTCAGCCGATTCTTTTACTTCTTTAGTTGCTGTGGTTACTTCTTTAGTTGCTGTAGTTACTGGTTTAAATAATTGTTCAACATCTTCAGTATAACCAGTTTGAGCTGCTTGTCTTTGTTGAAGTTGCCGTCGTACTGAATCTCTAACTGGAAGAAATTTCTTAATTGCGGCTAATCTTTCTCGAGCCAGTCTAGTTGTGAGTGATTCTGGTATCATTTTATTATATAGAAATTACAGAGTAATTTTCAATTTAGATTTAAAAATGAAATTTATATATATATAATGAATCAAAATATCGTCGACGATATCATAAAGCAACTCAACCGATTAAATGAAATCCCAGCGATCGCTAAAATCGTAGTAGAAAAAAAATATCGCATTTCAACGCTGATTATCTTACTGATGAATTTCGTAAGATTAAATCTGCGTCCGATAAGGGTTATCCAACATATAGATCAGAGTATCGTGTAGCAAAGACACTAATCAGACAACGTAATCGAATAATTTATCAACTTAGAAATTCTTTGAATTTCTCAACTGCTAGCAGTTCTAACAACGATAATGTGTTAGATGAATTTGTTGAACTCTCTAAACTGTTAAATACGTTATTGAAGGCTGTAGGAGAAGTATTCGAGGAAGAAAAAAATATAGCTCAATTTGCTGAACAATTTGATAGTAGTTGCATGTGAAAATTAAAAATGAATTTTTAAATCTTTTAGATTTCTATTGTGTTAAATTATTCGTATTTTTTAAGATTTTTATCCTTACTGTTATTATTTTTTTTTTAATTTTACGCCCAACAAAATGAAACTTTGGCGTCAAATTTATCGGAATAGGACGCAGTACATATACGATTTAAACATCGCCATACAGATCCATGATTAATATTAAAAAACCTCGCAGCTGAGTTGATAGATGAAAACTCTTTACTTTCCTCATCATAAAAGGCTATAACTGGTTTAGGTATACGAGGGTTACGATTATGATTTTTATTAAGACTATTTTCACTGGGAGTAACAATCCTCAAATTATCAACTTGATTATTTAATTTATTTCCATCAATATGATCCACCTCATATCCTTGAGGAATCTCTCCGATAAAAATCTCAACAACAAATCTGTGGGCGAGATAATGTTTTTTTTTCCTTGAAACTGTATACCAATCTGTAAATATCCTGAATTACCAACACGTCCAATTTGTTTTCTTAATCGCTTATGTCTAATAATTCCATCTCGAGAACACTCGTAATTAACGTAAATCGGATGCGTGCGGTATTCGTTTAGGTTCATTTATTTTATATAGTAATTTATTTGTCTAATTACAATACTTACCTTGGTTTGTTTATGTAGTCTTCCGGGGTTTGTATAACAGGGGTTCTGTGATTAATATGAGTATAAACATCGTAATATCTTTTTAATTCTCTATATCTTTTTCCGCCATGTTCCTCACATAATCGTGATTTTCCTTTTACTCCAATACCACACACAATACAAGGTTTTGGGCCGGTACTTCCCTTTCGAAATAAAAATTGATGTTGTGCACAGTATTCTTTTCTCGAATTTTTATTGCATGTGTTCGTCGAACCGATTAGCAACCACTTACAATGATACATTATATATATTAATATATATTTAATTAATTAAAAATAAACAATTGTTTTATTTAATTTTTTGAATTAGATATTTGTTTTTATATAATGAATGAAAATAATTTTTCACTCGATGCAAAATCGGGACTATCAATAAAAAAAATCAGAGATAAAGAGGTTATAAAGATGATTAACCGCGCAAAGAAAGAATTTCTGCGAGATGGGGCTACACACGTATTTACTACTTATAGAATAGAAGATATGAATAAAAATATTCTTGTGAATGCGATGATGGATGAGGTTCGCGCAATAAATATATTATCACTGTTAGATAATAATAGCTACTATTCAAGAAGAAAATGGGTAAAATTGGATGATAAAGCTGAGATACCCAATTGGATTATCCGAGATGATTATCAACCTATAATGAAAGATGGTAAAGGTGTGATTTTCAGTCGTGATATGGATCCTGGAGCGTTAGTTGGAATTGATAAGCTCTATTATGTAAGAGATTATCCTATGAGTGTTGTGATATATGCATTATACAAAATTAATATAGATATTGATCACGACAAAATGTACCCGATGAGAACGTCGTCAATCAATTGCGTGGCGGATAGAGTTATGGAACATTTTGAAAATTCTTTACGAGGAAATGGATTAACTAAACAACGACGTGAAAAAATAACATCTTGGGGAGAAAAGGTAATGAAAAAAGGTGGATCTACAATTAGTGATGTTGCTGAATTACAAAAAATATTAAAATATCCTATTATTGTAAAATCATTAACCGGAGAAATATTACAAGATTGTAAATATAAGTCAAATAGATTACCTCCGATTGAAATTATCGATCATAATGGACATGCTTGGAATTCTAGTATTACTGAATTTCCACCAGTAAAGAACATATAATATGTACCTCGGGAGTTTTACGGAAAAATATTTGACTTTATCGCGGAAATCCATAAAAATGACCCTACTGGAGTTTGGTTATTTAGAAGTGATAATGAAGAAGGAATGGAATATGATCAATTTGTGAAAACTAATGGAGAGTTATATCGTACTGAAGAATTAAATAACCGTATGAGAGATGTTACAAAGGATTTTGTAGATGACTTTGACGAAGGTATATTATGTAATTCTTTTACAGTATCATCGGTGGCGGCTCACTACGCCAGGGAAAAGAATTCTTGGAAGAAAACTCCAAAAACATTTCTTAATGATGTAAAATTGAGTTGCGTTAAATATGGACATGGTGGTTTATGGAACACAGAGTATATTAAAGAAGATTTAATCTCCGCTGATATGAGCGCTAGTTATCCTGGAGGATTTTTAGGAATGGGAGAGTGTGCTAAATACTTTCAACGTTTTGGACATCCAACACATGAGATGACGCGTGTTGCGATTAATGGAAACTTACCTAAATATGATTTACCTGGATTTGCTAAAGTTATCGCATTTAAACTCCGCGATGGATTACATCCTTGTAGTTATCTTTGGCTTGGAAAACATATGTCTGAGAAAGCTTGGACACCTATTGTATTACTACGATATATGTTAGATAGTGGTATGTTAACATCGTTGACTGTTGGTGAAGCAATAATAAGTTATAAATCTCAAAAAGATGTTTGGTTACCAACGCCGGATTTAGATAGAGTGATTAAAAAAGTAAGAGAGAATTTTCCGAAATATAATGAAGAACAAATTATAAAAATGGCTAAACAAATATATCGTGATAGAGAGAAATCAGCAAAGGATTTAGGACGAAAAATCATCGGAAAGTTTACTCAAGGAGGAAGATATTCTAACGCTAGATATTCTTCTAGATTAGTAATTGATCCAATTGAAGAACAAATTATTATGAAAGATCTCACAGATAATGATAGATATGTAATAAAAAGAAAAGTATTTTTATCAAATGGAGATGAATACGGTACTATTATAACTTATTTTGATGGAGAAAATACTCAATACACACATTTAAGAGCTTCAATGTTAGCATATACGAGTATTAATTTATTTTCGATGATAAATAGATTTCCTGATATCGCTGTAAGAGTTGCCACGGATTCTATGTATTTTCATAAAAAACATATTGATGCAGTTAAACCATTTCTTAGTGAAACTGGTAGTTGGGGAACTTGGAGAATTAAAAATGAGAGATTACTTTCTTATAACCCAACCGCAAATGTTGAGATACTTGATAGTTATCGTGAAAAGAATGTAAAAAATATATCATCGGAGTTTTCTAATGCACCATCAATATTTGATCCAATAACAAGATATCAGATAATTTATTTAAATGGTTGTGGAGGTTCTGGAAAAACTGAAAGGGTTATAAGATTATATAAAGATGGAAATACTAGCATAAAAGCACTAACTCCAACTCACAAACTAAAGAAAGATATAATAGAACGTGGAATTCCTGCTAGTACTTATCACAGCTTTTTTAGATGGAAAGGTGATAAATGGACTCCAGAAAGAATGGGTAATAAATTTATACCATCGATAATTCTCTGGGATGAAATATGTACAGTACCGTTAGAAATATTAAAAAAATTTCTCGATTGGTTATCCACAAAAGACACTAAAGTGATAATGTGCGGTGATGATGGTCAACCACCACCACTTTTTGGAGAATCACCACATGAATGGTTAAAGGAAAATGTTGAACATTATGAAGAAATCACAGAAGATCATAGATCGCTAGATGAAGAAATAAAAGATTTAAAATCTAGAATCCGCCGACAGCCTGATAGCGAACAATGTAAAATTTTTAGAGAAGCTATCCCAGAAACACCTGAAGAGAAATTCTGGAAAGATTGGAAACCATCTTATAAAATATTTGTTCCAAGAAAAATAACTCGTGATGATCTTCAACGAAGATTATTCGAAATACATAAAAAGAAATTTCCTGAGGAAAAAGTACCGTTATGTTACAGACCATCTGATACACGACAACAAAATATTAATGTTGATATTCCTGGTGGCAGTAGAGAAAAATTAGTGGTAAATGAAATTGTGTATGTGGACATCAATGTTGTTGAAGATGCATTAAATATTGAAAATTCTCCTTGGATGCTAGGATACGCGGCTACGATACACTCATCACAAGGATTAACAATCACAGATACAATTATTTGGATTATAGATGATCGTATCGAGTGGTCAAATTTAGTTTATTTAGCAGTATCTAGAGCACGACGAATAAATCAATTGAAAAGAGTTATCATCGAAGATACAGCAAGTAGTTCCGACGTTGATATTTACATAATTGAAAAAAAATTATCCGGATATCGACAACAAGATAAGAAAAAAAATAGAAATTTTAATATTAATTCTAAGTTAATTTTATCACTGAAAGAGCAACAAGATAATCACTGCGCTGCCTGCAATTGTTTAATGCGCTGGAGATTTCATCCTGGAGATTGTCGCCAATTTACCGTTGATAGAATTAATAATAATTTAGGACATATTGATGGTAATGTGAGATTAACTTGTCTCGCGTGTAATATACGTCACGCTGGTGGAATTGCAAGCAATTCTCATGCAAGCATTTCTAATTCTAACTAATTTTTCGCGGTGGTAATTGAGTATCGTGGGGGATAACTTGTAGTTGTTCGCGTGTAAATCCTCGCTGTGGCGCGGATGAATCTAATCTATATATTACTGGTCTAGAAGAAGATCGTGTCGCCGATGATATTTTATGTGTAGTGATACTCCAGATAGGATCAGTGGCTCTTGAACTACCACCTTCAAGTTCACCTGGCTCATATAAATATCTCACAGTAACGTCACTAAGAATTGGTTGAAAATTGGAAGTGTTTGTGGAAATATTAGTAATTCTAGGTACATACTTTTTTTTTATTGCGATGTTAGGTTTAATGCCAATCATTCGCGTTATTTCGTTATTTAACGCAGATACTACTTTTGGTAACCTTGAGACCCATTCACGAGAGCGAGTTTCTTGAGTAAATTCTTTCGCATATTGATATCCAAATACCGCTCAGCAAGAGTTCTATTAAATCGCTCTACAATTGCCTGATCACGGTGTATTGCAGTATGTCCTCGCCGTATGGTAACATTATGAGTTTTCATCGTAGATGTAACAGCACCTTGAAATTCCTTACCTGGATCAACTTGTAATAGATTTGGCCATTTTAGTGGACCTTTATGATAAATCTTTTCAAATGCATCGGAGACCTCTTTTGACGACTTTGTTTTTAATGGTATTGCTTGTTTATATCTACTAGCGATATCAACTACAGTTAACGCATATTTATAACCATTGTCATACGGTAGAAATAATATATCAGCTTGATGAACTTCATTTGGTACAAAAACATCAAAATGAGAATAATTAATTTTTTTAGGACCCGGAAGATAAATTTGCCATAACGCCTGTTTGGATAACCAATCCTTTGCAGTTTTATATTTCACCGATGCAGCGGTGGCTAGTTTTTTAATTGCTGCGTTACCTTTCCAATATCCTCTAGGAGAATAATAAATAGATTCCATGTATAAAATATTAATATTTTCAAATTGGAAGTGCTTACACTTCTAAGCGCCAAACATTACTTTACCTTTCATTGCGGTCTTAATTAATCCTGAAACTATCTTTTCTTTAAGTTTTTTATCTGGAATTGCATTTATCGCATGAATTAATTTTACATCTGCGAGATGACGTTGCTGAATATCATCACTTCGATATGCGATATCATGTATTCTACATGCTTCATCAATAGCATTAATTGGTTCTTCACCTGGATTTGGTTGATCATTTTCATTGAGTCTGATATCTAATCGAGTTCCAGGTCCACAATAATTATATCCTGGAATGTGTTTTTCCCCTGGATATTTTGCCCAAGGAAGTCCCGGAAGATTACTTAAACTAGCGGCGATATCTCTACCGGTTTTTTTTTTATAAACCTAAATTTTTTTATGCCACAAATTTCACAATTACCTGAAGCTGCTAGTCGATTATTTTTAGTTGTAACTGTTGTTTCGTTGATTGTTGGTGTACGCTTCTTACATTTAACACAATATAAATCCAAAACTTTTATAATAAATAAACGCATATCAATAAATGGAAGTAATTGATTTTAGCGCTACGAGGAAAAAACAACCAGTTAAACATAATGCAATGCTACCTAACTCTATCAGAATGATTATTATTGGACCATCTGGAAGTGGTAAAACACAATTGTTATTAACAATGATAATGAAATATTTAACCTGGGATAAATTATATTTAGTTGCTCCAAGTGTAGATGACCAAAGATGCTATCAGGTGTTACAGGAATATAATGAAAACGCATCTGAAATTGCCGGAGAAGATGTTGTTGATGTGATAAGAGATATTGATGAGGCTCCAAGTGTAGAAGATCTCGATGGAAATGTTAATAATCTTGTCGTATATGACGATGTTATGTTAGATAAACAAAAAAATCCGGCGAGAATTTTCTCACGTGGACGACACAAAAACGCAGATGTTATTTATGTAACTCAGCGATATACTCAAATTCCTAAAGTAATCCGTGATAATTGCAATTTATTAAGTGTGTTTAATGGGGTTGATACTCATACACTAAAAAATATTTGGCAAACTTGGTGCGGAGATTTTGATTTTAATCAATTTAAAGACTTCTTCAGTATTGCTCAAAGAACCCCTCATGGATTTGTAACTATTGCGTTACATGATCCGCGGACAAGATATCGGATCGGACTTGATCGAGTATATAATTCATCATAGTTCACTAATCGCAGACCGGCAAAATTTAAGTTAGCGATTTTTGTTAAGTCTTAAAATAGAAATGCTAGTAGCATTTCCAAATAGATTTTTATTTAGAAAATGGAGACTTAAATGTTGGGAAATGGTCGACGAAAAAGTTGAGCAACCCCCCCCCTCCCTAATTCAAGCAAACACACTCTGCTGCTACTTAGTAACTTATTAAATCTATAAAATTTGCAATTTTTTAACTTTTCCATTTGATCAACTCCGCTTCTGTACTAAACAAAAAAAAAAAGTGTTCTGTACTCTGCTCTTCAAATCATTAGATGTGTTTTATTTGGACAAATAAGAGAGGATGTAAGCATGATGGGATGTCTCCAGTTTTAGATATAAAATGGTTCCAACATAATAATCTACCTAAGTCATCCTGAGATGACGTTATGACATTGACTTTTATAATCCGAAATCGACTGAATTGGCACTGACCGTCAATAAACCAAAGTGTTAAAAGTGTTATGTTATTATTTCTCTAACTGAACAATTCAATCTGATTTTTCATTGAGATTTGCTAACTATTAACAAATGATACTTAAACTAAATTTTTAAAAAAAATCAAACCATTATTAATATACAATAACACAATGATCACGCGTACTAGACCAAAATTTACTAATGAGGCACAAATCAATGTCGTCGACTCGTTAACTCATTATATACGTTTCTGTCCTTAATGCATACATTTTTGCTGTATCAAACAATATACGTCTATCATTCCAAAAAGGTACTGATACATAGTTAACCCTTTTTATGCACAGCGGTGGGTGTTTTTTTTGTGTGTGGAAAACAAAGGGTTTTGTGAGTACAAAAGGCGCTGAAAATTGACTTGTACATTATTATAAATAATACAACCCAATAAATGGTTATTGTTGATGCATATAATTTTTAATATGGATAACTTACGTTACTTTGTCCTAATAATAGGAAATAAAAATGATGGGATTTAATAAACCCTTCGGAAATGTAATCATGTTTCATATGTCTGAAAATTATATATTGATAAATCTGTCAAGTAATATTTCGACTAATTTTAGCATAAATAATGCTTAATAATATGTATGTTACCAATACATACGTGAGAAAGAGATACCACAATACGGAACACTTGATGATAGCCGGCCAAGTTAGCATGACAAAAGGTGTCATGCCGCCATATTTCATTTCTCAGTATAAAATAAAAACATCAAGTACAACGAGGACAAGCCACTAAAGTTATATTCTTTGTACTAAACACCACATATGCGTAAGGGAATTAAATTACAAATTTTGAATGACACTTACGTTTTTATTGGACATTGAATCAGTGATTCATATAACATTCTTACCATTACGTTTGCATGACAAACAATAAAATATAATTAGTATACAGGTGCAGCATATAATCTGGCACATTTAGTAAGCAATGCATTAACACTTAGTTCATCGTTTTGGAACATATCCCACAAATGAAAGATTCGTCTATTATTAGGATTGTAATCAAGAAAATTTGAATACGCTTCAATATCAACTGCATGCGGAAAGTTGGTATATAGTGATGTTACATCTAATAATACCAGGATTGAAATCCTACCTGTGGAAACAACTTTTTAATGAAAGTTGTTGTATCATTATGAGTTTTGGGAAACATCTAGAATTGAAGTGTACGCATGTTAAGAGAGAAAGTATCAAATTCATCATATACGGAATTATTTTACCATCTCAGTAATGCATGTTGATTTTTTAAAATTTAATTTCCATTGACGGATCTTCGCCAATATGTTTGTAGTAGTTTACATCATTTAATTGACGTTCAACTTATTTAAAATAATCTTGTTGATTCATAATAATATTAGTGTTTGACTAATCATCATTTGTAATCACTATACTGTCGTCATTCATTACAAGTTACCGATAAATCATCAAAGTGTCTAATCCCAAACATAGCACATAACAAGCACTTCAATACCAACACTATACTGTTGTCATTCATTATATTATATACAAACTCAATTTCGTCTTAGAAATATTACTATAATATTGTTTTTTTTTTGTGATCGAGTTTAAATAAAAATCTAAATATGAATCACGTAAAAGATGTTTTAATTCTGCTATAAAAAGGTTATCTGGGATATGGGGCGACTTCTCCATACGAAGTGGGGCGACTTCTCCAACCACTCTGGGGCGACTTCTCCTGATACGTTGGGGCGAGTTCTCCCAGGGCGAGTTCTCCATGGGACGAGTTCTCCCTGGGGAGAGTTCTCTGCATACCAACATTTTCTCACATAATTTACATTTGAATGGTTTTTCTCCAGTATGTATTCTCATGTGTTGCTTTAAATTACCATGCTCAGTAAACATTTTCCCACAAACTTCACATTTGAATGGTTTTTATCCTGCATGTATTCTCATATGCTTAATTAAATGACCATTCTGAGTAAACATTTTGTCACAAACTTCACATTTGAATGGTTTTTATCCTGCATGTATTCTCATGTGCTTAATTAAATTACAAATCTGATTAAACACTCTCACAAACTTCACATCTGAATGGTTTTTCTCCAGCATGTATTCTCATGTGTTGCTTTAAATCAGCATGCCGAGTAAACATTTTCTCACATACTTCACATCTGAATGGTTTTTCTCCAGTATGTATTCTCATGTGTTGCTTTAAATCAGCACGCCGAGTAAACATTTTCAAACATACTTCACATCTGAATAGTTTTTCTCCAGTATGTATTCTCATGTGCTTCTTTAAAATATCTTCCCGAGCAAACATTTTCTCACAAACTTCACATTTGAATGGTTTTTCTCCAGTATGTATTCTCATGTGCTTCATTAAATGACCATTCTGAGTAAACATTTTGTCACAAACTTCACATTTGAATAGTTTTTCTCCAGTATGTATTCTCATGTGCTCATTTAAAATATCTTCCCGAGCAAACATTTTCTCACAAACTTCACATTTGAATGGTTTTTCTCCAGTATGTATTCTCATGTGCTTCATTAAATTACCATTCTGAGTAAACATTTTGTCACAAACTTCACATTTGAATGGTTTTTCTCCAGTATGTATTCTCATGTGTTGCTTTAAATCAGCATGCCGAGTAAACATTTTCTCACATACTTCACATCTGAATGGTTTTTCTCCAGTATGTATTCTCATGTGCTTCTTTAAAATATCTTCCCGAGCAAACATTTTCTCAAAAACTTCACTTTTGAATGGTTTTTCTCCAGTATGTATTCTCATGTGCTTCATTAAACTAGAATTCGTACTAAACATTTTCTCACAAACTTCACATTTGAATGGTTTTTCTCCAGTATGTATTCTCATGTGCTTCATTAAATTTCCATTCTGAGTAAACATTTTGTCACAAACTTCACATTTGAATGGTTTTTCTCCAGTATGTATTCTCATGTGTTGCTTTAAATCAGCATGCCGAGTAAACATTTTCTCACATACTTCACATCTGAATGGTTTTTCTCCAGTATGTATTCTCATGTGCTTCTTTAAATTTGCATTCTGAGTAAACATTTTCTTACAGACTTCACATTTGAATAGTTTTTCTCCAGTATGAATTCTCACGTGGATCTTTAAACTTTCATTATGGGTAAACATTTTCTCACACACTTCACACTTGAATGTTTTTTTCTCCATTATGTATTCTGATGTGCATCTGTAAATCCCAATTCTGAGTAAACAGTTTCTCATGTGCTTCTTTAAATGACCATTCTCCCTCCCTCATCGAGGTATATTACTCGACAAAAAATGTCTCAGAATGGAACGCACAAAATAATAACGTCAAAACTGCTTCTTAAATCTGAGCATGCGCAATTTTTCAATTTCTAGTTCCACTATTGGGCTCCAACTTGGAATACGCCATTTATCGAGAAATTGCGCGCAACAACATGGAATTTCAAATTGTTGCGCTATTGGGCTCCAACTTGGAATACGCCATTTCTCGAGAAATCGCGCGCAACAACTTGGAATTTCTTAATGTTGCGCTATTTCTCGAGAAATTGCATAGCCGTCGGCTCCAACTTGGAATAACAATTTCTCGAGATATTGCACGCAACAACTTGGAATTGCACATAAATCGGCGTCCTTTTACTTTTGTAAATTCTAAACATTATTTTATATTAGTTTTCATATATATATATATATATATATATATATATATATATATATATATATATATATATATATATATATATATATAGAATATATGTATAGTATGTACGCTGTATCAATGATATACCACGAGATGTATAAATTTTTCATTAAAAGGAAACGAGGCTTGCCCGAGTTTCCTTTTAATGAAAAATTTATACAACGAGTGGTATATCAATGATACAGCGTACATACTATACATATATTTTATTTATATCACATACAAATACAAATATTTGCAAGTTGGAGTTACGATGTGCTCCTGGTATATTGCCAGAGTAAATGACCTCCTCACAACCAAGTGGCTGTCTGCTACAAAATCTAGTTCTACGATTTTTCTTGTTATTCACAATCACATATTCAAATTGATAAGTTGATTGTTTTCTTTATCATTTTTTTTAAAATCACATTTATTAAATCAATATAAGACACACGCATTATTTAAACATAAAATATGTTGTTGTGTTGTTTTTTTTTTTTAATGAAGAAAGTAGTGCACTGCAAACACGGTGATCTTATTATTGACCTACTGTCGTATGGAAATTCGCGTGGAATATAAACGAATTTGAATCACGAACCAACAAGAGGTAATTAAAATATTTTAATATATTGACAGTTCAACTAAGTCATCATTTTGATTTAATTAGCGATTCTACAGACTAAACATCTCTCTCTCTCTCTCTCTCTCTCTCTCTCTCTCTCTCTCTCTCTCTCTCTCTCTCTCTCTCTCTGTACGTCTTGACTAACATTGCCATCATTCATAGGTCCAGAGACATCGTCGTATGACACAAGCAAAAATCCACAACGCTTGTATTTTCGTGTATTTTCGCTCCAGAGGGGGGGGGGGGGGGGGGAGCTGGCGAACATTTGGACAGTTTTATATTTAATTATTAATACTCGATTTAAACGGGTTTCAGAAACAACAACAAAGGCTTAAAACACAATACAGTATGTGCGCATCGTAACCGACAAATTTAACATGTAGGCCTTGTGTGTCGTCTGACGATTGCAACTATGTATCATTGATATTATGAATACTATAGATAAATCCCAAGGAAAGCGTAAGCATAGGTTTACGAGGAAACAGAGTACTGTGGGTTACTTGGTACAAGTTCAGCTTTAATGTTTTCGTCCAGCGCAATATATTTATCTCTCACTCCAGATTTGTGCTTATTTTGCATGAGAGGGGGAGAGGAAAAAGACAGGATTCCGATGAAATTGTGTACCATTTTAATATTTAGAAAACAGGGACTATTAATATTTGTGTCGTTAATTTCATGTCATTTATGATTAATGAATGAGTAGAAATTCTTCCTAGAGCTATAGGCCTACGGTAGAAAGAATGTTTATATATTCGTATTATTGCGCTATGGGCGGATCACTATTTGATATACCAATAGTATTGGTATATAGATTTGCTTTATACCAACACTTTAAATGCCATGTTATTTTTAATGTATGTGGTATAAATATATATATATATATATATATATATATATATATATATATATATATATATATATATATATATATATATATATATATATATATATTGAATCGACCTGATTTTAATTTTCTTTATTTTTTGAATAACTTTAATTGAAATATGTTGCACAAAATATTTGTATTTGAAATATGTTTCAAAAAAATATTTGTGCGTGAAATATATGTTTGTAGAAATCTTTAAAAAAATAATACTATATTTAAATATAGATGTATTTGTATACATTGTTTCTTCCTGTCTTCTGCCATTTTTTAAAAATTAATAATTTTGAATAGTATTGTAAATATAGGAAAGGTCTTGGAACATATTAAACATTTCAAGGGACTATTTATATTGTCCCACTGAACTTAATTGGGGTTATTCCAAGTTGTTGCATGATGCTTGCATGCAACATTTTGGAATTTTGTCCCAGAAAGATGGATTTAAAGGTAGGAAAGGTCTTGAGTGGAGATGTAGCAGAAAATTAATATTTGGAACATATTAAATATCTCAAAGGACTATTATTGCTGCCCAATAGGGTAATATTTCACAGCCTAGGGTGTTTAATGTTACTTCAGTGAATGTTGTCTGATGCATACATGCCATGTTTTAGAAATTAATCCTTTGAAATACTATTGAAAATCTAGGAAAGGTCTTCAAAGGAGTTGTTGCAGAAATAGACTATTTGGAACATATTGAAGGTCTAAGGATCTTGTTATTGTTGTCCCACTGAACTTAGTTGGGGTTATTCCAAGTTGTTGTATGATGCTTGCATGTAACATTTTGGAATTTTGTCCCAGAAAGATGGATTTAATGGTAGGAAAGGTCTTGAGTGGAGATGTAGCACAAAATTAATATTTGGAACATATTAGACATCTCAAGGGACTATTACTGTTGCCCAGTAGGGTAATATTTAACAGCCTAGGATATTTAATCCATTTCACAGTTATGGGAGTTACTTCAGTGAATGTTGTATGATGCATACATGCCATGTTTTAGAAATTAATCCTTTGAAATACTATTGTAAATCTAGGAAAGGTTTTCAAGGGAGTTGTTGCAGAAATAGACTATTTGGAACATATTGAAGGTCTAAGGATCTTGTTATTGTTGTCCCACTGAACTTAGTTGGGGTTATTCCAAGTTGTTGTATAATGCTTGCATGCATCATTTTGGAATTTTGTCCCAGAAAGATGGTTTTAAAGGTTTGTTACATCAGTGCCAGAAATGGATATGATATGTGCTTTATTCGGTATAACCTTTTTACTAAATGAAGCTGTTGATGGTCAATCAACATTGTACCTATAATAATATGAACTCTTTGATAACATGTGGAGGGTGGAATTCAATGAAGCATAAACTTATCAATGGATAAATACATCACATATTAGACATTACGATTGGATGGTGTAATGCAATCAAACTATCAACTGAATTACTAAATCTATACAGAAACTAACATTGTATGAGAAGAAGCCACAGATGCCAGGGAGATGGGCCATCACCATGATAGGTGGCCTCCATTGCTGAAATTTTCTCCTCCAGTACTCGATTTCCTCTCTCCACCAATCCTTGACTCTGAGGATGACGGGGACGTCCGTGAACAACATCACTGGACCCTGGCCACTGCTGCAGAAGCCTATCAAGAGCTCCAAACTCTGCTCCATTATCAGTGTGCAGAATGGATGGTATCCCAATGACACTAAACATATGTGACAAAGCAAGATTGACCTCTGCTTGAGTCTTCTGGACCAGTGGTGCAAGTAAGTGAAACTTACTGAAGTGATCCATAAGGTGGATTATATACTTATAACCACCTGATGGCTTCCTAGTCATATCTACGAGGTCAACATGCAAATATTAATGTAAAAAATATTCATGATTTTCATCAAGCCTGTATTTGTGTTGTTTTCATAAACTGCCAAAGAGCAAATTGCATATTTCCTTAAATGTTTGTATTTTTTTTACAGCAACATGAAATATAAATAATGATCCATAGTGATCAGGAAGAATGTTCACAAGTATGAATTTCCTTTAATAGTAGTATGGAACAGGAGATAATAGAACTATCTTTGTACATGATATATACAGAAAAATGTATTTATCAATTAGTGATAGTACTGTTACACATATATAGGTTCACAAATGCAGTATGGTTATTAACCATTGTTGAACACACCTGACAACGGGAGAACAAGCCTTGGCTGATTATCACTCTGGGTGGGGCTTGTATTACTTGCGCCTTATTCCTGTTGCATGTCATACACATGCTGTTGTACTTTACAACAGCACTTTTTGGAAGGCCTTCATATTGATCAGCAACCTGGGTTAAAAAAAATACATAGCTTATCAAGCAAATGTAGTTTCAAAATATGTAACCAAATTATGTATAGAAATTACAGTATATTTTTTAATATGATATCATGTTTCAAAACATATAGAGAACCGCTCCGGTGGCCTAGTGGTTGGAGCGTCCGCCTTGGATGCGGGAGGTCGTGGGTTCGATCCCCGGTCGAGTCATACCAAAGACTTACAAAAATGATACTAACAGCTGCCTCGCTTGGCATTCAGCATTAAGAGGTTAGTGTTAGGACTGGTCGGCCCATTGTCAGGATAATGTGACTGGGTGGGACATCATGCTTCATGTCTGCGGCATGATGCCCCGGTGCTAGACATCACGATAAACTGCCACATTGCAGACATCGTAGCGATATGACTGAAATATTGTTAAAGTTACGTTAAAAATACAAATCACAATCACACACACACAACCCATATAGAGTGGTCTGATGGAGTGTTTTTAGTGTTGGATGGATGAAAGCATACTAGTAATACTTTTTATTGTATTATACCTTGTGTAGCATTACGCGTTCCTTCCCATGGCCTGTGGCTTGATGGAGTGCCTTTAATTTTGAATGAAAGTCCTCAATGGGTACTACAATCAGTCGGTCACTAGTCTGAAAATATTAATTGCAAGATTTGATAAGAATTAGGCGTCAATTGGGATAAACATTCAAGGCCTTGTTATAGCCATTACTCTCTTGGTTACAGCAGGCCTCAGTAGACTGATTACAGGCCTTGTTACAATACTCCAGGTGTTGTTACAATGGTTATTGACATTATCATTAAGGGCATTGTCACAGTGATTGCCGACTTGATCACTGCAGGCCTTTTTACAATGATTACTGACCTGATCATTCAAGGCCTTCTCACAGAGATTACTGACTTGATTACCACAGGCCATGTTACAGTGATTACTGATTATTCCCAATCTTGCCATAGTTAATACTGACTCAATTACTCCAGATCTTGTCATAGTGATTTTTGACTTGATTACTTGATTGAGTTTTATTATAGTGAATGAAAGTTATAAATGTTTCTCCTTAACTTACATGAGCTGAAGTTACTCCCGAGATTTTCTGGTTTCGGATTTTCTTGGGTACAGTCAAGACTCGGGTATGGACCCCATCTTCTCCTGGTATAAACATTGATCCATAACCCTTCTGCTGAACCTGTTAGTATAAGCAAATACAAATAATGATTGCCAAGTTTTGTCATCTTCTTATGTTGGTATTCTATTGTTATCAACCTTATTTATCTTATTTTGTAATTAATCGATCAACAGATAAGAACTTAAAGAGATACCGTAGTTTTGTTTGCTATTTTTAAGTACTTATATAAAAGGTGTATTATTATCATTATCATTTTTTGCCACCTACAATGCAATATATTTTATACTGTCCTCATATGTGCATACCTTATCAGACATCAAGGTTGTGAGAATTATCTCTCATTTGTATTAGTAATCTTTGCATTTGGGTATGTCAGCTTCCCGTAGACTATTCTGTCTCTGAGATTGTGTAGGTATAAATGGCAGGCATCTCTATTGATCCATAATCTTACAGTTATATATGACTTCAATTCTTTTCTCCCATTTTCATACAAGTTTACTTGATTTTCCAGAATTAAACTTTCTTTTGTATACAAAAATATTGTTGTGTGGATACATTAAGCATATATATATATATATATATATATATATATATATATATATATATATATATATATATATATACATACACACATATATACATAAATATTTTATACATTTCTTGAACATTTGTATTTGATCCTATTTCACTCATTATCCCTAAATCGTGATACAATTCCTTATACATCTTATATCTGTTGGTTATTTCTACTGCATTAAATTATGCATTATTTTAGTATAACTCTGGCTTTATCTATGGACATAATCCAGACCATATGTGTATTTATAGTCTATGTAAAATAAATGTTTTCCTTGATTTATTGTTATATTATTATGAGTATGATGTTCAACATACATTGTTAATATATTGTTGGTCTTGTGTACCTCTTCTATACCACACCTGAAAATTGTAATAGAGTGTATGATTTAATTGCAATTCAGACACCATATGGTGTCTGTGTGGTTTTATAGCACACCTTGCCCAGGTAACAGGGAATTTTCTGTATTGTTGTAAGAACAATTCCATCCAAAGTGTGACATAACTGCACAAGGAAGGATATCAAGCCATGACCAAAATGATACTCTATTCATAAAAATATTTTGTAGGTTTGTTCAAGTAATTGTTCTGTACACAGGTCAGTGTATAAAACTGTGAAACTGCTGAGGTGACTTGTAGGATGGACAAATCTCATAACAACTTGAATTAGCATAATTTAGTCATATACTGTTTTACTCCATGTTCATTTACAGGTTCCAGTTGCTAAGTGATTATGTTGAATATTTCATACACTGTAAAACTCTTTAAAACATGGTTCCATTGGTGCTAAATGAACTTGAAACGTTGTGATTAATTTATTCATGAGAGCAGATGGTATATTAGGAAACATGTTAAAATGATTTGAATAAAAAGAATAAAGAAATAAATGGTATTAATATAGATAAAAATGAATTTTTAATTTATCAGTATGAAGATGTTAAAACATTAATTTTGGATGGATATGAAAATGCTCTTACAAATACAATGCACACAAAGACATCAGGCCTTAATGTAAACATATAGACAACAAGAATATTATAGGAAGTATAAAAAACATCCATGTGTGTATGGAGTATAATTTATGCTGGGTAGTTGATACATTTACAATATGAAGCATTATAATCTCTACAGATTTAAGTCACTTATTATGATCGTAAATTAGATGACATCAATACACTAATGACTCCGTGTTTGTAGATAGTTCTTATCCACTATGGGAATAATATTGTGATAAAAGCGCTTGCTTTTTTTCTCCAAATAAATCAGATATTAATAAATTTTCTAAATCCTCCAGATTGGTTCATAATACAAATTAAATAGTTTAATCTTCAAGAACTTGTGGAAAGAATCAGCTGACAAGATAAAGTGAAAAGTAATAAATAAAAATTATGAAGAAGGGGGAATCGCAATGATTGATTTTAAAAAATGTAATTTGTTCACTTGAAATTACAGAAGACAAGACTTGTGTTGAAAAATAATTGTAAGGAAGTCCTTTGGATGGTTACCAATGTACAGGGAATATGAAATTAAAATATTTAAAAATGATTTTCCTTATGACCGTGACTTCGGTGGATGCTACATCTACCATCAGTAGTCAATACACTATTACAATTCAACTGTTTTCATAATTTCGCTGGATCATTCATATTCTCTTCAATCTTAAATTAATAGATGTTATGTAAACATATTTTTTTTTATTATTTGCGTATATCAAAATTAATTTGATAGGTTTATAAATGTTGATTCGAAATATAAACAAAACAAGTTTCAAAGATTTAATCACTGCTCAGCAATTGCTGTTGAGTTTAGAAAATACAGAAACTTCATTTTAGATGTCATTAATACAGTTTATACTATATTTGTACTTTGATGACACTGTTCACAAGTGAATGTCAGAACCTGTCTTAAATTCCACTTTAAACCGATGAAAGAGAGGGGAAAATATACTTACTTTATGCTTTAACTTCGCCAATTTCGATGACGAATTGTTGCAGAAATCTACAACATCTTGAACTTTCCCATCCAGAAGATTGAATACATTATTGACAAACACCTTTGTCACAGATTTACTTGTGGTCTTGTTGCTTACGTATTTTTCCATGCAAAACGATTCATAAATATCTATGTCAACATCCTCCATTCTTAACACTCTAGCAAGTTGGTCTCTAAGCCTTTTTTATTTTTGACTTGACCGTCAAGTCAAAATAAAAAAGGCTTAGAGACAAACTTGCTGGTCTATACAGGAGTCTAAAACGTCAGACTCCTGTGAATGTATAGGGATAACAGATAACAAGGCAAATTTAGAATTTCATCTCTGAATAATACGTATGGTGCTTTTTGAGAATCATAATAAATAAGAAATTAGCAGATAAAGTATATTCCTTTACCTGGTTTTCACTCATAGCAAGTGCAAACAACTTATGTATTGTATTGCCAGCATAAGAAAAAGAATTCTCCAAAACGTTAGCATTGTTTTTGGTACTGTATATGCTTTTTATTTTTATTCATTTCTTTATTTGCTTTATTGAATAGTTGGATTGTGTTAGCATTTTTCGTCATATTAATATTTAAATATTTTTAAACAGTGTAAAATCACAGACAAAATGAAGATGCTTATGCAGGTGGTATCAATGCTACAACAGCCTGAGCTGTGGGTAACCTTAAACACTTCCAAAGTTTTTATTATAGGGTGGGGTTTTTATTTTTCAAACAGAAAACAATCACGTATCATCTGTCAAGATACAAATTTAAATTGTGTCTTAATCTTTTTTACTACCACATTAATTTCATATCCAAAAGTATCAAGCACAATTTATACTATTTTGTAGCATTTCTAATAAAAACACACTGCTGGTTACGGTTAGCAATAGTAATGATATTTACATTCATTGAGTGTATAGTTGCTACCAAAGGAGTCTGACGTTTTGTCAGTAAAGTACCTTACAATAAATCTCCTTGATGTACTATAAAATAAAATATATAAAAATATATGTAAATTTATTATACTGATAAGTTCGTTTTGCGTTATCACAGATTTTGTTGTACATGTACTTTATTGATAAAATGTCAGACTGATTGCTACCTCTACCAGTTGCTCAACGGAAAGAACTGATTATCCAATCAAAGTTAAAAGAATTGGAGCCCGTTAAAAGATAGTAAGATGGTGGCACTCTGCCCAACTGAAGCACCCTCTAGATATGTATTTATCGATTCAATGTAAGACATAACACATTTTTTTATAGTACCATCACCCCCAAGAACAAAAATATTGGGTGATGTATTTTACATTGTAGGACTAGGGCAGAGTCCTCTGATCTATTATTTAGGTAAAAACTGTGGAAGAAAATCTCCAGTTTATTTAAATCTGTAGACATGTTCATACCGTAGTACTGAACCTAAATCTGCACTTCTCGTATATGTTAGACTTTGCCAGTGTAAAAATTGTTACTTGTTAACAATCACAATAACATTGGCTTTATAATTAGAAAGCATTTGAATCCTTTGAAGAATGCCAATTCAAGTGTACTGATAAAAAGTAGTTATTTGTGTTTGACTTTACTGTCAGTTAGGCAGAAAGCAGTTTTCCATTTTACGATGTCATCTACTATGGAGTCAGAGAATAAGTTGACATTCAGTGGATGAAACTCCAATTTTTGGTTTTGCATTTTGGAAAGAATCATGTTTATACTTCTATTTTAATATGACACCCGACCTTCAGTACTAGTGTAATTAAAATTTAATCTGCTATATAAAATATTTACTTCATCAAAATACAAGCCATTTGCCTTATTTAATAAGGTTGCAATAATTACATGGCGAACAGCAAAGTTTCCTTTATTGCTTTATTGCCTGTAAATGTTACATTAGTAACAATGTAAGGACAAACATATATCCGTTTCCGATTGCACTTCTTTTAAGATTAAGGTACCGGTTGGTCATTTTCTTTTTTCAATATTATAAATATAGTTAATATTATGTTTTGTGATTTATTTATTTTCTACCATGGAGAGTGAAAGTGTTAGGTTTGGTAAGAAACACAGATGATCGACTTAGTGGAAAAAACTCTCTTTCGTTTGGCACTGTCTGTTCTGGACACATCGTTTTTTTTTTATAAGTTGTAAGTTGCAATCAAACTTAAATACATTTTTTTAAAAATATTAAACTGTGTACTCAAGATAACACTCTTTAATCCACTGCATCTCATCAACCCAATCCTTCCCATGCACACATTTTGTGTGAATATGATCAAAGTACATTGGAGTTTCATGCATGTTTTTAACACATTGTCAGCACTTATGAAGCTTTTTTTCTGTTCTCGCCTTCATGAACTAATCAAATGATTTTATATAATCCAAATCTATTCACATAATTTGTCTTTAAGAAATCATTGATGGATAATAAATTTTCACAGTACAAGGTAAGATTCTTTCATTTTTTTTTTATCGAAGAAGCATATTGTGCATCTATTTTATTGTAACATGCAGTGGTTGGGACAGGCACAAATTGAACACAATTTTTTTTTGTTTCTTAAATCATGGGATATATGACCTAGTCGAAAAAGGTTCACCAAAAGTACTGGGACAGGACAAAAATTAAAGAATTTATTTTATCATGTTCCATGATATATGGTAAATACATTTGCAATAAAGTACTTTTGGACCATGTATCTTAAGCTTTTTTTGCAAAGTAATATTGCTAAGATGTCTGCAGTTTTAAGTGATGTCTAGCACTGGGGCATCATGCCGCAGACATGAAGCATGAAGTCCCACCTGGTCACATTATCCTGACACCTGGCTGACCAGTCCTAACACTAACCTATTAATACTGAACATCAAGTGAGGCTGCTAGTACCATTTTCAGAAGTGTTTTGTATGACTCGGTTGGGTGGGGGTTGAACGCATGACCTCCCACATCTGAGGCGGACACTCCAACCACTACAAGGCTACTGGAGTGGTCTAAGAGCATTTTGTTGACTTTACATAATTTATTGTAGGTGTTTCAGGAGATGCATGGAAATAATAAATGATACCAGTCAAACTGAAATAAGAAATGCTTTTATCATATCTCATATTTTTGTAATTTTTCATTACCTAGGCTGATGCATGGTTCAAAGAATGTGAATAGCCACCAAATTTTGTTACGATGCTTTTTACGAGGAGATAGAGTGGAATGGAAAGGTGATTTCATTTTATGCATTTCATAGTCATTCCTACTTAATAAGCCATTTCTGTCAAACATTTCACTATTAATAAACACCATCAATACAACTTTCTAATTATACTTCTTGGCTTTTCTTAAGTGAATTGCTTTTGTGTCCCATGAGTTGGTGTTTTAGGCCAGATGTGTCCTTGCAGGGTTTACATAAAGTAGACACCAAGAAATGTAACTGAGTCATTTAATGAGAAAAGCTGGCAGACACTAATGAATAATGTGTTTTATTACCTTAAGTCAAATATAAGTGCAGAAAGCAGTCATTTAATATCCATATGCTCAGTTGTTTTTAAGGGTACCATTTCTTGTTTTTTTAACAATCTAACTGTAACTGTTGAGTTTGCAACTCATTTATAAAAAGTTCATCAAAAGTATTTAAATAATAAATTCTCCAAAAATTATTTTATATAAAGCAGACTTGCCAAACGTACTGAAAATTTTGGGAAATCCAGATTTATGGATGTTTATCATGATTCTCTGATTTTTAAGAAAAAGTCCAAATATTTAAACTCCCAGAGAAAATCATACTGTATTTTATTTGTATAAAAAAACATCAATTTACATTTCCTTGTTTCTTTTTGTGGATTTTCTGTGTGTGGTATGTTTCTTATTATTTTACCATATCTGGCTTGCTTTTGGTTTTCATCTGCCAATATATTGTCTCACACTGTGGTTCTCTTTATACGACCCCATCAGTAAATCTCAGCATCATAATGAATAAGTTTATCTGCAAGAAGCGAAAAAAAATATGAAAAGAAAGTAACTGATGACTTTTTGCCACCCAAGAAAAAGAAATAATAAAAGTATAAAAGTGATGGAGAGAAGCAGTATGCTTTCATTTTCCACTGACTTGTGGGGCCTATCATGCATTCTGCCAGTGATGATCGGCTCTTTCCACATTCAAGTCTGCGTCAGAATTGTTGATTTGGGAAATCTGAAACTATGCATATCATCTGTGTTATTTCCTTCTATTTGGTTTAAGAAAAAGTCCGGGTACTTTAAATGATACTTCACTTCAGACTGTTTATACAACATCTGCAATGCTTGCATGACTAAGTAAGTCATCCTTCGCTGTGTTGCTCTCAGGAAGAAACAAAGAATGGATATGGCCAACTGTTGATTCCATCCCTTCGGAGAGTAATGCTATCAGTACTTTCAACACTGCACAGCAACAGTAATGCGGAGGGAGCATTCTCAATGGTTAGAAGAAAAACAAAACAACTAGTCTCAGCGCTAGCCTGTCAGTATCAACCCTGGAAGGTATTTTTGTTAGCAAATTTGGCACCCAAGGCCAAATAAATGATAAACTTTTTCAGAAATACCAATCGGCAACATACACTGGACTGAAATAACACAAGTAAACATGTTTATCATGACATGTACACCTTGCTCTTGTCCCCCCCCCCCCCACACACAATTTGTTTACCCTACCATCTGATTTTGAATGGTAATATGGGGGCAATTTCCTGATTTTGATTTTTGCAATGTTGGCAGGTCTGATAAAGTACAATATGTTTTATTACGCTTTGATTTAAAATACAAGATGTGAGTCATTGTTTTCAAGTTAGAAAAGTTCTTTAATACAAAATATAGGTTGAGATTTATATAATCATTATTTTTCCTTAAATATTTATGATAAATTTTATTTCAGCACCTGATCACATGAATGCTTTTGCTACTAGTCGAACTGTAGTGGACAAATTCAAGCAGGTTTCTTTGGGTCGGCTGTACATGCCAAGTCAAGGAAATGGTTAGTGATCATAAATATTTTTCCACGCACAGTTACTTTATATATTTAAGGAAATCGTGAAAATGATGTTTTGAAATGTTGGTTGTTATTTAGTTTTCTGCATACAAATTTTAGAAACATTATTGCTCAGCACTAGGCATGAATAACAATTAGTCTATCAAAGAGATATAACTATTTTTTAAAATCAGTTTGGTTGAGAGTTTCATATGTTGTTAATGGGTGATGGGCGCAGATGTTATTTTGCTAGTTATTGTCAAAGCCCACTACAAAGATCGCTGCTGAACAAATTTAAGTCTGAACGTTTCTATTGTTTTATCATGTTAATATTAATTCATACAGTGAGAATTGTCTGGTACAGCACTTACGAAGCTTTTTTAATATCTGTTCATAGATGTTGCAAGACAAACAGAGGAGCCTCTTGAATTGCCATGAGCTGATTCATCCAAGTACAGTTGGGACAAGCTTGTTTTCCTAATACCAGTAATACTCAGGAGGAATGGAATTTATGGTGATTATAGGGATATGTATTTCAAAATCCTGGAATACATTTCTGTAGAAATCAAAGAATAGAAGGAAAGCCCCAATGTGCACAGCGTATATATCTTATTTGTGCTATTGGTTCTCTTTTTGACCATAAGAAAGCAATTTTTTTTTCTGTCAGCAACTATTAATAACAAATATGCATATCATTAGATGATGACATATTAAAAACATTGTTGGAAGCGAAAAGGAGAAGAAAATATGATCAACCCTTTAGAGCTAAAAAAAACCCCAACATCACAAGCCCTGACTGAAGTTCCATAAGCCTTAAATCTAATTTCCATATACCCAATTTATTTCTTCTTTTTTAATATTATTTGTTACTCAAAATTGAAACTGCTACAGTTCAAATATCAATTTAGATAGGTGGTTTGAAAGTAGCGCAGGTATAGTTAGTGTTCGTCACTACACTCACTAGAAACTTAATTGTCCTTTCGGTTCAAACTTCTATGTTGGTTTCTCTTAGCCAATCATGGTCAGAACCAATTTGACATGTGTCAATATGTTGTTTAAACTATGTACAAATAATTCACCGCCACTCCCCTGCCATATTTGATGTGGTTTTTGTTGTGGTAGTTTGTTTCACAAGCTCAAACTCCATCTACGAGTTCTTAAATTTATGTTTCTTGGGCTTTGCTGTTACTATTGATAACTAATTGCTTCCTAAATCAACTTCAGATATGAATCAGACTAGATTACTATTCTGACAGTTGAAATGATCATGCTTTGCATTTTATATGTGCAGTAAAATCTGACTTCAAAGAGATGTTACCACAGTATTATTCACAAACTTGCCAAGATCCGGTAATATATATGGCTTAAATGTTTTCATTCAGAGCAGTGATTCACAATACCTTTTCTTCTACTACATGCATATAGCATCTCATTTATTTACCTATTGGGTTGTTCCATTTCCTGAGCAATGAGAATTCGAATGCAGCTTGCACAGTAGTTTCACCCACTGCAGTGTTCAAACACATTTCACAAGCTATTGTCAGCCAATTAAATAATATATGAAATGATGGTTTATAACTTGACCTCTTACTTCGCCTTTTAGTTAACGCAGTTTAAACAGTATAAAATATAGTTTTACATCAGCTTCCATTATGAATGTTTACTGTTTTTATTTGCTACATGTAATGGGCATATAGTGATAATGGTAGTTTATCCTTCTTTTTTCACCAAAGATTACTGAAAATTGTTTTCTCAAAAAACAACTGTGTTAGGCGAGTTAGTTTTACCATGACATGCCACGTAACAATGTGATTAAAATCAGATCTTCACTTCACATGTGACAGCAGTGATTAGACTTTAATCTTTATGGCAGGTATGTCAACATCTTGAAAATACATTTCTGCATTTCATCAGTGCAGTCAGTTTTTTCTGACAAATTTTATTAATTTTTTGTATAAGCCCAATGGGCACCTTTATAGAAAAAAGGACAGTCCTGATCTGAAATTAGAGGTGCCTCAGGCATCAGGTTATCTGATTTGGCTAGCACTGCCTTGGAAAAGGTTATAATTGTGATTTGTTTGCACATGAAGGTTTGTTAATTGAGCACCCACAGACAAAATACATGTATTATGATTTGTAAAAACAATCTGTTTAATGTCAATGTTTTTGTCTTACATTTTTCAGGAAAAGCAGCATATAGGCCAGAAAATCGGCCTTCATGGTGGCCAAGAGATGTTCGCTTTTCCTCTCCTAACAGCAATACCCAAGGTAATCATGAGTTTCCTAATGTATTGCCATCATTGCTTTGTTCAATAATTCCTTCATATATTTGCTTTTTTAAATTGTACCCATCAGCTAAAAACAGGTTAAATATAAATTTTATGTATTAAATTATATTGTATGTGTATCATCCTGTTTCTTCAGATTCTTCAGAGATTTCCTATTGTTCTATAGGTGAGAGCAATTTGTTTTGCAAATTTATGCATCACCATATCATTAAAGGTTTATTATTATGTTTTAAGAGAGAAAGACGCAATAAACTTTTGTTTAGTGAAATGTGTACATTGTAATATTGCAAACATGGATATCAAACCTTGACTATCTTCCACTTTGAATTTCTAGACTTATTTCCACAATATTTTTGTACAATATATGGTTCATTTTATTTTGCCTAACATGCAAGAAACAATACATTTTGCTCTATTATCAATGTAATGGAATTGGCTCTGATTTATCTATTACATTTATCGTGCTTGCATATTTACTGCATACATATACATTATATCAAGATGCTGTTATGGTTGTATTTAAAATAAACATGTTGCTGTTTCTAGTGAGTAAGCGACTTAGTATTGGAGAGATGTTAGTGTATGCCTCGTGCGAATACAATATATTCATTACATACCATAACGTACAGACGCATAACGTACAGACGCACAAGCGGCGCAACACGGTGTCAACTTCGAATTGTTTATTTTCTACTTAAAAATTTGAATAAACCTCATTTATACTGTAGGCGTATGAAAGAAATCTTTATTAATTGTCACTGGTTTATTAGGATGGTTGCTCGAAATTAGCGTCTTCTTCATTGTAGTCATTCTTGACATCGTCTGACGGCATGGAGGACGATATTGTGGCTCCACCAAAGCCATCAAATCACGGAAGGAATTGGATTCAACAATCAAAATCGGTAGCATGTTTTGAGCGACAACCTTAGCCTAAATACTTAACATAAGAATATTCTGTATACTACTGATGCTAAAAACGGAATGCGCATTATAAACTATAGCGACTTTAAGGATGCTTTCATTGCTGCACACCCTTATCTGAAGGCAAATCTGGCACATAAACGTGCACAGGAGCAGTGGAACAATTGTAAACAAAATGAAGAAGTCAAAAACTTGATTTGAGTTTGGCATGCGAGAGCAGAAGAAAGAAAAAGTCTGATGAGCATGTGCGCCCGAGCTGCCTAAGGTAAGTCTAAGCCAGGCATCAGATTTAACTACTTCGACGCTAACCACGTCTATCAGGAACTACCGTCAACTGTGTTGATAATAAATAGTGATGTTCAGTCAGAGGTGGAAGAGACATCTTCTGCTGACGTAACAACGAGAGACTGATACCGAGACGCAAACGACAGCATTAGCATGTCTAGTGAAGAAAGAAAACCCAAAGCTCTACACCAGCACAAGACACATCAAGCAGTGAGTTAGAATCTGTCAGCGCAAAAATGGCTAGCCTTCTACAGGTAAAAAAGCACTGGACTGTGGACAGCTGATATGAAAACAAAGTCTGATGAACTCTGCTGCAAAAAGGTGTAGCTTGAGAAAAAGTTAAAATGACTGGCAGCTGAATGAGCACGCAAACAGACATCCAGGCTTGACTTCAAGAGAAAACTGACTGAAGTTACTGAAGAACATCCAGTTATTGGCCAGCAATTCAAAAAGTTCTGTCAGCAGAAAGTAGGAAGGCACCGCTTAGAAGATGACCAACCAAACTTGCTAAAGACAATCGTACACATTCCTGAGGATACCCTTTGATTTCTACTGTTAGTCGGTGACTGCTGATCTTGAAAAGCGCGTTTGTAATCAGTGTGGCCAGAACTTTCCATCTCTGGCTGAGAAGCACAATCATGCCCATTTTCACTGGCAGCCTAAATCTGTTAGCGCTATTCTGTCAACTGCATCATCAACTTCTGCAACTGAAAGCAGTGATGGTCTGCCAATTGTTCGCAACTTAATTAACTGGTTATAGTCTGCTTTTGTTAAAGTGGAGTAAGACATTGACAGTCTATCGAATTTAGTTTTCTGTGAGATAGCAACTTTTGTTCTATGTCCTGATTCAAGACTTTTTACAGAAAGAACTTTCTGCTTGATTTTTTTTCTTTTTTTTGAGCTACATGCAGTGATGAGATCAGTGAGCGTTGTATTTTGATTGCACCAGCTATTACACTGCCAGACAATAGAGTAGTGTATAATGCTAGATGAGGACGTCCACAGCCGGGTGGTGGTGGTGGGGGGGGGTAAGCCACATGTAGACAAATGTGGACAAGGGGGGATGGGGGGTAGGAAAACAGGTATTATCTGTGGACATGCTTGATGGACAACCACTTGTGTCTTTGACATTTGAAATAAATATACATAACTTAGATTGTTTTATTTTTATTTACATTCATAGACAAATATGTTTCAATATTAAATCATCTAATAACTTGGGAACATTGATCAGGAATGCTATACAAATATATGTACATTTTTTTAATATAACCTTTATTGTAATAATGTGTTTTGAAATATATATGTTGTTGCTACAATGCAATTACACCATTGCTATCAGAAATTCCGGTTGAAATAACTGATGTGCATGCATGTGTCATGTTTGATAAACGTTTTATCAATGAAAAGTCAGGAAATGTTATTCTAGTAACCCGTGTGGACTGACTTCTCTCCATTTCATAAAAAGTTTTGGGCATGTGCAAAAAATTGGCCAACTCTAAATTTTCATAATGATATTTTTCTGTTTAGTTTTAATCACTTGAATATTATGATGCTGTCACAAAATGAGCAGTCTTCCCATTAACATTTTTAAAGTTGAACCATATTGTACATACAATGTTTGGGTTTCACCCAGGCCGTTCTATGATTGTGAATGCAATTCCATATCTTCTCGTTTTTTTATTTATGTTATTGTAAGTTGCAATATACAGTGTGCAAAGTTCAGTAAGGTCAGTGTTAATTAACAGCACATGGTGATGCATTTATAAGGTAATTTTGTTACTTTCTGCTGGTAACATTGTGCACTCAGCAGAGAACATGTTGGCACTCAGAGAAGTAGATGTGATTACAGAAGTATTAATTGTCCATGTAGCCATTCATCCAAGATATTAAAAGTAACTGTCAGACCAATTCATTCTGGAAAGAGCTGTTTTGATAGTTGTCATTTGGTAATTGATGAAGTTTGTGTTTATTTAGTTTTTCCAAATAAGAATTAGTTCTTGTCCTTTACACACACATTGTAAGAGTGTTATAGTAGATTATTAAAGTGCTGAGATTGAGTGATTACTGTGCAAACTTAGTAATCCCAAATAGATAGAAATAATATGCTATTAAAATGTTTCTCAGTAACTCAGTCATTTTCTTTTTCAGTTACGAAGAAGTCTGCAGTGCAATCAAGTGGCTGTGGTATGTTTTCGTAATAGGAATTTCTTACATTGCACTGCATCTTTGGCTGATAATGGTCTAAATTGTAAAGAGATACCGAAACAATTAAGTTATGGTCTATAATATAGATACTAAAGTAATTAAATTATAGTCTATATTTAAATACGTGTATGTGGCATTGAGAATAAGGAAGATTTATCTGGGTATTTTTCTGCGAGTGTTTACCCATTTCACTTAGACCAAAAGATTTTGACTATATTACTTTGTCTACTTTTTATCCTTCCATTGTATTTTGTTCTTCATATGATTATTTGTGACTGTCATACAAACAGACTCTGATCTCCATTAGTTGTACTTGTAGTCTAGTTGGAGTTAAGAATTTAAAGAACTGTTTAACCTAGTGTACCTTATTTGCAATGTAATCTATAGGGTTTTTTGTCGTTTTTTCTTCATATAAAGATCTGAAATTATTTTGTTAGTCTTATAAATAAAGTGTTGTTATTCTAGTAAGATTTTGTTTCTTTTTTATTCTCTGTTTTAAAGTCTCAAGCCTATTGCACAAATATTGGGAAGCCCCTTGTCAGGAAATTGCAACATTCTCATTAATCCTTTAAATGGCCATTGATAAATATACCTGAAGTGCACTGGGCATCAGGGTCATTGAAAAAAATTGGATACAGTCCTTTAATTTTGTCACACCAAAGGTGTATGAGCCCTGTAAATAAACACCTCATTTCAGTCTTGATAGTTGTTGATTTTTCAGTTAGGTTTTTGAAAGTCATTGAATTTATGAGATGTTGAGAATAGAGCATGATGGAAATTTTGAGTCATTTACTTGGTTTTGTAAGGAATGGATGTACAGTTTGATTATTTCCCATCATGAGTTAGCTGTTCTGCCATTATCAATATCCATGGAAAGTAATCAGACATTGTGCATCATGTTCCTTTTACACGATGTAATTAACACGTGTGCATTCTTTCATTTCACCACAAGTTTCCGCTAAGTAATGATGGTTCTTTTTAATGAACAATCATTACAAAAGACCTGGAAAGTGCACATTCCAGAATAGTTGGTTGCAAAACAAAATACTTTGTATGTTTCTCTAACAAGTTTGAGTGATTTGGTACTGCAGAAAACTTCAGGTTAGAGTTGATGATGACAGTGGAACTTGACAGTGATCAGTTTCTCAGATTTACTAAGAAAAAGACAAGACAAAAATTGAACTTTGTTATTTCAGTTGTTTCTACCAACCTAGAATCCCCATGTGTGCTTATATGTGGAGGGGGAGGGTTGTTGTTGTTGTTTTTGTTGTTGTAGGGTTTGATGCCATTTGTCAGGGAAGGGCAAATGCACTTTACCACATCTGACATTATGTGACACTATATGCATTCTTTTTAGCTTGTAATTCTAAAGTATTTATATAATGAAAAAGTTATAAATTTGTATCTGTATATTTTCAGAAACAACATACACCACAAGAAGAGGCCAAATTTTGGATCAAATGTGGTCTTGATCCAGATGTGTTCACTCTCAAATATATATCAAATTCAATTGGGAAGTTTATATATATTTTGAGGCATCTTTCTTAGAAACAGTTGACAACCCCATGGAACATATAGGTGTGACTTAGCTGCCTGGTGTTATTAATATGAAACTTATAATATTCTCATTCTATGTCCATGAATTCATAGAAGTTCACACATAATAGCATCATTAAAAGACTTAGCTTTTTTTCCAAGTGATTTTTTTTAAAATTTCATGTTTGGTACTTTTACTATTGCAATTTATTAACTCTAGATCAGTCAGTGTATGTAGTAACTGTTTTCTTAGTTTCCACCGTGGTTTATCCATTACCGTTTTTTTTTCCCTTTTTTATTTCTATTACAGTGGTAAAGAATATTTGGCCCTTTGTTAGGTAGCCTCAGATTCAAAAGTCCTTAAAGACCTTGGAGCAAATACATTAATGAAAAAAACATGTACGATGGCTGTCTTAGAAATATCTTAGTGAGGAAAACAAGCGATTGTAGTTATTCCTTGCAAGATTAAAGACAAAAAATGCAATGGAGAGTTAGATAAGTGGTGAATCTGCATAATACATGTAAATTGACCAAAAACACAAAAGAAAATATTTAATTGCATTCCGAATTACAAAATACACATAATTTTATTTTAAGCTTTTATTTAAAAATTGTCATCAGATTTATTCAACCATGAGCACAATAACTGTTTTGTTACAGTGCATTTGATAACTCTAAGCTGTATAATGTGAACTACAAAAGTATACTTGAAATTGTAACTGAGAATTTTCACTCCAATTAGTCTTGGTGATAGAGCTGTTTGATGCATCTTAAGGGCAGTTGATAAATTGTTTGGTTATGACTCATGGAAATGAATTTGTATCTATACTGGTCATAGACCAGGTGAGCTTATGAAATGTTATGTTGTCCATCATTTGTCTCTTAGCACATACAGGTTGCTTCTCATAAACTTCTTGGTAGATTGCCATGAAACTTTACAGGCTAATTCATCCCATAGTCTAGTTGGTCCTAAAAGAAAATATTGCTTTTCAGACATCCAGAATTGTTGCCACAGTGGCTATCTTGAAAGTCTTGTTATTGCTAGTAATGAATGGCTGGTCATATCAAGATGTTTTTTTTCTAAAAGACTTTATATGATGTCTAGTTGGTCGGAATGAAAATTATGCTGATGTTCGGTATAACTGTAATAGCAGCCATCTTGAAAATCGTATCACTACTTCTCCAGAACTAACAGACAGATTGACATGGAGTTTTCAATAGATGAAGTGTTCACCAAAAGACTTATTATTACATATGGTTGGTAAAAAAAAATGGTGCACGTTTGGCATACAAAATGGCCATCACAGCAACCACCTTTAAAATCTTGCTATTCATGGTTCCCAAACTAACAGAAATATGGATAAAGTTGGAGAAAATTTATGTAATTTTCTGCCATGACTTGACAACAAACAGTTATGTAATTGAGTCTAAACTGAACTGATCATGAGTTAAATGTATTGAGTTCTGACCAGAATATTTAGTGGCTGCAGTATGGATCATTTGGGTGATTGCCATAAACATATATGTGTAGTCAATCCAAACTCGTTGTAATAGATTTATCTTGCAGACTGGTTAGTCCATGGACTAACTCCATATCGGTATTTTTTCTTAAGTGGAAGGTATGAAGACCAGTCTAACATCAAAATAAGCCAGCTTGTCAGCGATACATGATCTCAGAGATTTAACAAGATAAATAATACAGCTTATCGTCAACAGTCTCCGTTTTGCTATCTAAAATTTTCAAAAATGTCTTCTCAAAAAGTATATTTTTTGGTAGTTAGTAGAGGGAATGCTGTGTTAAACATTATTGTCAATACTAACAATGACCACGGGGGGGGGGGGGAGGGGACGACTCTAGGTTTGCACTGACTCGTTTTGTTTATTTTATAATGGCCAAAACAATAAAGGAAATACAAAAGGCCTACATGGAACGCCAGAAGGCTAAAGGTCCGGAGTTCATCCAAAGAGAGAGAGAGAGCTAGGTAAAGGCAATATTCTGTGCCATCGTCAGAAGTAAGTAAGAAAAGGGAAGAGAGAAGCATGAATAATAAATTAAGAAGCAGACTTTCACGGCTGAGAAAAAAAAGAAGAGAAAAAAGCAACGAAATCATAAGTGAACAGACCATTTGATATGAGAGTGGTATTGTACCCAGAAATGAAAAGCAGAGTAGTAAGAAGTAAGAAAGGAAAGGGTTTATAGCAGGGACGTCATTTCAACTTTTTTCGTGGGGGGGGGGGGGGGGCAAAACTTGATTCAAGAGGGGGGAAAAACTTTTATCGGGGGGGGGGGGGTGAGCAACATGTATAGGCTACAGCAGTTTTACAGCACATGCCCCCCCCTGACATCCCTGGTTTGCAGATGATCAGGCGTTTCAAACCTGAGACGTAAGATAAGACAACATATAAGAAAATTGAGAGAAAGAAAAAAACTCAGACTTTTGACAACACCTATGTAATTAACTCCAAGTAAACGAGCCGATGCAGATGTGTACAATTTACATATGACCCCAAGAAGACGGAATCTTGTAAGACGAAAACTCATTGTGTGCAATGCAGTTTTGTATAAAATAAAGGCATCAAAACAGTCTTATTCTCTAAAAAGACGCCGTGTTCTACATCATATTATTTCTGGGTCGACTATTGAAAAATACCTGATTCCGAAATGGAATTATTTAACAATGCATTTGCTTCACGTTAGTGAAATACATACGTTACCTAAACATTATACGTGAACAGTCCCCTCACTTTCATCGGCTAAAAGTGTTGTTTTCTATATGTGAGACTGTATATAAGTTCAGGCCTTTTTAATTGCACACAAAAGTGTACATTTAAGTTGTTTGAACTTCAAAATATTTCAGTGTTTGACACTACGACATATACGTTACCATTCTACGTTACTAAAACATTTTATAAAATACATAAGTTATTTTGTTTGATTTTATATTTGTATTTTGTATTTTGATTGAGAATTAAGGTTTTGAGACCATATTTGTGAGTAAACATAAACAAAATATATTGGTCAATTGGTGTTGTTGAACTTTTTACAGTTTATATTTCAGATATTTCTCTGTAAAATAGGCGAATAAAGTTGTTGTTTCTAGATCATTTTTTTCTTCCATATTTATATGTCTAATTTCGCCTCATTGGTGAATTTGGGTCTATATACTAGACCATCATTAAAGCTATGATCAAAATATAATAGGGTGGGGGATGTCGGGGTCAAGAGGGTGGTTTTGGATTATATGTGTAATGTAAACTGTACTATAAAATAATCCAGTGGGTAACCTGGAAGGACTTACATCAAAATAGATTCAACTCAAACTCGTGTTTCTTTCTAACACAGCTGACATTAAGAATATTTATGTATAGACTATTTCTTCCCTCATTAATCTTTATCTCCTCCCTTACGAGATTTTGCATAAGGCATCTAGTTAGGTATATGACAAAAACTGTATATAGTTACAAGAAATAATAGTTGCATGTATACAAAATATACACAGCATCTCCACACACAATCAAAAGATACACAAGGTGTTTCCCTTTATACATACAACTGTGGGAGTGTACTTTTCAAACATACCCCGATGTTTTCCTTCATTTCGGCAGTCACTATGATGCAATATGACTGTCGGCGAGTGACCCTGGATGCACTTCCCCAAGGATCCGAAAACTGAATCAATTCACTTCTTATACAAAAATATTAAAATGAAATTATTAGTATCATTTAAGATTGAATATATTATATCTGTATGGGCAAATTGCTGTTCTTGCTATTGCTACTCAGGTCAAAATTAAGAGTCATATTTTCAAAGTTATTTTGCTTGTTAGGACTCATTGGTCCTAAACTAAGTAACAGAAGAAAGCGAAACCAACACGTTATTTAAAACTTAACAAATAATGCAATTATCTAATTTATACAAATGAATTTTTAGGAGGAATTTACATAATAGTGAACTAAATAAAACATAATCCTAAAAATTATATCACAAGTCCAAAAGAATATACCCTTCTGAATGAATTCCAGGTTTTGAATGTATCAATGTTCCAATATCATTAAGTGTGCTGAAGTGCCAAGAATCTTGAATGTGCTGAAGTGCCTACATACAGTAACAATGGTAGGGTTTTTCGTAGGCTCAGGGGAAAATATGCCTCAAGTTGCATTGCAATCTATTCACTACAACTTGAGTTATTTACCAGAAATCAAATGTAATGATATGAGAATCAAACAATAAGGATCAAGGTCACTGAAAAGTGATTATGCTAATACATTTAATTTATATTTACATTCGTATCTGTAAAAAGGAACTTTGAAGAGAATTTTTTTATATTGATCTATTTTGAATTCAGGTTCATCTTTTCTTTTTGAGGGACCCGTAACTGGCTGGATTTGTTTCCAGATTTCGTTCCGTTCCTTGTCAATGCCTAGAGTATTTTTTTATACAAGGCTCGTATTCCCCTCCTCAGGAAATAGACTCTTGGGGTGGTTTCGTTTCCCTCATAAAGTCAGCGACCCTTGCATGGGATCAGGTTTTTGTCTATTTATGTGTGCGTATTGAATAATATTTACCGATAAGTGTTTATGATGGCATTGACTTTCATAGATTACCTTTTTCAGTCGTCTTATTTCTCTTATTTTTATTTTGCGGGAAAGAAATGTCACTTAGAAGGAGAACGAGAATGCAGAAAGTAGAATATTTCGGGCATGTGGGATGGTAGAAGGGCAGACAAATGCGACACCTAGCCCCTAGTGGGCTGGTCCTCCTACCATGATCCACCGAACAACTGGAAATTGCTGGCAACCTCTCTCTCTCTCTCTCTCTCTCTCTCTCTCTCTCTCTCTCTCTCTCTCTCTCTCTCTCTCTCTCATTTGGATTTTTAACGTAGCTTTAACAATTTTTCAGTCATATCTCTACGATGTCGGCAGTGTGGCAGTTTATAGTGGTGTCTAGCACTGAGGCATCATTCCGCAGACATGTAGCATGATGTCCCTCCCAGTCACATTATCTTGACACTAGGCAGACTAGTCCTAACACTAACCTCTTAATGCTGACTGCCAAGCGAGGCAGCTGTTAATACCATGTTTTATAAGTCTTTGCTATGACACGGCCGGGGATCGAACCCACGACCTCCTTCTTCCGAGGCGGACGCTCTAACTACTAGGCAACCGGAGCGGTCAGGCAACCTTTCTCAAATACACACTTTCGCCGAGCCCGAGATTCGAGTCACACGGAGCGAGCGATGTGAGAATATTCAGTGATTTTAAAAGCTAGCATATTAGACCACTCGGGTACATGAACGTATTATTTTCCTTTTCTATTTGTTAATTGTTATTCAAAGTTTTTCTTTCCTCCACCTTCCTGGCGGGGAAGCCGTGCAGCTCCTATCTTAGGGCCCCGTTCTTCTACTGGAAGAGGTATGTCTGATTGCCCTTTCCGGGAATGCACCAACCCCCAACCATCATTCCCCGCCCCCTCTTCTGTGTTTCAGGCGGACATGATCACTCGGTATTAATTTACTAGGTTAATTGTCTGTCCTAGGACGGGAATAACAAAAAGTAAAAAATGTAAAATAAGTGAGATCAGCGACTTTAAAAGAATTTTGAACATACAAATACAAAATAAAGTTTTAAAAGAATTGTGATGCCGCCGCAAGTTTCGAACTCGCGAACTTTTGTTTGGCAGCCTGTACTCACAGAAAGAAAGACAAATGTGGGTGTTTATATATGACTAGATTAACTGCTCGTCCTAGGACGTGAATTAAAACAATGAATAAATAAATAAATAACTAAATAAATAAACTGGGTGAGAGAGTTTAAAAGAAGTTTGAAGATAAATATAAAAAAGTAATAAAAAAGTTATTGCGAATGCCGCCACTAGTTTCAAACTCGTGACCTCTTGTTTGGCAGCCGGAACTTATAGAAGACAAATATGGTTGTCTATGTATAAGTTTTATCTGGGTTTTTACCATGCCGTGTTTTTTTTCTTTCATGTGGGATAAGATACTCAAAGACATCTGATCATGATATCTATAATGCAATTTATTATTTCTTTGTATAGCTCTTTGCTATTTTTATCGTTTTGTATAGTAGTCTTTGTATCTGAAAGGTACCATACTGAGTTGTAATTTTTTCAGTTAATTTCTTTATCTCTTTATTTGTTTTGCTGCTCAATATCGAATGATTTTTTTGCGTATAAACTTTGTTTTACATAAAGTGGCATACTGGTAATATTTTTAAATATCTTCTAAATTCTATTTCTCCAGTTAGCCAAACATCATGTAGGTACATATATTTCATGCTCTGCATGGATGTTGACTTAATATTTGCCCAGGTTTTCATTAGGATTTTTTAATTCCATTTTATAATTTGTTTTTCTGCTAAAATCTTGGATTAAAAGTTTGTAAATATTGAAATATTTTTCCTCATTCCATATTTACTTGATCTTTCTATATTTAAGAATTATATGTTTAATATATCTCATTTTTCTTGGTGGCTCTATTAATTTGGTTATATTTTTGTTTCTGTGTATCCCAGACATTTGTTTCAACGTATAGGCAAAGAAATATATATTTTTTCACGCAGACTCCCTTTCATCCAGTTTTTTAAAAATCCTATTAAAAATATTTTCTAATTTATAATGTCTAAGATGTGGGATATTTAGTCATCTCTCCATCATTAGTTTATGAATATTCGCTGCGGAGGTAATGTAATGTCCCTCTTCATATGAACAGGATTACTTCTTTGTCAAAGGTATCTATCATACTGTCCTTTAAATCTACCTAGTTAAACATATGCCATATTTTAATATACATATGTCTGAACAACTTGCATTCGATCTATTATATTCAAATTTGCATGTGCCTACATTTGTAAGTTTGTTCGTAGTTTTTCTAAAATGTGTTGAATTTTTATACTCTTAGATCACACCCTCCCTACAAGTTACTCCAAAACCTTTTACACGTGTCGTTAAAAGTTCTGGTGCGAGTCCAGTGTGGTTCCCCTGCCAGTTACCTATTAACAAAATTTAATTTTTTGGCATGATTGAATTTAGATCATGTTGCTTTCCCAGTTTCCTTTTTCTAAACGTTTGAAGGGGCAGGCATCGGAAGTAAAACTGGTACAATTAGGAACATGCTGTACCATTTTCAGTTCCTTTATGAGGCTTGGGAGTTAAATTCCCTTTATACTTTTATTGTTATATATTATTATTCGGAGAGCTTCTATTGCTATTACATATAATATCATCGATAAGGAACAACCCTGTCTTGCTTAACGCTCTATATTAAATTTCATCGTGCGTATATAAGAAACTGTATCTATATAACTATACTCTATTCTGTCAAAGGCCTTTTCAATAGCTATAAGATCAAGGCCCTCTCCTCTCCTTTAGTTTCCAAAAATTCAAACGCTGTTTTTAAGGTTAGATTTTGTTCTGAATATAATGTTAATTATGTTTCCGATACATGTTTTAATTCTCTTAGCAAGGATCTTACTACGCATTTTATAGCCTGTATTTCAAAGCGATATCGATATCCTCTCCTTTCCCTTTATACATAAGTGTTTCTACCCCTTCTTTCATCTTGCACGTCATTTCATTATTTAATATAACATTAACAAATAATATCTTTAATATTGGAATTAAGAGATATTTTTGAAGGTAATATATAAATATGTCGTTAAGCCACCGGAACCAGTTGATTTGCCCTGTTAGAGTTGTTTGAATGCTGCAATTATTTCATTTGATATTATAATTTTTTCGCACTGAGACTTAGAGTCCTGGGGGATTTGCGAAAATGTTATATTCCCAGCGTATTCTTCTATCACCCACCTGTGATATATTTGCGTAATGTTTAGTTCTTTTTAAAAACTGTATATTTCTTCCATTATGTACGTTGGTTTAGTTTCGGAAACGTTATCTTTATTAAGTTTTTCCACATGCCTGCTTTTTTCTTTGCTTATTTCTTCCATCCCTCTTGCTTTACTATATAAATTGGAGAATTCTCCTGCCCTTATTTTGTGCCAGTTAATTTGTAATCTTACAAAGCTTCGTACTCTTTCCTCGCTCTTATTTTATCCTCTTCTATTTGTATTTAAATATTTATTATTGTATTGCATTCTCGTTGCCTTCCCAGTCTTATGATTTGTTTGACTTTACAATATGTTTTGGATATTGGTTTAATTTTCTTCTTACCCCCCCCCCCCCAACTCTTCCATTAGGTTGTAATATTCCCTATTTAAAAAAGTTTCTAACAGTACTATAATTATGACTTTGTATTCTGCGTCTTCTACAACTGAGTTGTTTAATTTCCATAAGTTCTGACCCAGTCTTGCCCAGCTTCACTCGGTATCAGGTAAATCGTAGCTAAATTAAAGGTCGAAAAATTCAGTTTTCTTGTATTTCTTTGAAGTTTTGATTCTATAATAAAAATGTGTATTTCAGGATGCCTGAAACGGATGCAATCAGTACACTTGCTGCTGGAAATAAAATTCAAAATTACGCTTGTTATTATGGTGTATTTTGTAGCAGCTAGCAAAACTGTATACGAATTGGACGGTGACGACCACGTGTGAAACTATCGAAGTCAGCCAAGTCAAACTTCAAAAGAAATTTTTTATTTATCATTAAATTTTTTAAAGATAGTATATATCCTTTGGGTCCTCCTCTTGCCACACAACTTTGGAAATAGTTCAGGAGTTTCTCAGTTTATCATCATGGATATAAAAAAAGTATGCTGTTTATCGATAGAAGATTTTTGCTTCTCTCGAGTGAATAACGGATATATTTCATTTTATGTGGGTGGAATATATCCGTTATTCACTCGATACAAGCCGATTTTACTTGTATGTTATACTCAAACGTTTTGGCTAGCAAAATGTATAACAAATTGAAGTAGAATCTTTCTTACTGGACAATGTCAGCTGATCACCATTTATTTTCTGCTGTTTTTCTCGATATTTGTATAGAAAATAGTAGTAGTAACAGAGCCGGCTTTAGGCCGATTGGACCGCGTTAGGAAATAAAATATATATATATATATATATATATATATATATATATATATATATATATATATATATATATATATATATAGAGAGAGAGAGAGAGAGAGAGAGAGAGAGAGAGAGTAATTCTAAATCGTTGGAAGAAATTTTAAGTTCAATTTAAAGTTAAAACTTGTTTAAAAGTTTATTTCCAAATGCCGTGCTAACAGGGGGCCACTAGCGTTAATCCAGGGGTCCCGACAACATGATACAAAATCGGGCCACGCGTTTGCTAAGGCCACTGCTGAGTATTAACATAGTTTTCTTTCCTAACTCAACGTTGAATACACATAATCAAAAAGAAAAATGAAAAGTAAGTTGCTGGATTCGAACCTGGTACACATGCGTGATATGTGGATATGCTTACCATTAAACTTAGAATATTACGAAAATGTCTATCGATCACGTTGGGACAAACACCATTTTAATTTGATTGGTTACTTGGTTGGATGGATTTTGATGTGGATGTGTGTATGTATAACACATTTTATTTGGCTCTACATGGCGGCCAGTATTTGTGGTGGAAGAAGAAACCTTGAAGCACCACAGACCCACAGGAAGCTACTGGCAAGCTTTCTCGTATGCCCACGTAAGTAGAGTCAAGATTCGAACCCATGCAGACTGATGTTAGTGTCAGTGATATAATAAAGGTGAGCACCTTGGATCACTCGGCCACCCGTGACTCCATTCATAATCGACTCCAGTGAATTATGAAAAAATATTTTAAATGGAAATTCCATCGATTCGCAGACTAGCGTATAATAAAAACATGTCATCTGAAATTCATGTACATAATGAATGCTATACACAGTTTTAAAAATATAAATAAAAAAACTATATCTTGTGTATTCTGGTTTGGGTGATAATGATCAGCTGATTCAATGCTATATGCATGTATGTTGTGCATGTACACTTCAGTCTGTACAGACCTGTGTAGTATGTAGGGTTGCAGATTTGTTTAGTATTTGGCAAATAAATGTTTAAATTTCACTGATACATATATTAAAGTGTATTCTTACTATTGTTGAAGTGGTAAAATTTAAAAAAGGAGCATGAATTAGACTGAAATAGACTGTATATACAGTTCTTTTTATGTATAAGACTGAAATAGACTGTATATACAGTTCTTTTTATGTATAAAATGACCTTAATGTATGTGCCCCGTTTTTGATCTGTGTACCTATGATTTCATTTTGTGAGACTAGCAAATTCATTTTTTCTTATTGTGACGTTTTCAGAGTTTCTGGTCAGTGTGCCCATGTTCTCGCACTTTTAATGACCCTCAAAGACTGGATCTTGGAAGGGTTTAAAGACATACCTGCACAACCATCATGCACAAGTTTGCCTCAGCAATGGGACAAACCAAGAGGTACCAAGATACAAGCTGAGTCAGTCTCGACTATGGTCATCGCTAAGCCAGGAAACAAACAGGAAGCGGAAGTCACCTACTGCATTATTTGAAGACAATAGGTAATAAAACGTTTTTACATTTGTTGTTTGTTGGTGCATATAAAACTCGTATAAGCAACATAAATGAATAAAGCTTGTAGATTTTTTTTTATATATTTATTTTTTAATAATTATACAAGGAGTAATCTTTCCTCCAGTCAAAAACATGATTGTGTCAATGCATTTAAGCAATTATAAACAATGCTGAATATACATTTTTTTGTGGTTTAATTATAGGAAGATACAACTGCATGAAACAGACATATCATTTCTACAAGGTCTAAATGGTTGTCCATTATCATATCTTGTGGCTTTTCCTGATCATACAATACAGACAGAACAGGATCCACAGATTATAGGCAGTCATCTAGGTTATCATGTAAGTTCTTGTTCTTTCTGCTTTATATCCATGTCTTGAATGAGTAATGGCATAAAGCCAGTAAAGAAACAGCAACAAAACAAAACCTGATTCATACATGCAAATAAACACAAGTAAAGTCTATTATCGATAAATTTAAACTTTTTGGCCCTTAAGATTGCACGTTCCACATGGACACGGTGTGTGGCAATTTTCTTAGTCAGTGCTACATCTGCTGCTGACATCTGACCTCCACCTCCACCTGGTGCAAATGGGGGTATTATGAGTTTTAGCCCAAGTTCTTCAATTTCATTTTGAATTAAAAAACCTTTATCTACCATCACCCCATCACCTCTTTTCAGTTTTCCACAGTCCAGTAACTGTTGCAATAATTGTAGCAAACCACACTGTGTAGTAATTTCTTTGTCTGAAATTGAGCCGATAAACAACATATATATAAAAATGAAAGATCCTCTTGGATCAATTCCAACAAGGCCTTTAAGGGTTGTTGCTGACTTGTAGTCAAAATAACACTGGCTCTTGACTTCTCAGGGCACTAGGCCTTTCCACTTTGAGTTCAGTACCATCTAAAATTACAATGGATGTTGAAAAGTGCTCCTTGAATTTCATTGGCATTTGTTGCAAAAACACTTCTCTGTCAGGCCAGATAGTACCTGATCTAAACCTGTAAAACATGTAGTTGATCCATCCTCGGAAAATGGCACCAACATCCTGTTGTGAAACTTTGAACAAATTGGCTAAATGTTTGAAGTCAAAATTCAAGCTTAACTTAATTAATGTCAGCAGCAGTTGATCTTCCAAAGGCATGTTCTGAATGCTGGTTATAGTCCTTGGGAAGCTAATAGGTATTTCAAATTCATCTGGCACAAGGAATTTGAAAATGTTCATAAATTGTTCATAAATAAATCCGGTATAGTATTTAAAGTTATCTTTCACATGGCTATCCCTCACTGTTGCTACTGTACATTTATTCAATGTTAGCTCCCTTAGACATGTTTTCTCTTGTTTTTGCTCCACTCTTGCACTTTCACGCCTCAGTTCATCATTAATAAGTACTTGCTGAGCAAGTTTCTCTGTCAATACTCTGTTCTGTGCAGCCAAAGCAAGGAGATCCAATGTTGATACACCTGAAAGTAGAAAGTTTACCTATTCAGATATTCTTTAATGTATAAGAAAATTTGTACAACCTAAATTTTCAATTTGCTTAGTCATTTTTAGCAGTTATTCAACTGTCCACTTTCAGATCCCATTAATAAAAGCTGTAGAAGTTCCAGGACAACAGCATACAGACTGCGGAGATCTGGACTTTCCCCCCCAAAAAATATTAATATACCTTCTTCTGTTTTGGAAAACACGACAAGTGGTCTAATCTAGCTTTGTCGGAGGAAGAAGCCATATCAAAAGAAAGAAACACAAGAGACCAGAATGTTTGTGACCAGTGGTACAAGGAGAGAGAAAGCAGAATAATTGCATCCAACTTTGGCAGATTTATGCTAAGAAAAGCATGTATGACAGATAAATTCTTAACTAGTATTTTTAAGCCAAAGCCATTTAAATCAGCTGCCACAAGTTATGGTATTTCAAGTGAAAAAGTGGCAAAAACTATGTACATGAAGCAGATAAATAATCATGTACATGATTGTGGATTCATTGTGAACCCATTATTTCAATTCTTGGGTGCATCACCAGATGGAAAAATATGTGAAGGTGGGCAGTCTGGAGTTCTGGAAGTGAAGTGTCCATTTTCTATACGGGACTGGACTATTGCAGATGCCTTCGAGTCGTATGAGAAGGACACACTATTTCTTGAGAAGAATGGATCAGAAATTGTACTGAAAAGGAATCATAAACACTGGTTTCAAGTGCAAGGCCAGTTGTTAGTCACTGGTGCAAAGTTTTGGGATTTTGTAACATAATCAAGACAGGACCTCCACATACAAAGGATTTTGACAGACAAAAAAACTGATGCAGGGTATTTTGGAGAAGTTGTCTTCTGCATTTACTTTTCATGTGTTTAAGAAATAAAACAAACATAAATAAATAACACATACCAAAATTATAGTTTTCATGTAAAGTGACATCTTTCTGCAGGCTGACATCATTCTCTTGCTTTGAATCATCAACAGCCAAATGTGTTTCTGCATTTTCTTCTGAACTGAAATAACAAGGGCTTTGCTTTGATTGGATTCAAATAAAGTGCTAAAATTCTGATTGTATTCTTTATTGTCATAATATGAATAATGGTAATATGGTAATGATGTTATTTAAAGAAAAGGTGACACGATGTCTTGAACTAATCTACCTAACAGGCCTCTTAAAAAGGAACACAGTTATAATAGTATGCATATAGACATAACTGTATACACACAGCAGAATGCATATAGATCTATTCACTTTATTTCCTTCCTCTCTCCCACCCACTGACACTCATCCAAACATATAAAGCCACATAGTTAATGAATATACACCAAAGAAAAGGGATCCTTGTTTATTGATCAAACTTGTCAAGAGGGTCAGACAGAGGAGCAGGTTAATACTGCTAAATCATTACTAGACTCCTTCAGTTCACAGTAGTCATCATAAACAGAACTATTTGACAAATTTAACATCAATAAGTTACTTTCTTTCTCTTTCATTTTCAAGTCAGCACTTTTGTTTAAGGTAATGTAATTTTTCCAACCCGCAGTTTGCATGTTTTGTATTTTTAAATGTATTTATTGCATATTTTGTATTTTACCTTCAGATATTTCTTTAAATTTTGCAATGTTTTTAGCTACAAATGTAGTAGGAGTTATCCCCTGATGAAATGTTCTTTTGGTTATACCTCTAATCTTACCAGCTTGCAAACACTCCTTGAGAATTTTATTTTGATTTGTTTTGAGTTGTTCAACTTTTGTACAGTGTTGTATACAATAGGCACCTGCTTTTAACTTCCAAATAAATGCCTGTGATACAGAAAATTAAATATAAAATTATACATAAAAGAATCAGTCAGAAATATGTATAATACATATTTAATATTTTTGTCATTATAATCTTTAATCTGATACCTACATTCCTTCATTTTTCATGAGCTGAAATGGTTATATTCTATTCTGTGGCTTATTTCCAGTAAAAGTAAAATTCCAAGACAGGATAGTGCCATTGTCAAGACCCCCCCCCCCAAAAAAAAAATGCCATGTCATTATAAAGACCAATGCATATGGATTGTATGTATGTTTGTTACAAGGCAATTGTGAGTCCGAAGATGAATAATATAAGGATCCTATTTTTCCACTGAACATATTTATTCACTTCAGTTGTCAATCAATCAGAGCAGGATTATTCCTTTGATAGGATCAAATGTTTTATCATTATTCCCTTATGTTTCCATTAGAACACAAATATATTTTCATGAAGATCAAAGTTTTCTTTGGACATGTTTATTCCTTCAGTTCTGAATCAGAAAACAAATATTCTCTTATAAGGATCAAATGCTCCATTGGATGTTTTGTTGCCTCTACTTTTTCCATCAGAACATGAATATTCATTTGTAAAGAATGTCATTTTAACAAATTTAACTAAACAATATAAATACAATATTCATATATGCATACCATGTTCTATAACAGCAACATATTTTAAACATGACATTAATAAGATATCTATCTTGGTTTCTTCCATCAGATTCCTACAACTGTTAAAAATTGGTATTGCCATATTTAGAGCCAATCAGATAAGTTATCAGCTGAACAGTAACCAATCAAATAGGTTATCAGCTGAACAGTAACCAATCAAATAGGTTATCAGCTGAACAATAGCCAATTAAATAAGTTATCAGCTGAACAGTAGCCAATTAAAAATGTCATCATCCCAAAAGTAGCCAATAAAATAAGTGAAATGAATAGTGGCCAATTAAAACAGTTGGAATTCAGCTATTCAAGGTTCAAGTCATATACTTCTGAAGATGGTGTACATTTTTTATCATATTGGTTTTCTTTATTATACCTGAAACTAAAGTATGGATTCAATTTAAAATTAAGCATTGTAATATTATAAACAGAAATTACCATTTTTGGATGAATGACAACCTTGACCTGGTTCCAGAGAAGCAATTATTTATTATTTTGCTTTGGTTTTGTGAGAGATTATCAATCCCATGACACTAATATTTTTCCTTGTTTGGAGAGATTGTCAATCCCATGACACTCATAATTTACCTTGTTTTGAGAGATTGTCAATCCCATGACACTCATATTTTACCTTGTTTTTGAGAGATTGTCAATCCCATGACACCCAGATTTTAAATTGATTTTGAGAGATTGTCAGTCCTATGACACCCATATTTTACCTTGTTTTTAAGAGATGGTTAGTCCTATGACAGTTACCTGCTTTTACCTTTTAATTTTTGCACTACATTCATGCTCTAATAATTTATTGGTCTTTTATTTTTTTTATGTTGCAATCAGTGTTTTCTTTCATTTTCTTCCTGTAATTTTTGCTAACTGTTGTAGACTGTTGTTACTTTTTTGATTATGTAGATAATGATATGTTCCTTTGTTGTGTTTTACCAGTATGGTGTTGAACTTATTGATTTAAAGGTCATTCATTTATAGCTTAAGGTCATTCATTTATAACTAAAGGTCATTTGTTCATAATTCATTTTATTATATAATACATATTAAGTGAATTACAGATACTTGTTACTGTTCTTTATTTTTCTTGTTTCTGTTTTAGTAACTTTCCATTTATTCCTTAATGTTATGCAGATTTTATACAGGAATATATTAAATGTTTGTAAAGGTTACAAGATAATAATGTTTAATATAAATATATTTATTATTGACTTAATCATTTATATGTTTTGAAGTTAAACTTGCAAGATTATTTATTTGTCACTGTGGCATTATAAAAAGGTCAGCAGATCTCATTCTTGAAGTTACTTATTCATTGTATTTGTTTCCATTAATGTTGTTTTCTGCTTGCTTATCAAATCCTGATATAGAAACCTGTTGTTTATTTGCCTTAGATATGAAGCATGGTGCATTGACCAGTCCTACATGATATTTTAACAGATCTCAAAGAGACTCAGCACGTCAAAAGGGAGCAAAATTCTATCACGTCGCTCATATATGACAGGTCCCAAAACTCCCACTTCACCAGGTGTTCAGGCGGTGCCTGCAACGCCAACCAGTCAGATGGCATTGATGAGTGGTACCTCCCGCTTTGACAGTGGACTTCTTGGTCGAAGTATTGCATCTCCCACACAAGAGGATGAAGAGGAGGACATTTCAGTAAACAAAAGTAGGTCCTAGTTACTTAAAGGTTAAAGGTTAAACAGACCAAAATTGTGTGTGATTAGGATTTGTAACGTAGCTTTAAACAATTTCAGTCATATTGCTACAATGTCTGCAGTGTGGCAGTTTAGAGTGATGCCTAACACTGGGGCATCATGCCTCAGACATGTAGCATGATGTCCCACCCAATCACATTATCCTGGCTCTAGGCCGACCAGTCCTAACACTAACCTCTTAATACTGAGCACCTAGCAAGGCATCTGTTAGTACCATTTTTTAAAAGTCTTTGGTATGATTCATCCGGTGTTCAAACACATGACCTCATGCATCCAAGGCTGATGCTCTAACCACTAGACCACCAGAGTGGTAGACCAAAATTGCGGAACTGGTTCAGGATAATTGAATTATCATAATACTTGATTTGTACATCTTGAATTCCTGGTTCAATTCTTTATGCTAGTATGTGCAGAAGTTTAAATTCATTATTCCATGGTCATCAGCTTTTTCCATAGTCTCTTAATATTTCCACTGCCTCATCAAAATACAGTATTTTTTAGATTGAAAGTTTTTGACATATAAAGTTTAAATGCTATTGATTTTGTTGTACATATATTTATAGAATTACTTTAGTATAAAGCTTAATGTAGTTCAGTGTAACTGAAAAAAGACTTATTATATTTCATTGAGGAATTCATGCAATCTGATATTTAGTACATGTATAGATTACTGTAGATATTCATGCATACTAATATTTAGTACATGTACTGTAGAAATTCATGTATGCTAATATTTAGTACATGTACTGTAGAAATTCATGTATGCTAATATTTAGTACATGTACTGTAGAAATTCATGCATACTAATATTTAGTACATGTACTGTAGATATTCATGCATACTAATATTTAGTTCTTGTACTGTAGAAATTCATGCATACTAATATTTAGTACGTGTACTGTAGAAATTCATGTATGCTAATATTTAGTACATGTACTGTAGAAATTCATGTATGCTAATATTTAGTACAGGTACTGTAGAAATTCATAAATACTAATATTTAGTACATGTACTGTAGATATTCATGCATACTAATATTTAATACATGTACTGTAGATATTCATGCATACTAATATTTAGTACATGTACTGTAGAAATTCATGTATGCTAATATTTAGTACAGGTACTGTAGAAATTCATGTATGCTAATATTTAGTACAGGTACTGTAGATATTCATGCATACTAATATTTAGTACATGTACTGTAGATATTCATGCATACTAATATTTAGTTCTTGTACTGCAGAAATTCATGCATACTAATATTTAGTACGTGTACTGTAGAAATTCTTAAATACTAATATTTAGTACATGTACTGTAAATATTCATGCATACTAATATTTAGTACATGTACTGTAGAAATTCATAAATACTAATATTTAGTACATGTACTGTAGAAATTCATGCATACTAATATTTAGTACATGTACTGTAGATATTCATGGATACTAATATTTACTACATGTAAAGTAAAGATTCATGCATACTAATATTTAGTACATGTACTGTAGAAATTCATGTATGCTAATATTTAGTACATGTACTGTAGATATTCATGCATACTAATATTTAGTACATGTACTGTAGATATTCATGCATATTAATACTTAGTACATGTATTGTAGAAATTCATAAATACTAATATTTAGTACATGTACTGTAGAAATTCATGCATACTAATATTTAGTACAGGTACTGTAGAAATTCATGCATTCTAATGTTTTGTACATGTATTGTAGAAATTCATGCATGCTAATATTTAATTGCATTTAGCTGTAAGATCAAAAGGAACTAACTCTTGCAAAATTAACAGAAAAAGAGATGATGACCATAATGTACACTAGTTTTTGAAGCGATTAAAAAAACCACTAATTGCATTTACAAAATTCTGTCTTATACTGCATGGAGCTGACTAGAACATAAAGGGCAATAATTCTAAAAGATGTTGAGAGAACAAAGTGACACGTTGGCGTATGCATGTTTAAACAATAACCATAATTTATACAAAGTTCCAAGGTGATCCATTGAAACCTGTGAGTCTCATTTTGTTCACAATATTCAGTGATACTATTCTGTCATGCTCCAGAACAAATTAATAAAGGGCAATAACTCTTGAAAATTGTAGGAGAATACATCTTGAGATGATGATTATAACATTTTCCAGATTTGATGATCCATTGAAATGTATAAACTGAGTTCTGACAATATGGTTCTACATTTCATTCATCTGCATGCCATAAAGATCATTAGAAACTCTTATAATAATCATGAGAAAACATTGATTTATTAGGATTAGGATGGACAACCTTCAGGTCATAACCACAGTAATAATGAGTTGTCATGACAATCCTTCAAAAATGCTAGACTATTTGCACTTATGAGTATGTCATTCACTGCATTAAGCTACAGACAAAGAGGGGCAATAACTCTACATACAATTATAGGCTATGTGATTTGTCAGTATATGCATCTTCAGGAGAGGACTCTTATATTTACAAAATTTCATGGTGACCTTAGATTTACAAAATTTGTGGGTCAGTTTATTTACCAAATTTCATGGCTATAATATTTACCAAATTTGTGGGTCATCTTATTTACCAAATGTGTTGGTTATTACGTTTACTAAATTTTGGGTCATTATATTTACCAAATTTCATGTTTATATTTACCAAATTTGTGGGTCATCTTATTTACCTAATTTGTGAGTCATTACGTTTACTAAATTTTGGGTCATTGTGTTTACCAAATTTCATGTTTATATTTACCAAATTGGTGAGTCATCTGATTTACCAAATTTGTGGGTCATTACATTTACCAAATTGTGGGTAACTGTCTGAACATTGACCAATCATACATTAGAATACTGAATCAGATGCTAAATTCTGAGTCATATTTCTGATGTTTTATTCATTAATGTTTGAGCACTGAACAGTCATGTCAGAATGATGATGTCTTCTCATTGGTCAATGTCTACAAAAATGACCAATCAGATATCACAATTCTGATGTCTTATAGATAAAGGTCTGAGTACTAACCAACCATACCTCAGAATACAGATGCTGAATCTGAGCACTGATCAATATATGTAGTCAGAATACTGACGTTTTATTGGCTGATTTCAACATTTTGATGTTTGGTTGGCTAATGTCTGAGCACTAATCAATCAGATGCCAGAATACTGATATTGTAAATAATAATCTCTTCATGAACATTAACCAGTATTATATTAGAAAACTGATGTCTTATTGGCTAATGCTTGAGTGCTGACCAATCAAACATCATAATTTTAATGCATGACTGTCAAATGCCAGAACTCTGACCAATCATATGTCACTATTTTTAACTGAGTCTGAGTTGATTATTTGACAGTGATTATTGTTTATAAAGTAGAAACCTCCTTTAAACTTAGAAAAGGAAGATAATAGGCCAGTACAATTAAAAAGAGGAAATTATTCCACATCTTAATAAGTAAAAATGTTAATTTGCTTATTGGTGTATTTTGCACTGAGTGTTTGGTCTGTCTAATTTCAAATATTACCTGACAATCACTCAGTAGTTTTAAAATTTGTGTTAAACATATTTTGTATAGGTATTTTCAAGTTTCTAGACGAATATTATGAGAGCTTGAAAAGAGAAGAGGAACAGACGGATGACAAGGAGAAAGAGGAAGCACCTGCATCACCACAGACTCAGGAGAAGAGAAAAAAAGGAAAAGAGGTAATTTGTGTTTATTTCCCTTGAGTGTTTGGTTTATTGCATGAAGGCATGTGTGGCATATTAATATACTGTACCTGGATATTTTTCATTTGTCTATGGGGCCCATCTACAGATTCTGCTGTTAAGCCTTGTTGAATACACTTGCTTTAGTTTAAATCAATTGAATTCCCTCTGAAACTTTCCTTGTTAGAATGTTCGAATTAAAATAGTATACTAGTCAGATGGCATTGTTTGACATTTTATTAATGAGAATAATTTCTAATGCAGATGATTTTCCCAAAATTAGACGTTGTGTTTCATATGTAGATAAAAGCCAGTGCATTTCAGACTTTGTATTTACATACATTTAAATATCTTTGTTTGGCTGATTATAGTCTTTTGGAAAAATTTTCATTTGATTAGCAATGTTCCTGGTTGTGTGTTAATTTCATGCATAAACTCTATCTACAATAATATCCTTAGTTTTATGATTTGGATCAAAATTTTTTTACAGTAGTACACAAAGTTTGATTTATTTGACCTTATCCTCCATGTATTCATATGAAAAACTTTTCAATTTCCAATTATACCTCTCCATCAATAACTCAAAACAATCAAAGGAAACTGTCTAGCACAAATGAAAGGAACCTATCAAAGACGGTGACAAAACGCTGTCAAGACAAGAAAAAGAAACTGTCCGTTTAGAGAATGGATAGAAACTGTCAAAGATAAATGATAAGAAACGGAAAGGCAAATGAACAGAAACTTTGAGAGACAAAGGAAGGAACCTGTCAAAGACAAAAGAAACTAAAGACAATGAAAGAAAACCATTAAAGACCAATGAAATGACACTGTCAAAGACAAAAGAAACTGTAAAGACAATGAAAGAAAACCATTAAAGACCAATGAAATGAAACTGTCAATGACAAAAGAAACTGTAAAGACAATGAAAGAAAACCATTAAAGACCAATGAAATGAAACTGTCAATGACAAAAGAAACTGTAAAGACAATGAAAACCATTAAAGACCAAATGAAATGAAACTGTCATTGAAAACTGAAAGGAAATTGTCAAAGACAAATAAAAGGAAACTGTCAAAGACAAATGAAAGGAAATTGTCAAAGATAACTTAAGAACATTGTCAAAGATGAATGAAAGGAAGCAGTCAGACTAAAAAAGGAAATTGTCAAAGGCAATGAAAGGAAACTGTCAAATATAAATTTATCAAAATTGTCAGAGATGAATGAAAGGAAACTGTCAAAGACACAACAAACTGACAAAGTTCATGCAAGCAAACTGTCAAAGACAAGTGAAAGGAACCTGTCAAAGATAAAGGAAAGGAACCTGTCAAAGATAAAGGAATGGAAACTGTCAAAGACAAATGAAAGTAAACTGTCAACCGAAAGATGAATTAAAGCAAATGCAAAGATTTAGAATGCATTAGATACCATCTGATGACTGGGGTTATTGAATTTAATCTGGCACAGAAATGTATAGTTCTCTGTTCTAAAGACATTGGATCTTAAGTCATCATACATAATAAAAGTGCAGAAAGAATGTATGAATATTGAAAATTGATATTAAAATGTATTTGCATCTTTTAAAACACAGAGCAGACAGAAAGCCAAAAAATGTAAATATCCACCACACAAAAAGCTTGGAATAATCAGTAAGTTGTTTATTCCATGGATATATCAATCTTTGGAAATTATAATAAAACCATACTCATTCTCAGACTCAGTCTAACCTCCAAACCTTGGCATTTGATTGGTGAATATTCCTAGTAGCCAATCAGACATTAGAAGATCTGTTATTGATCAGTACTCAATAGCCAATAAGAATCCAGAACTCAAACACTGTTCAATCTGACATCAGCACATTATGCAAATTTCATCACTATTATGGCTAACACATTATTGATATTTTCCTGTCCATTAGTATTAACTGGACCAGATTTTAATTAAGTACGGAATCACAATGTTGCAGGCTGTACGACATCCTTGGGCTTAATGGCACCTCTCATTTATTGCCACAACTTGGATAGCTCCAAAATGGCGGAGATGTGAAACTAATTTTCGCTATGTCCACTTGTGCCATTGCACACCATTAACACACCTAATTGGCTGTTAGGGTTGAGTGTGTGTTGGGTCTATTCCCACTCACCCAGGGTCCTCCATTCAGGTTGATGGTTACTTAATAGCAGCCCCTTGTCAAATTAGAATCTTGAAATTTACTCATTATTCAATATTTTGTATCTAAAACTGCAAACAAGATTTTGCTAATTTGGAGGAATGTAAGTATAATATAAATGTTTGATGCTTTTAGTCAGAAATTAGTTCTGGTCTTGCAGATTTTTGTTTGATTTATCAAGTCCAACCAGTTTTATATAGACTATCAGCCTTACCCTGTCAGTTAGGTTTTGTTGTTTCTATTTTGATCTTTGTTCCTACTGAGATGTTATTATTACTGTAGAATGTTATAGAGTTAGGCTTTTTCCACTGTTTAGAAGCCATCTTTACTTTGTAGTCTCTGTGTAAATTAAGACTACTTTTTCAGACATAAAGATGGAGAGGACAAAGAAAGAAACATATCAAAGAAGTCAAAGAAGTCATCCGAAGATACTGTAAGTTTCTAAATTATTTTCTAGGTACAGAAATCCCTTGTGTAGATAAAACCCAGCCTAAAACAAAATTTAATTCTGCTAAAAAAGAAAAATCTTTATAAAGTGAAGCAAATAAATATATTTTAATGGACAGGTATTGTCAAAAAGTGTTCCATTTCAAGTGCTGACTAACTTGTTTGCTGACTATGCTTTACGTATTAAACAGAGCATTGCATTTAATTATGATACAGTTTTTTTTCCACCATGGAATATAATGACTCAAGTTTTTTTTTCTTTTAAAAAAATATATTGTACAGAAATTAGCAGATGAATCAGCCATGGAAGAAAGGGTCAGGTCAGCCAGATACCTGAGAGTAGATGCGCACATGATTCGATCAAAGAGGTACGGCTTGCAAGCATTGATTTTACCCATGGTAATGTTGAGGAGATCAAATTGTTTCAAAGTATGCACAAAATTTCTCCACAATCCCAGAAGGGTTTGTATGGTAAGGTTGAGGAGGTCAAATTGTGCCATAGTGTATGCACAGAACTTCTCCACTATTCGGGAAGGGTTTGCGTGGTAAGGTCAAGGAGGTCAAATTGTGCCATGGCATGCACAAAACTTTGTAACATGTATGCTTACAAAATTGTAAAAATTACTCTCCTTATATATATTTGCTATGTTTTTATTTTAAAAAAGCTATCACATGTAAAATACAGGATAATAGATCATTTGCATATCGCTGATATTTTTTCATTCACAAAAATTTCGGATCTAATGAATGTTTTACAGCCAATGAGTTTGTTCCTTAATCTATTAGACACAAGTTAATTATTAGTCACAAGTTAATTATTAGACACAAATTAATTATTAATCACAAGTTAATTATTAGACATAAATTATTTATTAGATCCAAGTTAATTATTAGACTCAAATTAATTATGAAACACAAGTTGATTATCAGACTCGAGTTTATTATTAGACACAAGTTAATTATTAGACATAAGTTAGTTATTAGACACAAATTAATTATTAGACACAAGTTAGTTATTAGACTCAAGTTAATTATTAGACACAAACTAATTATTAGACACAAGTTGATTATCAGACTCGAGTTTATTATTAGACACAAGTTAATTATTAAACACAAGTTGATTATCAGACTAGAGTTTATTATTAGACACAAGTTAATTATTAGACACAAGTTGATTATCAGACTAGAGTTTATTATTAGACACAAGTTAATTATTAGACACAAGTTGATTATCAGACTAGAGTTTATTATTAGACACAAGTTAATTATTAGACACAAGTTGATTATCAGACTTGAGTTTATTATTTGACACAAATTAATTATTAGACTTAGGTTAATTATTAGACACAAGTTAATTATTCAACATAATTGCAATAATTGCTTCCATGACATGCAAATAAATATCTCTGCATGTATTATTCAGTACATATTGCTTCTATGACATGCCAATTATTTTCCCAGTTAGAATGAGTACCACAATCAGAGCACAACTCCCCGTTGCCATGTACCCTACACTGACTCTCCATTCAACCCAGAATCAAACACAAAATTTGTTCTCTGTGCTGCGTTTCACTGAGAAACTCCAGTGCAACATAATAATCTGGCCTTACCCATGTGTACATACCAGCATGATACTTATGCTCCTCTTTCTGACAATCGTATACTCATTATTCCCACTGTGAAAATAAAGTCAATGTTCTTTTGCATACCAGGGCCCAGCAATGTGAAATGAATTGCCCATTGAAATTAGACACAAAGACTAGTGATTAGTGATCCCATACAAGAGTGCTCATAAAACTCACCTTTTTCGATTCCAGAACAAACATAAAGACCTAATAATGTTTCCTTACCTTATATATTTTCTGAATTTTTTATGTTTTTCTAATTTCATGATGGTTTTTCTTGTATTTTTTATAGTCGTATCATTAAAGATGTTCTAAAGATTAGGTGGTATAAAAAGTCCACACATATATATATATATATATATATATATATATATATATATATATATATATATATATATATATATATATATATATATATATATATATATATTCAACTTTGAAGATGTGGATATTTTGCTGTATCAGCCTGCATTTATTACCTTGAGACACTTTTTCATCATTCATGACAGACTGACAATATTTTTAGCTCTCCAGCATTACGAGAATTCCAGGACTCTCTGCCAAGCAATTTACGCAGTTCCATGCCATCCGATATGAATCAAAAATTTTCTGAGGTACGGGAGGACAAAGCCCTTGCTGCATGACCAGTTAGACCATAAGGAAAGGTATATTTGACATCTCACTTAGAGGACAGTGCAATAAATTGTTGGCATACAATCTCACATTTTATTTTCCATTATACTAGAAATTATGTTTGTACCATACTATCTCAAACTAAGATGCCCTTTTCAGCCAGTTTCATATTTGAGAAGATCACCTGTAACACATGTATGTAGTATTTTAGATTTCAAGTTAATTAGCATGCCAACATTAAAGGTTTCAGCTTTCAGAGATAAACAAGTACCATTTTGGAGATAAACAAGTACTATTTTAGAGATAAACAAGTACAATTTTAGAGGTGCAGAAAATGACAAAGATACCTACCAGTATATAATTTATACATGCCATAGTTCTATGGAGCATCAAGAGTTCTTACTTTACCCGATTTTGGGGTTTCCATTTATCCATTGCTTACTGATCATGTAGGGGACCTTGAAAAGCCTTGAAAAGTGAATTGTTCACTAAAGGCCTTGAAAAGTGAATTGTTCACTAAATGCCTTGAAAAGTGAATTGTTCACTAAAGGCCTTGAAAACACCTTGAAAAGTGAATTGTTCACTAAAGGCCTTGAAAACACCTTGAAAAGTGAATTGTTTACTAAAGGCCTTGAAAACACCTTGAAAAGTGAATTGTTCACTAAAGACCTTGAAAACACCTTGAAAATTCAAAATACATGTCTATGTACCTTAAAAAGCCTTGATTTTCGTGAAACCAAAGAAATTAATAAATAGTTTTTGTTTTACAGAATTTAATATAAAGAAAACAGGCAAAACAACAAAAAGCTAACTATTGCTAAGTTTGTGGCCAATGTGCAGTTATACATTTTTGAACTTCCAATTATATGAAGCCTGGATGTAGAAGTAGTTTAAATTTAAATCATTCGCTTTTACATGGATGGCTGCCGATTCCTACTTTGGTGGCTATGTGAAGAACAGTATAAAGTTTCGATTATATTATCTATCTCAGAGAGCTTTGCAAAATGCATATTATGCCAGAAGGATATTGATTTGCATGCAGTCGGAGAGATTGCAACACAGTCCTATGCAGATGAAAAACAAAGCCTAATGGTGCTTAATACAACCAAAATAAGATTCCATCAGCATGAAATCATTTTTGATGAAAGAGATATGTCTGTGAACACAGAAATTCAAGTTTTTAAATAGAAACTGTACATAGTCTTAATTATGAAATTAGTTCAATCGGGTTCTATTTTGGGATTGAGTAGAAATAGCACAGACAATAATTGCAATGAACACGATAAACGTAAAAGTAAAAAAATTAAATACAGCTAAGCTGAGATAAATATTAGTATATCTAATATGAAATAGTTTAAAATATCCTTACACTATTTTTAAATAAACGACAATATAAAAATCAAATATAATTACTTTTATGTTTATGGGAATGAGTGAATATTTTGGGGAGCATTTTTTTAATAAAGTAGCTTTAACAAATGTTCAGTCATATCACTATGATGTCTGTAGTGAGGCAGTTTATAGTGATGTTTAGCACTGGGACATCATGCCACAGACATGTAGCATGATGTCCCACCCAGTCACATTATCCTGACACCAGGCCGACCAGTCCTAAGACTAACCTCTTAATGCTGAGTGCCAAGCAAGGCATCTGTCAGTTCCATTTTTGTAATTCGTTTTTATGACTCGGCCAGGGAATGATCCCATGATTTCCCACTTCTGTGGCCAGAAATTCTAATTGCTTCACCACCAGAGCAGTTGGGATGTTAGTGAAGAAGAAAAGAAGATGCTGAAAAAGACATTGAGAAAGTGACAGCTGTTGCTGATGACTATGTATTGAAAGCAAAGATCCGTAAGGGCATTTGAGGAAAAGGAGCAAATCGGTGAACATGGAGCTCTTAGAAAATTGCTTCATGACAAAGCTACAAGAGTGAAAAATTCATTCTAAAATATTTTAGATTTTGTAAATAGTGTAGTGCAGAGAGGTTTAAAAAAAACTTTGTTAAGTGACTATACATCATTCTAATGCCCAGATGTAGGATGTTTAGTGTTAATGGTAAGGGTATTAATGATCATACTGTTGACTTAATGTTTTATTTTTGTTTGATTTAAAAATAAATTTGCAATAAATGTTCATCAAATGCTAAGTATTAACCTGTATTTACATACAGTTTCATGTATATATAATTTAAAACAATAAAATAATGCACCTTGAAAAACGTGATATTGAACCTTGAAATTCCTAATTTCTTTGGAAAGAATATGCTACGTACCAACCCTGTGAATAGTGAAAACAATATACCATTAATGTTATCAGTCATCACAGTACCATGATACTTAACTACCAATACTTCACTGACTGGTCAGCAACTTAAGCACTCTATTATCTCAAGTTTATTGCAAGGATATTTTAAGATTACATCTGATTAAGACTTCCTCACAACCCCACCATAGTTATATTATCTTAGCTTTTATAGCAGGGATAATAGATTAATATTTCCTTGCCTCTGTTTAAGCCCTATCATAGCTTTTATTAACACAACTCAACTGTAAGGATAATTAAGATTACAGCTGATTAAGATTTCCTTGTCTTGGAATAAATCCTACAATAATTCTATTATCTTAGCTTTACTGCAAGGATAATTAAGATTACAGCTGATTAAGACTTTCTTGTTTTGTCTGAAATCCCACCATATTTCTATTATCATTGCTTATGATGAATAAATGAACAAGTGGAGACTATTTATTGCTTTTGCTTCTAGTGGAAAAAAAATAATAAAAACATGACATTTAATAAAAGTACAATTTAAATCTGGTGTTCCATAAGGCCAACAACGTTTTAGCAATCAAACATAATTTCATCAGGTTTTCATCAAAAGGCAGATGAAAAGGTAAGGTTCTCTTGGGACTCTTTTTGCACTTTATATATCTGATGCTTCGACTTATCTTTTTATATTAATTTGATATTTGCAGGCAGAGAATGCCAGTTTGCCTTACCAAGTTCAAGGCTCTTGTATTGGCCACAGCAGGAAGTAGTTTTCATCGAGCTGTAACAGCCATGCGTAGTGACAGCGCTAGGATGTTACGCCAGCCTCGGGATCAAAGGAAGAAATCTCAGATGAAAGGAAATTGGTAAAGTTTAACATGTTCAGGTGTTCGGATCTACTGCTGTAGTAACAAATTTTTTTTACATTTAAATTTTTTTAATACATTTTTTAATTCAAAGATACATAATTGATACATACGTACACTTAACCAAAGTGCATGTCAATATGTGTTGCTTCATACATGATTACATTAGACCAAAATGCATTATTGTTGATATATATATTGGTTCAGACATAACAACAAAAGTCCATATTCGTATGTGTTAATTCATATATGCATTCAGAAATGTATGTAAACTATCATACAATCTCACCTACACTGTCATGGAGCAGTCCAAGCACTTAATCATTTTGTGTGAGATTTGGGAGGATATAGACATTAGAATAATAGTTTACTTCTGGTGTATATTAGGTATTTTATTTGGCAAGCTGGTAGAATTGAGACAAACATTTCCGCTTTGCTTCCAATGTATACATTTTAGATGATTTGTCACAAAGTACCTGCTTGTTAAGGGTTACCATGTAATTTGTTTTGTCAGTGTTTTCTTTCAAATACAGTTAGCTTTTCATTTGGTACAGTATTCATTTTTGGTAGCTATTATTATTATTTACTCAAATATGTTAAGACTCAAAAGTCTTAAATAAGCCAAATGAAGCAAAACCATAAAGTATTGTAATATGCACAAATATTTTAATTCTTTACATGATAGAGTGAAAGTTGTATAAGACAGTAATCTAAATGTCCAATCACAAATGTTGAGTATTCCTAATGAATTCCAGTCTTGCATGTGCTAATGTACCAACATTCTTGATGTATTACAAGGGTCAGTACTGCAGTAATTCTAATGAATTCCAGTCTTGCATGTGCTAATGTACCAACATTCATGATGTATTACAAGGGTCAGTACTGCAGTAATTCTAATGAATTCCAGTCTTGCATGTGCTAATGTACCAACATTCATGATGTATTACAAGGGTCAGTACTGCAGTAATTCTAATGAATTCCAGTCTTGCATGTGCTAATGTACCAACATTCATGATGTATTACAAGGGTCAGTACTGCAGTAATTCTAATGAATTCCAGTCTTGCATGTGCTAATGTACCAACATTCTTGATGTATTACAAGGGTCAGTACTGCAGTAATTCTAATGAATTCCAGTCTTGCATGTGCTAATGTACCAACATTCATGATGTATTACAAGGGTCAGTACTGCAGTAATTCTAATGAATTCCAGTCTTGCATGTGCTAATGTACCAACATTCTTGATGTATTACAAGGGTTAGTACTGCAGTAATTCTAATGAATTCCAGTCTTGCATGTGCTAATGTACCAACATTCTTGATGTATTACAAGGGTCAGTATTGCAGTAATTCTAATGAATTCCAGTCTTGCATGTGCTAATGTACCAACATTCATGATGTATTACAAGGGTCAGTACTGCAGTAATTCTAATGAATTCCAGTCTTGCATGTGCTAATGTACCAACATTCATGATGTATTACAAGGGTCAGTACTGCAGTAATTCTAATGAATTCCAGTCTTGCATGTGCTAATGTACCAACATTCATGATGTATTACAAGGGTCAGTACTGCAGTAATTCTAATGAATTCCAGTCTTGCATGTGCTAATGTACCAACATTCTTGATGTATTACAAGGGTCAGTACTGCAGTAATTCTAATGAATTCCAGTCTTGCATGTGCTAATGTACCAACATTCTTGATGTATTACAAGGGTCAGTACTGCAGTAATTCTAATGAATTCCAGTCTTGCATGTGCTAATGTACCAACATTCTTGATGTATTACAAGGGTCAGTACTGCAGTAATTCTAATGAATTCCAGTCTTGCATGTGCTAATGTACCAACATTCATGATGTATTACAAGGGTCAGTACTGCAGTAATTCTAATGAATTCCAGTCTTGCATGTGCTAATGTACCAACATTCATGATGTATTACGAATGTCAGTACTGCAGTAATTCTAATGAATTCCAGTCTTGCATGTGCTAATGTACCAACATTCTTGATGTATTACAAGGGTCAGTACTGCAGTAATTCTAATGAATTCCAGTCTTGCATGTGCTAATGTACCAACATTCTTGATGTATTACAAGGGTCAGTATTGCAGTAATTCTAATGAATTCCAGTCTTGCATGTGCTAATGTACCAACATTCTTGATGTATTACAAGGGTCAGTACTGCAGTAATTCTAATGAATTCCAGTCTTGCATGTGCTAATGTACCAACATTCATGATGTATTACAAGGGTCAGTACTGCAGTAATTCTAATGAATTCCAGTCTTGCATGTGCTAATGTACCAACATTCTTGATGTATTACAAGGGTCAGTACTGCAGTAATTCTAATGAATTCCAGTCTTGCATGTGCTAATGTACCAACATTCTTGATGTATTACAAGGGTCAGTACTGCAGTAATTCTAATGAATTCCAGTCTTGCATGTGCTAATGTACCAACATTCATGATGTATTACAAGGGTCAGTACTGCAGTAATTCTAATGAATTCCAGTCTTGCATGTGCTAATGTACCAACATTCTTGATGTATTACAAGGGTCAGTACTGCAGTAATCCTAATGAATTCCAGTCTTGCATGTGCTAATGTACCAACATTCTTGATGTATTACAAGGGTCAGTACTGCAGTAATTCTAATGAATTCCAGTCTTGCATGTGCTAATGTACCAACATTCTTGATGTATTACAAGGGTCAGTACTGCAGTAATTCTAATGAATTCCAGTCTTGCATGTGCTAATGTACCAACATTCATGATGTATTACAAGGGTCAGTACTGCAGTAATTCTAATGAATTCCAGTCTTGCATGTGCTAATGTACCAACATTCTTGATGTATTACAAGGGTCAGTACTGCAGTAATTCTAATGAATTCCAGTCTTGCATGTGCTAATGTACCAACATTCATGATGTATTACAAGGGTCAGTACTGAAGTAATTCTAATGAATTCCAGTCTTGCATGTGCTAATGTACCAACATTCATGATGTATTACAAGGGTCAGTACTGCAGTAATTCTAATGAATTCCAGTCTTGCATGTGCTAATGTACCAACATTCTTGATGTATTACAAGGGTCAGTACTGCAGTAATTCTAATGAATTCCAGTCTTGCATGTGCTAATGTACCAACATTCTTGATGTATTACAAGGGTCAGTACTGCAGTAATTCTAATGAATGATTTAAATAATGATTCCTCTCAAATTATGACAACTGCTCCTCTATCCTAAGTGGTTAGAGCATCCACCTCAGATGCAGGAGGTCATGGGTTCAAACCCTGGCTGAGTTATATCACGACTTATGAAAATGGTATTGTCAGCTGCCTTACTTGCTGCTCAGTATTAAGAGGTCAGTGTTAGGACTGGACGTCCTGATGCCAGCATAATGTGACAGGGTCAAGCATCATGCTACCTATGTGCAAGACATCACTATAAACTGCCACACTGCAGACATCACAGCAATATGACTGAAATTATTAAATCTACATTAAACATATAATAATAAACCACAAAGCTATTGCAAATTAGATCTGAATACTATTAACGGTGATTCTATTAGACTGACTGTAAAAAGATACAAAATATTTTTTGTTTATTAGAACCTTATACAAAGAGCTCAGACACAATACGAAATACCAGGATGTGGGTCACAAATTCACTTCCAGAACTTTCTATGGTCAAAAAGCCATGTCAACATGTTTACAGTTATCTTAAAGCACAAGACACAATGAAGGACAAAAGTTAGCTGTCTAAATATTTTTGTTATAAATGAGCAGTAACTTAAACTACATCCTACAATTGTCATTGGTAAATTTTAAGCACACAATATAGATAAACTTAACAATGAATATTACATATATATTGATCAAACTATACAGGAAAACAAATATCAGCCAATCATGAAGGTCCATCAATAATTATTTATCCAACACATATCATATATAATTATCATAGAAGCTATAAAAAATAGCAGTAATGTTAGAATTTGCTTTTATGTTTGCAGGTATACAGATATTGTAGAAAATATCCCTGAAGAGATACAACAGGATTGGCAATACCAGAAAATTCTGAAAAAGTTAGGCAAATTTGGATTGGTATGTTGTTTTAGAGTACAGCACCATCATTTTCTGTGTGTCCCTGCTCCTCAAGCCAGAAAGAACTTGTTCATTGGGCAGAATATTATCAGGACAGCATATATATATATATATATATATATATATATATATATATATATATATATATATATATATATATATATATATATATATATATATATATATAATGTGATTCTGCCAATCATGTGTTTTCACCAGCTATAATATTTTTGTATATCTAACAGTAATCTTGCAATATGTTTGGATTTTGTATCAGGAAATATTAGGTTCTGCTGTGTGTCACCCACTCATCAACAGATTTTGAGCATAAATAGTGGAATTTTAACTTATTAATTTGAAGAATCTCTCAGTTCATTCTGTACAGTCTCTCAGTTCAATCTCTACAATCTCTCAGTTCACTCTCTACAATCTCTCACTTCACTCTCTACAATCTCTCAGTTCAATCTCTGCAATCTCTCAGTTCACTCTCTACAATCTCTCAGTTCACTCTCTACAATCTCTCAGTTCAATCTCTACAATCTCTCAGTTCACTCTCTGCAATCTCTCAGTTCACTCTCTGCAATCTCTCAGTTCACTCTCTACAATCTCTCAGTTCACTCTCTACAATCTCTCAGTTCACTCTCTACAATCTCTCAGTTCAATTTCTGCAATCTCTCAGTTCAATTTCTGCAATCTCTTAGTTCACTCTCTGCAATCTCTCAGTTCACTCTCTACAATCTCTCAGTTCACTCTCTACAATCTCTCATTTGCTTATCTGTCCCATTTCTGGCAGATGCATATTTTACATGATCAATCTGTGGCATGTTTGTACTGTGGATGAATGTTAAATAATTACCATTGCTGGTTCTTGGGAATTGTTTCAAAAGTGACAAAAGTGGACAGTTGTTATTGATAAAAGGGGACAGCTGTTATGAATAAAAGTGACTACAGACACACCTCAGAATAAAACAGATACCTTTAATTAGGTAATTTCAATTCCTGTACGAAAAATAGCAAAGTTGTTTGCTTTACATAAGTGGACATAGAGATTAGAAAAAATAAAAAGAGAAAAACTATCACTATAAGGTTAGTAATACCAAACATTGTAGGAAAAAAAATATGAAATGTCATGTTCAATGACTGGAGACTGTACTTGACTTGTGTGACATTCTTCCACTGTGTACTGGGTGATTCTCAAGTCTTTGAACTTCATTTCTTGAACAAAAATATAGGATCCAACATGACTGGTGAAAATTGATAATGTATTTCACATGAAACCAATAAAAATATAGGATCCAACGTGACTGGTGAAAACTGATGATGTATTTCACATGAAACCAATAAAAATATAGGATCCAACATGACTGGTGAAAACTGATGATGTATTTCACATGAAACCAATAAAAAGATAGGATCCAACATGATTGGTGTAAACTGATGATGTATTTCACATGAAACCAATAAAAATATAGGAGCCAACATGACTGGTGAAAACTGATGATGTATTTCACATGAAACCAATAAAAATATAGGATCCAACATGACTGGTGAAAACTGATGATGTATTTCACACGAAACCAATAAAAATATAGGATCCAACGTGACTGGTGAAAATTGATGATGTATTTCACATGAAACCAATAAAAATATAGGATCCAATGTGACTGGTGAAAACTGATGATGTATTTCACATGAAACCAATATGAGTACCCTCACCCTCCATTTTTTTCACTTGTGTATTATAACACTTTCATCTTCAAACCAAACAAAGCATACAGCACATGCGGCTGATATATATATATATATATATATATATATATATATATATATATATATATATATATATATATATATAGTAAAGCCTGTCTTTTTATTGTTATTGTAGGGTTTAACGCCATTTTTTAGCACATGATAGGCTGTACATGGCGGCCAGTATTATTGGTGGAGGAAAAACCAGGGAAAACCCCCAGAAAGAACCAACAACCCACGAGAAGCTACTGGCAAGCTTTCTCACATAACTACATTAGCTGAATCTTAGACTTGAACCCACGCAGACAGAGGTGAGATGGCAGTGATCCGTAACAGACAGCACTTTAGACCACTTGGCCACTCGGGGCTCCTGAAGCCTGTCTTGAGGGAGTGGCCATGACAGAGTTAATATGTTCATTTCATTGATGAATTAGGCCTTTGGATGTTGTCTCTATATAAATTTATTATGTTACAGAATTAGTTGTATATGTATATACCTGATGAAAAAAAATCACTACAGTTTATCACTGATAACATTATTACATTCAACAAAAATAAGACAAATTATGAACGTTATTGCATGTACATGTAATGTGAATGTTTTAAGATAGATGCACAGCTGTGTTGCTATAAAAAATTTGAAATATAAAATTACTGATGAATGCAAGCAATATTTTTTTATGAATAAAAATACAGTGAATGTAAAATGATTTTGGTGTTTTCCATCTTACATGGCATTGAAGTTTGACCATGGAAACTGGTCCTTTGCACACAAATTCATCATAAAAGGCTACCTGTCTTGAAAGACTACAAATGTTCTGTCAGAAGGGGTTCTCTCTCTCTCTCTCTCTCTCTCTCTCTCTCTCTCTCTCTCTCTCTCTCTCTCTCTCTCTCATATATATATATATATATATATATATATATATATATATATATATATATTAGACAGTTTGAATAGAAAGATGTTTACATAGCTAATGCACACATTCCTTGGACAGCATTTTGGAATATATCTACTTCCAGACAATTTTATGTTGAAAATATATTTGTTTAAATAAAGATTCAAGTCATAAACTTCCTCTATTTTATCATTTGATAGTAACATTTATTTCAAGCAGTGAGTTACTAAGAATTTAATGTTAAAACTAAAAAAAATAATATTTTAACCCTGTTTTTAATATTTTCTAGTTTTTGAGCAACAAATTTTGTCTAATAGTCTTTAAATAATGCTTTTTAAAAAATCTTTTAACATTTTACATTTCATGTATTTGTTAAACAATTCTAAATGTAGAAATGTTTACATGGGGCTTGTATTAGCCAAAACCAGAAAAAGGAATCTAATGGACTTGCATTGTTTTTGAAACAAGGATAAAACAGAATTATCATATCTTGTCATTCAGGTGGAGGGTTCAGGAAAACACAGTATATACAAGTTTATGAAGGTCCTGCAAACTCTTCGAGAGTGGGAAATTTGCAGCCCTGATGTCACCGCAGCCATTGAATTCTGTCGTGAGAGAATCGTTGAAATGACTATTGAGGAATATGAAGAGTGGTTCCAACAACGATTTCCCAAAGTGACACGCCCACAGACAGCTCCTCCTACAGTAAAGACTGACAAAGGAAAAGAAAAATATGAAGGTGCAATGGATTCAAGACCCAGAGCTGTTCAGTCTGCTTTTGTACGGCGGACTCAGAAATAAAGAAATTTATTTTCTTAATTCATGACAGAGGATTCAGAAATAAAAAAATTTATTTTCCTAATTCATGATACTAGTGTTTCTATTGCAAATGATTTAGCATAATTAGACTGCCAGGGAAAGATTTTTCAGTGTTTCTAATTTAGAAAACTGTTTTGGAATGCTTTACATGCAGTTTGCTTTTCTCTTTTTAACTATACATGGCTATTTCCTGCATAAATCTGTTCTTACTGATTTTACTAGTTGATTTTCTATTGTTACATTTAATTCTTGAAGTGCACAATTAAGAGATGATCAAATTGTGCAACTCAAGAGTACATTTTGTATGTCAGAGGTACGGAAAGAACGTTCATTTTTCAGTAAACCTAATCATTGGAATAGGAAGTTGTGTGATCTTTTGGTCACATGTTTGTTTTACACGGTTGTTGTCACCATCACCACTTTTGCTTGTGTTCAAAATGTATTACACTGTCCAAATGACTTATCAATATATTGACATTGGTGTAGGCCATTTTGGCAGTCTAATAAACAATCTATTGACATTGTCCATCACACCATTCAAATGGCTAAATCAATATATTGACATTGTCCAATACACTGTCCAAATGGCTTATATCAGTATTTTGACATCATCCATTACTGTCCAAATGGCTTATATCAGTATATTGACATTGTCCAATACACTGTCCAAATGGCTTATATCAATATGTTAACATTGTCCAATACACTGTCCAAATGGCTTATATCAGTATATTGACATTGTCCAATACACTGTCCAAATGGCTTATATCAATATGTTAACATTCCCCAATACACTGTCCAAATGGCTTATATCAGTATATTGACATTGTCCAATACACTGTTCAAATGGCTTATATCAATATGTTAACATTGTCCAATACACTGTCCAAATCACTTACAACAATGTGTTAACATTAAACAGCAGATCATGATTATTTTCATGCTGTTTTATCTGCCATAGTTGTGATAAATAATCAATTAAAATTCAGTGTAAACACTGATCTGTCTGTATTTTATACAGTGACATATCAGGGTCTGTTTTATATATAGTTGCACTTATTATAACTGAGTATATATTGTAGTCAGCAAAAATCTCTTGTATCAGAAAGTCTTGAGAATTGACTGGTTCTTTATCATCCTTTCTAGAACCTATTTTACTTTTTTCTAATGTAATGTCCTAGATATTTGTTTAGCCAAATAAATGTTTTTTTAATTTGAAATTAGTCTCGGAATAAGACAGTGTGAGTGTTCTGAGTTCAGTAAGATTTGTTTCTTACAAGCCAAGTAAGCATATGCTGCTGGTCTGCATCATCTGTCATCATCTATCATGCATCATCTGTCATGCATCATCTATCATGCATCATCTATCATGCATCATCTGTCATGCATCATCTGTCATGCATCATCTGTCATGCATCATCTATCATGCATCATCTATCATGCATCATCTATCATGCATCATCTGTCATGCATCATCTGTCATGCATCATCTATCATGCATCATCTATCATGCATCATCTATCATGCATCATCTGTCATGCATCATCTGTCATGCATCATCTGCCATCATCTATCATGCATCATCTGCCATGCATCATCTGCCATCATCTATCATGCATCATCTATCATGCATCATCTGTCATGCATCATCTGTCATGCATCATCTGCCATCATCTATCATGCATCATCTATCATGCATCATCTATCATGCATCACCTATCATGCATCATCTATCATGCATCATCTATCATGCATCATCTGCCATCATCTATCATGCATCATCTATCATGCATCATCTATCATGCATCATCTGTCATGCATCATGTGCCATGCATCATCTGTCATGCATCATCTATCATGCATCATCTGTCATGCATCATCTGCCATGCATCATCTGTCATGCATCATCTATCATGCATCATCTGTCATGCATCATCTGCCATGCATCATCTGTTATGCATCATCTATCATGCATCATCTATCATGCATCATCTATCATGCATCATCTGTCATGCATCATCTGCCATGCATCATCTGCCATCATCTGTCATGCAGCATCTGTCATGCATCATCTGCCATGCATCATCTGCCATCATCTATCGTGCATCATCTGTCATGCATCATCTATCATGCATCATCTGCCATGCATCATCTGTCATGCATCATCTGCCATGCATCATCTGCCATCATCTATTGTGCATCATCTGTCATGCATTATATATCATGCATCATCTGCCATGCATCATCTGTCATGCATCATCTGCCATGCATTATCTGCCATCATCTATTGTGCATCATCTGCCATGCATCATCTATCATGCATCATCTGCCATGCATTATCTATCATGCATCATCTATCATGCATTATCTATCATGCATCATCTATCATGCATCATCTATCATACATCATCTATCATGCATTATCTATCATGCATCATCTGCCATGCATCATCTATCATGCATCATCTATCATGCATCATCTATCATGCATCATCTATCATGCATCATCTATCATGCATCATCTATCATGCATCATCTGCCATCATCTATCATGCATCATCTATCATGCATCATCTATCATGCATCATCTGTCATGCATCATCTGCCATGCATCATCTGTCATGCATCATCTGTCATGCATCATCTGTCATGCATCATCTGCCATGCATCATCTGTCATGCATCATCTATCATGCATCATCTGTCATGCATCATCTGCCATGCATCATCTGTCATGCATCATCTATCATGCATCATCTATCATGCATCATCTATCATGCATTATCTGCCATCATCTATTGTGCATCATCTGCCATGCATCATCTATCATGCATCATCTGCCATGCATTATCTATCATGCATCATCTATCATGCATTATCTATCATGCATCATCTATCATGCATCATCTATCATGCATCATCTATCATGCATTATCTATCATGCATCATCTGCCATGCATCATCTATCATGCATCATCTATCATGCATCATCTATCATGCATCATCTATCATGCATCATCTGCCATCATCTATCATGCATCATCTATCAAGCATCATCTATCATGCATCATCTGTCATGCATCATCTGCCATGCATCATCTGCCATCATCTGTCATGCAGCATCTGTCATGCATCATCTGCCATGCATCATCTGCCATCATCTATCGTGCATCATCTGTCATGCATCATCTATCATGCATCATCTGCCATGCATCATCTGTCATGCATCATCTGCCATGCATCATCTGCCATCATCTATTGTGCATCATCTGTCATGCATTATATATCATGCATCATCTGCCATGCATCATCTGTCATGCATCATCTGCCATGCATTATCTGCCATCATCTATTGTGCATCATCTGCCATGCATCATCTATCATGCATCATCTGCCATGCATTATCTATCATGCATCATCTATCATGCATTATCTATCATGCATCATCTATCATGCATCATCTATCATGCATCATCTATCATGCATTATCTATCATGCATCATCTGCCATGCATCATCTATCATGCATCATCTATCATGCATCATCTATCATGCATCATCTATCATGCATCATCTGCCATCATCTATCATGCATCATCTATCATGCATCATCTATCATGCATCATCTGTCATGCATCATCTGTCATGCATCATCTGCCATGCATCATCTGTCATGCATCATCTATCATGCATCATCTGTCATGCATCATCTGCCATGCATCATCTGTCATGCATCATCTATCATGCATCATCTGTCATGCATCATCTGCCATGCATCATCTGTCATGCATCATCTATCATGCATCATCTATCATGCATCATCTATCATGCATTATCTGCCATCATCTATTGTGCATCATCTGCCATGCATCATCTATCATGCATCATCTGCCATGCATTATCTATCATGCATCATCTATCATGCATTATCTATCATGCATCATCTATCATGCATCATCTATCATGCATCATCTATCATGCATTATCTATCATGCATCATCTGCCATGCATCATCTATCATGCATCATCTATCATGCATCATCTATCATGCATCATCTATCATGCATCATCTATCATGCATCATCTGCCATCATCTATCATGCATCATCTATCATGCATCATCTATCATGCATCATCTGTCATGCATCATCTGCCATGCATCATCTGTCATGCATCATCTATCATGCATCATCTATCATGCATCATCTGTCATGCATCATCTGTCATGCATCATCTATCATGCATCATCTGTCATGCATCATCTGCCATGCATCATCTGTCATGCATCATCTATCATGCATCATCTATCATGCATCATCTATCATGCATCATCTGTCATGCATCATCTGCCATGCATCATCTGCCATCATCTGTCATGCATCATCTGTCATGCATCATCTATCATGCATCATCTATCATGCATCATCTATCATGCATCATCTATCATGCATCATCTATCATGCATCATCTGTCATGCATCATCTGCCATGCATCATCTGCCATCATCTATCATGCATCATCTATCATGCATCATCTATCATGCATCATCTATCATGCATCATCTATCATGCATCATCTATCATGCATCATCTGCCATCATCTATCATGCATCATCTATCATGCATCATCTATCATGCATCATCTATCATGCATCATCTGCCATCATCTATCATGCATCATCTATCATGCATCATCTATCATGCATCATCTATCATGCATCATCTATCATGCATCATCTGCCATCATCTATCATGCATCATCTATCATGTATCATCTATCATGCATCATCTGCCATCATCTATCATGCATCATCTATCATGCATCATCTATCATGCATCATCTATCATGCATCATCTATCATGCATCATCTGCCATCATCTATCATGCATCATCTATCATGCATCATCTATCATGCATCATCTATCATGCATCATCTATCATGCATCATCTGCCATGCATCATCTATCATGCATCATCTGCCATGCATTATCTATCATGCATCATCTATCATGCATTATCTATCATGCATCATCTATCATGCATCATCTATCATGCATCATCTATCATGCATTATCTATCATGCATCATCTGCCATGCATCATCTATCATGCATCATCTATCATGCATCATCTATCATGCATCATCTATCATGCATCATCTATCATGCATCATCTGCCATCATCTATCATGCATCATCTATCATGCATCATCTATCATGCATCATCTGTCATGCATCATCTGCCATGCATCATCTATCATGCATCATCTATCATGCATCATCTGTCATGCGTCATCTGCCATGCATCATCTGTCATGCATCATCTGTCATGCATCATCTGTCATGCATCATCTGCCATGCATCATCTGTCATGCATCATCTATCATGCATCATCTATCATGCATCATCTATCATGCATCATCTATCATGCATCATCTGTCATGCATCATCTGCAATGCATCATCTGCCATCATCTGTCATGCATCATCTGTCATGCATCATCTATCATGCATCATCTATCATGCATCATCTATCATGCATCATCTATCATGCATCATCTATCATGCATCATCTGTCATGCATCATCTGCCATGCATCATCTGCCATCATCTATCATGCATCATCTATCATGCATCATCTATCATGCATCATCTATCATGCATCATCTATCATGCATCATCTATCATGCATCATCTGCCATCATCTATCATGCATCATCTATCATGCATCATCTATCATGCATCATCTGTCATGCATCATGTGCCATGCATCATCTGTCATGCATCATCTATCATGCATCATCTGTCATGCATCATCTGCCATGCATCATCTGTCATGCATCATCTATCATGCATCATCTGTCATGCATCATCTGCCATGCATCATCTGTCATGCATCATCTATCATGCATCATCTATCATGCATCATCTGTCATGCATCATCTGCCATGCATCATCTGCCATCATCTGTCATGCAGCATCTGTCATGCATCATCTGCCATGCATCATCTGCCATCATCTATCGTGCATCATCTGTCATGCATCATCTATCATGCATCATCTGCCATGCATCATCTGTCATGCATCATCTGCCATGCATCATCTGCCATTATCTATCATGCATCATCTGTCATGCATCATCTATCATGCATCATCTGTCACAGAATTAGGCGAAAATTTGAACTGATTTTTGTTGTTCTTGATTTGCAAACGAAACTCACCATTTTCTTGATTTCGTCGTACACGCATTACCTGGGGTGATTAAGTGGCGTGTAACGATTTGCATGTGCCAATTTGTAATTTACATGAAATCCGAAATACTCGTTGTACGTGGTGTACGTCAAGCTCGATGTGATTTATGTTCACCTATTGAGAGTATATAAGGCGATGGATTTCTCATTATTATTTACGGGAACTAAAATATCTAATCAAAGGATAGATAACCTCGTCTTGCAAATCTCCAGCCAAAGGGGTGAGTGTTAAATTTACATTTCGTTTTATTGTGAATTTTATTCAGATTATCATTTCGTATAATGATGCCTTTATTGCAATGAACGTGGAATATTTGGAATTACTAGTCACTTTTAGACTTTAAATGAAATATCGTAATCTACAGCTTAGATTATTTTTGAGACAACTATTATTAGTCTGGTTTTGTTTATTATAGCTGATTCAGTCTGATTCCAGTTGATTCCGTCGTTGATTCAGTCTGATTCCAGCTGATTCCGTCGTTGATACCGTAGAAGTACATCACTGATAGCGCATCTAATAACATCGTTGATACCGTCTCTGATACCGTAGCTGCTAACATAGTTGTTACATTGTTTCTGATACCGTAGCTGTTAATAACATCGTTGATACCGTAGCTGCTAATAACATCGTTGATACCGTAGCTGCTAATAACATCGTTGATACCGTAGCTGTTAACACATCTGATACCATCTTTTGATAAACGTCTTTGATATCGTTTGATTTGTTGTGGGACATCTATTGTTTGTTCTGGAACATCTCTGTATAAATATCTGAATGTGCTTGTGCCGTTAATTTGTGCAAACGGAATTGATGTATCTGTCTGTGTGTCGAACTGTCTGTTCGTCAATATCTGTGTAACGTGTAAATATCCGGAAAGCTAGAAGTCCGAGTGTCGGAGCTGTCTTAGAGTTGTAAAACGTCCGGGTAGACATCTAGGGGAGTGAGGAACCGTTGGTTCGGGTAGATGTTGTATGCTGTCTGAACGTATAACTGTGGTGGATCCGTGTAGGGAAACGTCCGATAATAGTATTGGTCAACCCTCGGTTCTCGGGGAAACTGGGAGACGATTCAACTGTTGCTGAATCGTGCGGTTATACAGGGGAGACACATAGGTGTATTGAAATTGTAATATAATTTAATACATTGTTGTATTTGCATGCTTACGTCAGATCACAATAATATTTCAAGTGATCACATAGATATCAATAAAAGCTAGCAACTTGATTGAATACAAGTATATGATCGTGCTAGTTATCGCAATCCATCGTGCGATAGATAGTTTGTCGTTTGTGTTTATTTTTTTTCGTAAATCATTCTTGCATTTATTTAACTTTCGTAAAGGATTCTTGGATCTGTGTATAATCCAAGAGATCCCTTTACATCTGAGATTCCTTTTGTATTAATATTTAATTTGTTCATGTATTGTGAATGGTTGTGAGTGTAATTGTGGGTTGAGTGCATGAATTATTGTGTTGTTACATCTGTATTTTTTTCATTTATAATTTATTACATAAATTTATATTTTCTTTCACAAATTGTGTTTGTATTGTTCATTTAATCCACCCTCCTCTCGGTAACAATTCTGTTACATCATCTGCCATGCATCATCTATCATGCATCATCTGCCATGGTATATGATATGCATCATATGTCAGGAACGCCTTGCAGATTTGTATAAATGATACTGCCATTATTAGAAATCCTGAATTGACTACTCAAAAGCTTATAAAAACAATTTGATCAAGTTTGATATATAAAAGAAAACCGACATAAAGGTCTTTCATATTTATACAAATCATTCTGATCTCCATTCAGTTGGCTACCCTTACTAAAAGGGGAAACACATTCAAGGTGCCCTTGACCAGATTTGACAAAACATCCGATTCTGGTCCACCATCAACTATGGCCACTGTTACTAAAAATAACACTGACATGTTAATAGACTTTTTCTCAAAAACCACAAAAACAGATTTTGGATTCATCCAGGCTTTTTATTCTGGTACAAATTATGCCAAACAGAAATTTACAATATTTCACATACAGCTCTTTGGCCTTAGGGCATACAAGTAAATTGAATGGTGCTGATTTGCTGTCAAATATAGTTGCCGTTATTGAAAAATACAAAAACATATTATCCTTAGATGTCTTCATCTAAGTTTCCTCAGATAATTGTTGTAGATAAATGCAATCCAGGTGAATGATATCGGGCCCATTTGTGGATCTTGTTTCCTATACATGTGAGATACTGCAGTTAATGAATCTTCCATGTAATCAATATAAAATAGAGCTGCAAATAGTTAACATCATGTAAGATTCATCATTTGTCTAGAGGTCATTAATTTTCTCTGTTGATTGTTTACTGTTTTCAAAACTAATACTTGCAATTTTTTTTTGTAGAAGGAAACCAGATAGTGTGTATTTGAAAGGTTTCTTGAAGTCACAAGAATGCAAATTTATAATACTGTAGCAGTGTACAGATGGTTCATCTTAAGCAGATTTTTTCAGATCTAAACATGTCAGGATGTTATCTCACATCAAATCTGAACATGTTAAGACTTAGGTCTCACATCAGATATATACATGTAAGGCTGGTATCTCACATTAGGCCTGTACATGTTAGACTTAGGTCTTTCATAAGATCTATACATGTAAGGCTGGCATCTCACATCAGATCTGTATGTATCAGACTTAGATCTCACATACAACTGATACAAGTGAGAACTAGATCTCACTTCAGATCTCTATATGTAAGGCTTAGAACTCACAACGAATCTATACATGTGAGGCAATTATTGCACATCTGATCTATATATGTGAGGCATGAATCCCACATCATATTTATATATGTAAGGCTTGGATCTCATATCAGATCTGTAAATGTGATGTTCAGATCTCACATCAGAGAACAAGGTGTGGGTTAAATTCAATTTTATCAAATGCATTGCTAGAAATGTACCTGGCTGAACTTTTCATTAAACATCCACCCAAAAATTGTATATGTGTGATGTGGGTTAAATTTTGGCTAGGTTACTGACTTTGATTACCTAGATTACTGACTTTGATTACCTAGATTACTGACTTTGATTACTTTGATTACTGACTTTGAATACTTTGAATACTGACATTGATTATTTATATTACTGACTTTGATTACAAAGATTATTGATTTTGATTACTTCGATTACTGAAATTGATTACCTAGATAACTGACTTTGATTACCTAGATTACTGACTTTGATTATTTTTATTACTGACTTTGATTACGTAAATTACTGACTTTGATTAGTTTGATTACTGACTTTGATTACCTAGATTACTGACTTGATTACATCAATTACTGACTTTGATTACTTAAATAACTGACTTTTGTTACTTTGATTACTGACTTTGATTACTTTGATTATTGATTTTGATTACTTCGATTACTGAAATTGATTACCTAGATTACTGATTTTGATTACTTCAATTACTGACTTTGATTAGTTCGATTACTGACTTTGATTACCTAGCTTACTGACTTGATTACTTCAATTACTGACTTTGATTACCTAAATTACTGTCTTTGATTACCTAGATTACTGAATTGATTACTTCAATTACTGACTTTGATTACCTATACTACTGACTTTTTTACTTTGATTACTGACTTGATTACTTTGATTTCTTACTTTGATTATTTATATTACTGACTTTGATTACTTTGATTATTTTCTTTGATTGCTTTGATTTGGGACTTTGATTACCTAGCTTGCTGGTTTGACTAGACATTTGACTTTGTCTTTGCAATATGTGATAAAAAAATGGTGAAGGTAGAATTTTAACACAATTATTTTGTTGTTATGTATTTAAAGTTTTCCATTGTTATTTAATGTTTCTCAGCTATGTACAATACATCTGTGGTCCATTGTTATTTAGTGTTTCTCAGCTATGTACAATACATCTATGGTCCATTGTTATTTAGTGTTTCTCAGCTATGTACAATACGCCTATGGTCCATTGTTATTTAGTGTTTCTCAGCTATGTACAATACGTCTATGGTCCATTGTTATTTAATGTTTCTCAGCTATGTACAATACGTCTATGGTCCATTGTTATTTAATGTTTCTCAGCTATGTACAATACGCCTATGGTCCATTGTTATTTAATGTTTCTCAGCTATGTACAATGTGTCTATGGTCCATTGTTATTTAATGTTTCTCAGCTATGTACAATACGTCTATGGTCCATTGCTCAATTATTAAGATACTAATAGTATAAAAGTCACATGAGTTATTTGTACATTTCATAAATCATGTTTTTATACTTTGAATAAGTAAGTAATTAATACAATGATAAAATATATGCATTTATGAAAAGAGTGCCTGTATTTGGCTAGATATAATACAAAAGCACTACAGTAATGATTTTAAAATAAACATTATTATAGTTTTATGTTTGTCTGTTGTTCTTTCATATTAAAAAAAATCAAGCAGATCATTCTAATATTAAACCAAGTAACACAATAATAACAGTATTGACAATAATGAAAGTAATGACAGTAATGCCATTGGTGACAGTATTGACAATAATGACAGTATTGACAAAATGACAGAATTAACAATATGACAGTAAAAATATAATAACAAGAAATGAATATAATGGCAGTACTAACACTAATGATAGTATTGATAAATTGATAATAATGGCAGTAGTGACAATAATGACAGGAATGACAATAATGACAGTATCAACAATAATGACAAGAAATGAATATAATGGCAGTACTAACACTAATGACAGTATTGATAATAAGGACAGTAGTGACAACTACGACATGAATGACAATAATGACAGTATTAACAATAATGACAGGAATGACAATAATGACAGTATTAACAATCATGACAGGAATGACAATAATGACAGAATTAACAATAATGACAATAATGACAGTATTCACAATCATGGTGGTAGTGACAATAATGATACAGACATGAATGACAATATTGATGGTACTGACAATAATGACTAATATAATAATAACAGTAATGACAGTATTGACATTAATACAAGTAACATAAAACTAACAATCACAGTCTTCACAATAGTGACAATAATGACAGGAATGATAATAATAATGGTAGTGACAATAATGACTAATACAATAATAACAATAATGACAGTATTGACAGTAATACAAGTAAAAAAAACCCTAACAATCACAGTATTGACAATAGTGACAATAATGACAGGAATGATAATAATGATGGTAGTGACAATAATGACTAATACAACAATAACAATAATGACAGTATTGACATTAATGATAATAATGACATAATTGACAGTAATGACAATAATTACAGTAACAACAATAATGACGGAATATTATAACATGCAATTTAAGCAGGATAATTGATCCATTCCTTTATTTTTGTGGCATGTGAAGGCAGAGTCTTTCCTGGTGCGGAGTTTTGTGACCCACTTGTCGAGATGGTTCTCTAAGCTCCACGAACCGAGTAAGGCAGGCAGGCCATGGCGGGCACTACCTTACTGACTGGGGGATGCCCAGCTTAAGGCGGGTGGTAGCTGTCCAGTGAGACCTGGTGATCTCTCTCACAGTCAGAAGTAACCCTTGGTGCCAAGCTCTACGCCAATCGAGCTTTGGCTTAGAACCAGTAAACTGCTACTTATCGTGTTGTGCCGACGCCGTTCGACGACGCTGGAGTGTCGTATCCAGTGGAGCTACAATGCCTGGGCAGGGTGGTATGGAGAATCAGCTGTTGTCCATGCAGCAGATCCCCCCTCTCCACGCAGCTGATGCGACCAAGGGAACGACGAATGTCGATACAGCTTGGCACCAACGGCGTCGCAGGAGTTGCCGGAATGATGCTGAAGTCAATGTCAGGGTCTCCATCTCCGGAGTTTTGTTGGGTTTTACTCCCTTAGCCTTTCACATGAGTGTGTATAGAAGCAAGGCAGCAGAGCTATGAAATCAAAGTTTTCTTTCTCCTTAGATGAGCTACCATCCAAAATGTAAGGGTCCCATCTAACCGAAGCAACTGGTTTTAGGCGCCAGTGGCACGCCTTCACCCTTTTCTCTTGTTAGTGGATAACGTAGTCCGCCAGACTTCAAATTTAAGCCACTCGCGAAGGCCAGGAGCTGGGTTTTAGTTGACAGAGGCGGTCAGAGACGCAAGCCGTATGGGGGATTTCTGGAGTGGGGTGCTTGTCTCCCACTCCCTCCCTGGCAATTTCAACCTTAGGCAGTCTAGAAAGATACTTAGAACAGTCTCTTATTTATTCGGCAATTAAAGGTGCTTACATCAGTTTGTTGTTTATTCAGCAATCACATTTGTTTTTTTCAGTCCAGAAACGTATATTTAGCAGCTTGTTGTTTATCGAGTCTAGAAAGGTACTTTTAGCAGGCCGTTGTTTATCAAGTCTTGAAAGTGTTAAAGTTTAGTACTACAATTAATATTTAATTTAATCTATTTGTGGATAAATCACAATGTTCTGGAGAAAATAGTTGAATGAATGATTTACTCTCTACAGCCATTTGTCTTTTGTCCAGGTAGTAACTTATGTGTCAATGCAACTGTTGGAATCACACACGATATTGATGTTTAGCAATCCGAAATTGGGTCATTTTAACCTACTTCCAGAGATTTGTATTAGTGTTGACTAAAACGTTTGATTTGTACTATTGAAGTGTTAAGTGTTTGGTATACTTTTGAAGTGGTTTGTGTCTGCTATAATACTGAAGTGTTCAGTGTCTAGCATGTTACTAAAGTGTTATGTGCCTAGTATGCTAATGAAGTGTTCAGATTGCTACTGACGTTTTAAGTGTCTGGTATGCTTCTAAAGTGATCAGTATCTAGTATGATACTGCGGTGTTAGGTGTTTAGCATGCTGTCTGTAGATATGTCTGTATGTAAGTGTCTGGTATGGTTCTAAAGTGTTATGTGTTTAGTATGATACTGCGGTGTTAGGTGTTTAGCATGTTGTCTGTTGATATGTCTGTATGTAGGTGTCTATTATGTTACTTCAGTTTTTAGATTCCAGTATGGAACTAAAGTGTTAAGTGTCTAATAAGCCACTGATGTAATACGTTTCTAGTATGCTAGTAAAGTGTTAGGTGTCTGGCATGCCAATGACAGGTCAAGTGTCTGCTATGTTCCAAATGTGTTCAGTATCTGGTATTCAACTGAAGTGTTAAGTGTCTAGTAAGATACTGAAGTGTTAAGTGTCTAGCATGCTACTGAAATGTTAAGTGTCTAGTATGGTACTGAAGTGTTAGGTGTATAATATGCTATTGAAGTGTTAAGTGTCTGCTATGTTACTAATGTGTTCAGTGTCTGGTATGCTACTAAAGTGTTAAATGTCAAGTATGCTAATAACATTTTAGGTATTCAGTATGCTACATAAGTGTTCAGTGTCTATTATGCTACTGAAGTGTTAAGTGTCTAGCATACTACTGAAGTTGTTATGTGCCTGGTATGCTACTGAAGTATTCAGTGTCTATCAAGCTACTGATCGTTAAGTGTCTAGCATACTTCTAAAGTGTTCACTGTCTAGTATGCTACTTAAGTTTTAAGTGTCTGGTATGCTACTGAAGTGTTAGGTGTCTAGTATGCTATTGAAGTGTTAGGTGTCTAGTATGCTACTGAAGTGTTAGGTGTCTAGTATGCTACTGAAGTATTAGGTGTCTAGTATGCTACTGAAGTATTAGGTGTCCAGCATGCTACTGAAGTGTTAGGTGTCCAGTATGCTACTGAAGTGTTAGGTGTCCAGTATGCCACTGAAGTGTTAGGTGTCTAGTATGCTACTGAAGTATCAGGTGTCTAGTATGCTGCTCAAGTATTAGGTGTCTAGCATGCTATTGAAGTCTTAGGTGTCTAGTATGCTATTGAAGTGTTAGGTGTCCAGTATGCTACTGAAGTGTTAGGGTTCTAGTATGCTACTGAAGTGTTAAGTGTCTAGAATGCTACTGAAGTGTTAAGTGTCTATCATGCTATTAAAGTGTGAGGTGTCTAGTATGCTATTGAAGTGTTAGGTGTCCAGTATGCAACTGAAGTGTTAGGTGTCTAGTATTCTATTGAAGTGTTAGGTGTCTAGTATGCTACTGAAGTGTTAGGTGTCTAGTATGCTATTGAAGTGTTAGGTGTCTAGTATGCTACTGAAGTGTTAGGTGTCTAGTATGCTATTGAAGTGTTAGGTGTCTAGTATGCTATTGACGTATTAGGTGTCTAGTATGCTACTGAAGTGTTAGGTGTCTAGTATGCTATTGAAGTGTTACGTGTCTAGTATCCTACTGAAGTGTTAGGTGTCTAGTATGCTATTGAAGTATTAGGTGTCCAGCATGCTACTGAAGTGTTAGGTGTCCAGTATGCTACTGAAGTATTAAGTGTCTAGTATGCTACTGAAGTGTTTAGTGTCTAGCATGCTACTGAAGTGTTAAGTGTCTAGCATGCTACTGTAGTTTTGTGTCCAGTATGCTACTGACGTTTTAAGTGTCCAGCATGCTATTGAAGTGTTAGGTGTCTAGTATGCTACTGAAGTGTTTGGTGTCTAGCATGCTACTGAAGTGTTTGGTGTCTAGCATGCTACTGAAGTGTTAAGTGTCTAGCATACTACTGAAGTGTTGTGTCCAGCATGCTATTGAAGTGTTAGGTGTCCAGCATGCTATTGAAGTGTTAAGTGTCTAGCATGCTACTGAAGTGTTTTGTGTCCAGTATGCTACTGAAGTGTTAAGTGTCTAGCATGCTACTGTAGTTTTGTGTCCAGTATGCTACTGAAGTGTTAAGTGTCTAGCATGCTACTGTAGTTTTGTGTCCAGTATGCTACTGAAGTGTTAAGTGTCCAGCATGCTATTGAAGTGTTAGGTGTCTAGTATGCTACTGAAGTGTTTGGTGTCTAGCATGCTACTGAAGTGTTTGGTGTCTAGCATGCTACTGAAGTGTTAAGTGTCTAGCATGCTACTGAAGTGTTGTGTCCAGCATGCTATTGAAGTGTTAAGTGTCTAGCATGCTATTGAAGTGTTAGGTGTCTAGTATGCTACTGAAGTGTTTGGTGTCTAGCATACTACTGAAGTGTTAAGTGTCCAGCATGCTATTGAAGTGTTAGGTGTCTAGCATACTACTGAAGTGTTTGGTGTCTAGCATACTACTGAAGTGTTAGGTGTCTAGTATGCTACTGAAGTGTTAAGTGTCTAGCATACTACTGAATTGTTGTGTCCAGCATGCTATTGAAGTTTTAGGTGTCTAGTGATGATTGTGCATCAGTTTTAGCAACCCTTTTTCGTCCAAAGGAAACTTCGTACTTAAGTGTCCATGTGTCCATCTGATTGCAAAGACAAACTTTTAAACACCGTGGGGACCACACAAGTCTTTACACTCTTGGATAATAAATCATACAGATTTCACCTTCAGCTAAATCTCGACAGTACAATCATGGTTCTTGAAAACTCTATGGATGTTTATAATTATTCTAAGGCCAACTTTGGCCATGAAATGATTTGTAAATTACTCCAGTTCTTTTCTCCGGATAACAACTGAATACATACTAGGACAGAAAGTTTGTCACGCCGAACTCTTACTCCAAAGCACTTATTTACTAATAGAGTCCAAGGTTTAGAAAAGTCCCGGTTTGTGTAGATAACTTGCGAAACAAAAGACGTTGGCTATGATGATGATACCGGTAATGACAAGCAAGATGTAATTGTAAATGGATCTATTTAATCAAAGGTGTCTGATAATAAGACAACAGTGTGGAAGGTGAAGTCAACATGTAACAATAACCTCATTAACTAACGTAGATACTGTATTTCAGCATTCATCAAGAGTGACATTTGTCTTCATGTGAGGCCTGGACGCTGACAGCAGAACTACAACGTTGTTTTTTTATTTTAGTTTGGCAGGAAATTCATTTTACTGCTCGCGAAGCACGGGAATAATGCGTTGCAATATATCACTCACTAACTCCACTAACTCAATCATGACAAACACGCCCATTGGTACACGACACGAGTCATGGATCATATATATATATATATATATATATATATATATATATATATATATATATATATATATATATATATATATATGTTAATATTAGTTTTTAAACTTATTTTTTAAAGAAGTTTTAAAACATGTTAGTGCAAGTAATAGAGCTTGGTTGTTGGTAGATGTTATCAAAGGCGAAATGAAAAGTTCTAAATTCCAGCAAACTGCTGTAACTGCTCTCCAAAAATATCGTGCGAAGTCACTCTGTCTTTTCGTGCGTACATATTGCTGGATTTTAGAGTATATGATTCCCTCATAACATAAACGTCTCTTCATACATCTACAAAATATGAAATTGTTTTCGTAAACCGGGATACGACGATTGTATGCAAGGGGAGTTAATCCCTACATATATCTGGTTGGCTATGCGAACAAAAATAATAGCTTACATGGTGTTTACCAGACCTGGTTACATGCAAATCGATTTAAACACGTTGTTCTCAAAGAGTAGATAATAAATCAATCACCGTATGTAAATATTGTTACAGCTCTACTTGTCGCTTTTGAAACTTTACCGTGAAGAGTTGTACAGAGTGTGTAGCTAAATTGTATACTTCACCCAAAGAAACCATTTATTGGTTATATAATTATGATATATTTAAATTATACTGGTCTACAATTGTTTAGACGGCGTCTGCTTTAATAATAAAATGTGTTATTTGTTATGTATTTTGATATGCTGAATTCAAATATGACAATTAAAAAAATTGAATGGTTACTGTGTCCAAGATAATTTAAGTGTTTACATTTTATATATACGTATATTGTGTTTATAGTATAGTTTTACTCACAAATTGTCAACTGAGGTCACGTGTTTATGGCTGCTTTACATACCATTATTTCCCCTGTCCTGTTTATGTAAGATTTTAAAACAAAACAGCAATAGGGTTTTATAATAAAATTTAGTATGAAGCAAAAGGTAAACATGTATAAAGTGTACATAAATACATAGTTTAGTCCGTATTCTCTATCCAGTCGGCTCTTATTGGCTTGTCTCTTGTATTCATTAAATAGAGTATTTATTGTTACTGTCCAACAAAATGTCTGCCATGTATCATCAACAATATCCATTAATGAAATGTCCTGATGAAATCACTCGTCGCTCACTGCTCTGCAATTCGGAGGAGGAACAATCTAGATATGAGTGAACAAAAATTTATCTTTAGTGACAAAAATGCAATCATGGATTTTGTCAGGAGGTTTTCCACAAACTTTTTGTAGTTGTCGTCTTTTTTGTTTCTGAGAACATTTGTTGCCATTAACTGTAAGGCATGCCGTTATTTCTTTGCCATAAAGTTGCGAATGATGTTAGTCATAGTTTATGCACCTCAAAGTTGTTTCAGGTTTTCTTAGGTTTTAACACATTATTGGATGTTAGGTTGTCCATTAGTATAACTGGACTGAATTTGATGTAAGTACGACCTTTTCGTTTCAGGTGTGGACTGCGTCCGTGGCTTTGCTGTCTTTCTCTTTGTGTGTGTGCTGGCGATACCTGGACCTGGACCTTTTCCGCCTTTTCCTCTACCGGCTCACCAAAATTACTAGCGAAATGAGAAAACATTTTCCCTCGCTACCAGTGCTATTGCAATTCTGATTGGTTGATAGGGTGGGTGTGAGTGGGTACTATTCCTACCCACCCAAAGGGCTTACATTTATGCTGCAAGGAACTCGTTTTGAGACCCAGCATAACGCCCAATTAAAGAAGTGCACTAGTTTGCACCTTTAAACGCCCGAGGGGAGGGAGTAGCGACCCCTCCCTAAGGGAAACTAAATGGCTACCGACATGGTAGCTATAAAAGTTGCCCATATGTTCCTAGTGAACGGTGGCAACTATAAAATCCTAAAGATTCATTCATTCATTAGGTTTCCTTCATATAGACTGCATGACCAACTTGACCAAATGGAAGTATCGGGTGCCAACTTGATATGATGGCAAGACAGATTTAAGACTCGTCTTCGATGAATATAGGAACAGACTCCACTCATCTGGATTATGAACGATGCTGGATTTGCCATTACACCATATATGTTGCTGCAGGATAAATGATCGCCTTCAGTGAAAACAAATGGGTCAAGATACTATTGACGGTCACGGAACGTGGAAACCCTATCATCACCTGGGATTCCACTACTGTAGTCTGAAGCCCAACAGCTCTGCCATACTCTTGGATAGTTCAAAATCACAGGCAAAGTAATTCAGTTCATCTTGTGTTATGAGGCGTGGTTCAGAGGAGGGTGGAAATAAATATGAGTCATGTGACAGTGATGATTCAGGACTAGAAGTGTTATACTTTTTATTTTTCTCTTCCAACTCAAATGAGAAAGATTCTGGTGCAATATGAACCGACAGTCCTTTCAGTGAGGTACTGGGCGCATAGCTGTTGAAATGTTTGGATAATGCACATTCCACGTTTTCTCTGTGACGCACCTTTCCCAGATGGAGGCTCCATGCCGAAGCAACAATTGCTGATAGGGTCTGTTGTCTCTCTCCAAGCCAATGACACTGCAACAATTATATATTTCCTTTTACGGTTCAACCACTGGCGAACATTTGTTGCACAATAGTCTACCTAATGTCTTGATTTTTAATTATGCAGATACAAAAGGGTGCTTGCCTTTCATACCATAGTGGCTATACTGCTCTTTTGTGATGCAAATGTCACTTCACCACAACCATAGCATAAGCTATCTGCATTGTTCACACAAGTACGATGCATCCTGTGCTCACATTGGCTAAACAGAATTGTGTCCCTTTGGAAAGGCAAACACTGACAGATAATAAAGTGCGACACTTTATGATTTATAGAGCTGATTCCTTCAACAGCGTGATATCATCTTAGTTATGGTTGCAACATTCACGAATTCTAGGAATAACATGATGTAATTCATATCCTGTGTGATAAAATACTAGATTCGGATTACTTTATTTATTCTTTTGCCGAAAAAACATGTACTGTCCAAAACCAAACCCATCCATGAATTTATTTATAGATCCAATCAAAGATGGATTTTAGTCATTTTTTTGTTTACATTGAGATCCCTTTCCTTTACAATTCACTTATCTCATATACTGACCCACTATCATATCTTTAAAACTAATGAACAATTTTAGGATCATGCTCGTTCTCGTTGACCGGGAATTGTTACAGTTTGACGACATTTGTTTCGGAAGCATTTTGGTTGTGTACAAGTGTTACCTAACGGCAAAGAGATCATGTTATGGATTTGAAATATCGTGATTTTGCTATATGCAACGCATTAAACGGAGAGTGTACGCATATAATAGTCATCCTTTCTACAAATATTTGTATTAATTCCGTTCTACAATTTCTGTCAAGTATAAATATAGCTAGTAAATTATTAACTACCGATCGTTTATTTGAACGCGTTTTGCTTTAAGGATAAACGAACCAGAAACGTGTTTGGTACTACCGAGCAGAAAGGTCATGAAGACATGAACAAAGGAACTATGATACTTATTGACTTTGAACGAAAATGTCTGGCGGAAACATCAGTACCAGATAAGAATTTAGATCTGGGCCTATGCTACATATTAACAGAATATGTTTAATGTGAAGCCTTTTTTAGGTATTCCGAATGCATGTAGATTAAACTGATACGACTATTTGATCTCCCGGTCAAAATGTATACGAGAAATTAAAGTGCTTCGAAATTGGCCTCTACATAACATGTATTAGTTCTGAATCCGGATCAACGCTGATTGTCTAAAATGATCACTACCCAAGCTAACGGTGGATGACACATACCTCCATTCTCTATTGTACAACACCAAATAAAGTGCTTTTAGCTTATTAATTAATAATGTATCTCTTGAATTTTAAATCTGTTTTGTTCGTTGCATTAGATCGTTATTATTATTATTATTATTATTATTATTATTATTATTATTATTATTATTATTGAAATGATATTTTCACATTGGTCAAACTCAAATGACGTTATGAGAAGGGGTGTTAGCAATATATCAGCACATATCAGTACATTACCATATCGGTACAAAATTATTCCATGTCGTTATGAATAGTTTGGCTGATGTTGGATATATCCTAATGTATTCAGATCTCAATATCAAAGTAAGAACTTATCCGAAATGTATTTCAGATCTTAATATCAAAGAAGAACTTAGCCGAAATGTATTCAGAACTTAATAACAAAGTACGAACATAGATGAAATCTATTCAGAACTTAATAACGAAGTAACAACTTAGCCAAAACAAGTCAAACTTCATCTTAATAAGGGTACTATTTAATCAGACCATCTTGATCATGTGACCAATACGCAGGTAAAGAGCAATGTCTTGAATCACTATGGGTTTCAACTGCACAAATAATGGAGTTGATCAATCAATGGTAATATGATGTTAGTGCTTTGAAATTATAAAATATCTCGCACATTTAATCTCCTTCCATATTGGAATAATGGCCCCAGTTCGTCGTCTATGTCTTGTTCGTCTGCTGAGTTCTAACCAATCTCTGCGAATCAGTGTCTAAACCGAAGCTAGTCTTTTAGCCTTTCAATCACAGAGAACAGTGCAAAAACATTGCACTGAGGGCGATCACTATTAACAGAGCAAGTCCTCTGACATTTTATTGTCTTTTCAAAGAATATATTTCTTAAGGTGATATGTGATACGAAATAGGCAGGTTTTGTTCCTGAGAAACATAATTCTGCCAGGGGCGAGAAATTAGACCTAAAGATAACGTATTTGAAATCAGCGAAAGTTGCAATGACAACACATGGTGGAACATCTTGAGGACCTTAAATTGTCAGCAGTATTTATTACATCAGAGTGGGGGCTTTGCAGCAATGTTTTACAAACCAAACACAATGTTAGTAACCCACACTGAATCGATTGCTAATGCATGTAGAGAATGTCACATTCCGTCCTCCTTTGGTGACTCATAATGCATCAGATATGTTAGCTGCAAACTGAGACAATCTGCATTCTACATGACACATGATATACTTATGCATTCAACCTGACAGCACAAAAAGCTCAATATAAACATAATGATATGTCGTCTGTATAAAAATATTCCCTTCTTGAATAGATGTACCATTTCTGCAGATAGTCACAGACAAAGAATAATGATGTACTTAAACGCGGAATTTATTATCTCTAACATGTATAATATCTGTCCTAAGTTTACTGCCTTATGCCAAGGTTAGCACGCGATATATGTGTCGTTTCATAAATAGGTCTCATGAGAAATGGAATTATTATATTATATTATTATTTACATGGTATACGCTTCTATGCAACGGTTCTAGCGTATGTGAGATCATATTGGTATTGATTCTTTTTAAGTGTACCAACATTTCGTTTAGTTATAAGTGCAACAGCCGAAATATTTGATTTTCTCGTCCGAAGCAGCAAAGCTGTTACCAAGCGCGAAATCCAAACATAACTTGTTCGCTTTCTCTGTTCATTTCGTTTCTATGGGTATTAAAGGACGCATTGTGGTATTGCGAAACAAAATAATCCATAAACTCGGCAAGGTGCCTATACATTCACCTGTTACTTTACTATCCTGTCGTGCATTCTTTTATATTAATTACAGCGCTTGATATTTTCCAAATTTTAATGTGCTTACAAATTGATTTATTGATCAATTGATCAATCATTGCCTCAGTCTTTCTTTGGTTAGGATATTCCATATCAGATACGAGCTTATTTAGTATTTCCATTTCTTTAATGATTTCCTCGCGTGAACTTGCTATAACAAAAGAATGTTAAATGAAACTTTGCTGCAAATTTTTTCGCTGTATTTTGTTTCTGATTAATAAATCTAAAGTATCTAATAATTTCATCTTACCGACGATATACATATTCATCTCCATGACATTTATTAAAAACCCCAAAATGTAATGTTATTACCCTTTAGTGAGAAATCACTAGTACTCACGCTGTATTTTGTATTCTAAGTAAATGATATTATGGAGTAATTTTCCAATATGAATGTTTGTCCGTCATATAATCAGACAACTTTGGTTCAAGTATTGGTGGAGGCATCGTCGGAGAAACATCAGGCCATCCTAGCACTGATCTGATTGACGTCTGATAGATATCCACGACATAATCCGGTGATTTTATTTATATCGCGGCTGATAAAGTTGGTTCGTGAACTGTTATATTTTTTTTTTAAATTCATCATTGATCTGTTCTATTTGATAATTACCGGTTGGTATTCTAATGATACGCCAGTCATTTGTTCTATCTGGTTTATGTTTGTTTGCAAATACCAATAAATTATTTGACTGCAGACCCCCGAATTATTTTGATCGGTTATTTGGCCAACTGTAGTATAATCGTAATTGCGCAAGTTACAGTTTGAACGTTTACGCTGAATGTTAATGGAATGTATTGATATCATTGCTATCTTTGGCGGAGTTATATTAACTAAGATATGTTGCAGTAATTCTTGTGACATTATTATTATGCTTTTATGAATCTGATGTTGCCTTGTCGTAGATCTTTATCTTGGTTGTGAATTCACTATCCGATATTATTCCGTCATTAAGTCCCGATGATGGAAGCCAGGACAATTTGAAATATGCGACCGCCGCTGACGTTTAATGTATTATTTACTCATGTAGTTTATTTTCGCTACATGTAGTTATGTGTTCTGCAATATAGTAATAACATCGGCATATAATAACTAATTAAACCAAACGCGAAATACCAAACTATGTGTAAGTATAGCTAAAAATACCTCATATCCACTATATATACGCTGACCCTTCCAAACCATGCATTAATGGATTATTTACATGCTGTTTATCGTCGCGTCTTGACAAGTTTTCGCGTGCACACCGGAAATTCATTTTATATAATTCTTACTTGCGAAAGTATTTGTTGGCTAGTCCGCTATATATTGCTCCTGTTGACGTATCTGTAGGCAGAACGCTATGTTTGTTCTTTGTGAACGTATTTGTGGGCAGTTTCTGAGTCAACTTCAAACTCGTGGTCAGGATAGGTCAAAACGCCCATTAAATTTATATATCTGCCCACAAAATAAAAACACGAATATAACTATAACAACATATACATAATTACTATGTAAGAAATACAACCTATGTATATATGTTTTGATTTGAAATTTAAATTATAGTATGTCCTTCCCGTAAACCTACTTTCGGGATGACTTCCCACAACCCACGGAAAACTGGTTTCAGTCTTGTGCTTGTGTTGATCTTTCTAATAAAAACTAGAGAGGAGGAACAAACATATTGTACCCCGGACCGCTCATAAATAGATAGATAGATAGATAGATAGATAGATAGATAGATAGATAGATAGATAGATAGATAGATAGATAGATAGATACTTACTGCAATGCTAGATCAGGAGACTGGTTGCAGAGTTAACGGAATTCCACCAATGTAGCAAAAAGTTTACTCTCATATAGGTACATTCACTGATCACTTGAAATTGAACGATTGGTTAATACTTGCGAACTTGTGTTGGGTATTGTGCATACGTTAGGCAAATACACGTTCGATTGGTACCCGTTTGAGGAACGTTCAGGGCCAGTTTAATATTTAGGAACACACTAACACTGATTTGGTCTGGTACATAATACTGTTGTTCGTGAATCATTACAAAAACAAATGTCTTTTTCGGAAACACTCCCCATTTTGATAGTTTCTTCTTCACAAAACAATGGGAGTTGTTCAGTAAATCCGTCGTTGACGTCGTATGTTTATGTTAATATTTAAGAACATTTGTTCTACGAATGGGTATCGATTCTAACAAGTATATTGGGTTATTGATTATTAATGCCACGTTTCAACACGTATAGTTAAATTGTTTCCAACACCCTTGTGAATATACATCATGAATAATTGTCTTTACATTTCAGCCTACGTTCGCTCTAATTAGAAAGATTGTGACTGTCGTTAGAAATCACAAATGGTGGCTGATTGCTTGTTTGTGAATTGGTTGACTGGTTGGCTGGTTGACTCACTGGTTGGCTGGTTGACTGTTGGCCATCTGCCCGTGTGTTTACACTGGATATACATACATCCATGTTTTCGTTATGAATCAAGGCTCACTTATTCCATTGGGCATGGTGTAATTTAGAAACAAACAGAGAAGCAATTAAAAGTAAGGAAACAATCAATTATATAAACCAAGATACAAATCTTGCGGGTTACAGTGCTACTTATCAACAATAATATCCAGCCATTAGCAAATGAATTTTAGTATTTGCCGGGTTTAACGGTCGTTGTCTCTGTGCAATTAGCCGTTGCGCACGGCATTTTATCTTTCTAAATCGCCCAATCAGGATATTTGTTGTTTTCAAACGTTTTAATATATATATATATATATATATATATATATATATATATATATATATATATATATATATATATATATATATATATATCTTGTATGATCTACCGCCAAGATCGATAGCAATCCAATAGTTTTTACAATTGTTTCTAAAAATTATTTATTAATTAATAACAATGATACATTCAGCTTCATTTTTCAAGTTTTTGATAACCTTCTGCCATCCGGGACACTGCTCTGCAGTACTATTATGAATAGACTGTTGGCCGTGCTGAGCATGTCTTCATAATGGCCTACTTTGTGCCTGATGGTGTTAATAATGACTGGTAATACCTTGTCTCAATATTGGTCTTACCCTTTGCAAGCTTTAGTCTCAGCATGCGATTGGGCTTAAGGATGGGAAATTCAATGAGGCTTCAATATTACACCTGATGGCTTTAAATATCCGTAGAAGATATCTAATTTTTGTTAGCAGAGATAAGACAATATTTCACAAGTAAAGTGGAAAGATTGTATTGTGAGTAATGACGGAGCAACTTGTTACAAATCCAATGATGTTTCCACTCACGAGTTAAATTATTTCCATACATCTGCTATAATAATAAAAATTGCCATGTCAATAAACATTGTCATGTCAATAAAACCTCGTCGACTACACTAGACATTTTTTTTCTTCTTTGTCTGCACTACTGATATAACTACATTAATAAAAAATAAAAGGAATGTAAGGAAGTTCACCGACTGCACCCCATCCCCACTCACCGTGATATCGTACAGGAAATACCTCACAGGAAATACCTCACCCTACTCCCATATCTTTTACATATTTACAAAAAACAAGAATTGTCTGAGAATAATTTTTATCACCCAAGTGACAGAGAAATCTAGCTGTTTTGCTAACCTTACTTTTCCTATCTCAGTCAGGTCATCTCAGACCAATCGTCTCAGTCATGGAGTCCCTCGCTGAGAACTACTTTTAACAACAGAAACCCTTCTGGTCTTCTGCTGTGCCATAGTTGTTCTCAAATAAAACAACAACAGCAACAACAACAACAAATGATATATGACCAAAACATAGTTACTTAAGGCCAATCTGTCTTAAACACACAGCAAAACAATAACATTTTGATAGAGACAAATACACACACGCATACTATTTCGAGGTTTTGATATTATGTTAGTTCTTTCAAACTAGCATGGTCAAGTTTAATATATATGCAGAACTAGCTCAGTACATTTTCAGATCATTAAATGTAGCTAAAGCAACTGAATTAGTTGTAAACACTTCGCTTGAAACATTGTATATACTGTTAGCTACATTTAATGAAGCTGACCTGAACATTTACTGTGCTACTGATAGGATAAAATTCTCAGTAGTGTTTGAAATGAACTGTCATAAAACACTGATCCATGCACATACGACTATATGCCTATACACTTCATAGCATCCCAACTTTCTAAACAACAACGGAAAACTTAGCAACAGCCAGAAATGTGTTATGTCAAACATGCTCTATTATAATTTTGTTAAGCATCTCCGTTGTGCTCCAGCTGAATATACCTGAAATATTTATTGACAAATAATACACTTACCAGCCAGAAGGAATCATTTATCCCTCAACACACTAATCCATAAGAAAATTTCACTGCATCACTTGCCATATTTCCAAGTAAGAAATATAAATTTTCAAAGAATCTGTGAACTTGAAAGTTTAGCACAATGTTATCCTCTGGTGTCCGCATATTTGGAGGTTGACGAGGGTATTTTATACGGGAGCGTGGGGTACTCAGAATTGGAAATGATAAAAGGAAACAGTTTCTTTTTTTCTAATAAATTATAACTATTTATTGTTAATTTCATATAAAATCCATATATTAAATGTGATAATACCTCATTACTATGCGACGTTTTATGTTGTAATTTTTCTTTGCTCACGCGTATGAACTGTGTACTTCGGACGCAACAGTCACACCGCAGCCCTCATTAGCTTATTTGTATTAATGCGCCACATGTAAACATTCCGACGTGCACACTTTTAAAGAGTTCTTTTTACTTTAAAGGATAATATTGGGTGAGAAAAATAATCTACGTTGGGGTTTGGACCAGACAAGTCTCGTGGGGAGACAAATAATGTAACCCCTTTGGCTGGGATTTCATTGTCTCGGTCCAAACCCCAACATAGATTCTATATAGATCGCCCCAGCGTTTTGCAACACCTCAAATACTCCAACATGAATACAGCCATTAGACATTACACCGGCAAAAACGCATCCAGTTTTCATAAAACAACTCCGAATTTAAGAAAATAAATCGTCTTAGTTTTTTATCTTCATTAATTTACAATAAATATTAATAGAACTGTATTACACATATAACGGACCTGATATCATATGTACAAACAATTACAGAGTGCATATAAAGATCAGCCAGTGTTTTCATCATTGCATAATCGTATAATAGATTCTCTCTCTCTCTCTCTCTCTCTCTCTCTCTCTCTCTCTCTCTCTCTCTCTCTCTCTCTCTTATACGACGGCATACCTAGACATAAGCGGTTTGCACTTTTATGCACTTAAGGTTAATTTTTGTATAGTTAATATTACATTTTCTGAATCATTACTAACTGTTCAATAAATATGCTTTTCACATAAGATGATTAAAATATTTGCTTGTAATAATATAATAGTTAGGGTAACAATAAAAAAGATGAATTTGATAACTACAATTGGTTTAGTTACAACTGAGTAATTTACATGTTTAGTGTATAAATTACACTTATGGTTATGAGTATGGGCCGATTTATATATATATATATGAATTTTTGACTCTTTATGCTGACTTATGATACAAGTTATGTTCACACAAAGATTCCAACCAATGTTGTTTTTGGACAAATCCCCTAACCGAAATGTAAGAGTTAGTGAGATCGTCGTAAAATCCTCTCAGTCCCGGTGACTATTGAGGTGTTAAGGAAATTGGAATACGTTGTTAATATTTTGTGGGTTAGCGAGTGGTGATCATGTTTAAAACTGTCTGTAACAAAGAAACTAAGAACACATACGGATGCACATATATTTTACTGTAACGTTTGAAAGAAATAGTCAAGTTTCTCAATTAATTGATTTTCTGCTTGATTACTTTTAAGGAAACAAGCCTCTTCAACAGACATTCCTGTCTTGAAACATGACACGTGAGCATCCTTAACTATTGTCGTTAATACCAAATACATTTATAGCTACACATGGTCCAAAATAAATTACCTTGATTGCTATTAAAACTATCAAGAAGGCTAACACCGTAGAGCTTTGATATAGATGCGATCGCAGTGAAATACTTAAATCAATGCGTAATCTAACAAATATCACATTATTTTTGCAATGTATTATATGCATAATAATGATCGAGAATAATTCTGATAATCCCCCCATCCAAGATACATTGTAGTATTGTTAATAATTTAAGTTAAACATTTGCTATAAGGAAAGAAAATTGTTTTTGTTTGATTGCATTATTTTCTTGACTACCGTTTTAATTTTCTTACTATTTCGAAAACGATAACGAAACAATTAAAACAGTAGTACAACTATCATATTTTACTTTCAGAAGATTGCACTGCCAACTGTGGCAAGATTCGTTTTCCATAGTTTAATAATTGCTAACGTTAGTGAAATTTGGATCGGTTCAGGCTAATTTATCGAGCACATGCCAGCAGCTATTTTCGTCGTCAATGTGCTTAGATCAGGTCAGTCTTATACAATAACAATTTGTAAAGACATTTCAGTCAGAGAAGGTGAAATTAACGACAACGTATGCCTCCGACATTTATCTCCAGAGTACAAGTTGCAAATGCAAACAACTTCACTTTACACCTGTACTCTGTCAGATGTACGTAATATCTGCAGAGTGCCACTTCATAAACAATGGGTGATTCACTAAACTTGACCATAAAAGAGTGTGTAAAGAAATTAGATACATTTTAAAATTTCAGAATCAAACGATTAGATGTAGCTTTGATCGATAATTTTCAAAGACAATTTTTTAAATGTTTACCGTAGCCACATTACAAGTCTATACGAAATAATAGAATGAAAGAAGATTATGTGGAGAGTATTAATATGATACGGCAACACGTTTTGCCCAATCCGTTACGAAAACGAGAACGCAATCGTATATCTTATTGCATCGTTTTCGATACTGTTTGAAACAGGAGACACCAAAATGATGTGCATTGTATTTTGAACCATACTTTTAGACAGGAATGCAAACGTTTCGTGTATAGTATTTTGACCGATAATTTTGAGATAGAAAACGCAAACGTGTTGTGTATTGTTTTTTGTCCATATCCTTTCATTTATGAATAGCTTTAGATTTATCTAATTTTTGCCGAAATTGTTCCATTTTGTGTTGGGTTATAATTACCGGGAGGAAATAATATACTGAATATGTTGAAGAAAAAATATTGCCGGAGATAACGTGATCTGTTTCTATGTAAGGTCTGTAAGATCGTACGGCTAAGTGTGTTTAAAGGAAATACTATAACGTTTAACAAAATAAATATCTTGCTACAATTTTCAATAGAAGGTTCTATTTCGGGGTGAAACCAGTTTCCTTATGACATATACAATTTAAATTATAGTTGCATGATAGAGCAACATCTCCATTCCACCAGTATGTAATAACTCCACAGTTCTCCCCACGTCTACCGTTAGGTACATATGGAAACCATAATATAGAAACCGCTTCTCCTGTCCCCACCCAGTTTTCCACAATAGATTCATCCGACACACATTAATAGCCCCAGTCTGTAATAATAATAATAATAATAATAATAATAATAATAATAATAATAATAATGTCAATAATAATAATAATAATAATAATAATAATAATAATAATAATGTCAATAATAATAATAATAATAATAATAATAATAATAATAATAATGTCAATAATAATAATAATAATGTCAATAATAATAATAATAATAATAATAATAATAATAATAATAATAATAATAATGTATATGCCTATTAGGCCCACTCTTGATACACATGTACGTGCGTACATACGTACAGTGTGATTCGCAGATATATATATATATATATATATATATATATATATATATATATATATATATATATATATATATATATATATATATATATATATATATATATATATATATATATAGATATATATATATGTGTGTGTGTGTGTGTGTGTGTGTGTTCCAAAAGGTATTACATTATCAATAAATGACAGCTATAGTTCCGTAAATTAAAGCTATTAATTCAAGTGCAATGATATACGAATGTATTGAATAAATACAAGAGAGCTTTGAAACAAAATTTGGTAAAAATAAGTGATATTTTGTCATCACTAGGCGTGTAGTCAAATTAATGTTTGCATGGTTGTACATTATATTTATGCTTACTATTTGTACAATTGTAAAAGTTCACTCAAAAGTAACTTGACCAATGTTGAATTACATTAATCACTGTGCATTATTGCACTAAGTACTTTCATAAACTTCCGCCATTAAAATGAGATAAAATAAAAGGATTTCAATTCATACATGCATCTATTATAAACAGAATCTAGTAAAATTTGAAATCATCCAGAAAGGAAGACGTTTGATGGTTATTCGTTTGATACTGATCCGCCATAGAATAAGTGCTGCTTACTTTGTTGTTTTGTGTTTTAGTACCATTGCGCAGTGTAAGGTAGGCTATACATGTTGGTCAGTGCAATTAATGAAGGAAGAACCCGGGAAAAGTTTGTTAAGAACCACGGAGCCACGGGAAGCTACTGGTAAACATTCTCATATATCCACATTGGCCGCGATCGGCACCCAAACACAAGGTTTGATGGTATTGATGAATACAAGTGCGTACGTTAAGAAACTCGGACCCACTGTTACTTATTCTAAAGAAGTTACTGTTACTAAAAGTATAAAACTCTTTAAACTAAATTATTAAAAAATGCTCGATATAATTGGACGAATTTAATAGATACAATTTTGCTAGAAAAACATTTCAAGTTTCTACAAAATGATGCTGATGTGCCATATAATATGGCAACCACTATTAGAAACGGAAAAATTTCTGAGGAAAATAAACACTGTTGCAGAAGATCAACAAATCTTAAGTGTCTCATTCTCCAAAGCTGCCTGATATATTATGAGTATATTTTGGTAGAAAGGACATTGCCAAAAAATCTATAAAATCTTTTTAAAAAAATGATAATTCGCCATGCGGAAGCCTTTGCGAACAATAAGGACATCTGTAGACGACTTCTTCTCAAACAACTCTTAGCAGAATTTGATTAAATGTGACCGAAAGTATTATGGAATGACAAATTTGAAATCAATGTAAATACTGCCACTCCAAGATCGCTGAATTAAAGGTAAGAACACTTTATACAGAATTTACGTTTTGTACAATGGATGCTGATCTGTCATCAAATATGACCACCTTTACTAAAACAGACAAAAACATTTAAATTAGTACCTTAGTAACATTTGAACTTACGCTGAAAAACTGCTGAAACAAATCGTCCGAGATTTGCAGAGTATCGTATCATAAAGAACATTTTCACAAGTTTATTTAGGGGGAATAATTTGCTGAGTAAATATTAAGCAAATGTAATACAAAAACTCCTGGCCTGCAGGCATTTCAGCACTGAAAATATGACGCCGAAGTGCAATGAAACAAGAAGTCGTATCATAAACGGCATTTTCACAACTTTATTTTTGGGGAATAAATTGCTGAGTAAATATTTAGCAATTTTGACGAAAACTCCTGGTATGCAGGCATATCAGCATTGAAAAAATGATGCCGATGTGCAATGAAACAAGAAGGAAAATTAGTTACATTTAATATCTTGTAGATCAATTGATGCAAAGTTTTCAGGATTTGTATATATTCCTTAGAGGCCGACCGAAACTAAATTTCTGGTTTTGGCCGAAAAAGAAACCAGACCGAAAGTTATAAATTGACAGTTTGTCTATATGTATTGAAATTCGCTTTATTTTATCAATTCCAACTTAAAAACGATATTATTTTCTTATATCAATTGTTAAATTTTGTGCGCATTATTTTATTATGTCTACTGTTTGACTTAATGATCATGTGTATGGTATCAGAATAAATAATTATTCACTTGCAGTTTCAATAAGACGCCACTCACATAATTGTTTATTTTGTTTTCGCTTGAGTCATTTGCATCTAAGAACTGTCGAACTTGCATATGTCTTAATCACTTTATATGTTCTTAAAGTGACACTTACCAGCGTTTCGGCATTTAGTGGATCTTTTCTCGCTGATAAATATTACCATAGGTCGTAGGCCGATGAATTATAAAGCAATATCGCCAGTAAAAGAAATACATTGTTACATTACAGCTGTTGTTGAGATTTGTGTTAGCACAGCACAGGTTCACGATAAATTGTGACAAATGCTTTTAAACAGCATCAATTGCTTTAATGTTTTGGGGATTTGTGTTATCATTTATGTCCACATTTGGTTTGCGTTTCTTTCATTGTTGTATCCATGTTTCCCCTTTAACGATATTTCATGCGGACTGCAGTTTTCGAAATGGACAAACGCACACAAGGAGTTTTTTCCTACTCGCTATGTCTTCTGAATCTCTAAATTTATACACGATTGTAATTTCGCCATTTTTCTAACTTCATGTTTATCGATGTAATGGAATGGTTGGACGTTTCCAGACTCGGAGCTTGAGCTTAAGTTTATTGTTTACACTGGTTATTTTAGAATATCAAAACAGATTTCGTTGTGCTATATAATTAGATGCAGTGTCACTTACACGATTGTCCAATAATCTTCAATTACTCATCTATCGGCACCTCATTTGCAACGACAAGTAGTTTGGCCTTTTCAGATTTGCATGGTGAAATTGCTTCGCAGAAAATTTTCCACTCACCGTGGTACTTGATGCAGAGGTAAGAACCTCCCAATAGGACATACCTGTATTCCAAATCACATGAGGTCGATGGCGCTGTAAAATGCAAATATATAACTTCTATCACAAAGAAAGACAGAAACAAACACAATCAAAATAATCCAGGTACTAAAAGAAGAATGAAAGAAAATAAATTAATATACAAACATCCACAAGTTCGGTAGGTGTTTCTGAGTTCTCGTGAACCTCACTAATACATATATTTGTTGTAATTGGAAGTGAAGTACACAATACATTTTTAATATCTTGCAGATAGTATGAATATAATCAATTAAGCAATAACATTTAGTAAATACCTTTACGAAGATATGTACGTGTCAAATACAACTTAATTGACAATTGACAAAGTCGACACAACTGCAAGTACGTCCGGCATATTAATGCAAAGGTCGCTACAGTCAGGAACTCGCACAAAAGGATAGGCTGAGATTTTCCCCAGACTGTAACTACAGATTACTTGGAAGATATTGAAAACACGATTAAATTCAGACAGCAAATATATAAATCTTAAGGAATCTAGACATTGCTAAGGCAAAACGTTTCATGTGTAATGGAATTACATTTAAGCCATCAGACAACTGCCATATAGAAAGAGATAAAAGTTACCTACCACTTTCCATCAACATGGATATTTGAACTCGGGAATGTGAATGATGACCAATATTCTTTCATCCAGATATATGTATGCCAAATTTATATGATAGGTAGTGCAAAAAGAAAGGGAGAATCAGAAGGATGAAAGGCAAAAATGAAACTAAAAACAAAATTTATGACTAGGTCGGCTGGTATATTTTATTTCATCTTTATGACAATTATCTAATACTTGCCTGTGTAAAAGATTAATTCATCAGAAAATTGGAAACCCTGAGGTAATCCTCGTTTAAATGAAGAAGACATCACACAATGGTTGTTAAGGTTATCGTAAAAGAAGGACAAGCATTCGGTCAGTTTGTCGTCACATTGTTGCATGCACCCCCAAAAGTCAATTCCTGTTCCATTACTGATTACTTCAAATTGTACAGTGAAAAATGTATGTGGTTAATCTCCTAAGCATTTGTTTGGTATCCTGACTAACATCAACTAGCCATTTTAATCGATGTTCTTGATAAATTTGTCCAGATGATGAATTTTAATACCCTCATTTATTGACTTTCCTATTATGTGTTTCTTCTTGAATTTAAGCAACAATGGTATAACATTGTTATTGTTTGTGAATCGAGACCGTGAATACTGTTATCATTTGTTGTAATACTATCCCGTAACCTCAAAATGTGTGAGTTAGTTCATAGTCTATTATATTCTGAGAATACTTTACATTTTGTCTGAAAATGAGCGGCACAATTATATGATTACCTACAGTATTAATGAGATTGGATAAAGATTAATTGGATAAAGATTAATACTTGATTAAAACACGTTTATATTGCATCAATGTGATATAATGAGTACGGTGCTATTTTAAACAAAATAAATCCATAATATTTGGAGAGAAAGCTTTATAAATTTAATTTATTTATTGATTTCTTCTAAGATATAGATGCCAAATGTTATTAGGAGTTACTAGTGTAACAAACCATAAAACATTCCAGATTGGAGAGACATACAAAAAGCTTAAGTCCTGAACATTTTTGGCTGATATATTCCAAAATACTATAACGACTTGATTTTGACAAATTTGGACAGAATTGCAAGCTTCCAGAACTTAAAAAAGCGTATGCCTATCGACTGCATTATTTGCAACGGTACATTTAACACAGAGATTTCTCTACAATAAGAATTGAAGTAATTCTTGAGAGATCAATTTGGAAATGGCATAACAAGGAATCAAACATCGTCAAAACCCACACTCTTCTAATGTTAAATGTATCTGTGAGATGTGATTTAAAAACAGTAAGGACAGTTCTAACCTATGTGCCAGAAAGAGATATATTCAACTTAAGGACCAGCAATATAATGTCATGTTGCATGGAAGAAAAGCATTCGCTACCTTTGCATGTGTACAGTTTTGTGGCCAAACAATATTGTCCTTTGCACTGTTGGGTCTGTTGGTAATAAATTATCTTTTGAATTCAGATTTTGCACTTGTTTGTCTACACCATTCTTGTAATCATTTGGTCATATTTTTGTATCTAAGAAAATTAAATCACGTATGATAAAATAATTTAAATTAAATTTATCTATTTTTGTATACTGATGTGACTATTTATCTTAAAACGGAAACAAACAAAATCGTCAGGGTGAATTCGGATGCTTTGGACGTGTTTCTGCCTTCGTATGATGCTAGGACTTCACATAAGTGTGGGTCATGAGCTGTTATTGAAAGATGTATTGGTGAAAAATACCATATGGTGTTATAACCTTGGTAATATTGTAGTTATGTGATGAACTACATTATTAAATTACCGCTGAAAAAATTGGTTGTAGTCCAGCTACCATCATGTAGACATGTGACTGTCGGGGTCTGATTTCCTTTCTTGAACAGAGAATGCTGACATCTGTAAGTGTAGTTTTGTCCAATCTCCACTTCCGTCGTCTGATTTAACGCCCCTGATTTTACAGGAGTTTTACAGACTGTTCAAATACAAAATACGTACGTAACGCTAACTTTCCGAAATAATCATATGAATGATTGAAATGTATTCGGTAAATTAAGGGGGTTAAAATAGACAAGACGGAAAAATATAAAACTCTTCAGAAAAAGCGGCATTAATCACCAATATGGGAGTATGGTTGTTGCTCGGAATTGCAGAGGAGGATAAATTGCATTGACAAGTTGAAAATGAGCTTTATAAATACAACAGAACATTGCGATCAATATGGGGTACCAAATTATGTATAATGTAGAATTGTGTATGCAGCCTGTTGCCTAAATTAACGATTGAATAAGGTGTTACCTAATCCAAATTAATCTCACGTCACTGATTTTTTGTTCTGCTTTGCAATTAAAAATACTACTTTTTAAATAACAGCAAAACATGGATATAAATATTCATATTAATAAAATTTGTTCAAAATTGTTTAAAACCTCTCTTGATTAAGCAATACATTCGTCCTTGGTATATGTACTCACCTGTACAAAGACGATAGGACCTATTATTCGGAATCATTTTCCATGCTCAGCACTATAATACTCATCTTTTTATAGCATGCACACCCACCATCTGTTCTTGGTTCTTTATTCAAATCGTTTGAATATTTATTACCAAATTATTTAGAAAATTTGAATTTATGTCACTGATATTTGTTCTTTTGATTTGAAAATATACTTTATTGGAATAACCAGAACTATTGAAAATCATTTAACGAAGGGTATATTTTAGAGCAACTAACTCTCATGATGCTTCTCAAAGTAAATAAGTACTTAAACAAAATAATGTATTCATTCAGGTAAAGATTGTGTTACAAAGATTCAACCTCTCGGATAATTCTAACGCAATAAATTTAGATATACAATTTAGGAATTGCAGAGTTCTCTGTTAATTTACTTAAAACGAGTTATATGAATTCGTATAAACTTAGTATCGTTCCCTTCGAAGGAAAATCCGTTATATAAGCGTCATTTATCTTTGAAACAAAAGTAATTGCTATCAAGACTTTTCATTTTCATTTATTTTATCTCTTGCGTGAATCAGAAAGAAATAATTGTTTTTGTGGATAATAATATGGTTGCGTACAAGTATCAGAGGCAGTTTGAATAGCACGTGACGTATATGCGATTGCTGGGTCTCATTGAGACAATTTGATCAACAGAAACAGGAATCTGGACTATTGAATATTGAAGACTAATTCACTGATAATACATTATTTGACGCTATGGAGTGGCAAATATAATGTGTCCATAATCCTGAAAGTGTCCATAATTCTGAAACTATTTCCGTATCTTACACGCAAACTAGACGTTTCCATGCATTTTTAATAACGTCATGCTGGTTATATTCTTACTTGACTGACTCATCCGACAGCATAGATGTAGTGTTAGATATGGGTTATCTAGCTTTGGTTATATATCTTCCGTCCAGATGTAAACTCTTTTGGGCCTCTTTATAAGTAACCAACCGATGTTAGTCTTATTTGCCCCGATTGTATTTTGAATAAATCGCAACCTAATTTAAAATTTGAAACTGTAAAGCTAAAATAGAGGATATATTATAAATATAAAACCACATTCTATTTATAATATTTCTGCGTGGTCTGAAACAATTAGATAGCACCAACAAGCATCCATGATCCATAGCAAACTTTTTTCACCTAGGCTCTAATTGTGTAGCTTTCAATTACAATAATTCAACATGAACATAGTATGTGTCCTATGATGTTATGACCTCAATTATAATGGTGAATTATAATGGTTCCTTGAGGCCGAGTGGTCTACAAGTCTTGCCTTTACAGATCACGCCTTTTTAATCTCAAGTCTGTAAATATAACAAATCTAGCTGGTAGTTTCACGTGGGTCAGTTGTTATTACCGGCCTTGCCGTAGTTCTTCCTCTATCAGTCATACTGGGTGCCATGTATAACCTATCATGTGACGAAAGCTATTATTAAATCCAAACCACCAAATATCAGTAATAATGCATTTGGAATTAATATAATACGTGGTTATTAAACAGACAAAATATGGTAGTTAAGTGATGAAACATTAAATTACCACAAGTAAAATTTGTCGACGTCCAATCACCATCTGGTAGACACGTGACTGTCGGGTTTAGATCTCTTTTCCCAACCAGACCGTCCTGGCATCTGTACGTGTAGTTCTGTCCAAGCTCCACTTCCGCGCCCTCAATTTTCGTCCCTGACATCGCCGTAGGAGTTTTACATACTGTTCAAACAAGGAAATGCATTTTTGTAATGACCGCATGGATGCTATATATGTAGTACATAATGGGCTTTAAAATACAGACATATCGAAAAAATATTACAACTGTTCTGGCAAAGTGGTATTTACAGCAACATCGGGAGAATGCATTTACTGAGAATAGTTGGGAGTCAAATCTTCTTCAAATTTTAAAACATGAGCATTATAAGGTGCTATAAAACTGTGCTATTAACATGGGACATTGTGTTATGGTATGCTACTTTTTTGATACGCAGACGGTGAAAGGATTCTATCTCAAAACAAAATTTAACCTAAGCAGGTTCATTCAGTTTTTGTTGTTTACCTTTCGTGCATTACATTTTACGCATTTATTGTCAAACTTTTGTCAAAATGGATTAACTTGAAAATAATATTAATCAAATTATCTTACGAAATATACTTAAAACGTCCAAATCCTATTTTTATACCAACCTTTCAAACATGGCAATTACTTGTGCCCGCAAATGTACCATCGGTAACGTCACATATTTAGAGCAACTTCGGACGTTCAGGGCTAATACACGCCTGTTGAAATTTTGTTTAGATATTCGTTACCGAATTATAAAAAAATTGGCATGCATGCCACTGATTTGAAAGTATGCTTAATGGGAAGTAAATGAGTATTTCGAGTATGTCCCCCATACTGCTTCTCTGTGTAAGTGATTAAAATATATACTTAAACAGCGATATAATAATGTATTAATTCAGGACCAGACTAATGCGAAACCAAACGTTAACTTTCTTAAATAATTAGAAAGTGGTAGCTTTAGACATACATTTCACGTGTTGCAGAGCTTTCTATTATTTCCTTTCAGATGACTAAATACCTAAAGACTTAGTTTTATTCATTTGGTAAGTATAATTTAATACACAACCTACTTGTATCCATTGTAGACAGATACATATTCTAATTATACCTCTGCGTGTTGGGAAATAATTATATGGCACCTACAGGTATCCATACGCCATTACAAACATATGTTATGCAAGTCTTTAATCGTGAAGCTTTCTCTAACAGCAGACTTAAATAAGTCGACATGCACAAAGTATGTGCCACATGACGTTATTACCTCAATTATGATGATGAATTATAACGGTTCCGAGTGGCCGAGTGGTCTAAAAAGCTATGCTTTACAGATCATGCCCATTTCATCTCAAGTTCGGATATATGAAATATATATCTGGTAGTTTGTGTTTGGGTCGGTTGCTGTTACCGGCCTTATCCATGTTCTTCCTCTATAAGCAATAATATTTGCCATATATAACGTATCGCTAACGAGAAATGGTATTAAATCCAAAAATATCAAAAACCTGGAATAATGTTTTTGGAATTAACATAACACGTGATTATTAAACAGAAAAAATACCGTAGTCATATGATGAAACGTTAAATTACCACACGTAAAATTTGTTGTCGTCCAATCACCACCTGATAGATACGTGACTGTCGGGTTTAGATATCTTTTCCCAACCAGACCGTCCTGGCATCTGTACGTGTAGTTCTGTCCAATCTCTACTTCCACGGGCTCAAATAACGTCCTTGACTTCGCAGAAGGCGTTTTACATACAGTTCAAACATGGAAACACATTTTTGTAATACTCGTTTAAATGTTACATTTCTATGTAATACATAATGGGCTTCAAAATACAGAAATATGGGGGAAATATTACAACTGTTCTGGTAAAATAGTATTTACAGCAAATTCTGAAAAATGGGTTTAGTGAGAATATTTGGGAGACGAAACGAATGTTTTTCAAAAACTAAATAGTTGGCAAAACGATATTCATCAAATTATATTTCGAAATATATTTAATGTTTCCCCTGTGGACTACCAACCATTCATGCATGGCACACACTCGTGACCGAATATGTAGTCTGTTACCTCACTCAATCAGAGCGATTCTCGATGTACACGACTAATATGCGTTTGTTGCAATTCTGTATGCATGAGCGAGAGCTGTCTCTTAATTATTTTACAAGATTGCTTGGTAATTTATTAACATATATATATTTATTAACATAAGATATTTATTAACATAAGATATTTATTAACATATATATTTATTTTTATAAACTGGGGTTATTCTTTTGCTCTTGAGTTATGTGTTTTAAAAAAATAACGTGACAATTGGAGAACATTTGATAAAGGACCACATTCGTATCGCGTGCCTTTAATTATGTAACTCTCCAAAAGCTGCATCTCAAAGAATGTGATTGATAATTCGGGACCAGCAGTTTCGAATTTACTCTGTGGCGACACTGCTGACTTTTGGAGATTTTAAAAGGTCAAGAAGCATTTCATAGTTTCAACCGATGTTTTTCAGTATTCATCTTGTCTCTAAAAGCGAGTACACGCAATGTAAGGGATGCAATGCTAAACAAAACAATTCAAGGCAATGTGCACGGGATATGCAATTTGAGGCAGAGAAAAATGAAATAAGATTAAATATAATAGTTTTACGACGCAACGCGAGGCTATATAAGGCGAAATGAAAATACAAAACTAGACACGGTAATGATGCAAGACAAAATCTCACAAGGCTAGGGTATGCTAAGCAATGCACGGTAAAGGGCACGATACTGTGAGGGGAGACCAATTTAGAATACAACACCAGGGAGCGTGATGTAACAAGTGTCCATTATTAAAAACATACACATTGTTGGACGTAATGACTGCATGTATACATAAAGAAATGTTTCATCCACCCTGAAGAGCCTGCCTAACATTCAAAATGACCTGAAAATAATCAGACAAATATCAATGCATATATAAAACTGTCCCTTGCAAGTAAGTGCACATTTGTCCTAGAAATCCAATAACTGAATGCATCTTCATCTCCGAGGAAGGGGAAAACTGGAACAATAATCTTAACAGCAACTTTTTCCATTATTTAAGGAATGAAGTTTGCATTTGTCCTTGAAAAGATGTTATATCCATAATTATACATTCTATCTATGCACGTTTGAAACTACTTGAACAAAAACATATGATTACTGCATTTGACAAAACTATGTCCGTTGCAAGAAACTGTGTACATTGCACTTCGAAATCCAATGAGTTAATGCGTCAACCAATTTGAGAAAGAGAATAACTGTCAGGTATTCTAATGTGAACATTTACCATAATTAAACAAACAATATATATATATATATATATATATATATATATATATATATATATATATATATATATATATATATATATGTCCTCTAAATGTTTCAAGGAGCGACGGTCATAGATAACATTATGATAAATGGTGAACTGAAAAGAATGTACATGAAGCTAAAAATCCCTTAGGTTCGATAAGAATGACAACGCATTAGCCTCTTGCTACATAAGGTTAGGCATATAAATATGGGGAACTCCGTTAACGACATGGGAGGCCTCATCACGCAACACGAGGCTATGCAGGGCTAGACAAAACAAAAGCGCAAAGAAATGGACAAGGGCTATACAAGGCGAAATGAAAATACAAAACAAGACACGGGTACATAACCATGCGACGCGAAGTCACACAAGGTTAGAGTATGCTAAGCAAGGCTAAACAGCATATGGCAATGTAATGAGTAGGGCAAAGTATTGGGCAAGGTAATGATAATGTTTAGGGGAGGCAAAGTTAGAATACAATACAATATAACTTGATGAAACAAATGCCCATTTTTAAAAACAGTGTGTTTGTCCTTATCAAATGTTCCATTTAATCCTATATGCTAAACATACATTTCTGAAAATGACAAGACAATAACATGATGTATGAATATAACAAAATTTCGTATTTGACAATAAAGTGTGCTCCCCTGTTACATAATTTCAATAAGTCAATGCATCTTACTGTCATGAGGAAGGGAGTAATTATCAAGCCATCCTGATATTAGCGTTGAAAGACGATTTTGTTCATGTCTAAGAAGAAAGATTGCAGCAGATCCTGACAATACACCAATTACTCTAAAAGAAGGAATATGAACCGAAAATCCATTGTTTGCTTGATGTTCGGCCGCATTTGCAAAATTAAACGTTTTGGACACTTTCAATGATCTTTCTCGGCTTATGGAATCACATCACAATTATTACTTCCAGTTCAGTACCCACGAATGTAGTTCTAGTTTATTTTTAGAACATTGTTTCCTCTCTCATTTTGGTGGTGATAGAAGAGTTCTATTGATTCATTTTTGGTAGGGATTTAAAGGTAATTGTTTATTCTTGCAAATACGAGCTGAGAGAGTGGTTCTCATTGTGTAATTTTTTGACAGTGCACATGGAGTAATAAGGCCTTGGTGATGATTTGGAAATGAAATCTGTGTTATGCTGTTCTGTTTACAGTGCAGACGCTCAAGAAAATGCCGGTGAACCCCTGACAAGAACTTCACCGTGATGTCATCTTTGGATGTATTTTAGATTAACATATGATTTGTATTGATTGTCTCACATTTGAAAGGTCAATACTGAGAAATATATGTAGAGAACATATAGTAAAATTAGTTGTGGTCTATGTCCTTATGATAAATTTAGTTCATTGTAAATGACTCCAAGTTTGCTTTATGATCATTCTAATAAATCCTTAGTGCCTGCGCAAAAGTAAATTAAACTTCCGAGTATAAAGTAAATGATTGTTCGTCACGTTGTAAGGATTAACCAGATTTCAACATGTATTTGTTAGATCCTGAGGCTAATACGTTCGCGCCGTTAATATGTATTAAGGTCAATTCGGCGAACAGAAGGTGTCTTGCCAGTGAATTGGCATGTTCATACTATTTGTAACTCGCTGTATTTTGGACAAGCCAGTTACATAATAATTGCGAGCACAGGATACACAGGTAAGTGGTGGAATTCTCTGTTCGGAACATAGCAACATCAAAGAGAGTCGTAAAACCACACTGGACAGACTGTTGGGAGGGGGTTGTGTCTAATAGTTATATGAATCAACATCAACTTGGAATTGAGCAAGGAGTGGCCAACATTAAAATCGGAAGTTTAAATATATTATATTGAGAATTTAACGTCAGTAGTCGCTATGACCATCTTGCGTGATTAAGGAAGGATAAGTTTGTCCAACCTCATTCGAAATTGGCGGGAAACTTGTATATTCTGAGAATTAAAAGGAGCTAATGAACAGGTTAGTGACTATTTTGCTCGATAGATGAAATATATTACTGCAAAGTAAGTAAACTTTAATTGTTGCAGTATGTTTACTTTAGGACGTCGAATTACCACTTGTAAAGTGCTTTATTCGCAAAGTTTGATATACATGCATATTTTGAGACTTGAACTATGTTTATGTAGAGAATTGATACTTTTGTAATTTGCTATTTGGTTAAATTGTAGTAATCTCGTGTATTTATTCATTTGATATTCTAGATTTATAAATGTTGAATTGAATTATAAAAATTGTATAATGGTTGCAGTGTGCAACATTAGTTAATATTTGCTTATTTGTTTTGATTGCCGGATAGATGACCGCTATCGCTTAACAGCTTGACGCACCTCTTCCGTTGTTTACTTTTTTTAAAATTTTTTTTGGGCGCTATTTTACATCAAATAAGTGCTTGTTGTCTATCTTCGCTTACATTATTGTGTTTCATCATGCATGTCACAGAATTAGGCGAAAATTGAATTTATTTTCTTCTTGATTTACAATCTAATCTCACCATTTTCTTTGTTTCGTCGTACATGCGTTACCTGGGGTGAATAAGTGTTTTTCTCCAAGGTAAGCGGCGTGTAACGATTTGCAGGTGCCTGACTTTGAATTACATGAAATCCGGAACATTAGATTCACAGGGTGCACGGTAATCTTGCCGTGATTTCTGCTCACCTATTTGAGGGTATATAAGGCAGAATATTTATGATCAATATTACGGGACCAAAAGTATCTAATCACAGGATAGATAGCTCGTCTTTCAATCTCCAGCCAAAGGGGTGAGTGTTAAATTTATATTTCGTTTTATTGTGAATTTTATTCAGTTTATCATTTCATATAATGATGCCTTTATTGCAATGCAGATTTTAAACGTGGAATATTTGGAATTACTAGTCACTATTAGACTTTAAATGCATTAGCGTAATCTAAGGTTTAGATTATTTTTTGAAACAACTATTATTAGTCTGGTTTCTTCATTGTAGCTGATAGCATCTCTGAGAACATTTCTGATAGCATCTCTGATAACGCATTTGATAACATCTCTGGGAACATCTTTGATAACGTCTTTGATATCGTAGCTGATTTGTTGCAGAACATCTCTGAATTATAGCTGAATGTGATTGATTGTGCCGTTTAATTGTGCAATCGAATTGAAGTATCTGACTGTCTGTCTGTCGAACTGTCTGTTCGTCTACATCTGTCGTGACGTGTAAATATCCGGAAATCTAGAAGTCCGAGTGTCGGAGCTGTCTAGAGTTGTAAACATCCGGGGTGACATCTTAAAGTATTTGGGACCGTTGGTTCTAGTAGATGTTGTATGCTGTCTGTACGTATAACTGTGGTGGATCCGTGAAGGCCAAACGACCGATAAAAGTATTGGTCAACCCTAGGTCTTCGGGGAAACTGGGCGGCGATTCAACTGTTGGTGAATCGTACGGTTATACAGGGTCGAGACACATGTGTGTGTTGCAATTGTAGTACAATTGAATACATTGTTGTATTTACATAGTTACTTCAAATCACAATAGTATTTCAAGGGATTGCATGAATCTCAATAAAAGCTAGCAACTTGATTAAATACATGTATACGTTCGTGCTAGTTGTCGCAATCCATACGTGCGATAGGATAGTTTGACGTTTTGTATTTGTTATCGCAATTTATAATTGCGGTAATATAACGTTTGTAAAGGTTGCTTGGATCTGAGTATAGTCTAAGAGATTCCTTTGTATCTATGTTTTATTTTGTATTAATATTTAATTTATTCATGTATTGTGAATGGTTGTGAGTGTAATTGTGGGTTGAACGTATGAGTTATTGTGTTGATACATCATTATTTTTCATTAATAATTTATTTCATAAATTTATATTTTCTTCCACATATTGTGCTTGTGTTGTTCATTTAATCCACCATCCTCTCGGTAACAATTCTGTTACAATGGTGTCAGAAGTGGGATCGCTGGATTAAGTGAACTTTCAATCATTTTTGTGAAAGTATAAATGTTTGTATTTGAGCGTGAACTTCTTGACAAGATAATACTCAATTTGGGATTTATCTTTGTTTAGTTTATCTAGGTCCGTGTGTCCAGTATAAACGTATTTAAAGCATTGGTTTGGTTACCTTCATCAGGAAGATAAGGTCAGCCTGTGTTATATATATATATATATATATATATATATATATATATATATATATATATATATATATATATATATATATATATATATATATATATATATATATATATATATATATATATATATTCATATTACAATTGTCATGTCATCCCTTAAGGACTTGGTTGCCTTAGGCAATGAATTTGGGTATGAAGGTGAAAGCTTAAGGAAATTTATTCAAGAAGAACAAGCCCGGGAAAGGGAAGAAAGGGTAAGGGCTAGGGAATTAGAAAGGTAATTAGAAAGGGAAAAAGAGAAAGCCGAAGAAAGGAAACGGGAATTAGAAAGGGAATTTGAAAGGGAAAAAGGGGAAGCCGAAGAAAGGAAATGGGCCTTTGAGAATGATAAGATAGAATTAGAGAAGCAGGCCCAAAGGGAAAAGATAGAATTAGAGAAACAGACCGAAAAGGACAGGATAGAATGGGAAAGGGAAGCGGAGGAACGGCGAATAGAGTTAGATAAACTAGCAAAAGTAAAAATGTTAGAGTTAGATAAACGAGCAAAAGTAGAAATGTTAGAGTTAGAAGAAAGAGCAAAGCAACGGGATCATGAGCGTAAGGTAGAATTAGCAACATCTGGAAGAGAGCACGATTCTGCCTTTAGCAAATTAAGGGGCCCCAAATTACCTCCCTTTGACGATGAAAAAGATAACATGGATAGTTATCTTCATCGCTTTGAGCGGTATGCCGAAAACCAGAAGTGGAGTCAAAATGACTGGGCATTGCATCTTAGTGCTCTATTAAAGGGTAAAGCACTGGATGTATACTCGCGACTTCCGAGAGACGATGTGTTTAAGTACGACGTCCTAAAGGAAGCACTTCTCAAAAGGTACGAGCTCACTGAACAGGGTTTTCGTAAAAAGTTCAGGTATAGCAAGCCCGATAAAGGAGAAACCTTTGGTCAGGTCACCGTTAGAATTGCGAACTATTTTGAGCGGTGGATTGAATGCGGCAAAGCGGTGAAAACGTTTGAAGGGTTGACTGATTTCTTGCTCAGAGATCAATTATTTAATACAGTTGGGCGAGAATTAGATCAATTTCTGAAGGAGAAAGTCTTCACAAACGTTAAAGATATGGCTAAGCAAGCCGATTTCTTTGCCGAAGCTCATAATGTAACCCAGAACGTGGTTTTAAAAGATTTTAAGTATGGAAACCAGTCTGCGAAACCTACGCCTAGGGAGCTTGTAAAATCAGCTGAGGTAAATAGGTCAGTTAGGAATCCAGTTATTCAGCGTGTGCAATGTTACTTGTGTAATGCATGGGGTCATGTTCAAAAAGACTGTCCTAAAAGAAAGGGACTAGCACATAAGGTAGCAGTGGCTAGACAAAGTAAAGGTATATCTGATTATATCGTACAGGTAGAACCTTGTATTCATTCACTTGGCACATGTCTATTTCCCGAAACACGTGTACCAACCGCGAGAGGGTTTGTCAACGGTCGAGAAGTCGTAGTATTACGTGACACTGGTTGCACGGGCGTAGTGATCAAACGTAGTCTCGTGCAGGATAACCAAATGCTCGGGTGGGAGTCCCCATGTATGTTACTTGATCAGACGATGGGTCGCATTCCCGTAGCAAGGATCACGGTAAGAACACCTTTCCTAACGGGAACTGTTGATGCCCTTTGTATGGAAAATCCTATTTACGATCTGACGATCGGTAATGTTGAAGGTTCCCGTCTTCCAACCATGGCCGATTTTAAAATACCTTTGGCCCAGGCAATCAAAACGCGAGCGCAAACACGGCGAGAGAAAACCGCGTTTCATAAATTAATAGACCCTGAATCGATCTCGGGAATTTCGCGTGATGATTTCAAACAAGAGCAAGAACGTGATGAATCCATCAGAACAATTGTTGAGAAAATCACGCGATTAAACATTGCAAGGGTAGGGGTAGCTCGAGATTCGTACGCAAGAATGGATTAATTCATAGGGAGTTTAGCGCTCGGGAGGGTAAGAAGTATTGGCAAGTGGTCGTACTCCAGAGATATAGATCTCAAGTACTTAGGGTGGCGCATGAGTCAAGCATGGCAGGACACCTAGGTAAGGCTAAGACCACTAGTAGGGTAGTCGCTGAATTCTACTGGCCCGGTGTTAATGGCGATGTCACACGGTTCTGTACGTCGTGCGACGTATGTCAGAAAACCGTATGTAAGGGAAGGGTCACAAGGGTGCCCTTAGGACAGATGCCATTAATAGATACACCGTTTAAAAGAGTGGCAGTATATATTGTAGGACCAATACACCCAGTTACCGAAAGAAAGAATCGGTATATTCTTACTCTGGTTGACTACGCGACCAGATACCCCGAAGCCGTAGCATTACCAACTATTGAAACGGAAAGGGTAGCTGAAGTATTAGTTGATATCTTTAGTATGGTAGGGGTGCCAGAAGAAATCCTCACTGATTGTGGTGCCCAATTCACTTCTGACCTCATGGTTGAAATAAGTAGGCTGTTATCCATCAGACAGCTAAACACTACCCCATACCATCCGATGTGCAATGGACTGGTAGAGAAGTTTAATGGTACCCTGAAAAGCATGCTGCGAAAGATGTGCGCGGAACGTCCGCAAGACTGGGACCGTTATTTAAATGCTGTTCTGTTCGCTTACCGTGAAGTACCGCAGGAAAGTTTAGGGTTTTCACCCTTCGAACTGTTGTACGGTAGAACAGTTCGAGGCCCGATGCGGATACTACGCGAACTACGGACTGGTGATGTCGCGAACGAGGAAATAAAAACAACTTACCAGTACGTGTTAGATCTGCGAAATAAACTTGAGAGTACATGCCAGATGGCACGTGACGAATTAATTAAATCGGGGCGCAGATATGCCAAGTATTATAACCGCAGAGCGCGAAATAGGAAATTTCTTGTAAGAGATCAGGTGCTATTGCTTCTTCCAACGAGCTCAAATAAGTTATTAGTCCAGTGGAAAGGTCCATATGAAGTTAAGGAGGTAAAAGGTGACATGGACTATAAAATTGACATGGACGGTAATTTAAAGACATTACATGCTAACATGCTCAAGTTGTATATCAAGAGACAGAGCGACAATGTTGAAAAGGGGGTCTTAAATGTCGTTTGTACGGCAGTCGTAGACGATGATGAAGCTGATTCGAATATCGAGAGTTCCCTTGAATGTCCCTTGGGAGTTGCGGGGGAAGGGATAGATAAAGTCGATGTGAGTGCGGAGTTGACGAAAGACCAGCGTCAACAGATTAATGCGCTCTTGGCTAAACACTCTTATGTATTCACAGACAGACCAGGTTGTACAACTTTGTTGGACCTCAAAATTAAACTAAATACGTCTGACCCTATTCGAATCAAGGGATATCCGTTGCCATACAACGCACGTGAAGCTGTGGACGAAGAGGTGGGTAAAATGTTGGATCTGGGGGTGATTGAACCCTCCAACTCGCCATATTCTTCTCCAGTAGTGCTAGTCATGAAAAAGGACGGGACGAACCGATTCTGTATCGATTTTCGGCAGTTGAATAAAATCACTGTGTTCGATGCAGAACCAATGCCAGATATGGAGGTTCTATTTGCGAAGTTGTCGGGAAACCGATGGATTTCCAAATTAGATCTGGCCAAGGGATATTGGCAGGTTCCCATTGTCCCAGAATCCCGAGCATTGACAGCATTTGCGACCCATAAAGGACTGAATCAATTCAAAGTGATGCCATTCGTGTTAGTTGGAGCCAGCGCCACCTGTTGTCGTTTGATGCTTAAGTTGCTTAAAGGTTTAGCAAACGTTGATAGCTTTGTAGACGACATATTCGTGTACACGAATACTTGGAGTGAGCACGTGTCCGTCCTGAGCGAGCTCTTCAATAGACTCCGCAAAGCAAACCTCACAGTGAGACCAACTAAATACAGAATTGGTTATACAGATTTAGATTGTTTGGGTCATAGGGTTAGCGGTATGGGTCAGTTAAAACCTCATCCCAAGCAAGTTGAAGCAATTAGAGACGCACCAAAGCCAACCAACAAAACGCAGGTAAGATCATTTCTATGTCTAGTAGGTTTTTATAGAAAGTTTATACCGAACTTTGCAGCCATTGCTAGCCCGCTATCTGATTTGACCAAGAAGGGGCAACCAAACAAAGTTGAATGGGGACCGCCACAAGACAAAGCATTTTGTGCTCTGAAAGAGAAACTGGTTAGTGCACCTATATTAAAATTGCCAGATGTCAGCAAACCTTTTATTCTAAGAACAGATGCTTCTGAAACTGGGTTGGGGGCAGTTTTACTGCAAGAGCAAGACGACAGTAAGTTACCCGTAGCTTACTCGAGTAGGAAATTGCTACCCAGGGAGAAAAATTATTCCGTTATAGAAAAGGAATGTTTGGCCGTAGTATGGGGAATTGGGAAGTATCACGCATATCTATTTGGGAGAGATTTCGTTCTCGAGACTGATCACCAACCCCTACTGTATTTAAACAAGGCCAAGGTCGCTAACGCTCGGTTGATGCGTTGGGCGCTAACACTACAACCTTATCGCTTCCGTGTAGAAGCAATAAGGGGAGTTGAAAATATAGGCGCAAACTACTTGAGTAGGGCATGATGTGAAATTTGTATGAATTTGCCCAGTAATAAACTCCAGTTTGTAGTATAACCAGTGTAAATGTTGTAAGATATCATCAGTAGTTTTTTTTCTTCTATTCTGTGTTAGTTTTAAAAATGTGTACATTTTTATTCTTAGGGGGGAGGTATTGTCACAGAATTAGGCGAAAATTGAATTTATTTTCTTCTTGATTTACAATCTAATCTCACCATTTTCTTTGTTTCGTCGTACATGCGTTACCTGGGGTGAATAAGTGTTTTTCTCCAAGGTAAGCGGCGTGTAACGATTTGCAGGTGCCTGACTTTGAATTACATGAAATCCGGAACATTAGATTCACAGGGTGCACGGTAATCTTGCCGTGATTTCTGCTCACCTATTTGAGGGTATATAAGGCAGAATATTTATGATCAATATTACGGGACCAAAATTATCTAATCACAGGATAGATAGCTCGTCTTTCAATCTCCAGCCAAAGGGGTGAGTGTTAAATTTATATTTCGTTTTATTGTGAATTTTATTCAGTTTATCATTTCATATAATGATGCCTTTATTGCAATGCAGATTTTAAACGTGGAATATTTGGAATTACTAGTCACTATTAGACTTTAAATGCATTAGCGTAATCTAAGGTTTAGATTATTTTTTGAAACAACTATTATTAGTCTGGTTTCTTCATTGTAGCTGATAGCATCTCTGAGAACATTTCTGATAGCATCTCTGATAACGCATTTGATAACATCTCTGGGAACATCTTTGATAACGTCTTTGATATCGTAGCTGATTTGTTGCAGAACATCTCTGAATTATAGCTGAATGTGATTGATTGTGCCGTTTAATTGTGCAATCGAATTGAAGTATCTGACTGTCTGTCTGTCGAACTGTCTGTTCGTCTACATCTGTCGTGACGTGTAAATATCCGGAAATCTAGAAGTCCGAGTGTCGGAGCTGTCTAGAGTTGTAAACATCCGGGGTGACATCTTAAAGTATTTGGGACCGTTGGTTCTAGTAGATGTTGTATGCTGTCTGTACGTATAACTGTGGTGGATCCGTGAAGGCCAAACGACCGATAAAAGTATTGGTCAACCCTAGGTCTTCGGGGAAACTGGGCGGCGATTCAACTGTTGGTGAATCGTACGGTTATACAGGGTCGAGACACATGTGTGTGTTGCAATTGTAGTACAATTGAATACATTGTTGTATTTACATAGTTACTTCAAATCACAATAGTATTTCAAGGGATTGCATGAATCTCAATAAAAGCTAGCAACTTGATTAAATACATGTATACGTTCGTGCTAGTTGTCGCAATCCATACGTGCGATAGGATAGTTTGACGTTTTGTATTTGTTATCGCAATTTATAATTGCGGTAATATAACGTTTGTAAAGGTTGCTTGGATCTGAGTATAGTCTAAGAGATTCCTTTGTATCTATGTTTTATTTTGTATTAATATTTAATTTATTCATGTATTGTGAATGGTTGTGAGTGTAATTGTGGGTTGAACGTATGAGTTATTGTGTTGATACATCATTATTTTTCATTAATAATTTATTTCATAAATTTATATTTTCTTCCACATATTGTGCTTGTGTTGTTCATTTAATCCACCATCCTCTCGGTAACAATTCTGTTACAATGGTGTCAGAAGTGGGATCGCTGGATTAAGTGAACTGTCAATCATTTTTGTGAAAGTATAAATGTTTATATTTGAGCGTGACCTTCTTGACAAGATAATACTCAATTTGGGATTTATCTTTGTTTAGTTTATCTAGGTCCGTGTGTCCAGTATAAACGTATTTAAAGCATTGGTTTGGTTACCTTCATCAGGAAGATAAGGTCAGCCTGTGTTATATATATATATATATATATATATATATATATATATATATATATATATATATATATATATATATATATATATATATATATATATATATATATATATATATATTCATATTACAATTGTCATGTCATCCCTTAAGGACTTGGTTGCCTTAGGCAATGAATTTGGGTATGAAGGTGAAAGCTTAAGGAAATTTATTCAAGAAGAACAAACCCGGGAAAGGGAAGAAAGGGTAAGGGCTAGGGAATTAGAAAGGTAATTAGAAAGGGAAAAAGAGAAAGCCGAAGAAAGGAAACGGGAATTAGAAAGGGAATTTGAAAGGGAAAAAGGGGAAGCCGAAGAAAGGAAATGGGCCTTTGAGAATGATAAGATAGAATTAGAGAAGCAGGCCCAAAGGGAAAAGATAGAATTAGAGAAACAGACCGAAAAGGACAGGATAGAATGGGAAAGGGAAGCGGAGGAACGGCGAATAGAGTTAGATAAACTAGCAAAAGTAAAAATGTTAGAGTTAGATAAACGAGCAAAAGTAGAAATGTTAGAGTTAGAAGAAAGAGCAAAGCAACGGGATCATGAGCGTAAGGTAGAATTAGCAACATCTGGAAGAGAGCACGATTCTGCCTTTAGCAAATTAAGGGGCCCCAAATTACCTCCCTTTGACGATGAAAAAGATAACATGGATAGTTATCTTCATCGCTTTGAGCGGTATGCCGAAAACCAGAAGTGGAGTCAAAATGACTGGGCATTGCATCTTAGTGCTCTATTAAAGGGTAAAGCACTGGATGTATACTCGCGACTTCCGAGAGACGATGTGTTTAAGTACGACGTCCTAAAGGAAGCACTTCTCAAAAGGTACGAGCTCACTGAACAGGGTTTTCGTAAAAAGTTCAGGTATAGCAAGCCCGATAAAGGAGAAACCTTTGGTCAGGTCACCGTTAGAATTGCGAACTATTTTGAGCGGTGGATTGAATGCGGCAAAGCGGTGAAAACGTTTGAAGGGTTGACTGATTTCTTGCTCAGAGATCAATTATTTAATACAGTTGGGCGAGAATTAGATCAATTTCTGAAGGAGAAAGTCTTCACAAACGTTAAAGATATGGCTAAGCAAGCCGATTTCTTTGCCGAAGCTCATAATGTAACCCAGAACGTGGTTTTAAAAGATTTTAAGTATGGAAACCAGTCTGCGAAACCTACGCCTAGGGAGCTTGTAAAATCAGCTGAGGTAAATAGGTCAGTTAGGAATCCAGTTATTCAGCGTGTGCAATGTTACTTGTGTAATGCATGGGGTCATGTTCAAAAAGACTGTCCTAAAAGAAAGGGACTAGCACATAAGGTAGCAGTGGCTAGACAAAGTAAAGGTATATCTGATTATATCGTACAGGTAGAACCTTGTATTCATTCACTTGGCACATGTCTATTTCCCGAAACACGTGTACCAACCGCGAGAGGGTTTGTCAACGGTCGAGAAGTCGTAGTATTACGTGACACTGGTTGCACGGGCGTAGTGATCAAACGTAGTCTCGTGCAGGATAACCAAATGCTCGGGTGGGAGTCCCCATGTATGTTACTTGATCAGACGATGGGTCGCATTCCCGTAGCAAGGATCACGGTAAGAACACCTTTCCTAACGGGAACTGTTGATGCCCTTTGTATGGAAAATCCTATTTACGATCTGACGATCGGTAATGTTGAAGGTTCCCGTCTTCCAACCATGGCCGATTTTAAAATACCTTTGGCCCAGGCAATCAAAACGCGAGCGCAAACACGGCGAGAGAAAACCGCGTTTCATAAATTAATAGACCCTGAATCGATCTCGGGAATTTCGCGTGATGATTTCAAACAAGAGCAAGAACGTGATGAATCCATCAGAACAATTGTTGAGAAAATCACGCGATTAAACATTGCAAGGGTAGGGGTAGCTCGAGATTCGTACGCAAGAATGGATTAATTCATAGGGAGTTTAGCGCTCGGGAGGGTAAGAAGTATTGGCAAGTGGTCGTACTCCAGAGATATAGATCTCAAGTACTTAGGGTGGCGCATGAGTCAAGCATGGCAGGACACCTAGGTAAGGCTAAGACCACTAGTAGGGTAGTCGCTGAATTCTACTGGCCCGGTGTTAATGGCGATGTCACACGGTTCTGTACGTCGTGCGACGTATGTCAGAAAACCGTATGTAAGGGAAGGGTCACATGGGTGCCCTTAGGACAGATGCCATTAATAGATACACCGTTTAAAAGAGTGGCAGTATATATTGTAGGACCAATACACCCAGTTACCGAAAGAAAGAATCGGTATATTCTTACTCTGGTTGACTACGCGACCAGATACCCCGAAGCCGTAGCATTACCAACTATTGAAACGGAAAGGGTAGCTGAAGTATTAGTTGATATCTTTAGTATGGTAGGGGTGCCAGAAGAAATCCTCACTGATTGTGGTGCCCAATTCACTTCTGACCTCATGGTTGAAATAAGTAGGCTGTTATCCATCAGACAGCTAAACACTACCCCATACCATCCGATGTGCAATGGACTGGTAGAGAAGTTTAATGGTACCCTGAAAAGCATGCTGCGAAAGATGTGCGCGGAACGTCCGCAAGACTGGGACCGTTATTTAAATGCTGTTCTGTTCGCTTACCGTGAAGTACCGCAGGAAAGTTTAGGGTTTTCACCCTTCGAACTGTTGTACGGTAGAACAGTTCGAGGCCCGATGCGGATACTACGCGAACTACGGACTGGTGATGTCGCGAACGAGGAAATAAAAACAACTTACCAGTACGTGTTAGATCTGCGAAATAAACTTGAGAGTACATGCCAGATGGCACGTGACGAATTAATTAAATCGGGGCGCAGATATGCCAAGTATTATAACCGCAGAGCGCGAAATAGGAAATTTCTTGTAAGAGATCAGGTGCTATTGCTTCTTCCAACGAGCTCAAATAAGTTATTAGTCCAGTGGAAAGGTCCATATGAAGTTAAGGAGGTAAAAGGTGACATGGACTATAAAATTGACATGGACGGTAATTTAAAGACATTACATGCTAACATGCTCAAGTTGTATATCAAGAGACAGAGCGACAATGTTGAAAAGGGGGTCTTAAATGTCGTTTGTACGGCAGTCGTAGACGATGATGAAGCTGATTCGAATATCGAGAGTTCCCTTGAATGTCCCTTGGGAGTTGCGGGGGAAGGGATAGATAAAGTCGATGTGAGTGCGGAGTTGACGAAAGACCAGCGTCAACAGATTAATGCGCTCTTGGCTAAACACTCTTATGTATTCACAGACAGACCAGGTTGTACAACTTTGTTGGACCTCAAAATTAAACTAAATACGTCTGACCCTATTCGAATCAAGGGATATCCGTTGCCATACAACGCACGTGAAGCTGTGGACGAAGAGGTGGGTAAAATGTTGGATCTGGGGGTGATTGAACCCTCCAACTCGCCATATTCTTCTCCAGTAGTGCTAGTCATGAAAAAGGACGGGACGAACCGATTCTGTATCGATTTTCGGCAGTTGAATAAAATCACTGTGTTCGATGCAGAACCAATGCCAGATATGGAGGTTCTATTTGCGAAGTTGTCGGGAAACCGATGGATTTCCAAATTAGATCTGGCCAAGGGATATTGGCAGGCTCCCATTGTCCCAGAATCCCGAGCATTGACAGCATTTGCGACCCATAAAGGACTGAATCAATTCAAAGTGATGCCATTCGTGTTAGTTGGAGCCAGCGCCACCTGTTGTCGTTTGATGCTTAAGTTGCTTAAAGGTTTAGCAAACGTTGAATAGCTTTGTAGACGACATATTCGTGTACACGAATACTTGGAGTGAGCACGTGTCCGTCCTGAGCGAGCTCTTCAATAGACTCCGCAAAGCAAACCTCACAGTGAGACCAACTAAATACAGAATTGGTTATACAGATTTAGATTGTTTGGGTCATAGGGTTAGCGGTATGGGTCAGTTAAAACCTCATCCCAAGCAAGTTGAAGCAATTAGAGACGCACCAAAGCCAACCAACAAAACGCAGGTAAGATCATTTCTATGTCTAGTAGGTTTTTATAGAAAGTTTATACCGAACTTTGCAGCCATTGCTAGCCCGCTATCTGATTTGACCAAGAAGGGGCAACCAAACAAAGTTGAATGGGGACCGCCACAAGACAAAGCATTTTGTGCTCTGAAAGAGAAACTGGTTAGTGCACCTATATTAAAATTGCCAGATGTCAGCAAACCTTTTATTCTAAGAACAGATGCTTCTGAAACTGGGTTGGGGGCAGTTTTACTGCAAGAGCAAGACGACAGTAAGTTACCCGTAGCTTACTCGAGTAGGAAATTGCTACCCAGGGAGAAAAATTATTCCGTTATAGAAAAGGAATGTTTGGCCGTAGTATGGGGAATTGGGAAGTATCACGCATATCTATTTGGGAGAGATTTCGTTCTGGAGACTGATCACCAACCCCTACTGTATTTAAACAAGGCCAAGGTCGCTAACGCTCGGTTGATGCGTTGGGCGCTAACACTACAACCTTATCGCTTCCGTGTAGAAGCAATAAGGGGAGTTGAAAATATAGGCGCAAACTACTTGAGTAGGGCATGATGTGAAATTTGTATGAATTTGCCCAGTAATAAACTCCAGTTTGTAGTATAACCAGTGTAAATGTTGTAAGATATCATCAGTAGTTTTTTTTCTTCTATTCTGTGTTAGTTTTAAAAATGTGTACATTTTTATTCTTAGGGGGGAGGTATTGTCACAGAATTAGGCGAAAATTGAATTTATTTTCTTCTTGATTTGCAAACTAATCTCACCATTTTCTTTGTTTCGTCGTACATGCGTTACCTGGGGTGAATAAGTTTTTTCTCCAAGGTAAGCGGCGTGTAACGATTTGCAGGTGCCTGACTTTGAATTACATGAAATCCGGAACATTAGATTCACAGGGTGCACGGTAATCTTGCCGTGATTTCTGCTCACCTATTTGAGGGTATATAAGGCAGAATATTTATGATCAATATTACGGGACCAAAAGTATCTAATCACAGGATAGATAGCTCGTCTGTCAATCTCCAGCCAAAGGGGTGAGTGTTAAATTTATATTTCGTTTTATTGTGAATTTTATTCAGTTTATCATTTCATATAATGATGCCTTTATTGCAATGCAGATTTTAAACGTGGAATATTTGGAATTACAAGTCACTATTAGACTTTAAATGCATTAGCGTAATCTAAGGTTTAGATTATTTTTTGAAACAACTATTATTAGTCTGATTTCTTCATTGTAGCTGATAGCATCTCTAAGAACATTTCTGATAGCATCTCTGATAACGCATCTGATAACATCTCTGGGAACATCTTTGATAACGTCTTTGATATCGTAGCTGATTTGTTGCAGAACATCTCTGAATTATAGCTGAATGTGATTGATTGTGCCGTTTAATTGTGCAATCGAATTGAAGTATCTGACTGTCTGTCTGTCGAACTGTCTGTTCGTCTACATCTGTCGTGACGTGTAAATATCCGGAAATCTAGAAGTCCGAGTGTCGGAGCTGTCTAGAGTTGTAAACATCCGGGGTGACATCTTAAAGTATTTGGGACCGTTGGTTCTAGTAGATGTTGTATGCTGTCTGTACGTATAACTGTGGTAGATCCGTGAAGGCCAAACGACCGATAAAAGTATTGGTCAACCCTAGGTCTTCGGGGAAACTGGGCGGCGATTCAACTGTTGGTGAATCGTACGGTTATACAGGGTCGAGACACATGTGTGTGTTGCAATTTTAGTACAATTGAATACATTGTTGTATTTACATAGTTACTTCAAATCACAATAGTATTTCAAGGCATTGCATGAATCTCAATAAAAGCTAGAAACTTAATTAAATACATGTATATGTTCGTGCTAGTTGTCGCAATCCATACGTGCGATAGTATAGTTTGACGTTTTGTATTTGTTATCGCAATTTGTACTTGCGGTAATATAACTTTTGTAAAGGTTGCTTGGATCTGTGTATTGTCCAAGAGATTCCTTTGTATCTGTGTTTTATTTTGTATTAATATTTAATTTATTCATGTATTGTGAATGGTTGTGAGTGCAATTGTGGGTTGAACGTATGAGTTATTATGTTGATACATCATTATTTTTCATTAATAATTTATTTCATAAATTTATATTTTCTTTCACATATTGTGTTTGTGTTGTTCATTTAATCCACCATCCTCTCGGTAACAATTATGTTACAATGCATTGGTTGTACAGTTTGTATTTGTTTCTTCATCTCCTTGTTTTGGAAACGAGATTGATTATAATTTTACTCAGCTGTAATGTTCCACTGTTAAGACGTCCTTTATTTTTAATAAACAGCCATCACATGATCGCCAGTTAATTGCAGTAAATGGCAACACCTTGTCTCATCATACCACACTGTGCTCAAGACTAAACGAACAGTCATCATTACTTAAATGTAAATGGAAGCGAAACAAAAAACGGTGTTTCGGTGCTGGTCGGCGTAGAACAGGAACAAGAATTCCAGTTAATTTTGATAAACTCATTCAAATTCATATTCAATCATCAACAGTTGTATCAACTGTCACATATATACCACTATGTATTACATTCTTCAACGCCCAGTCAGTAAAATTACTGGAAAGGCGCACAAAAATAGTAAATTTTATCAACGACCAGAATATCGACGTCTAATTCCTGAAAAAAAAACATGGCTGAAAGCATCAGGTGATGAGCCCAAGTGCGCGAATTTAACACACACCACTTATTCCATCAAGTTGCAACTCTCGCGGGGGTGAAATAGCTGTCATTACGCACAATTCCGTGATAAAAGGTCTTAACCACAACACAACCTTCACTTTCCTCCACAGATCGTTTGAACCAGATTAAACAACACTCACACCAGAACAAAGGTCAGTCCATTTTTTCTGCCTCAAGCGCCCTCCGCCTAGTAGCAAAAACAATCTCACTGAATCTCACTTTTTGGAGCAGTTTGCGAATATTCTGGAAAATGGAAAATCGATAGGTAGCAACCTAATTATTCTTGGAGATTCCACATTTCACTTTGACTGTCCTGGACACTTATACACATCAACACACCTAGATTCCATTCATGTTTAAAACTTTAAACAGGCAGTTAATCAACCCACGCATAAACGTGGTCATATTTTAAACTGTTTTCTGCATTGACCTGATGATAATATTCTGACATCCACCCTTGTATCCCACGAACATGCATCAGATCACTACTGCATTATATGCCATCTCGACGTATCAGTCCCTAACCCTTCACTTTTATTTGCTACTAATAGAAACCCCCGAATAATAATTATAACCAAATTAATGCATGATATCCAAGAAAACCTAACAACTAAATTACATCCTACAGCAGAACAATTCGATAACTGCCTGCGTTCATTACTTGAAAAACATGCCCCAGCAACCATATGCAGAGTATCAATTTAAAAACGTGTTATCCATGGTATTGCAGTCTTAGGGACCAGTTTCACACTGCTAAAAGACATCGCCGTAAAGCAGAGGCCATAGTTTTCCAGCAGACTCACTAATCAGTAACAAATCTATGAAAACGCTAAGAAGAACGTCACAAACATAGTCCATTTAGCACAATTATCCCACTACAGTATTAAGATCACAAAGAGTTCTAGCTGCAAAGAGCTCTTCGGGAAAACTAACAAAATAATTGCACGGAACAAATGTGCAACACTTCCAACTACCTTCCCTCCAGTAGACTTTCTGGACCTACTTGCAAATTTAATCCGTGACAAAGTACAAACTCATTAGAGTTTCGCTTAGCAACACATGTTCAATTAACTCGTCACCATACAGGTATGATACAGAATGTCAGCAACAACCATTAGGATCATATGAAACTCTCTCTATGAATTAAGTACGGACAACCGTGATGAAAAGTACACCAAAGTCATGTGAACTTGACCCAGTTCCAACATCACTGCTGCTTGAATGCTTAGACCCAATATTGCCTTAATTTAACTGATGTCATTTTTCAAAACTGCCATCCAAAAGCCACTGCTGAAGAAACCAACACTTGTCCATAACGATTTAAAGAACTACCGCACATGTCATAATATCCCGTTCACATGAAACAAAATCTTAGAAAAAAATGTTCAAACCCAACGTGCATCTCATTTGAATTCAAAGAGCCTTTTTAGCAATGTACAGTCTGCATATGGCCTTTGCCACCGTACTGAAACTACTTTTCTGAAAGAATTTAATGACATTCTCTCTGCTTTGGATAGTGGAAAGAATATAGTCCTCACTCTCCATGATTTGATTGCAACATTTAACACAATAGACCATGATATATTACTTCACCGTCTTCAGCATGTATTTGTCATTCATAATACAGCCTTGCAGTGATTCAAGTCCTATTTAGTCAAAATTACACAATTCGTACCTGCAAATTGAATCAACTCCATCCTAGTTGATCTATGTCGTTGTGTACCACAGGAACCTGTTCGTGGACCAACTCTTTTCATTCTAAACACTCAGCCGCTCTCAAGTGATGATGACAATCAAATATACTCTCTAGCCACACAACTGAAGTTGATGCTACCATCCTTAGAGTAGAGAGGTTCAGATCTAATGTGAAATCATGAATGATATGTAGCAAGCTGAAGATAAATGATGATAAAACTGAGGACATTATGATCACAACCCAACGACTTTCTCATTCAAATCCTTTACTTCAGACAATAAATATCAGCAATACCAACATTAAGTTCACACTGTCAGTACGAAACATAGGTGTTACTCAAGACAGTTTTCATAAATTGCACCAACTTGTCACAAACATATGCAAGAATGCATATCGTCAGCTGAGACGCATCATCTCCATTCCCTAATATCTTTCAGTTGATGCCACTAATACACTTGTGTGTTCATTAGTACTTTCAAGACTGACTAGTGTAACTTAATTCTGTCTGGTTTGTCACAATATCTACTTCGAAAACTTCAAAACGTTCAAAACACAGCTGCTCGGATCATCTTTAGAGTACATCGATCATAGCACGCCTCACCGTCCCTCTGTACCCTACACTGCTATCCATTCGATACAGAATCAAACAAAATGTGTTTTCTGTGCTACATTTCACTGACAGACTCCAGTCTAACATACCTGTCCGGCCTCAACCATGTGTATGCACCAGCAGGATAATTATGCTCCTCTTCTTACAATCGTATACTCATTGTTCCCACTATGAAAACGAAGTCATATGGACAACGTTCTTGCACATACCTAGACCCTGTGATAGGGAACAAATTGCCCCTTGAAGTTAGACACAAAGACACAGTGGTCCGATTTAATTGCGCTCGTACAACTCAACTTTCTCGACTGAAAGAACAAACTTATAGACCTAATAATATGTTGTACCTTACAAGTTTCACCATGATTTTATGTTTTCTAATTTTAAGGTTTTTGTTTTGTCTTTTTCTGTAGTGTAGTCATATCATTATATATGTTGTAAAGCTCATAGAGCTTCTAATGGTTTGCCGCAATACAAAGTCCGCATTATTATTATTAATTATTATTATTATTATTATTATTATTATTATTATTATTATTATTATTATTATTACGTTGCAGTTTATTAAAGCCTTAAAGGAAAGGAATCATGTATTGATATGAGCAGATAAAAACAGCGTGTAAACAAAGCTTATAGCACGGAAGTTGTTCGGTTCATACTTCATTTAACGTTAATTTAATATAAATTATTAAGCTGCCTAATAGCAATATAAGTTTACAGAATGAGAACGCAATGAAAAATAGTTTCAAAAGACAATTCGTTTTTATAATAATGTACATGAATATGTGATCTGTATCCATACCTTGCATACAACCAACTAGAAGACGGAAAGCAGTTGACTGACATGTCACTAATTGATTCTTGGCCATTAAATGATTACTTGAGCAACATCCATTGGACACTACATTCATTTGACGCAAAGTAGAAAACCACTATGGTGAAAACTGATACTATTAAACTGCAACAATGCTTTGGATTTATTTAATTATATATTCCCTTATTTCGCCGATGTCAAAAATTGTGAGTTCTGCAGTATTGTTACTGGTAGAGTACTTCATGCGCCATGGAAGACATTTGGCTTTATTCCTTCGCTTCATCATTTTCACAAAGATGCATATTAAACATATCAAGTTTTGTGGGGTTGGGTTAGGAACAGAGAGATGACATTGTTTATGAATTTTATTCATACATGTATTGATGAAAACAAGAAAAGAAAATCAATGTATGCCAAAGGTTAAAACAGTGTACTACTTGTGAATACTAAAACAAGCAAAACAGATGTTTTGACAGTCTTTCAAATTCAGACCATTGAATATTTGATGAAAATGATGTATGGAAATGTACACTTGTGAGTATGTACACTTGTAAACATATGTATGTGTGTGAATGAGAGTGACAGTCATACTGGCAGACGAAAAGTGAGATGTAACGAGAGAGAGATTGATTTATATATGTTGAAATCAATAATAATAATCTATATTGGGTTTAACTATTGAAGGTCAATAATAATAATAATAATAATAATAATAATAATCCCTAAATACCTGTCAATCAAGCATCCCTATATATCTTTATATATGACACATTTCTGCGCCATGCCACGACGCATCTACATGTATATTTAAATATTTGATCGTACAGACAAAATTATGTCAAAGATGTGGCATTAAATTCATAATAATTTTAATAACATAATCGAAATTATTGTTTGTTTTAAATATAAAATTACTTATCAATTGTGTCACCCGTTAATTTATCTCTGCCGCTAGAAGAGTTACCCATATGCTGTTGCCATGGACAGAGAGCGCGTTGAAGTAGTATCCGTGTTTCAAACTACGAATGAAGATCACTAATTGGAAATGCCCATCTTAAGGAACTTGAGACTGAAAAGGAGCATTACAATTATATTGAGCAAAGTTAATGGAAAAAACTCGCACACGCCTCTAACAAATTAGGATCACATGATCAGAATTATTACCTCAGTCGATCTTTCCGAATACTCGGTTGTCTTATGCGCCTTTACATAATTAACTCATAATGGTTCAAGAATCACGGCAGAGAGAGAGAGAGAGAGAGAGAGAGAGAGAGAGAGAGAGAGAGAGAGAGAGAGCGGACTTGTATCATGATTTTGTTCATGTTTACCTTTAGTAATTAATGAACAATACATATAAAATCATTAAGTCAGGCGTTGAAATATTTGGAATAAATTTTATAAGATAATGCTAAATTTCTACAGTTTGATAAATTGTCATAGTCTGAAATATGTATAATCAATTTATTTAGATTTTGCAATTGCCGATTAGTTTCCTCAGAAGCATTACTCCTGTTGAAACATAATATAACATACATTATTGGCATTTTTAAAACATATTAAAACATACAATATTGACATTTTTAAAACATAATAAAACATACAATATTGGCATTTTTAAAACATAAAAAACATACAATTTTGGCATTTTTAAAGCATAATAAAACATACAATATTGGCATTTTTAAAACATAATACATTACCATGAAGATATTAAATTACATTGTAATGATCCTTGGGCATATTGTTTCTTTAAAATATGTCAGCATCCGTATTTGAGACCGAGCTTATTTAAAATCGTTTACCTTCTGAAGACAAGATGAAATAGAATTGCAAATATACTTATTAGAAATGGATATATAATATATAAATGATTTTTTACACTCGTCTACATCTATCTTGATGAGTATCTGTAGTACATGGGAACTGGTTGTACGACTCAGTAAATAATCTAGATGCATCTGTTTCCTTGTGGGAAAGGAATGACTGCCCGAATATTGATTGTGCTATACTGTGCGATAGGGATCCATCGTGCATGTCCTTCTGCCACCACCCATCTCTGTGAAAGTGTCTGGCATCATCATCATACAAACGTGGACTTCCGAGAGATAATTCAAAACAGCAAGGATGAAATTACTACACTACTTACTTAATTCTGTTAATTACAGAAAGATATAATCAATATAATTCTTGTTTGATTGGAACAAATTCACATTAAAGTTTTATCCTAAACATTGAAGATATTGTAGATTACAAATGATCTCTATCATGACGATGCTAATATATTAGACGACTGAGTAATTAAATATGTTGAGGACATTTCACAATTACTTAGATTGGTTTAAGACTCGTATCATGGTCGGAAGACTCTATTAGACCAAAAATGAAAGCAATCTGTGCAGTACGTAGAACTGTTACCCAAACTGAATTAAGACCTGTATCGGTGTAGCACCACTCTATTTACATAAATCATTAGTACTGTTACGCGTACAGGGGTATCACTTGACAGAGCGGTGTCAAACCCTAGCGCAAATCTCGCTGGAAGTCATATGTTTTCCCCAAATTTCCAAAGACTTCCACACAATTTGAGTTGTAAATTGGAAAGCGAGACGTGTCTGCTTTTATATACTAAACATTTTTACTCTAATCAATTCAAGACCACATATAAATCAGCTTGCCAAAAGTCCATCAATCGCACATTTGCATGGTTTTTCTTCATCATCATCAGATTTCCGTACCGCCAGCCGGTTATGCCATAGGATATACAATAGTATCCCCTTTCTCACGGGGAACTTTTTAACTCCGCAACCCTAGGCCAGTTCAATGTACACATTTACAGGCACACTACGCCAATATAACTGCACCCATTTTCCACTATGGACACATAAACGGTATCTACAATTAAAAAACTATTCAAATGTGAAGTGTGTAATAAAATGTTTGGACGGAATAGTACCTTGAAAAATCATAGGTATATACATGCTGAAATAAAACCATTCAAATATTAAGTGTGTGATAAAATGTTTATGCAGAGAAGTGATTTAAAAAAGCAGGAAAGGATTCATACTGGAGACGAACTATTTGAATGTGAAGTGTATGATAAAATATTTATGTACAGTAGTACCTTGAAAATTGATAGGAATATACATACTGGAATTAAACAATTCAGATGTGAAGTGTGTATTAAAATGTTTAGGCGACATAGTGTCTTGAACGTATACACGAGGGCACATACTCGAGACTAACCGTTCAAATGTGAAGTTTGTAATAACATAATTGGATACAGTAGAGCGTTGAAGACTCATCAATTGTAACATACTGGCGATACGCCCATCAAATATGAAGTTTGTGATACAATGTTTATGAATTATAGTGAATAAAAAGGCACATAAGGATACTTGTTGGAGATAAAAAAATTCAAATGTGAGGTTTCGATAAAAGGCTTGGGCGATATAGTAATTTGAAAGCGCACTCGAGGATACACACCGGTGTTAAACCATTTAAGTGTGTACAATGTTTAGACACAGCAGTGCTTTGCTGCGGCACATGCAGATACATAGAGAGATAAACCATTTAATTGTAATGTTTGTCATAAAATGTTTAGACTGAGAAGTGTCTTCAAGAGGCACATGAGGATACATACTGGAGATAAACCATTTATGTGCGAAATTTGTGATAAAATGTTTAGGCAGAGTAGGAATTGAAATGTGCACTGGGGATACATAGAGGAGATAAACCATTCAAAAATATGAAATTTGTGATATTCAAAGGCAATCTGTATGATAAAATGTTTTGGAATAGTCAAGTTCTTAAGAGACACATTTGGAAACATGTTAGAGAATAAATATTAAAGTTTTTTGGTTTTCTTTTTGGTTCTGTATTTTTTGCTGATAGCTTTTACTTAAGAAGCTTTGCTTGCAAATTTCACTACCCTAAACACATTAACCCCTAGCGACGACATTACGGGTCATGAGGTAGTAGCCTAATTCCAAGGTCTATAACGTCAATGTCATGCATAATACACTAACGTGGGTAGTATTATAATAAGGTAGACAGATCTAGCTCTACAATGATAGCAAATAATCTGGACATTTTAGTTGCACTACAAAATACAGAGGGGAAAACATAAGCTTTTGGACCCTTTATTTCCAGCCAAAATTCGCCCATGTTCAGAATCCGAATTTATGTCCAGATTTTAGACTTTATGGCCTCAGATCTACGGCATACCGGTCAAAAGTACACAGAGACAGGTGAACCAGTACAAAAAGTAGGATAAGGTGAATATTTTGAATAAAGAGTCTTTTCCATACGAAAATTATGGGTCCGTTAAGCCAAAATAAAAAAATCAGTTTTTTTCACCTTCTGCTCATGCGCCAGCAAATTAACCAATGAAAAACATTTTCTTTAGCACAAATAGCCATTTGTCTCACGGAATATTGCTTGGAAATTGATGTATTAGGGTGTATTCAGAAATAGTCCCCAAAATTGTGTTTCCTACTCTCATTTCATGCGAAAACAGCTAACACATCCAGGGGTTAATGTGTTAAACTAAACAATTTCCTTTATGAAAGGTCAATAAAATGGCAGTTGAAAAAAATTATCAGATTTGATTGGAGACTATCCTTGAACTAAGTACATGAGAGTAAATGTCTTCTTATCATTTTTTAAATCACAATATCCTTCTTGGCAATTGTAAAATGCTTGCTTTTACCCCTTGCATGGCTTCCTGTAAGGACGGTTACATCGCTGACACCATTCACTGTATTCAGGGATCCTTTTCATAAAGCAGAGTGAGTTTAGATTTCAATTACACGCACTTTCAAGCAGACTAGCTTGATGATTCTATAACCATATACAATGTCTACAGAACATTTTATTTGAAATGTAAGACTTTTACTGTTGTGATAATTACGCATGCCAAGCATATTATGCACCTTTTATTTGTGGATTACAGTATTCGTAACACTCTTCAGCAAATGTCTCTTGCATCTGAATTGGAAAGGTTGACATATCGCCTTGGCACTATGATGTGGTCTAAAGTATGTCCCCAGGCCCCATTCCTATCAATATCATGCTGATGACCTGATCATTCTAGTATGTTCATTCATTGGTAATTATATATCAGAATAACATTAAGATGTAACAAACACATTCCCGGGTTGTTACCAATGAATTACTAAAGTTTTTGACTGATGTTTTAATAACTATATTATGCACAGCATCTTCTCTATCAATATTTCAGGTCAAGTTATGTATCTTGATTCAGGTAGATTAAGTTTTTGTGGCATTTAAGCACTTTTGAAGAAGAAAAAATTAATTATTGTGATTATAGGCTATTCTTCTCTGATGTGGGCAGATACATGACCACCACTTCTTCCAAAAACATAATTTTCTCTCATAACAGTTCATAACACTATATGATCAATAATTATGTGCACTGAGATTCTGGTCTCCCAAACAGGTTGTTCTCAACACAGGTTTTACTTGTGATGCCGCAAATTTCTGACGGATTATCAGGAATACATTAGTTTAGACCAGATAAACCCAAATTAGATTTATGGCGACAAGCGCGTATCATATCGCCATACAGCCGTGTACGGTATTGTTCCTTTAGAGTTTGAATTTTGGTTCTGATTAGACCTTTGTTTATACAGTGGCCAGAACGAACTGTTAGGGATACAGCAAACTTCATTTTATTGGGGAAGTTGTAACGATTTAGAAATCGCAGAAATTGTGTTACCCAAACTACTTTGGCGACTCTGAAAGAAAGGGTGGCAAAGATTTCATACTGATTGTTCACGTTAAATAAAGAGTGTATTTTCACAGAAAATTTCATAGGGTTTAAGATCACACTTATTGAAATTTTACTGAATCTGCACTTTTCCTGCAATAGGATAAGAGAGAGAGAGAGAGAGAGAGAGAGAGAGAGAGAGTGAGAGTGAGATAGAAGAGTGGAATTTGAAAGAAATTAAGAAATTAATTTGTTCAAAAGTGTGGTCCAGGCACGGTGCCAAATCTGTTTGGATTGACGAATACACATTGTTAATGCGATTTATTTAATGTTCTCTGAGTCTATAGGTCTTTGCATGAATTTTGTCTAATACATTTGTATCATATGTGCTTTTGAATTATAGCGATGTTGAGTTATGCATAGAAAGTCTTGCATTAATTCCTAGATAAGTTTGACGAATTGTTTAACTTGTTGTCGTGTTTGCAGAAACATTTGGTTGAGTAATGCATAGGAAGTCTTACATTAATCTTTAGATAAGTTTGATGAATTGTTTGAATTTTTCGTCTTGTTTGCATAAGAATTACTTCCTTTGTCCGAACCTGGATCGATCTGTGTACACAAATGCCGCTTCTAAGGAACTATATCATACACTTCTAGAGTATCGATTGCGTTGTTATGTCCTATCAACTGGCGGTGACATCTAGACTGGTACACAATTTAAGACGATATTAAGACGATATTAAGAACGGGAATGCGCACGGCCGCCTGAACCACCACTTGGAAAGACTGACGCTGTACACATCATATAGAAGGATTTCGCACGTCATTTTAATACTTGTTGTTGAGAAGCAAAGTAAGTGTTTCTAATCGCAAAGGCCCGCACAAAACAGAATGCAGGAAAGTCACCCGGCGAACACAATTAAGGATTGTTCGAGGGTATAGATTTTCTTATAGTTTAGTTTCTAATTAGATCATTACATTATTGTTATTTTTGTATTACATTTTGTGACTGAGTATAGCAATTAGCTACACTATTTTTTTAACTCTAGTTTAATCAAATATCAGAAGAATTTAGATAGATCTAGTTTATCTTGCTAAAGTTGAATTGTTTATGGGTAACCATGAACATACATCAAATCTTCTTTCAATGACTGCGATATGTAGCGACATTCCAGACATGAGTAGTGGAATGAACACAGCTCAGAGACAGCAGGACGTGGCAGATGTCCTGGAAATTTACAACAAACAGCTCCAATCCATGCGGAATGAAAGGGGTTCTGAAGGGAATAGATTGCAGAACTATTTTAATACAGTCATAGAAGGGAACGCCGGGAAAAAAATATTGTGGCATACCACGCAGAAGGGTGCCAAACCCTAGACTTTCAGTCAGAAACACTTCCCTGACAAGCTGAAACCCTGACCGACCTAAAGGTGATGGGCTACAGCATAGATAAGATAGACGCGCTCCAGTACGAGGGACGACACAAATACATACTGTATTCAAAGAAGAACAAGCCACTTATCTCACAACAAGAAACAACAATACCGGCAAAAAGAGTTTTTGTGAGTAAAACAACCCCCATACTGCACCAAGCAGAAGCACTGATGACTGACGTGTTCGTCTCAGGATTGCCTAATGAGGTGGACACCCAAGATGTGACTAATAAAATAATAACGAAATACAAAGTATCAGTCAAAACGGACAAGATACCGACCATCTATGGTTTCCCCAATGTCAAAACGGTGGGGCGATAATTCAAGTCCCAAGAGATGAGGCAAAACAAATCCCGACCTTCAACTACCTTCTGGGATTCCTCTTAAGGACGTTGTATAGGGGTTGCGAAAAGGAAAGGCACTGTACAATATGCAGAACAATGGGCCATGCAGCCAAAGATTGTAAAGGTCAACAGAACACTACAGCTACCACTGCAAACACCTATGCATGAAACGTGGTGGGGACCAAAACAGTACAAAACATACTCACAACAGAGACAATCATGGCAGATACCTCAAGTACGTCAACGGAGACACAAGGGGAGAACGGGACACAAGGAGAATGGCTCAACTATTTGACTCCATTCAAAACTTACAGATGGCGCAAACATATACCATTAGGGATTAAAATGAGTACTAGATACATTCTACTAGCCAAAGCTGAGGAGAATGAAGACATGCAATCACCACTGGAATCAACAGGGAGTGGGGAGGCAGAAGACTTGAGTGGGATGGAACCCTTCGCCTCCACGACCATACCTAGCCAATGAGAAAGATGACAAAGACTTTGTCAGGCTCTTCCTGCTCCAATGGTAATAACACCAGAGGCGAAATATGTACAATTAAGAAACACCTACAACAAACCTCACCAATAGAAAGAACATGAGAGAAACGGAAGTTGACAAGGATGAAGAGAAAATCAAGAAACACAAGAACACCAATACAGAGACACGACCAATACAAAACAACGAATCGGACACGGACAGCGAAAAAGACAAAAACAACTCGAGACTAAAAGGTGACAAAAAATAAAGTACGGCGAAAACACTATATACGAAAATGAAACTCTAGACATAGAAGAGGGTTCAGTGCCCCAAAGGACACCAACTTTATAATATTAATAGTTCGAGTCATACATATATAAACATAGTTAGAATTAGGAAAACCACCTCGAGGAATTAACAACTGAAAAATGAATGAACAAACTTGCGTATCGCATCAATAAATACAATATTGTTATTAGGATAAAATAAGAAAAGTACTTAACACTCAGAAACCATGAAATCATTTTAGTACAAGAAACACACAACCAACTCACCAAACAAATGATTGGTACTCTAGAAGAAAAAAATGGATGCTACTGTAGTCACAAACGATAATAAGGACATATACATTAAAGCGAGAGTAGCAACATTAATAAGTAACAAAATCGGGTTAAATTGGGAGCATACTGAGGAAGGGAAATATTTAGAAAGGAGTGTATTACATATAACAATTGATAAAATGCACATTATAGTAAATATATACAGCCCTGCTACAAGATACAAGGAACACGAATTTATTCAAAACATTAGCAAACACATCAATAATTATACATCGCTACAAATAATACTAGGAGGGGATTTCTGCTATGTAGGAGAAGATACTGATAGACTAGGAAAACTAACTGTAAATGATTGAAGATCAAGAGAATCTAAGGTTAAATAAAACAACATAAATTAAGATATATAGATTAATTATATATATAGAAGACTAAATGTACTTAGAACGGGATATACCCATGTATGTGTGTGTGAGTGTGGGTGTTATCTGCTTCGATAAATTAATAAAATAAACTAGAGACAAACAGTCATACATATTGCTATGAAGGATATACACTATATCAATTTAAATTATACAATTGTATATAATGCACTGACATTAAGTTCATTAGGATACAAAGTATTTAACTTATAAATCCGATAAGTTTCTTTTATGAGTCTGTTCATGTTACCATGCACAATATCTATTGGCATGAAAGAAAAATCGAGTAAAGAGTGATTATTCGTGTTAAAATGTGTTGAAATATTAGAGGAAAACATAGTATCTCTATACTTTCTTATATCAAAGCGATGACTATTCATTCTTTCAGAAACTTCTTGAATTGTTTGTCCAACATATTGCACGCTACATTTTTTATCTGCTTCGACAAACCATTGAGCTTTTTTTGATTATTTATTCAGCATCACATCATCGTATACTACGAGCTTATAAATCCATTGAGGTTATCCACGAGTGGTATTTCATCAGTATCAGTAATAAACTCTACAACTTCGTCAGTGTTGTTGTCTTTATCCAATAATCTTCCGTTTTCATTAAACTCTTTAAGCACATCGTATCATCTCAATTCATGTACAGATGGTGCCACTAACTATAACGTATCCGACTTGAGCCATCTCATTATGAGATTAACTAATAATTGCTTCTTACCAGACCAGATAGACCTATGATAACTGCCTGAATATAACTTGGTAACGCTACATGATGTTTGACTCGCTCATGCCTTATTACTCCGCTATATACACAAATACTTAATGTGAAAGGATCAAAAGAAAAAGTGACAGATAAATGGATACATAGAAGACTTCAGTAAATGGACTAGAAGAAATGTTTTGGAATAAGTAATGAAGAAAAACCTTTGCGAGATGACAGAAGAGTACAAATGACCAGAGATTATGTATGTATACATGTATGTATGTATGTATGTATGTATGTATGTATGTATGTATGTATGTATGTATGTATGTATGTATGTATGTATGTATGTATGTATGTATTTATGTATGTATGTAGGTAGGTAGGTAGGTAGGTAGGTAGGTAGGTAGGTATGTATGTATGTATGTATGTATGTATGTATGTATGTATGTATGTATGTATGTATGTATGTATGTATGTATGTATGTATGTATGTATGCATGAGATAGAGTTGGAACTGGACCTTACACAAAATCAATTGATTAACTAATGTCATTTATATCACCGTTATATTATAGTGTATTTTGCTACTTTAAATCTTATATTCGTAAGCTTTTACACCGCTGGTTAATGTCTCTGTATATTATACAATACTTTTACAATCACGTTTTACAATCATGTTTACAATCATGTTTTACAATCATGTTTTACGATCATGTTTTGCAATCATGTTTTGCAATCATATTTACAATCATGTTTTACAATCGTATTTAATGATACCCATTTATTAACAACAACAAATGTTTTTTCATCTTTTCTCTTCTAAATTTGGTGGGAAAGATGGCCGGAAATGAGCGATATATACTTGTTTATATTGTATATCCCTTTGGGAAAAGATAGTGGCTATCCCATGTTATCACAAGAGTTCAGGCTGTGTGTATTCCAGCTAAGCCTGAACATAATTTAGCTATAACGTACAACTGAGATTGCAGACTAACCAATTGGGAAATTGACATAACATAAGTGAATTCCAAAATGTAAAAAATATTATATAATTCTCTAACATACCTTATGATCTTAAGGACTAGGCTCTGCTATCATGATTCTAGTTAGACTTCTCGTTACTTCACAATACGGACTAAATAGTTTCGTTTTAAACAAAAAAATTAAATGATAGTCCGATTTCCGAAACTAAAGATTGTTCTGTCTACCAAAACAACATAGACATATTATACTCCGTTGAGTATGTAATTAGACAGACGGAAAGACAAATAATGGAAGATAGGTCCACATATAATGACATGAATAATATGACAATGTCTGACTTGAGACACTGCGCTCTAAAACTTTGTGTGAACAAAGCAGCAGAATTGTAAACGCCTAGCAATTAAACGGAGGATTTCAACGTTTGAGCTGGTGTAATAATTTCATAATATATCGCCTAAGAACCTATATTCGACATTCGCTTTGATTAGTATAGATTTAGTATATTGACGGTATAAACATCTTTGCTTGCCAGGGTTCCGATATGTTAACCATATCTACGCCTTGACGGATCGAACTTATATATGTACTTTGTACTAGCGACATCTGTTTGATGCCATGAGTTACCTCCATTAGTATGTACTGTCAGCTAACCAAAATAGAGTGCAACAGTGGTGCATTGTACATCGGTCGAAGATTGTGGAGGCAATTGACTTCAAAATGATAATTTGTAAGTTTGAAATAGAAAGGATGACTATATAGCAAACAAGAAGCTATTACATGTTTAATCTGAGTGAAATGTGTTTGTACAAACACAAACAAGAAAATTGCTACAACTCCATTCATGATATATGCTCCCGATCTTGCAGGAACACTGGTCAAATTTGAACAACTGAATTTTGATTGGATGCGATGGCTTTACACTTATGTTGTTGTGCATTGTGGCTAATTAAAACTATATTTGTGATTTTGTGAAATACAAACAATTCAAAGTAGGTGTATGATATAAATAATGTTGTTGACATCGAATTGTTAAGATATAAAAAACGCTGCAAATTCGTGTTCTAAGTCAGGGAAAGAAACAAAGCCTTAATAACTAAACAAGCATCCACGATCTCTGCAAAAAAAATATTTTCTCAATGAGCTAACCAATCAATAGATGGGATAATACTTGCAAAACACCAGGCACATCTACATTAATTAATAAACGAAATATATGTTCCTTTCTCGACACCTGAGGAGAAAATGATACAATATACAATATTTATGTGTTCTTTGTATATAAGAAAACAAAAGCAACGAAATAATTCGGAGCACAGAAAACAGTCTCATAGCTATTTTTACCTATCACATGTGTTATACACCAAATAGCTGCATATAATAGTTTAGAGCAATACAACCAAACTGTAATGAAGCAACGCGATAAATTCGGATGTTTGAATATTCAGTACGTCTCATACAGATAACACAAGAATATGCATTATTTTAAGTATAAACAAACAACACAGAATTTCACATAATAGCATTTGGAATCGTGATTAGAAAAGACCAAAGGGTGTGTGTGATATCATTAAAATGGCGGAATACGGTTAAAATTGTAATTTCCAGATATGCAGTTTCAGTTTGAATTTTAATCGTGTTCGTCTTTTATTTTAAATATCAAACTACATGCTGTAATGAGAAAGCTTTTAAAGTATATTTCTGCTTATTTTATGAAACAGTTGAAGACAAATAGTAATAGGAAAGGCCTAACGGCACAATGTAAGATTCCTTCATAGAATTAACCAACTTGGTTGAGCAGAAAAATAGGAGAAAGAAACGTTTGTATCTGCTACAACAGAATCCGCATCATTGATGGACACATCATCTCAGATAGTTTTATAAGACTTCTTTTACAAACATATTACCTTCAGGTCTGATCAGAAATAGTTTAGTTGTTTAGTCAATAAATTGAATGTTTCACATGAATGGAATAATAGTCGATATGGAGAACGTGCAAGCATGTTTAGGCTCTGAAACCGCTATTAATAGATTGGTCAAATCAAATATCGTCTATGACTTCGTTTGATCAAAATTGACTCAACAGTTGTCAAGAAGTGAAAATAGAAAATATTGACGGGCGGACAAGTCGTGGGACGAATCACAAGATGGATCCCGTTACCTCAACGTGAGCTAATATGAAGCAGTATAAATAAGTAAAGAAACATATTGGTCCATTATAAATATCAGGTAGTGTTGTGGAGACAAACTGATCCTCTTGCTTGGATTGGGTCAGAAATGAATGTTATGACATAGAAATGGTAGTGGACTGTTGCAGCCGTTGTCATTGATTGAGTTCAAATAAATACATCCACAATCTTGATTCAAGTAATTGTTTGGCTGTCCTGAAAGCCAAGAGGGATGAACTATCTCTCCATTCCAGCTCACCCAGTGTCCCTCCTCAATTTGATCAGATAATCCAATATATACACTAATGTCTGTAAAATTAATAATATTTATATGCATAAAGTATTCTCATTCTTGATACGTGTACACATACTTGCTGATAAGCCGCGTATCTATTTATTTATTTTTATTGTTGGTTGACATTTTACCTTATGGGAAGGCATATTTATTGTTTAGTTATACCACGCATCATATCAAGAGAACTTGAATTTACTAAATGAACAAATTATTTATTTTAAAAAATAAAAACAAAATGCAGCAGTGGGATTTGGGGAACATTTAAAGAATTATGACTCTTTTGGCAAAACTATTTTCTTCCGTTTTTACTTAAATGTACAAATTGCAATTTTATTTACAACTGATTCTGCTTTTATTATTCAATGACATTGTGTAATAATGTGATGATGCTGTTTTTTCTCTGTAAAGGTGCAACGTATAAAAGAATAATTGAATCCAAAACCGAAAACTCGGAGGCTTTTCTAGTGGTAGAGCGACCATGAGTATATGATTGGACAATACTAGTCCTTGGCATAAAATATATCTTTTTATAAATGAATACATGTCATGGATTATTTGAACTTACAAGTTTACTTTTATTATTATCTGATCTTGAATAACTTTGCTTAGTCATTGATTTTAACTCTTCTACTTGATGCCTCGTTCATTGCATGGAAAATCAGAATTTATAGAATGACAAGACGAATTGACATCTCAAATGCCTTAAATGGCAATACATACATTATATAGTGAAATTATTGTTTATTTTTAATTTACATAAAGAAAGGGTATAAATGCCAAATTATCACCAGGTTTTCATACACCCAATAACGAGCAGGACACCATCGATAGTACAGGACGTATTGATGTAGCATGTGTCTGTGTGAACTCGATCTCTCTAACGTGAGCCATCCGTTAGGTCTTCACTACACAAAATACATTATATGAATACAAAGGGAAACGTACATCCACAAATGGTATTGGCTGTAAAATTACAGGTTTGTTTCAATAAATTTAGCTGATTTTGTAAAGCAACTCGTTGTGATGAACAGTATGTATTGGTCCAAGAAAAGTATGTACGATGTCATAAAACGACAGGAATACAAATTAAATCTGCCATATTTGCAAATGAATCATAAGAAACAAAGAATCATATAACATACACAGAATGAGTTCACGGGAGCGTTTCAAACCAACAATGTTTAATATGCATGATACTTCATTATTCGAAGTGTTGTCATACCTTATGTCGCATGGCTGTAAGGTTCAATGAGCTTAAAGTATATCTTTAAGACCGCGTTACCTAAGTCAAGAGTTTGTATTTTAAAAATTTTCTAAATCAAAAGCAGTCAATGTATTTTGGACTAAATTTAGCACTAAACATACTGGCATCAAGTGCTTTTAAATATTACCGCCATAAAACAAACATGTTAAAAATCTGTTAAAGGATATCTATCTTTATAGTCATTTTTTATAAACAGACTTTAAATAAATTAGCATAAAATACAGGAACGATAACTCAGGTTTGTACATATGACCTTGAACCATCATTAAATATAGCCGCTGTTGCTGATTTTTTCGTTTTGGGGTTTATCACAATTTTTCACCGTAAACTATGATATAAATGACTGGTGGATGAAGGACACTGAGAAATCCCCATTAGAAGAACCAAGCCACGGTAAATTACTGATAATATTAATGACATGCTCACATTTACTGAGCTGGAGATTCGAACCCACGCTAATAGGTGGGAGAGAGCAGTGACATCGTATCGTTAGGACTGAACATTTGTTAAAGTTAAGATAATAGAAAACGCACTCACACAAACATACAGATTGTTTACATTGTATAGCTAACTACACTTTCACTTACAATAGATCGGCCAAATGTTTCCTATGTCGCTAATCTGATCCTTCGTCGTAACAACAAGTAGTTTGGCCTTTTCAGATTCGCATGATTTCATTGCTTCGTTGAAAGATTTTGGTTCCGTGTGGTATTTGATGCAGAAATACGAACCAGCCAATGTGACATTTCTATATTGCGAATCACACGAGGTTGATGGCGCTGTCAAATGCAAATTCATAAATTTTAATGCAAAGAAAAAAAAGAAAGAAGACAAATATAGAATCAAACATATACAGAGACAAACAAATGACGGATTGATCGGTTGGGAAGAATAAAGCACTACATTTAAACTGGCAAACTTGTGAGTTCACTATGTAAAACATATTTATATATCTCATTCAATCATTAGGCAGGTGTTTCTGAGACTATCCATTTCACTAATACACCTTTTTCATACAAGTGGAAACATGCTAAAAATACCTTTCACTTACATGAAAACTATCTGCTTAAAATGTACTATACTATATGCCTACAACCTATTGAACTATGGAATGCACAGTACTTTGCTATGCGATTACACTATTAATCCATCTGAAACAATATATAAAACTATATAAATGAAATACATTAAGCTATATGATAACAATCTACTAAACTATATAAATGGAATACATTAAGCTATATGATAATAATCTACTAAACTATATAAATGGAATACATTAATATATATGATAACAATCTACTAAACTATATAAATGGAATACATTAAGCTATATGATAATAATCTATTAAGCTATATAAATGGAATCCATTAATCTATATGATAATAATCTACTAAACTATATAAATGGAATCCATGAAGCTATATAACAATCTACTAAACTATATAAATGGAATCCATTTTGCTATATGATAATAATCTAATAAACTATATAAATGGAATCCATTAAGCTATATGATAACAATCTATTAAGCATATAAATGGAATCCATTATAAATGGAATACATTAATATATATGATAGCACTCTACTAAATTAAAGAAATGGAATACATTAATATATATGATAACACTCTACTAAATTAAAGAAATAATACATACAGTTTACTATAATAAACATATGTAACATACGGCTTAACTGTCAATTAATAAAGCCATAACTACTACTATGCCTGATACTGCAAAATAGCGATATATCTGTGTACTCGCAAACTGCGACAATAAGGGAAGTTTCCTACATTGTAAATACAATGTTATTGAATGATATTGAATATTAACTGAAATATAGGCATGAAACATACAAATATTTAATGGAAGTCGACTGTGAAAATGAGAAACCGTTTATTTATAATGAAATCTGAATTGTGCTCTCGGCCTGAATATTTAACTGGGGAAAGTGAATGATGTCTACTATTCCTTCGTAAAGGTGTATATTTAAATCTATATTGTCATATTTAGATGATAATAAGTTGCTTTGCCCGTCTCATCGTAATTGTTATTTACGCACTGATTTCAATATTATATATGCATTAGTCTTTTATTTCAATTGAAATCGAAATATGACGAGGTCCCCAGCGAGGCATTAGCTCGTGATATCGCGCATCTAAAGAGATGAAACAACCTTCAAATATCTACCAAGCCAGGTATTACAACCTTTTATAGCATATATATCAAATAATATAATCCTATATAAAACATCATAAGCAGTAGGAATATATATATAAGAATGAAACATTTTAAACAATTATATATAGATATCATCTAAGCATGGTTGAGATATATATAGAAGATAAACGATATTTAGAACGTTCTTCTACATTTGAATACTTTGCAGTGCTGAAAATGAAAATTTTCAACAATGGTTAAATCTTTTATTGCATTTACCAATAACAAACTGAGTAATACGTAATAAGAATAAAGAGAGTTCTTGGTTTGTTTTATTAAAATGAAATTGTCTTCGAATCTGTTTCTATATCAAGTGTTCGGACAGAATCTTTTAGGTTTTGTTATTCAATGCAAATTTTACTCTTATTAATAAAATGTGTATTATAATTTGTCTTTTCGTTTTCTTAAATTGCAAATTGTGGAAACATAAATATTGTACGATTCTGGATAGTATAAGCTCTGTTTATTCAGCAAGATCTAAATATCAAGCTTTTATCAGTCTATCGAAAAAAAAGGCTTCGACAGCCAAAGTAGTCCTGTTGTAACGTCTGTAACTCATCATGACTTACATGTTCGTAAAGGGGGAAACATAGGTTAAGTGAAACACTCGGTGTTATGATTGTTTGTTTTTGGAACATAATTCTAGAATTATTTGAAGCAACGCCGAAAGACCTGCGGGCACAATCTTCCGTTAAACTTCATTATGAATAAATTGACTTTTGTTTACAGCTCGACCCCAGATCGTTTCCGTTCCCCATCGTTGCAAAATAAGATCAGCATCACCATTAGTAACACCTTTATAAAGGATGTTCGAACTAGCTATGATCTCTCTATCACTGAGTGTTCGCTACTAAATTAGATATGATGAAGAAAACGTTAACCATCAACCATATCATTAGTAATGTACCGAAAGTATCAACCTAAATCATCTATGGACATAAGCAATTCAATACAATTAAGACTAACGATAATCATGGTAACCTAAATCATCTTATGACACAAGCAATTTAATACAACTAAGACTAACGATGCTCATGGTAACCGAAATCATCTTATGACATAAGCAATTTAATACAATTAAGACTAACGATGCTCATGGTAACCGAAATCATCTTATGGCATAAACAATTTAATACAATTAAGACTAACGACACTCATAGTAACCTATATCATCTTATGACATAAGCAATTTAATACAATTAAGACTAACGATACTCATGGTAACCAAAATAATCTTATGACATAAGCAATTTAATACAAGTAAGACTAACGATTCTCATGGTAACCAAAATTATCTTATGACATAAGCAATTTAATACAAGTAAGACTAACGATACTCATGGTAACCTAAATAATCTTATGACATAAACAATTTAATACAATTAAGACTAACGATACTCATGGTAACCTAAATAATCTTATGACATAAACAATTTAATACAATTAAGACTAACGACACTCATAGTAACCTAAATCATCTTATGACATAAGCAATTTAATACAACTGAGACTAACGATACTCATGGTAACCTAAATAATCTTATGATATAAGCAATTTAATACAAGTAAGACTAACGGTGCTCATAGTAACCTAAATCATCTTATGACATAAGCAATTTAATACAATTAAGACTAACGATACTCATGGTAACCTAAATAATCTTATGACATAAACAATTTAATACAATTAAGACTAACGATACTCATGGTAACCTAAATAATCTTATGACATAAACAATTTAATACAATTAAGACTAACGACACTCATAGTAACCTAAATCATCTTATGACATCAGCAATTTAATACAATTAAGACTAACGATAATCATGGTAACCTAAATAATCTTATGACATAAGCAATTTAATACAATTAAGACTAACGATACTCATGGTAACAGAGTAAATGATTTGTTGATATTACTTTAAAAATGACTATTAACCAGATCACTAATACTAGTAGAACATTAGCGTTCAAATATGTGATTATGTGACCGAATTTACAAACTTAAGCCTGTGATTCTGTATTTCGTTTTTTATGATTGCATACTCTTCCCTTTCATACATGTATAATAATTTTATACACTTGTAATTATCATATTTCTAGTCAACTCTTGAACACATCTTCATTTTTCCTTTCAGATGAATAGTGCAATGAAATTTCATTGTTTACGGGTCACTGTTGATGGGGTATATATTGGTTGATGTTGAATCACCCCAAGCGAAATGAAAACAAATAGTTTAAACTATATAAAAATATGCGATCTGTGAACTGTAAATATTAGAAAATATCTCGACTGGCTTTGGAAATATATCGAGTTTCTATTTTTTGTTAATATCGTCCGTAAAAGAAATGCAAAATAAGGAAAAATGCCTGCGTACTTATCTTATTTTTTTTGTAGCAATTATTATCAAGCAGAATATTGACATTTACGTCTTCAAAATAACATCATTTATATAACAATGATCTATAACTTTGCCTTTATAACAGACCAAGCCATCTGTATGACAATGTTCTAATACTTGACTGTGTAATAGACGATTCCATCCGTATGACATTATACTAATACTTGACAGTGTGATAGAAGATTCCATCTGTATGACATTATACTAATACCTGACTGTGTAATAGACCCTTCCATCTGTATGACAACATACTAATACTCGACTGTGTAATAGACGATTCCATCTGTATGGCATTATACTAATACTCGACTGTGTAATAGACCATTCCATCTGTATGACGTTATACTAATTCTTGACTGTTTAATAGACCATTCTATCTCTGTGACATTATACTAATACTTGACTGTGTAATAGACCATTCCATCTGTATGACATTATACTAATACTTGACTGTGTAATAGACCATTCCATCTCTATGACATAATACTTGACTATGTAGCAGACCCTTCCATCTATGGCATTATACTAATACTTGACTGTGTAATAGACCATTCCAACTGAATGACATTATACTAATACTTAACTGTATAATAGACCATTCCATCTGAATGACATTATACTACTACTTAACTATGTAATTTACAATTCCATCTGTATGACAATGTTCTAATACCTGATTCTGTTGTAAACTAATCCATATGGATGTCAATTTTCTGATACCAGACTGCATATTAGACTTATGTATCTGTATGACAAGTTTGTAATACTTGCCTGTGTAATAGACCACTCCATCCGAAAAGTGAAAACCATTTGGCAGTCCTCGTTGGAATGAAGAGGACAAAACACAGAGGCCAGTTTGGTTATCATAAAAGAAGGACAAACACTTGGTAGGTTCATTGTCACATTCTTGCATGCATGTCAACAAATGAATCCCTGTCTGGTTACTGATTACTTCAGATTTATGTATGTTATTTGGATTGACTGTGTCCAGTGTCCAGTTCTGTGTTACTGAAAGTGAATGAAAAATGTCATTACAGAACTGTTTCCTGCTTTAAATACATACATAAATACATAAATACGTGCATACATGCATGCATGCATACACACACACACACACACACACACATACACACACACACACACACACACACACACACACACACACACACACACACACACACACACACACACATACATACATACATACATACATACATACATACATACATACATACATACATACATACATACATACATACATACATACATACATACATGTAAAAGAATAAGTCCTGAACTTGCGTAGCTTTCATATTAGAAAGAAAGTAATGACACTGATTCTGACCAATGGCAAATTTCAAGTTCCCAAAGAATTTATTATCTGCCAAGACAATTTTAACACCTATTTCTCTACAATATAAATCGAATTGTCTTCTTTTGGGAAAATCGCAAAACAAATAACAAGGAGTAAAGCCTCAAAAACCTAACATCGTCTATATAAAATGGTCTCGGAGCACTTTAAACAAGCAGTTTAAAGATTATTTTGACCCTAGTATCACAAACATAACCTAAAGGCCTTCCACATCAGATAATATAAAATACTGTTGTGCAACATCATCTCATGTTGCCAGGAAAGTAAAGAATTAGCTAGCATTGGATGTATAGAGTCTCGATTTCAATACCAGTTTCAATACACAAAACTGGATGTGGTAACCCGTATAATATGTCAGTGATTTAACATATACAGTTATCAAAGTGTTCAACAATAAACGTGTGAAATGCTGGTTATGTTTTCAGTTTATTTTTTCAAGGATACAATATATGAAATTTTAGGGTTATTAAGGAAAGATTTTGCAAATCTAATGTAAGCAAAAGTTTTATCAAAAGTTAAAACAAACGTGATCTCCATGTCAATTCAAAATGGAGTTTACCTGGGACAAAAGGTTTTCCTATCATTGTTACATGTATCACATGTTCCGGTCTTTTACAAAACCGACATCACTTTCGACATTATTTGATGAAGGAATAGAAACAAGTACTGCTTACCTTCGAGACAGAAGAGCTGGACAACGTGCAAGAACTATTCATATCCAAAGCTGACGTGTTAAACGGACCTTCTTCAAATTATAATTTAAATTATAATGAAGACATTTGATATATTAACTTAAGCAAGAACTATTCATATCCAAAGCTGACGTGTTAAACGGACCTTCTTCAAATTATAATTTAAATTATAATGAAGACATTTGATATATTAACTTAAGCAAGAACTATTCATATCCAAAGCTGACGTGTTAAACGGACCTTCTCCAAATTATAATTTAAATTATAATGAAGACATTTGATATATTAACTTAAGCAAGAACTATTCATATCCAAAGCTGACGTGTTAAACGGACCTTCTTCAAATTATAATTTAAATTATAATGAAGACATTTGATATATAAACTTAAGCAAGAATTATTCATATCCAAAGCTGACGTGTTAAACGGACCTTCTTCAAATTATAATTTAAATATAATGAAGACATTTGATATATTAACTTAAGCAAGAGTCATCACAACATACGACGTAAAGGGGTCAAATGTATGGAACTAATATATTAGAATATGTTCTGTTCTGTTGAACAGCTCCGATTAACGGACGTTTGAACTTGATCAAACGATTTTGACTAAATATTGATTGTGTGTAAAGTATATTAATTATGATATGAAAAGCTCGGCTTGTTTGTGTCTCTGTTTACAAAAAAGATCAACACTTCAACCCACAAAAGGACAAAACTTACTTTTATTTGTAATGTTAATAAATTCTCTTTAGAAATCAAGAGTTTGAAACTCTTTGTCCTTGCCACGTTTGTTTGCACTAGGTTATATTATTGTCCCGAAATACAGCAGAAACCAAAAATGTAATTTAATTTAATTTAAAAATCAGGATGAGTGCAAGGACGGGCGATCTATTTGTCATGGAAGTTAATGCAATATTATATAATGTAGGATGATGTTATGGATGAAGTATAGGGCAATACTTATATATTGTTATAGAAGTGCGCATTCATTTGAAGTTTTAGAAACAAAATAACAAGTGCCGGTGAATAAACGCTTACAACAATTCGAGGACTATCTAGGACATCGTCCCTTTGCCTTTGTAGCATGCTATAACGTCACTTATGTAATTGAACCAGATAACGTTGATGTCATTGGATGAATTGCATTATTCAATTACCGCAAATAAAATTTGTTGATGTCCAGTTACCGTCATGTAGACATGTGATTGTTGGGTTCTCATCTCCTTTCTTGAAGAAATTAATGTCACATCTGTAAGTATAGTTTTGTCCAATCTCCACTTCTGCCGTCAAATGTATTGCCCCGGATTTCGCAGGAATTGTACACACTGTTTAAATAAAATACACAGGTAACGGTTACTTTCTATACAAATCCATTCAATGTCTGAAATGTATACAATAAACTAAGGGGGTTAAATTATGCAAGTCGGAAGAATATATAACTCTTCTCACAGAGCAGAATTTGACACCAAAATGGGAGTATTGTTGTTGTGGTGAAATGAGGAGGAGACGAAAGTACACTGACTAATTGAAAAGTGAGCTCCATAACATACAATAGAATATCATGATGGATATGGAGTACTGAATTCTATAGAATGTTTTATTTGTATACAGCCTCATATATGAATTTACGATTGAATAAGACGTTACCTAATCCAAATTAGTCTGACTTCAGTGACTACTTGTTCTACTTTACAAGTAAATACATCTTTTATAATTATAGCAAAATCTGGACATAGATCTATAGATAATAATCAAACATTGTGCCCAAAGAATTGTTACAAACTTCTCTTGACTATAACAAACATTCGTTCATGGTATATGTACCCACCTGTACAAAGTTGATATGACCTATTAATCAGGACTAACGTACGATTGTCGTCATTTTATAGCAATTATACCCTTAAATTGTTTTTGATTAGTTTTCCAAATTGTTTGAATATTCATTATTAAATTACAATTTTCTTGAATGCATAATACAGTGATTTAAACGTTTTCTTTATAGGAAATATCAGAACAATTGGGGAAGATTCCAGTAAGGAAATATTTCGAATACGTACACCATACGTCTTCTCTAGGTAAGTGATTCAAATATATACTTAAAACGCAATCAATAATGTATTAATCAGGACCAGACTAATGTAAAACCAAACTTCAACTTCTTCTATAATTACAAAGTAATTCCTTGAGACATACATTTCACGTGTTGCAGAGATTTATGTTAATTGTTTTAAGATGACTAAGCACTTAAAGACAGTTACATTCAGGTGGCAAGTACAATTCGATTACACCGGTGTCATGAATCTTTCAGATAACAATAATTGCTATCGTAGAAAGAGTTTGAAATGTTCGCACTTTTCTGGCAAATAATCAGCCTCTCTTTTAGCTATTGAGGATGAAATGGTAACCTTTACTTTCAAGTGGCATATGAAGTTAGATAATATAAGACATGTTAGAGACACTAACGCACCTTCTATTTATATTCCTGTGTGGTGGGAAAGAATTTATGGGGCCCTACATGTATCTAAAGGCAATAACAAGTCTTTTGGTACTAGCCTTTAACTGCATACCTTTCACTAACTGTAGACTGAAATAATTTGACACGCACATAGAGTATGTGCCCAAATGTTCCCTATCACGTTATGACCTCAATTGTGATGCCGAATTTATAAGAGCTCTGGGTAGCCGAGTTGTCTAAAAGGCTTCCCATTACAGGTTACCGCCATTTAATCTTATGTCTGGATATATGAAAAATCTAACCGATAGATTTCCGTAGTCGGGCAGATATTTTTTCTTTACTCTATTTATTCCTGTACCAGCAACACTGGGTGCCACGTGTAGCGTATCGAGTGATTCTTTTTCTTTATTTGTTGTTTGTCTAAATCGCGAGGTAAAGCTGAAATAATTTTTCAAACAGTCTCGTATAGGTGTTAGAAGCAAATTAATAACAATGGTTAAACATGACCTTCATTAAAAAGTTACAGAAGTCGCTTTCAGCATGTTTTATGATATGTTTCATTATATATCAACTGCCATTTAAAGACAAATATGTGTTTTATTCATGTGATGGCACGTTTAACATCGTTCATTTTGAAAGCTACAGTCTGTGCAAACTATCCATATACAAATCCTATAAACACAGTTTTGAACAAGCCACGGGTCAACGCTTAATATTCTCAACCATACTATAACACGCAACGCAACATATTGGAGAAGCGCAGATATTAAATATTTTAAAATGAATCTCCATTGATCAAACGGTCAAACCAGTAAAGTTTAAAGAAGCATAGTGGCGGAATATTTCACCTCTCCGGTTCATACTTTTAAAAATATAATCCAGCTTAGGATCGACCATATATCAAACTGTAACACTACAAATATAAAAAAGCCACAAAAGATAGTGTGTGCACTTAATCTGTTACGTGCTTAGGCTCGAATAAACAGTAACATAGACAGAGGGAAAATGGCAAGCTTGTAAAACTTAATAAACAATTTATTGAGTACAAATATATTTTAGAATAGAAAAATAAACGTAAATTTTAAGAATCAATTCCAAAATTAATCCAAAGATAATTCAAAATATTATCCACTAGAAAAATTGCAAAAGTCCTGGTAATAAAATGTCCAAATAATTCTAAGTTCGAGTTCAAGGGAAATATCCAATATGGAAGACGATGTTACTTGATGAAGTCAGTTCTTGTTAATAAAAATCTCTATGAGCACAATTCTTTTCCAGATAAAAAAACAAAATAATTCCTCTTGATCCAAACGAATTGACACAATTTCTAGTACAAGGTAATTTATAATAACTAAAAAAGACACAACTTAATATTCTAAAAGTCCAAATTCTTCTACTGAATAGCTCGCTCCCAAAACAGTTTATATATGTGTTTTTATGTAAACAATGGGTCACGTGATCTTCTATAAACTCTCAGAATAAATTTACGTTCAAGAAATCACGTAAACAGCGTATGACCCATATAAAATAGAATTATGTTTATACAAAACTCCATTTTGTCCTTGGAACCAACCAATCATTTTAAAAGCTTGTTTACAACTCTAAAACCATGGCAGAAATGAGGTCAACACATGGTGTTCACTCTGTAAAGTACAGGGCACCCCCCTTCAATGAACGAATCTTAAACTTAAAATGTCAAATTTAAATTAAAAAAACAAAAATAAAAATAAATATAAATGACTTATATCAAATATACGTAACAAATCCCAGAGGTTTAACTCATAAATAATTAAACTATTCATTTATTAATGCATACAGGATACTAAAACCACATTCCCATTATTAGCTCTCTCAAAGCAAGTCTTAATTATCAGTTTATATGTGAACATGTCAAACAATACAATTACAAAGAACGTAAATACGTGTACGTTTACAACCAGCTCAGAGATATACGCTATCTATAACGGATGGGATATTTCATCTGGTTGCAAGATTTTGTAGACGACGCAAATAATTATAGCTGACCTAGTAACGCTTATCGAATGTATCAGTTGTTTCCGACCCCCTCTTACATTCCTATAATTAAATGAAGCAGCACTCAATGTCGCTCACAACTGGTTTGTAATTAACCGCAACCTAGTTAGGGCAAAAGCAATTTTCACTTTTATAGTACTCAAGTGTCATGTTTTTTTTGTGTTTTGTTATGCTGTCGTTTGTGTAATTGCTTATCTTGCGGTTTTGTGCCCTTGAACAACGAATCAGTATTTTCCATAATCGCTTGGGCTAGTTACGCACACATTTGTCACTGCTTTTGTCGACTGCGCTTTCCATTGATGTGGTTTTGTATCATTTATTGAATGAAAATATTTGTTTTAAAACCTACGCAAGTACAGCACATACATGCAGTCGTCCATTCATACAAAATTGCACCATTGAACGCATGGTATATTTATTACTCAATATAATGTAAAAAGAATATAATTCGTTTATTAACCAAACTAAACGGCGATTGCGCGATTAGATGAATAGCTAAATTACCACATGTAAAATTTGTCCCTGTCCAGTGACCATCCCGTTGACACGTTACTGTGGAGATCTGATCTCTTTTCCCGAATAGACCATCTCGGCATCTGTAGGTGTAGTTCTGTCCGATCTCTATTTCCACCGCTTCGTTTAGTGTCCCTGGTATCACCGGAGGATTTTTACAAACTGATTGAACATGAAAATGTACCCTTAGTACTGACCATCTGCACTAATTTAATAAATAGTATATATTAGAAATGTAATCAAAGTATATTAATTGGGTTTAAATGACCTAATAAAACGAAAGGGGGTATGGTCATGGTGGCGTTAGATTATAGAGTCGAAACTCCTCCTAAGTGCTAACAATGACATTATCAAACAATTGGAGACCGTTTCGTGGAGATGGAGTATTAATGTACGGTTAGTCCCTTTAGCAATATGCAATAACATGCAGCCTGGTATGGGAATGTACTATACAACAGGAATTTAACTAATTCCAGCTTAATTTTTGTTCAATGTTACAGCCATTTGTAATATTATGTCGAGAACTAATGTGCGTATATATATATATATATATATATATATATATATATATATATATATATATATATATGTGTGTGTGTGTGTGTGTGTGTGTGTGTGTGTGTGTGTGTGCGTGTTTTATTTAGTGGTTACTGTACTGTATTCAAAACGGAAAATTCTAGTATTGTTGTAGATTGCAACTTGATAGTAGTTTGACAGAGTCTAAGATCAATTTAACTTATATTAGTGTTAAACAATTCTCCAAATTATTCTGTCAGTAACATATGAAATACATTTTTCCCATTTGTTGTCCCATTGACGTAGTTTAAGAGACACAGTTATTTCGTTTCACTTTCAGTGATTACATTTCACCTCGGGTAAAATTGGAAAACATTTTGATAAATACTCTCGAGATTGTATGTTCTGTTCTTGTTATTTTCAGTAATCATAGTAATTCTGGCATGAAGCATTCTATTTGATAAATGTTAAACATTGCTTGGAAAGGACGACATTTTAACACATTTATCTCTTCACCTCCGTCATACGTTTGATAAGCACCTAAATAACTTTGGAAAGCGAAAGTAATTGGATTTATAATAAATGCACTGCAACGTTTCCTATTTGCGTCTGACTCGCGGTAGGTATTATTGTTGTTAAATTCCATTGGTCTGTGCCAATCATGATTCATTATGTGGACCAAGCTGGACAGGAGTTTCCATCAGCATGGCATTCCCCACATTCACATTTGTCTGATATATTACTTCGTTTACGAAAGCCGTTCACTAATTACTGCCGTAGAGAATATATTATATGCATGGTTGGATCTAACGAAGTGTGCTTGGATTTAAATGGGGTATATTGTTAAAGTAATTCTCCACAATGGAAATTTATCTGTACGATTATAATACCTTTTCTAAGGATATAAGAGTAACACGATTATGCCTGTTTTCCCTTTTCTTATGTCAAGTAGGGTACGATCATAATGATATAATGTAACCAAATCTAACGTCAAATGTTAGCAGTAGTCTGCTGACCGTTTTCTATCGAGTTTGCATTTTATAGTAACGACGCCCAGGAATCATGTAAATAGTTATAGTTTATGCTTATAAAGCTTTGTTCTTATGAAGCTTATTTGAAAGATTTCAAACAGCAAATATGTCTTGAAATATGCATATTAATAACTTTGGTATGCTTGTGTTTTCAAAGTATAGCCGCATTCATATGATATAAATGCAGATGGCATTTACGTTTGTACATAAAAGGGTATAGTTGCTATACACATGTATAGAAACATAGCGATAGTGCAACTCAACACGTATTTAAGTGTGAGATAAGATTTCCTTATTTGTCTGCCTAGTGTATTCATTTCTCATTTCATTTATAGGAAGTTTAAAGTAGGATAGCAAACTATTCAGTTTAAATGCAAACAAGATGAATATTAATATCAAATCAATTAAATATCAAAATGAAATGTAAAGGTTGAAAACTCATAACATGTTAAGAAATCATTATGTTGCAGACGTAAATGTGATTTGCTTGCATAAAGTGTAATTAATTGCCTTTGTAAAATTAAAAAACACGTAACTTTAAGGCCCTCCAATATTCCATTATCCATAATGATGGATCCGAAATATTAACATTAAAACAGAAAATACGAGTGACATACCGAAAGAGGTATTCTAGTAAGATCTGTCATAAGCTTTGATTGCTCGAATTTAAATGGTTTCTGGTGTGTATTTTAATTCACATACAGTTTAATCCATTTATTTATATACTCACGATCTGTCAAATATATGAGGTTGTGTTTCATAACTGCCTCCACTCTCACTCAAATATTCCATATACTCGACAATAACTGAACTTCAATACCAGTTTTGATGTGCAGAATAATTTCAGGATTAAGAAGAGGTGAATAACCTGCAATAACGACCGTCCCATAAACCAAGATAGAATGTCTGATGAAAGAAAGTACACGTCATTATTATTGCACTCATAGCCATTTGCCAAGACAATATTTAGTGAGAGTTGATGTTATTGTATTCATTTTTTCTGCTGACCCAGTAATATATGAATTCTTGGTGGGAATGTATGTTATTAGGTATTAGGTGCATATTAATTCTGTATTATTCTGTATCTTGAATGAACGGAAGCAGTTGTATCTTTACACCTATGAAATGAAACAGTTATTTTCTGATTTGATATAGTGATGATAAATTCTATATAATAAATGAGTGGTTCAATATATATGTATGTTTCAGAAGTCATTAAGTCGGTGTGTGTATGTATGATATTTGTCAGTTAGCCATGCTTTCGTGCTTACTTACATGGGTAACACTCCGCCAGATTTGTCGTTGTGTTGTGCATGCATATTTCATCCCATGGGCACATTAGTTTGAAGCAAGGATCATTGTCAATCGATTCCTGCAGCAGAAACATTTGTACATACAATTTCAAAGAAATGCAACACGAGATATATATAACCTATCATCTTAATTGATAGTTTTATATGTGCTTTTGTCATATCATTGCAGTGGTTTATGATTGCATTATGATGTATTTATGTATAATTGGACGGGCAAAACACTGACTTTTTTCTCAGAACACAAATTGCCATTCCTTTTAACAAACATTTTAATCATGATTGTCATATAGAAACAGATAGACGCCATGGTTTAGTATATATCTGAAAATATGTTTTGGATTTAAAGATATAGCAAATAAAGCAAGATACAAAATGGATGGCTTAAAATCGTCACTCAAGAAGTATGCAATTTCATAAAAGATGTCTTAATCATTGTAAGTTAATAATTTGTGTTTCAAGATAATGAATGTGCCATATAATATATAAACATTACGAATTTATAATAGCATTCGATATAATCTCTTTTTTCATTGACGATGTAACAATACTATCCCCCAAATGTAGGATTACATTGAACTTTGATATTCTTCTCACGTCAAGACGTTGCAAGACTCGATTCTACATTAGCCATTTAAGTTTTCCATCAATAAAATTCGATGGTTAGTAATATGGCATTATCTACACAAAATGAAATTAGAAATGTAGCAGTTTGTTTATGGTGAAATATTTCAAATCTGTATATATTTGCCTCATTTGAATAGTCTAGTCCACCATTTATTGGTACGAATAATTTTATTCATAATAATGCGGACAATTATAATTACGGTTTGTTTGTTGACAATTTTGCTTTCAGTTATTAAAACCGATGAGCGTTTACGACATACTGCTACTAAGTATTTATGCAGTTAATACTATAGAAAGCCGGTGACAACAACTGTGTTATTACAATATGTCAAATATAATTAATTATATACATCTTTCGTTGACTGAGTGACAATTTTCCATCATGATTAATATATGACACTGGACGTTTGGCACTTTTCTTATCACCTAATGTCACCCAAAGTAAAAATCGTATCAGTATCCTTAAAGCAATGACAAATACCTTTGCCGGTACAAATAGTATTCATTAAGAGTAATTATTAAATGTTTCATGGATAATCAAGTCTAATATAAGTCACCTATATGGCTGGTAAATATGTAGTATTAAGCAATGTACGATTTAATTGTGTTGGTATTTACTAAACAATTAAGGTTAGAAGTCGTTATCAAATTATTATACAACGTAACGCTGCATTTCTCTCTTGTTTTAAGAACACGTGTTAGGTCTACAATTTAAGAAATGTGTTTAGAGACAACGATATATTAAACAATGCAAACTTCAGTTCCACCAAGATTAACAAAATGGATATGTTAAACCTTGACGTAAGAGTCGAAATATGTTAGTTCTAGCTATATCCGTGCATTGGAAGCATAACAAAACTTGAGTTTGAATTTCAGACTAAGAATTGGTTTCGACCGCAACACTTTACGACTGTTTAGTATCTACGAATGAATACTTTCTCTCTTCCATTATTCGCATGAGCCGTTTTATCTAATATGGTGAACTCTACATATGATTGCACTGTTTAACTGTTGCGCATTCTAAAAACAGTTATAAAATAATGTTCTTTATGAGATTCTTTCCAATCGCATTGGTACAGATTCATCAAAAGAACATAAGAACTAAGATATCAGAAGTTAGTTTCTCTCTCTAATAAAGTATAAGAGCATACTAAATTGGCAATACATACCTGCGAAGGACTTCTGACAGCCTTATAAAAGCATTTGGTGGTCTTTATTAGTTTGGATTCTGGCATTGTCCGGTTTAGAAGCTGGCATGTAGCATTGAGCCTGAAGTAATTAACAGCAAAGCAAGTATTTAGGTCTTCACACATTTCTACACATCCCGCGGCAGTAATGGGCCTAAGTTTTGCCATAATACCCTCACGTTGGCGTTTCTCAGCAATGAATTCTATGCAATCGGCATCTGAGCCAACGAACAGAAAGCACCCTACATTAAAGAGAAGAATAAATACCCGCAGACAAATCATAGTGTTTGCTTTTAACCAAGACCGTCAAACACCCATGTGCAAATCTACAGTTTCCATCAGCAGTTTTCAGACAAATTCATAGTTAAACTGATTGCTCATATTGATTAAGGCATTGTCAGCGGCGGACATAAAAAACAAGCACACGTGACATCATAAATTACCATGTGGAAATGAAAATCCTGACCAATCATTTAGAAAGCCATATTATGTAGCTAATCTTTCTGTTGTCGTTGTTAACGGTAGACCTAGCTTCTATCCATTTGCTATTCATAACCTTATATTGTCTAATCGCCGTTGTCGAAGGTAACTACCACAGGCAAATTAATTCAATGCCGTTTTTGTTCCGTACCTTACTACAAGAAATATATCATGTTAGCAATAATCGCCGTTAATACATAATGTATTGCAATAAGTTTTTTAATATGATTCCACTACTCTGTTCTTAATACATAACTCAGTAACAAAATGGTGTCATCTTTATAATATCGTTATTTAATAGATCACACAGTAAAATGAAATCAACGCGTGTGTAGCAGTTGTCTCTAATACATCAAGCAATATATGATATTTAACACGTGTACGCTACTAACCTCTTAGTACATAAAGCAGTACAAGGTATGTACCATGCTGCAAAACGTTATTGCGGGACATAATATAGTACAAGGAAATAAACATTTTATGAAACTAGTTTTCAACACTCAACGCTGTAAAAGAAATGTAATATGTGTTCAGTGGACCCTTAATAGATTACGCAACACAGCTAAATTGAAAACACGCCTGCAAGTTGACAACTAATAGAAAGAAAATGCTTGTGCGAAATAATCTTCAAATGTATAATTTGGTTAGAGAGGACATATATCCTGGTGAACGTTTCTATTTCCAGATACAGTAATCTAATAAGATTTTTAGTTGATGTCGTAGCTTCGAATTTCTTGTATGTTTTTAAAGGCGATATAATATTGCAGGATATTAATGTCATATATTTTGGACCACATTACTGACAACATGAAGACATAATTTGGCATGTTATGTCAAGCTATTAATAGTACATGTATGACCAGAGTACCGACGTAATTAAGACATATTATGGGAAGATTTGGTAAGATATTCTAACATCCCGTGTGTTATATTTCCAAAAGAGCAGAGGTCAATACTAAGAAATGCTTTTAATAAATAGCAAGGTGAAAGAGAACATGCCTTTTAATATCGCAAAGTGACTTTACATCAACACGTTGTTTTTTTGCAATAATTTCAACTTATGATAATATGGTGCATTCTTGTTTGTTTGTTTAAATGAAATTCGACCAAAATATCACCGTCTTCTTCCTGACAGAGAAACATGGCTAAAACCATCAGGCGATGTGTGCGGATTTAACACCAGCGATTACTCCATCAAGTCGTTCCCCCGCAAATCTCGCGGAGGTGGAATTGCTGTCATCACAAAGAATTCCATGTGAAAATGCCTTAAGTACAACACAACCTTCAATTTATGCCACATATCGTTTAAACTCGTCCACACTGGAACAAAGGTCAGTCCATTTTTCTGCTACTGCCGCCCTCCTCCTGGTAGAAAAAAACAAGCTCTCATTTTGGAGCAGTTTCCAAACCTTCTGGAGTATGGGTAGGTGGCAACTTAATTATTCTTGGAAATTTCAACTTTTATTTTGACGTCCTGGAAACCCATACACGTCAAGACTCCATTCATATTTTCAATCTTAAACAGTCAGTTAAGCAACCAACCCATCAACTTGGTCACATTTTAAACTGATTCCTTTATTTATAGACCTGATGATAATATTCTGCAACCCACCCTTGTATCCCACGAACTTGGATCAGATCACCTCTGAATTATATGCCATCTCTACGTATCATTCCCTAACCCTCTTCTATTTGCAACTAAGATAAACCTCTGTATGATAAATAGAACCAAATTCATGCATAACAAAGCAAACCTAACAACTTTCTTCCATCCAACAACGGAACAACTCGATAACTGCCGGCGTTCATTGCTTGAAAAACATGACTAGTGTTCTCCCTGGTTTATCAGTGTTCGGGACCAGCTTCACGCGAGAGTACAACGTACTCATAATGCAACGCGTCGTAATACGGTTTGAACTAGTACCTAGCAAAGACAGAGAATTTTGCACATTAAGGTAAAAAAAAAAAGTTCTACATAAACAAGAAGTTATAAATATGAACAGTAGCATTGACTTTAACTTATTGTTCAACAAAAGTCGGATGAGAGAAATTTGATTCTTCGGACAAGCAAATTGATTCCAACACAATCCTACATCTCCGCTGTTTCTGTTACAAACCTCAATCGAATGGATCAAGTCACTAATGTATAGACTAACATCATAGTTTTTCTGAGTTTGATATTCCAAAGTCATGCAAGGCAAGATACAAAAAATACAAAAACTATTCATGAGATATTTCAGCACGACACACACATGGTCCAACATACAAATGAATAAAGCACAATAACTGACAACCATGCGAATATATTTCCACTTAATGTTGATGACCCAGGTCTTAGAAAACCGCTGACGTCTTTAGATGAATTTGTTGTCGAATTCATTAATACTCAAGACAACAGCGTGCCATTACGAGGACCAAAATTAGTAAAGAAAACACAGAGTACATTATTATACAAGATGCAGATGGCGGTCTAAACACTGGTGCATGGGTTGTATATATCTTCATGAATGGAAGACATAATCACACGTAGTATATGTATTCAGTAACAGATAAACACGCCATGATCAAATATACCAAAGTCTCGTAGGTCAAAGATAATCATATCTCAACGTGTAACATTAAATAATCTTCACACATTAATTGGTCAATATCTGGGCATACAAAACTCCATTCACAATTCCATAAAAGTATCGCAACATAGTAAACTGCCACCTCCTTTTATGAGTTTGTTTCATATTTTTACATGTTCCTTATTAGTATTACTATTGGAAAAGGAATGTAGTTCTTAATAGTGCCTATTATAATGAATTTTTTGCGTTAGGTATTACAATACCAATTACATATACCTAGAAACATAGTAGCAGCAGTGATGATTACCCCTACCATGTATTAGGATGGTTTTCTATCGCGAAAATATAAAATCAATATAGCTAACCCTGAACTTGTATATTTTATTTTTGACGTTTGTGTTTCCTTTTTCTTTTTTCATGTGTGCTTGTTTACCTAATTCGATATTATTTATGTCGTCATCCTTTCTGCTGCTTTGTCTCTCAACCACACTTTTTATAGAGACATATTAGATAACTCGGCCGAGGATCATGGAAATTAATATCCTTAAACCGTGTGGGTAGTTTACGCGTTTGAAAAGAAGTTTTTGAATTTAATCATATTCATGTCCCCTGAACACATGTCTGATGAATGTTTTCCACAGTAATGTATCGACTCCATTATAGAAAACTAAAAGATTGTGATATCTTTAGGTATTTGTGTATATCACTGCGTAACATAAATCACACTAGTGTTTTGTTCCTGCCTCGAGAAAATATCCGCTCTGGATTTGATTGTTTGAGCAGAATCAAATCGTTGTGTACTATAACATATTAATAACACTATCGAGGTGCTTCATCACCATCAGTTATAAAATACATAATATCTTTACCGTCTTCATCTGACGACCTCGTTTCGTCAATAAAATCATTAAACACATCGTACCATTTGAGGCATGTATTTGATTGAGCAACAGTTGTGGATTACCAGACCCAAATGGGCAAATGATAATTGATATGATATAAATTGGAAGCGCTGCATAAGGCTTGAATGGCACATGCGTTCGTGTTACTGAGAAATCATCGCCATTTATGTTGTGCAAATATAATAAATATCATTCACGTTCACAAGTTGAATAATAATACTAATAACCTAAAAATAAAAAGCTTGTGCTTACAGGCACGCGAGTGGAATGTGGTAGAAGCAAATAGATATTTATTTTGTGTCGTAAAAAGATAGGGTGAGCTATTGCTATTTCACTGGGAAATGTCCAAGCAGCTCCACGGACTACGTATCCTGGCGATAAGAATCTTCCTGGATATATTATTGTGGTCGAGGAATATCCGACTTGACGAATGAGACCAATCTAGATCTGGAGAACATCCAATAAATATGATTGATCGAGCGTGCCACGTTCGTGATGTCGCTTTAAAACATACAGATTTACAACAATGTCAAAACACTCGCTTGCTAATGTTTTGTAAGACCTGCGATGAACGGTAATGTACTGATGGGGTGTGAGGAGTTACTTAACAAACAAGAGCAATTGAAGTCTCGATTATGAGGTTTTACAAATATATTTGAACAATATTGTCTCCGTCACCTTCTCATATTTTCACAAATTAGGTTGTGATCATACCTGGATAAATGTTCCTGTGCAGAAACACACACACACACACACACACACACACACACACACACACACACATACACACACACACATACATACATACATACATACATACATACATACATACATACATACATACATACATACATACATACATACATACATACATACATACATACATACATACATATATATGTATATATATATATATATATATATATATATATATATATATATATATATGATATTGTCAAGAAGATTAGCTTAAAAATTTCTACTATATCTTTTAAATACTCTTAGTTGACATGAATGCATTCTACTTATTATCGGATGTCCACGCCATCCCCAAAACGAGCGCTCAGACGCAAGTATTCACATATTTATTTGCAGAAAAAGATTAAAATAATGATTTCTTTATACTGTAACACTAATATGCATATTAACTTTAATTTGACAATGTCATTTTACTTCGTAATAGTAGTACCTTCAAATTCATGTTAAATTTGTTTCAGTTAATAAGCCATAACAAATGATTACAATATTTTGAGTACGTTTCAAGCTATTAATCTCGCGCACGTGTTTCATTCCCTTTATTGATTTTTGCTTATGCTAAACGAAATATCGTCTATAAATAATGTATAGCGTTTCATGTGACCACAATATGTAGATTGTGTGTTATTTTATTGACTGGAACATTAGATTGACAGTCTAACTATTCATTTGAAAATGATTTACTTAAAATGCATAAATATTATACAGACCGAAATATTAGTTGCAATTTCACGATTGCTTTCAGAATTAACAGTAGTCCCTGGAGAAACAGGAAAATAAATTGGCATAATTATCATAAGATGACGTAAAGTCATAGCAAACTTGAATATAATATTCATCTCCAGGGAACGGTTTCGTCGAATTTTCTTGTCATTGTTCAGTGATAGAGATGATCTACATAATATGTGAATTAATATATACTTCAATGTTGTCGTATCGTGTCTAATATTCAGTCCACGTGTTCGTCTGTCCGTGTATCTTCATGCGATACATTATATGAACACAACTAGACTCGTGGTATTCAGTGGATTGCAATTATACTTTATAAAGTTGATGGTCAAAATCAAACACCTTACATGTTGATTCATTGTATTAACGATGTGCAAGAAAGATTAACCGTTATACTTTCAGATGAATGAAGTAACGTAATATATGATATGATACGATGACCTTATATCGACACTATTTCGGAAGAGCTATGCACCCGTTCGGACAAACCATACTTACGTTCTATATACCCTGTGAAAATACATGACAATATCAAGTTTTACTTCATTGCTCAATGACCTTACCATGCGTGGAATATTTTAACATTTACATTTCCCACAACGAAATAATTGTGATAATCTTCAACTCTAAGATTTGATCGGTTATGTTAGCGTTAATATGTAAATGTGTACTCCATTCTACCTCCGACTGTGCTGGGAAGAAAGGATAAACATTGCACATAAGTTCTATATACCTTCATTTGATATCGGCATTGTCGCTGATAAAATTACTAGAACTCTTTCCGCGATGACTTCATAAGACAACATGTAGAAATTAAGGACATTTTCTGTGATAGACTCGAAGAAATGTCAATCTGGCTAAAATCAAAATCTCTGATATTACTGAGATCTGATAGACACCAATATGAGGTCATCTTCTGATAAATATGTTTTCTTTCGTCATTAACATCATTCAGATTGACCAGACTCTTTAGAATCCTTCGAGTTCATACATACATAAACCCATTCATTTTCTTGTTAAGCCAAACCCACCTGAACTACTTTCTGTACGTATACTCAATGAATGAGTATAATATTACACAATGTCTGACGTGTTAGGTAACATTTCAGTTATGAATCTAACACTTGATATTTGGTTACAAATATATGAGATATCTTTGTTAAAGCTGTCAATAAGATATTTTTTAAAGGAATAAATACAAAACTTTTTGATGTCCAAACATGAGAGTACCATAAACATTCATCAATGTATGTATAATTTAATGTATGAAGATTCTGTATGAATGTATGAAATTTCTGTATTAATGTATGAAATTTTGAAATGTGTTCTCTCTTTTAAAATACCCTAGAATTAGGAGAAAACACAACACAAAATATCATGAATCAAATATATTGTTTTTCCTTAATAGCCCGACGCTCTGACTATGAAAACAAGATGACAGTGTGAAACGAGAACCGTTATCAAAAGTCCGTTAGCTTTAGGTATCGATTCAAATTATAAAAATAAAAAAAGAATGTAAAAGTCTCCTAAGTCTAGGGTGTAACTAAAAGTTTACCTACGCCTTTAACAGAAATGCAGTCAATATTTGATAACCTAGTTGTTCATTTAACCTTTCGTGCATGATAGTGTTGTTATATTTCGTGTTATCTCAGCACATGGAAACAAATACATTTTCTGAATAATATATATAGATAGGCTGTGTTAGTGTAAAGTTCCATAATAAAGCTAAATTTTTGTTAGATAATGTTTCCATAATGTAGATAGGTTGTGTAAATGTAATGTATCCGTAATATAGATATATTTGACGATGCTAATTTATCTTTAGAGACATTCAAGATTTCTGCATCTTAAAGGAATTTGAAAGATTCAACTAAATGTTTATAATGAATGACTTAAAATACACTCTGACTCAAAGGTTAGAACGCTTCAAATCTAAAACTTAAATTAGTCATTATGTTAAGTCGGCGGTTTAAGTTATGATTTCATACCAACAGGGTAATACTGTGCAGTCATGAGGAAAAAAAGCCTCAAATGCAAAATATAAGATTTACCGATTCTTACCTTTAGAATATAAACTGGTTTGTGAAGGCAATGCAACTCTGCCAACCAATTTAAAACAATCTTTGACGCAAACGAAAGATATATATTTTATTGCACAGTTTGTAATGTTAATATATTAACACGCTATCGCAAAAGTTGTAAAATTCACTGCCGACTGTTACGTTTTAGACTTTGATTAAACGGACTTTTCAATTGCGAGTATTAACTTTTTTCAATTGCTCTATAGCAATATTCACTTTGAAGATCATTATTTGCATAAATAGATTAACACAAACAGAAACATTATAAAGAGGACGTCACCGTAAATGTATGATCCAGTGAACAAAAAAACCGGTTGAAATATCGTGCGCTGTCACGGCACAATGGAATTAAACTTGATACTACAGTATATGGTAACAATTAGACCCGACGTGCTCTTAGCTTCACGCAGTGCTGCACCGAGCATCCATTAGAATAGTCCATAGAGACGAAAACGTTTCATGTGAAAGTTTCTTGTTAACAATAACGATAGAAAGCAGTCAAAATTTAAGATTATTTAACTATGGAATTGTGTTCATTGTTATGACAGCATATACACATCGATCAAAGATAAGACCTGATTCATTTATCAGGCGTTTGTTGAAATATTACAGAAGTATGCACCGTCAAGTTTAAAAGAATGTTTTCCAAAGTACACAACATCCTCAAACACCAAGATTGCCGATACAAAGTGAATCACAACATCAGTCTCAAATCCGTGCAGGAAATAAAAACACTGTCGGAAAATTCTGTCAGTATATAATCACGACTGATTTAGATCTATTTAGCTTTCAGAACAGAGGTGGCACAGTAGTTAGTGTGCGACAGAAACTAAACGCAGGCTCGAATCCTACCGTCGGACCGGAATGGTCAGCTAATATAGAAACTTTGCTCCTTTGCATATTCGGTAAAGAATCCATTTTTGTTGCTTACCTTTTAAGAACACATTTGCTTGAAGATTAACATTTGCGACTAGCCCAAGTGTGCTCAACACAACATCCATTGGCTCTTACAGTATAAGCCTGCTAAAGCTGATCCAGCTTTGACCAAATATCTCAGCGTTGAGGAAAATGACATATGTTCTGCATTCTGACTTGTTACAGGCTACGTTTGGATAACGTCAGTAACCTGTTTTAGAACACGTCGTTTTTGTGGCACGTGCCATTGATATGCTATATCTGAGACAAGAATGAAAAAAAGGAGGTGCTGATTAGTGGAGTTGTGTGAAACTAATACAAAGGTACACGCTTGATGCCATTAGTTGCTGTGTTTTGCTGTCATAATGTTGACATACCACATTTAACACATGACATTTCAGATCAATGTTGAAGAACGCGATATTGCGTTGAGTACGTACTAAAGCTTGGAAGTTTATTTAATGCAGCGCTCGTGCATTTTCGACTAGACATACATTGACATTGATCTCCCGGTGCAATACAACCAAGTTTGTGGTGCAAATTTGGCCTCCCTTGCCCTGTCAGCTGATGTGGGTACACTCTACATAACGCCGTTGTTTAAGCAATAAGACATCAACAACAAATAAAAACAAATTTTAATATCTGGATTGACGTCTAAAATACAAGGACACAATGTTTACCTCCATTGATCCTCATCGTTGACAGTCCACTTCCCATCATGCATTAGGCCAAGGATGATCTTCAGCTTCATTGACAAATAAATTAACAAGACTCAAGGATTAGCTTTCAACATGATTATGCCGAATTAAATAAGCAATAACATTTGACTGATAAATTTTTCATTGAATGATTAACGAACGAAAATTCAATATTTCAATATGACCTAATGATACAACGCCTAATAAATCCATACCAAACTCGAGAATGCCACACAAAGCCTCACAAATCCTTAAGAGGGTCGTGCGAAGTCAGCATTTAAAAATGTATCGAAAATTACATATTGTAAATTATATTGACGAATTTATTAATCAAACGGAATAGCTAGTTTTCAACATAATTAGAATTTCATAAACGGTGCGTGTAACTGATTACCGAAACATAGGTTGACAAACTTAACCTTTTGATATTTTTAAGAAAGGCGTACGCAGCCTGACATAGTCAAAGTGATATTGTAAGTTTGAAAACGTTTCTATCCTCAGACTGAGTTAAAAAGATAATTTTAAAAATATTGATGATAGATAAAGCAAACATTTTCTAATTATGTTACGTTTATTGATATAAATATTGCATCAAACCTATACATTTTCGAATCTTGTAAGTAATTGCCATGTATTGGTCTGTCGTGATCCTGTCAATTGTTCTGCCAAAACAGAATGTAATTAAATATTCTTATAAATTGACACGAGGATGTTTCAGTATCAAACAAATATGAAAAGAGTAGACTTAATAAATAAGCAAATATAAATATAAACTTACACTAAATGGAATTAAATATTATTTTGAACAATATTACATTGTTGTACAACCAATGTTAAGAAGAAAATGTTTAAAAAATGCATAATTTGATAGTTAACGTAATTCATACTATGTCTTTGCGCGTCTTTGCTTTGTTTAATAGGACCGATACGTCTTGAGGACGAATCGTATTGGGCTCGACATTGCCCATATTACAAGAAACAACGCGATGCTAATTAGGCGGGTAACCGCGAAAACATTTGTAAAGAGGTATACCAAAACAAAATAGTATACCCATTATACCTTTGGTATTATTTGGAAAAAGATACTTATCTTGAAAAAAAGCAAAGAAGATATGTCATCCAAAAAGACGATCACGGTTCCGATAGAGTAAAAACATTAGGCTGGATAAAATACATTGAATATGCAAAAAGTAACCGATAAGATATCATTCATTTTAATGGCATGCGTATACTTCCCCTAGGGACCTATCTAAAGTGTCTATATAATCAATAATACATAATTACAATTGTCGATCAACATAGTGAGGTAAATGTCTTGGTTAGGTGACACACGTGTGTCACGTATCTAAGGATGTTGCTGATGTTGTGGTAATAGCTGAAACATATTATATTCTTATAAAACTAGATTATTATCAATTCAATTTTAAAATATCCAGGTTCCTGTCTCTCTGTCTCTAACTGTTTGTCTGTCTGTCTCACTCTATCTCTCTATCTCTCTCTCAAAAACATCAATACTGAGGCAAAATTCCATGAAAAGCCGCCAATAGAGGATATTTGCTTGTAAAATACCAGAATGTTTTTTTATTATCGGTAGTCATGTTAACTAAAACAGATAACTTATGACATAGATCAAATTTAGATATATTAGAATATTTTAGTTACACATTGTTGCCTTATTAGTTCGCTTAGAATCTATTCCACAGTATTATCCATGGGCCTGCACGTCAATGCATTGATGAATGTTGATTATTCAAGAATCTATGTGTTTTAGTGCCCTACTTTCTTCATGAAAAAACAACATCTTTCATGTTTAAAAAATGTAACTTATATTGAGATTAAGAAAAAGAAACTCAAAAAGGTAAATTCTCAACTGCTCAATATGCAGAGGTTGTTGTGAATAGGCACAAAAGGACATTACATTTTGTTGTGGAATGTGAGATCATTGACTCGGTCAACACACAGTTGCCTGTAGTAAGTCTAAACTCCATTCCAAAGGCAAATATGGTAACAGAAAATCAAAGAACTCCCTCGAAAGTTACAGGCCTGTTACTTCACTGCTTGTTATCTACAAAACCTTTGAGAAAATTATTCATGAACGTTTGGTAACATGGCTCAAAGATACAAATTCTAGTATACCTAGCAACATGGTTACCTAAAAGGTTTAGGCTGCACAATAGCGAGTTTTGTGCTGTTGCAATCAGTACAATATAATGTAAACATGGGAACACGGGTTTTCGCTGCATTTCTTGATACAAAAAAGGCATTTGATTCCGTGTTGCACAAAGGACTGCTTTTAACATTATTCGTGTTTGGAATTACGAGTAAATCCCATTTGATATTTTTGAACATATTCTCAAATTTACAGAATAAAGTTCTTGTAAATGGGCAATTTTCAGACTGGTTCTAAATTGGCCAAGGAGAGAGACAAGTTGGTGGTTTGGCAACCTTGATGTACACAATATTTATACATGACTTGCTGCTACAGTTAGAAAATAGTGGATTTGAACCAACGTTTGGATCCTTAGCTGTGGGAAATCCAACTCTAGCTGATGATATTTCACATTTGGCTATATATCCTAGGAATCTAAAAAGCTTTTAGATATAGTATATGACTACAGTAATAAGTGGCGATTCGAGCTTAGTGTTACAAAGTCATACATTATCATGTTTGGTCCCCAATACAAGAATTATATCAATATGAAATGTTGTCTCGGGCCGTCATGTTTGCCGGTTACTGATTCGGCAACACACCTGGGTCACTGGATTAACATTAAAACAGAATATACGAGTGACATACGGAAAGAGGTATTCAAGTAAGTTCTGTCATTATATTTTATTTACGGAATTATCTGTTTAAATGGTTTATGGTGGGTATTTTAATTCACATACAGTTTAATCCATTTATTTCTATATTCAGGATCTGGCACAAATATGAGGTTGTGTTTCATAACTACCATTATTCTCACTGAAATAATCCATTTACTCGACAATAATTAAACTTAAGTTCCAAACTAAAAGCAGCCATTTTTAATGTGAATAATAATTTCAGGATTAAGAAGATGTGAATAACGTGCAATAACGGCCTTCCCATAAACCAGGTTAGAATGTTGTATGAAAGAAAGTACACTGTCATTATTATTGCACTCATAACCATTTTGCTAGGCACCCTTACTCAGGTTAGCAACTGTATGATGCTGTTGTTAAGATTCCATGTCTCAGGATGAAACTAATATGATATATTCTCTCTCTCCCTCTATTAACGAGAGTTTAACGTTGTTTGAAATCGACCTAATTCTTAATAAATGGATTTCAATTTGTTTTCTTTACAGTTTCATACAATATATATATATATATATATATATATATATATATATATATATATATATATATATATATATATATATATATATATATATATATATATATATATATATGTTTGTGTGTGTGTGTCTGTGTGTGTGTACATATAAAAACTGCTCACAAGAAAATATTTAGTGGTAGTTGATGTTATTGAACTCAATTTTCTGTTGACCCAGTACTATATGAATTCTTGGAGCGAATGTATGTTATGAGGTACCAGGTGCACATCAATGAATTCGCCTATGTATCAGATTGAATATCAATAACATAGCACGAGATATATTATTGAAACAATCTGTATCTTGAATGAACGGAAGCAGTTGTAACTTTACAACTATGGAAATGAAACATTAATTTTATAATTTGATATAGTGATGTTAAATTATAAATTATATATCTAAATTAGTGGTTCTATATATGTACGTATTATAGGTCATTACGTCGATTTGTGTATGAATGATATTTTTCAGTTTTAATTGGTTTATAGAGACGGACAGGCTGACATATTTTCATTCCTTACATTGAAAGATACAGCCATGCTTTCTTGCTTACTTACATGGATAACACTCCGCCAGATTTGTTGTTGTGTTATGCATGCATATTTCATCCCAAGGACACATTAGTTTGTAGCAGGCATCATTGTCAATTGATTCCTGCAGCAGAAACATTTATCAATACAACACGAAATAAATATAAAGTCTAACTGATATTTATAGATGTGCTTTTGTCATATCAGTGCAGTGGTTTATGCTTGCATTACCATGTAGTAATGTATAATGGGATGGGCATAAAACTGACAGCTTTTGTCTCTGAACACAAAGTGCCATTCTTTTTAAACAAACATTTGAATCATAATTTTGATATCATCATCATCATCTTCATCAGTCTCTTGACCTAATGTGGTCGTTGAGGCACTGTTCTGCTAAACATCTGTGCAGCTGAATTTTGATACAGAGACAGATAGACGCCAAGGTTTTGAATATATCTGATAATGTGTTTTGGATTTAAAGATATAGCAACATACATATGTTATAGAGCAACATACATTTGTTTATTACAATGCTAGAGGTACGTATTTTAAATATGGATGGCATATAATCATCAAGTAATACTCAAGAAGTATGTATTTTCATACAGAATGGCTTAATCATAGTAAATTAATAGTTTGTGTTTCAAGATAATGAATGTGAAATAAATATATATATATATATATATATATATATATATATATATATATATATATATATAAACACATTACGAATTTCTAAATAACATTTGAAATAATCTCTTTTTTCATTTGTCAATTTAGCAATATTATCGCACAAGTAGGATTATAGTGAAGGCTGACATTCTTCTCACATCAAGACGTTGCAATATTTGATTACGACATACTGCTTCTAAGTATTTATGCAATCAATACTACAGAAAGCCAGTGACAAGAATTGTGTTATTACAATATGTCAAAATAGTATTAATTATTTACATCTTTTGTTGACTGAGTGACAATTTTCCATCGTGATTAATTTATGAGACTGGAACTTTGGCACTTTTCTTATCACCGAATGTCAAACTCGTGTCAGTACCCATACACCACTGACCAACACCTTTGCCAGCAGAAATAGTAATCATTAAGGGTCATTATTAAATGTTTCATGGATATTCAGTCTAATATATGTCACCTATATGGCTGGTAAATATTTAGTATTAAGCACTGTTTTGTATTACGAGTTAATCGTGTTGGGTAATTACTAAACAATAGAGCTTAGAAGCCTTTATCCCAGTATTATACAACGTACAGCTGAATTGCTCTCTTGTTTTAAGAACACGTGTTACGTCTACAATTTAAGAAATGTGTTTAGAGACAACGATATATTTAACTATGCAAACATCATTTCCACCAAGATTAACAAAATGGATATGTTAAACCCTGACTTAAGAGTTGAAACATGTTATGTCTAGCTCTAGACCGTCAAACACCAATCTGCAAATTTACAGTTTCTATAAGCTTTTTCAAGGCAAATTCATATTTGAACTGGTTAATCATGTTAATTAAGGAATTGTCGGCGATTGTAAGTGACATCACAAATTACCATGAGGAAATGAAAATCCTGACCAATCATTTACAAAGTGATATTATGTAACTAATCTTTCTGTAAACGGTAGATATTGCTTCTATCCAGTTATTATTCATAACCTTATATTGTCTCAGCGCCGTTGTCGAAATTAACTGCCACAAAGCAAATGAATTCATAGCTGTTTTTGTTCCGTTATTATCTTTCCTACAAGAAATATATTATGTTAGAAATATACGCCTTCAATACATAATGCATTGCAATAAGAAATTTTAACATGATTCCACTACTCTGTTCTTAATACATTACACAGCAACAAAAATGGTGTCATCTTTATAATATCGTTATTTAATAGAGCACACAGTAAAATTAGATCAGCACGTGTGCAGCAGTTGTCTCTAATACATCACGCAATATTATTACAATTTCACATTGAAAATGTGAAATCGATGAGCCAAAGCGACACATCTGTTTTTGTATGTAAATTTATGGACGCGCAAATTATATCCGGATATTTTACATTAGTAGTTAGAGGCTATTAAGCAAATTTAGAGACTTATTTAAAAGAAAATGTGTCAGCTGGAAAAAGTAATTACATTTGTGCATGGCTGTCTTTTTCTAGTCTTCTTGGTTTAAACCGCTTGGTTTCAATGTTCGAAGGCGTCGTATCCAGTAAGACTCCTTTTCTTTCCTGGTTTCGGAACTCCAATTGTGGTTGTGAGGATTGCAATAAGTGTTCATCGATTTCACATTTTACAGCATCCGCATCAAGTTAAAAGAAACTAGTTGTAACATAATAATTTTCAAGGTTTAATTCCTGTATAAACAGGCATGTGAAGTTCTATAAACACGGTGTTTGTATTTGAATTGTCTGTCTTGTCTATGTTCTGTATTTGTCTTTGATAAAGACTCGTTGAGAGTCGAAAGCGTTCAGCAAAAAGTGATACTAGTTTTTGCACTGTTGCTTGTCAGTTTTTTTGGCATTTATATATATATATATATATATATATATATATATATATATATATATATATATATATATTGAATGTTGACTAAAAGATTATCTTTCAAGTTTATATCATATCGTTTAGAAAAAATGACTCTTAGTTGAGATGCATTCTATCTATCGGGTGCCACCGTCCTCCCCGCACGCGCTCAGACGCAAGTATTTGGGATATTTGTTTGCAGAAAAAATTAAAATAATGCATCTTTATACCTGTCATAATATTAGGAATATTAGCTTTAATTTGTCATTTTACTTCGTAATTGGTAGTACCTTCAAATTAATATCAAATTTGTTTAAGTTAATAAGGCATAACAACTGATGACAGTATTTTGAGTACATAGAACAAAACATCGTCAATAAATAATGTTTTGCGTTTGATTTGATCCCAATGTGTTGCGTTTGTGTTATTGTATTGAATTGAGCATTATTATTACAACTATGAAGTAAACGAAATTAAGCATTAATGTGAAAATAAATTAGGTACAATGCATAAATAGATACAAACTGAAAATATAATTTGCAATTTCACGATTGCTTTCAGTATTAACAGTCGTCCCTGGAGAAAAAGAGAAACAAAATTGTCATAAGTATCATTAGCTGCCGTAATATCAGAGCAAAATGTGCCTACAATATTTATCCCCGGGAAAAGTTTCATCGCATTTTCTTGTTTTCGTTTAGTGATAGAGATTATGAACATAATATGTGAATCAATATATTCTTCAATATCATCGCATCGTGTATAATATTCAGTCCACGTGTTCGTCCGTCCATGTCTCTGCATGCGATAAATTATAATAACACAAATAGATATACGGTTTTCAGTAGATTGCAATTATACTTGATAAAGTTGATGGTCATAATCAAAGACCTTACATGTTGATTCATTGTATTAACGATGTGTAAGAAAGATTAATCGTTATTCTTTAAATTTAATGCAGTCACGTAGTATATGATATGATACGGTAACCTTATATTGACACTATTTTGGAAGAGTTATGCACCCTTTCGAACAAACCATACTTACGTTCTATATACCTTGAGACAAAAGATGAAAAAATGAAGTTTTACTTCATTGCTCAATGGCCTTACCGTGCGTGGAATATTTTAACATTTACATTTCCCACAACAAAATAATAGTGATAATTGACAACTCTCGTGATTTAAAGGTTATGTTAGCGTTAAAATATTGTGCTGGGAAAAAAGGATAAACTTTGCACTTAAGTTCTATATACCTTCATTTCACATCGGCATTGCCGCTGACAAAATTGCCAGTATTCCTTCCTCGATGACTTAATAAAACAGAATAACAGCTTCAGATTCACTTGAGCTTTAACATTTACTCAATCAGACATCTGCTACGGACTACGATCTCTTAACTCAAAGTAGAAAAGGCATATAATGAGAATCTTGGTAAAGCTTTTGACCAATATATGGCCTATAACAATTCAATATCTTGGATGTATGTTGGAGTTAGGCAGGTATTAAATTAGCCAAAATTCGGCTAATCTCTACAAAGTTGTTCTTCAAACTCTTAGGTAGTAATCAAATATTGGATAAATGTACGCTTAGCCACAAATTGGCTAGTGTCTTTCAATATAATAGCAACGTATGGTTGAAAAGATCAAAATCTAGGTAACTATCATGAGCCAAAATGTGGATACTTGCAATATTGTCCCTTTCCATAATGTGCTGTATGACCTTTAGGCAGAAACCAAATTTTGGATAAATGTATCCTTAGCCAAAATTTTGGCCATATATTTATGTAGCCATGCTCAGTCAGGCTGGTGTACTACTAATGTCTTTCAAACAAAATTTGGCTAGTGTCAGCAGCAGTTTTTAAAAACATCTGCCTGTATGGCTGTTAGAATTTGAAAGCTCTATAATTCCAAACTGTTGTGTAAATGTACGCTTATAACATTGTTGGCCATTTCCTGCAATGTTTCTTTCGTATAACCTACAGCAATAACTCTTAGAATACAAATTCGGCTAAATGTATTACTAAATCACTCTTAGGGTAAATGAGGTATTGGCTAAATATGTGCTTGAACACTATTTTGGAAATGCCTGTAAAGTTACTGATCATGATTATTATGTATGGCATCAATAAAGAAATCTAGTATACTATATTTTCATGATCACAAGAGTTTTAAAATATGATCAAATTCAAAATGCCATTTTTGTCATAGGAATCACAGTTAAGCTAGAAGACGTTAATGAAAGTGACACATTTGAAAACAATATTTTATATTACTTACTACTAAATTATTATTTTGTAATGAAAACTGGTTGTTTCGACTCTGTTGATTACGATTTGCTAAATACATTATAGGCAAACAACAAAAGCTCCTAAAGTAATTTGTTTCCTTTTATATAGCTCTTCCTATTGCCTGAATATATATTCCTATTTGTTTGTACCCTCATTCCAATTTGTCTTACAAACAACCATACATTAAATGGTTAAATTAACATGAGTGCAAAGTGCTATAACTCTCAACCTTATGGTAATTTGTGGAATTATCTTGCACTTACCAAACAAGATGAACTGTGTCACTCTGCTGTCTGAAGAAAATATACACACTCATAGTATACATAACATGACACAGTGTTAGTAAGGAAAGTACATTAAGCACATACACCTCAAACTATGACAGTGCTCGGGCATTCCTGGTAAACGTTGGGTTAGAAATTATAAATCAATGAATGAAATGACTATTTCTTTACATTTTTATCACACCAACTGTTTTCGTTATTGAAATAGGTAGGTGTTACGAAATACCTCATATGGCCTGGTTAGTCCACACTACATTCCAGGAATATTAAGGTGTCGTGCCATAGTATCTTTGTAAATATACTTTCCTTATCATCGCGTGACGCCTTCACTGCTTGCGCAGCATGTGCGTATTACATGTCAATGCGCACGTCTGTATATATATATATATATATATACCATATATTAATCTTCACTGAGACAGCCACTAAAGAGAAGCTCTTGGTGTATTAGCTGTCGAGGCGTGATGGACATTATATTTATTTAGTTTGAGCCAAAGAGTTGGTTGAGTTGTATGCTTTTTACTCATGTCTTTTGGTATGGATAATCAGATGAGTGAACGAATATGGAGATATCTGGTACACCATTCGTAAGTTAGACCGCCAAGGTACATGGAAGTCTGGAGAGTGGGGTTGACCGTACCGGAAAGCGGACCGAGTCAACATTGGATACGCATGAGATATCGTCGTTGTAGTGTTTGACTACATGCAATTAATACCGTAGTGTTTGACTACATGCATTTAAGACATGAATTTAGAATAGTAGTGTTTGACTACATGAATTTAGTACAGCAGAGTTTGACTACATGAATTTAGTACAGCTGTGTTGGACTGCATGAGTAGAGTATAGTAGTCTTCGACTACAGGAGTTGAGCATAGTAGTGTTTGACTACATGAATTTAGTACAGCAGAGTTTGACTACATGAATTTAGTACAGCTGTGTTGGACTGCATGAGTAGAGTATAGTAGTTTTCGAATACAGGAGTTGAGCATAGTAGTGTTTGACTACAAGAGTTGAGTACAGTAGTGTTTGACTACTTGAGTTTAGTACAATAGTGTTTGACTACATGAGTTGAGTACAGTAGTGTTTGACTACATGAGTTGAGTACAGTAGTGTTTGACTACATGAGTTGAGTACAGTAGTGTTTGACTACATGAGTTTAGTACAATAGTGTTTGACTACATGAGTTGAGTACAGTAGTGTTTGACTACATGAGTTGAGTACAGTAGTGTTTGACTACATGAGTTTAGTACAGTAGTGTTTGACTACATGAGTTGAGTAGAGTGAAGTTTGTTTTGTTTTTAGGGTTTAACGCCATTTTTCAGCACTCGTTAGGCTATACATGGCGGCCGGTATTTTTGGTGGAGGAAGTACCCGGGAAACGCCCCTGGAAGAATCACCGACCCTAAGAAGCTACTGGCAAGTTTTCTCACATAACTAAATTTGCCAAATCTTAGAATCGAACCCACGCAGACAGAGGTAAGACGACATTGATCCGTAACGGAGAGCGTTTTAGACCACTCGGCCACTCGGGGCACCACAGTGGTGTTTGACTACATGAGTGCAGTGATGTTTGACTACATGAGTTGAGTGCAGTGATGTTTTGACTACATGATTTGAGTGCAGTGGTATTTTGACTAGATGTGAGTTTAGTGCAGTAGTTTTTAACTAGATGAGTGTAGTACAGTAGTTTATGACTACATTTGCTTGGTGTAGTAGTCTGAGTCTAATTATTTATTTATTTTATAACCATGTTATGTACCTTTGTGTTTATGTTAATCTCATGCTTCCTGCTCATTAGTGTGAGAGTGTAATAGATTTTCATTGTCACGCATACGTGTTTGTTATTTCTTGAAACACAGTCCAGTCTCAAAGGGTGTCATCTCGATTACATTACGTTAAAAGGGCAATGATCATACTATAAGTTTTGCAAAAACTGTAAAAACCTAAATTGGACCATTAGGAAGATGCATAGATGCATGGCTATAGACAATCGTCTTGAAGAAGGAAGTTCAAAGCCCCCTGGTATAATATTATTGACTGATGTACTCAGGTGTTTAAACGATGTCACTGATACCTTAATTACTTTGCATTGTATAGTCCATGTTTTATCACAAGTGGTCGTGACTTCCTGGACCTGACCGATTTGAATGATTGTTTCGATCAGATATAGAACATATTTCCCAACTTTATATTTTCTTCTGTCTGCATGGTCAGCTTGATATCCACCTTTTTGGGTTGTGTATACCTGAAAACGTTTGGTCAGTATTGTTGAATGAAATTTATGTATTTTAAACTAAATTAAGCATGTCTTTTGATTGACTGTTTTACTGTCACAATATAAGAAATTAATATTAAAGTAATAATGTTCAAATTAACATTGCCCCTGTGTTAGGCAGCACAATAAGCTGCCACTCTGCAGACATAAGAGTTGCAATATTAATATGATGGAATATTTCTCCGAATCTAACTTGTCTTATATCTTGACTAAGGAAGCTTATTTTCCAAGTTTGATAAAGGCATACAAACAAGCACATTCTATGATATGAGATACAAGATCAACTAGTTTATAGCAGAAAAGTCATAAAATATCTTGATGATTTATACCTTTTTAATAAGTTAGATCCAAATGTGGTTAGAAATACTCGATTGAAAGACTTCTGATGCCAGATATTTTCATTACTATATAATCTGACTTTGTTCGTCATACAATTCACTAAACATCTTTATGAGCCCATTTGTCAATATTCATCGAAATCAGATCATAAAGTGGTTACAAAATCGTGCAACTATTTGCCGCTTCAGTTGAAATGTAATATGAGCTTATATTCCAGGTTTAATACAACTTAAAAACATGTTCAAATATGACATTTCAAGCGATCACTGGTTCCGTCAGATCCAAGATCAAATAATTACTATGAATATATATCAATCGTACTACATTGTTGAGATCTCAATGATACAAACCTGTACTGCAACTTTTATAAAAACTAAAAAATATTGCTTTAACATTCCTAACAAGCACATGTAATCGGTTCCATATTTTACTTAAAAGTAGATCATCTATGTGGATGATAGTGATAAAAATGTATTTATTAAAGGACGGAAGGATGAAGAATTATACAGGACAAAAACGTATTTAACCCTATGACATGAAGAGTTAAAATTAAGTCAAATAGGTAAAACTGATTTTTTTACATTTGCTGTAGCCCAATTGAACACAGATGTTATGGACGTTTTCATCCATGTATGTAAGACCAATAATTAGTGCTAAATTAGTGCTGCTTTTCCCCTTGTGAATCTTCAGGTGACCCTCTCATATTTTGGTTAATGAATGCATACATTCAGGCAAAATGAACTTAGACTATATTTATTTTTAATGTTTGTTTGTTAGATTCAAATTTGGCATTTTAAGTTTAAGATGCGTTCATGGGGGGGGGGGGTTGACCTGTACTTTACAAAATAAACAACATGTGTTGACCTCATTTCTGACCTGGCTTCAGAGATGTAAACAAGCTTTTAAAATGATTGGCTGGTTCCAAGGACATTATGGAGCTTTGTATAAACATCTTTCTATTTTAGTTGGGTCATACGGTGGGTACGTGAGTTTTTGAACGTAAATTTGTTCTGAAAGATTCTAGTAGATCACGACCACTTTCTTGTTTATGTTAAAACAGGTATATACACTATGTATTGGAGCGAGCTATTCAGTAGAGCATGGGCTGTTAGAATAGTAAGTTGTGTCGTTTTGAGTTACCATGTATTGGAAATAATTTCAATTCGTTTGGATTCAAGAGGAGTTATTTTGTTATTTATCTGGAAAAGAATTGTGCTCATAGCATTTATTAACAAGAACTGACTTCATTAAGTGACATCGTCTTCCATCTTGGATACTTCCCTGGGATTCGAACTTGGAATTATTTGGACATTTTATTACCAGAACCTTTGCAATTTCACTAGTGGATAATACTTTGAATTATTTTTGATTAATTTTGGAATTGATTATTAAAACCGTACGTATTTATTCTGGAAAATATTTAAGCTTAATAAATTGTTTATTAAGTTTTCACAAGCCTTTTATTTTCACTCTTTCTATGTTACTATTTATTCGAGTCTAATAACGTATTAACAGAAATGACATGCTAATTATCATAATTCCATGCGAGATTCAATAGACTTTAGCAATGAAGTTTTATTAACTCTTGTTAAGTCAACTTTCTAAATTTGCTTACTATCCAGTTTATAAGAATAGTGAACTTTTAATATTTAAAATTGAATCTTATTTATACAGCAATGCAAACTGTTATTTACAATATTTCTTTCTTGAATAAATGATGGGACTCTTTACATATAAATTACATTTTTCTGTCTTTAAAATATTTTGATGTCCAAATAAAATAGCATTTGTTTAGTTGAGTCAAAAAGTTATGGAACAAAGACAGAAGGCCTGATTTAATAACGATCCATTCCCACTGCAGATTTACATGATCACCCTTGTCAATCTTATAAATAACATGTACAGTATATTAAGTGAGTTTTAAATCATTTAAGTTATCATGGATGGAATGTCCTGACATTGTATAGTAGTAAATATAGACAGACAGACAGAACCACCGACTCACGAGAGGTTACTGGCGAGCATTTTAACATAACTACATTAGCAGAATTTTACACTCGAACCCACGCGGACAGAGGTGACACGGCAGTGTTACGTAACGAAAAGCGCTTTAGTCTACTCAGCCACTAGGAACCCCACACATAATATTTATGTAGATATATATATGTATACACACACACACACGCACACACATATATATATATATATATATATATATATATATATATATATATATATATATATATATATATATATATATATATATATATATATATACATATATAAATATTCAAAATAATAACTTTTTCCTGTCAAAAATCAATATAAGAAACAGGGGTTTGTGGCAATGTTGTTTCAGTGTAAATATATATATATATATATATATATATATATATATATATATATATATATATATATATATATATATATATACACATACATACATACATACATACATACATACATACATACATACATACGAGTGAATGTCACATATCTAAGTTATGTATTTGATATCTGATACTAAGTGTACTCATAAAATATTAATGGTGAAATTGTAAGATTCCTTCTTTCACCTTCATATGTAAATTTATTTCCTATACGTTTCAGGTCAACATCTTACATCTACTCATACTAGTTGCAATACAAATATTTTACTTTTATCAAATGAAATGAAATTCATCCGTTTTTGAAGGAGTAAATTTAGTCCCTTGAGAAAAGAAGTTATTTAACTTGAATAAAACAGTGTCGGCTAGAACCTGTAAAAATAAATAGGATACGAAATACAAAAGTAATGAGTGATTTAAATTTAAGTTGCAAATTCACTTATAATTACGCAATACAAAGAAATGTATGTATGTATGTATGTATGTATGTATGTATGTATGTATGTATGTATGTATGTATGTATGTATGTATGTATGTATGTATGTATGTATGTATGTATATAATACGGTTAAACCTCATCCTTCTTAAATGAATTTAATGCATTGTGGTAACAACAAAATTTGCATTTTGCACCATTACTTAATCATTATCATAATTTTGAACAGCACAAAATGAATCACTATTTATTTTTAAATTACATTGGTTTTTTTTGGTTTTTTTAAACTTCCAAAATATGAAATATGAGCACCTTCTTACTGCTGTACTTTTCTGCTGTCGTGTCTTAAACACATTGTTAAAACATACTTCAACAGATATAGTTATGAGCATATCATTGAAGCAGATTCAACTTTTGAATGTGCAATCCAAATCTAGTCTCCTCCTGAATGTTTCGCTTGCCATGTTTTGTTTGTATTTGAGGAATGGCTACTATTGCGTCACGGGACCACGTGATCGAACGTCTCCTCAAAACTCAGAAAAACTCTGCAATTTATGGAATCGTGGTGTCTTCCGCACAATATAATCACTACTTGCTATCATATTGAATTTACAAATTTATAAACATTACAGTCTAATTAAAATTTGTAAAGAATTGCCTTCTTTAACGTAATGATTATATTTCACACACACACACAAATATAGATATATATATATATATATATATATATATATATACATATATATATATATATATATATATATATATATATATGATTATATTTCACACACACACACACACATATATATATATATATATATATATATATATATATATATATATATATATATATATATATATATATATATATTTTTTGCATTGCTGGTTGTAATGGTTCGTTGACTATAAATCTATTCTTAATGAAATTAAATAATTAGATTTAACATTTACACTTCCAAATGTATGAGAATAAATCTGGTTCTGATGTTTTGAGGTAAATATTTTTAAAAATATTCAATTATAAAAATTTTCCCACTGAATCTAAAGTTTTTTTTAAATTCATAGATGCTATCTGGACAAAGGAAAAACACCCAGATCTACATAAACACAAAGAACACATCTTGCGGATAATGGAACAGCTTAACATTCTCGCCAAACCACGATCATTTAATGAGATGGAAGATAAGGTAAGTTAATATGAAGATTCCATGTTTTCTTCTCCTTTTGCTTGAGTTGCAGTTTCAAATTTTATCTTTTTACCTTGTATTACTTACTATTTACTTTCATTTGCACAGGTTTATAATTCTTAAGTTCTCAGCAATTGTTGAATTTGCAGTTGAAGACCTTATCTTTAAAATGGTATTATGTAGTGTGGATTGTGTTGATGTGACCATAAACCCAGTCTTACATACATACATACATATATGCATGCATTCATGCATACATACATACATACATACATACATACATACATACATACATACATACATACATACATACATACATACATACATACATACATACATACATGAGAAAGCTTGCCAGTAGTTTCTCGTGGGTCGGTGGTTATTTTCGGGGGTTTTCTCTGGTTCTTCCTCCACCATTCATGCTGGCCGCCATGCGTAGCCTATCATGTGATGAAAAATGGCGTTAAACCATACAACAACAAAAACATACATACATATTGGAAAATGAACTTTAGTGTGTTACCAATTCAAAACATGTTACATTGATTTATTCCTGTATTTCATTGATTGTAGTACTATTTTTTTAGCCTGAAGGGATTTCATGCTTCAAAGCCTTTACTATGGTCTATACTGCCTGTTACAAGGACAGATTTGTATTCCTAACACTTTTTATGGTAAGCACTTCTGGTCTTTTGAGCCCTGTAAAGCCAGGAAAGATATATAAAGGGACATAACTCAAATTCTGATCAGATTAGTAAATAATTGGCGGGCCTTCATCTATTTTTGTCGTCTTCAAGCGTCTGCGTATCACTTTAATAAATACAGAATCATTTAAAAATAAAATGTTGATCAAATGTTTCTCCTAATTATTTTCTTTTTATTTTCTGAAGTTTTATGTTTATGCATAAAGGAACTTGATTATAAACACCTCGCACTTTATTTTCATTTCTTTGATCCATTATATAGAGGACATTTTATTTTCCCATGTAATTATCTGATATATTTCATATTTTATGATTGGCAATGTCACAAGTGAAAATATTAATACGTTTTGGTTTCAGAGGATGAAATATACCCACTATTAATGTAGAAAAAGAAAATTGTATTTTTGTTATATACAAAATTTGCTCCAGAATTGAAGTTTAGAAGGGTAAACGCACTCTTGAGCACATGCCACTAACCCCCACTTCGTTAATGTAAATTTGTATCTGTTTCACAGCCTAATCTTCAAATATATACGAGTTAAGAAACTGGTAGATAATCTGTAAACAGTAAATTACATTTGTGTCATTTTGTAAACTATTTGACCCTATCTGAAAACATAGCAAGTCTGATTCAGCAATGAGTCACAGCAGGATTGTTGGTGTTGTCATTTAAGCAAATGGAAATAACTTTAGAGATGTGCCAACAGTACCTGGTCAGATTACTGTATCTAAGATTAATTTCTATGTCAGAATCTTAGGGCAGTTTCTATTCATTTGTTCTAGCTTATAATGTATTCATATTGTTCTTGCAGGTACAACGTTTATTGCTAGCTAGCATTGCATGATGACAAATCATACATTTTTACATGGGAATAAATCGGGATATATGTTTTAGCATGTAAAAATATAGCCATGAAAAAAGACAAATTAGTTTTCCAATAATGTATACTTCGCACTTAAGTATATAATACAATATATAGCATTATTTCTAGACAATCTGTGTACTCAATAATTGTTTTCAATATTTTCATTCTGAATATATAGCATTACATGCAGACATGATTTTTCTCCGTTTTGAAAAGAAATTCCGCTTTTTTTCCTGACTTGAATCCAATTTTTCTTGATATAGTCCGTCTTTTTTAAAATAATGTCCGATTCGTTTTTTTCTTCTAGTTTTTAGCTGTTCTTTTCAGTCCCATTCCGCAACAACCTTTGTAACATATTTGCTCCATATATTAGTTAGCCCACGACTCTCGTAAAGTGTATTCTGATTGGTCAAAAGTTTAAATTCATCCAATTAATCTTCATGTAAAGGAAACTGATGGCAATGGAAAGATGAAGCAAAAAATAGCGTCCGTAGTTGTTGAGAGAGATGATGACACGAATAGTTTAGATAAAAGTTTTAAAAATACAAGGGAATGGCTGGAACGAATTGTCGACGGAAATTTAGTTGGTCAATTTATAAGAAAACTGAACGCTCGAGGACTGGCATTTTGTGCCCTCTGCAATCTATACATTACAGAAGTCGTGGTTGAGAGAAAGAGTCTGCAGCCGCACCTACAATTTACAAATGAAGCTGCATATGGAAAAAAAATTAAGCCCTCTGTCAGAATATGCGCACTGTATGTTGCCAATACACGCTGGAGATTGAAATGAAAAAGGCTCTCGTTGAGAAGGAAGATAAACGATTGCATGTTGAGCCAGCAAATCATTGATGCCAAACGGAAGACTAAAGAAATCTTTCTTAATGCCGCAAACAGAGCTCAACTGCCATATCAACAGGTTGTGTTCATTGGACAAAAAGACAAGTGAATATATGGGAATATTTGTATATAGATGATGTAATTGGGTGTTTATTTTACATATTTATTATGAAAAGAGAGAAGTGTAAAATGTTGGCAGCAAAAAATGTACAATTATTGACTTGATTACGATGTGAACACTGACATGCACATGAAATAATTTAAGTACCAATGGCAAACAAATTCATGTGACAAAAAATATTATAAAATTATTCAAATTTTTGGTAAGTTTGTTAGTTTTTCAAATGATTATTTTGTTACATATTATGGTCACAAGTTGCACCAGGAGTAGATTTTTCATGCGTGTAAAATGCATTTTTAGTCGAGGGTCTTTGACTCCTGGAACCCCTTGATATAGGGCCGTTGCCCCTCGAGACCCCATTAAGGGAGTACCCCCAAACCACCCTTTCGCATTCTCAGTTTTTGTAAAGGTCAAAATCATGTCTGTACATGAAACCTAGACGTTCCTTGTACTGAGTAATTTATTTGGTATTATTTAGCATTACGTGAAACTTAGACAGTCTCTGTACTAAATAACTTGATTCTGTATTATATAGCATTCCATAAAACCTATACAATCTGTGTACTCAATAATTTGACCCGTTGGGGGAGTACCCCCAAACCCCCCTTTTGCATTTTCAGTTGTTTTGTAAAGGTCAAAATCATGTCTGTACATGAAACCTAGACGTTCCTTGTACTGAGTAATTTATTTGGTTTTAGCATTACGTAAAACTTAGACAGTGTCTGTGCTGAATAGTATATTCTGTATAATATAACATTACATAAAACCTAGACAGTCTCTGTACTAAATAATTGGATTCTGTATAATATATCATAACATAAAACCTAGACAGTCTGTGTACTGAATAATTTGATTCTGTGCTATATAGCATAACATGAAACATCTAGACAAATGTGTACTCAGTAATTTGATTCTGTATTATATAGCATTACATGATACCGCCATACAATTTGTGTACTCAATAATTTGATTCTGTATAATATAGCATAACATAAAACCTAGACAGTCTGTGTACTCAATAATTTCATTCTGTATTATATAGCATTACATAATACCTAGACAGTCTGTGTACTTAATAATTTGATTCTGTACTATATAGCGTTACATGAAACATCTAGAAATTTCTGTACTGAAAACTTTGATTCTGTATTAGATAGCACTACATGAAACATCTAGGCAAATGTTAACGGATATCTTAACAAAAACTATTTTGACTCAATGGCACAATCATTGCTTTGGTTTTATGAGCTTCCAGTTTTGTAACAATGATGCCAATCTATCATTAATTTCATTACAAAAAAGACAAACTATTTTCAACAACCATAGAACTATTTGGCCTGAAAGAATCAGACAGAAAGGGTTTTCAAATGTGTGCTATTGATGCATACTGACAATTTAATATGGCTGTCTTAACTTCTTTTATAAAACAGGATAAGATTTTAGCAGAAAGAGCATTAGCATAAAGGATTTTCATGTATATACAGAAAAAGCCATTCAGACGTCAAATATAGCTGCCATTCTTATAATTGTCAATAACTTTATACAGCATCAGGTCCACATACTTTACTAAATTTATCAAATGTTCCAAATTTGCCATGCACTATGACTGCAATTTCTAATGAGAGTAAAAACCTTCTGGTAACCTGATCTCAAAAGTTCACAAAACATGCAAATCTGCTTTCAACGTCTGAATGTTGATGTCATGGAAAGAAACAAACCCTGTTTGTAAAAGTAAAAGAACTTGAACAGCATATTCTAAATCATTACTAAATAGACTTTATTCACATTTAACAACATATGGCATGATTATAATTCAGATTTTACAAATGATTTCTAATTGATCATGGCATGATGATAATTTAATTCAGATTTTTACAAATGATGCCTAATTGATAATATCATGATGGTAATTTAGATTTTACAAATGATGTCAAACTGATTAAAGCACAATGATAATAAAGATTTTACAAATGATGCCTAATTGGTCCTGGCATGATGCTAATTCAGATTTTACAAATGATGACTAATTGATCATTGCATGATTATAATTCAGATTTTACAAATGATGCCAAACTAATCATGGAATGATGAAAATTCAGATTTTACGAATGATGCCAAATTGATCATGGCATGTGATGATAATTAAGATTTTACAAATGATGCCTAATTCATCATGGCATGTGATAATAATTAAGATTTTACAAATGATGCCTAATTGATCACAGCATGATGATAATTCAGATTTTACAAATCATGCAAAACTGACATCATCTGTGATCATCATAAATCGACAGTACTTGACTACATCTGGAAAGTATAAATTACTTTAAAAATAACAAATTGCCTGAACTAAATTTTAAAAGGATGTATTGATCGCTGTTGGATGTAGATTATGTAATTGCAGTATACTATACAATTCCTTATATTTCTGATTAATGTTGCCATATGGAGACCTGTATCTGATCATATTGTTTATATTGTCTGATATTGAACATAACTTATGTTGTGGTCAGATTGGTTCTTCAAGTGGTTCTATGTTTGGGCTTCCTTATTTTGGATATCTCTGATGTGTTTTTTTTTTATAATTCTCCCTTAGAATTATGTTGTAGTATTGAATACATAAAATGTTTCCTGCAGGCATGTCAGGTGATTAAGTAAATAACATGTTGTGTAGTACAGTGTTCTTTTAATGTGGAAGACTATTTGAGGATTATAAATGTGCTTCCAAGCATTTTAGGTTTATTCATTATCTACCAAAAGGTGCATTTAACAGTCTTGTGATCTAGTACTTTGTTTCCAAATGGTTTACTTGTAGAAACTGGCTGCTTTCTTGAAATCTTGACTTTTATTAAACTTGATTTAAAACCATATCTGACAGTCAGATTGACAAGCAGCTGTAAAGATCTGATTGCATATTGGAAAAAAAATAATTATCCTGTCATATGTAAAGAGAGCATGTAAAGGGTTTTAAGTTTGCACAAATATACAAATGATGCTCATCCAATGTTAAATTTGACTCTAATGAAAACAAATAGAAAATATAAATGATTTCTCCAAGAATTCATTGTCTGAAAGTAGTTGACCAAACTTTGTAAAAATCATCCTGAAACTAAAGGTCTTGCTCAATATGTATGAATATTTAATACTTTCAGGTGGAGAACTACTTCCTTACACCTTGCATGCTTCGTCAAGAATCTCCAAAAGAAGTTATCTCCCCTGAAGAAGATCCCGCATGGTGAGAACACCATACATGTGCTGCATTTTTACAGGGAAGTATTTGCCAACTCCCATCTTTCACAGGCTTCTTGCTGCCTGTGTAGCTCGCTGGCCAGTTGCCAAGAAGAAGGAGACATCAGAAAATCTCATTTTCTGTTCTTGTTGTGTTTTCGACTTGGATCTTTTCCACAGATTAACAGTCTACATTAAGAACCATGTTGTATTTGCAAGAATAACAAGGATGGTGGTTGATGAAGACAAGACCCCCGATGCAAAGCTGTGCAGCAGAGTTAGAAGGTTCATTACACTGAATCTCTCCAAGATTACCTCCTACCTGGGTCAGAACTGGCAGTATGAGTTGCAGGCAGCAGTTCAGCCATGGCATGCAGATGAAGTGAGTTGCATTTTGATTAGAACAGTATTTTATTTTTGCCTTCTCCATAGATTTTGTTCTCCGTAACGTTGTATAGATTGGTATATAAGTTACTTGGTCAGTAGATATGATCCCTATACCCCACTAGTAAACATTATAGGAGAATGGTTCCCAAGAAAAATTGCAATAAGCTACATCATCACATAATGACATGTGACAATTGTGCACATAGTAATAGTTGGGCATACATACCAAAATATATGAGAAATGTGTTAAGTACTAAAAGGTTATATTATCACTGCTTTGAAGATATATATACAGTAAAGCAGTTATTTGGTTCTAAGACTGTATAAATGTCATTTTTATCTGTTGTAAAAAAGGACAAGTTTTTATTTCCGTGCTCTAGTCACTGTATCTACCTCTGTACATAACTCTTGCTTCTAGCCCATATTATGTCAAATTTACATCATGTATCACACCTACCAGTGGTCATTGATAAATGCTCCATGTACGTATATTTCATTACTCCTTGACTACATTTTGGGATAAGCTACTAAATTATTAGGGGCCCCTAGTGGCCAAGTGGTCTAAAGTACTCACCATGGATTCAAGTCTCAAATGTGGCCAGTGAGGGCATGTGAGTAAGCTTGCCAGTAGCTTCTTGTGGATCGTTGTTTCTTTCCAGGGTTTCCCAGCTTCTTCCTCCACGATTTATAATTGTTACCATATAGAGCCTATCTTGTGCTGAAAAATGGCGTTAAACCCTACAACAACAACAACAACAATTAATTTTTAAGCAGTCAAAACATGCCAATCATATAACTGATGATATGCTTTACTAACAGTCTGAAAGTATTGTTTTTACACACACCAGAACTTCACGTTAAACCATACAACAACAACAATAATGAATTATTAAGAAGTCAAAACATGCCAATCGTATTAATGATGATATGCTTTATTAATAGTATTGCATTTACACAAACCAGATCTTCACAAGTGACTCACTGTGACTGTCATTCAGTAAGTCAGTGTAATTAAATTAAAGAAAGAAACTTTGCATAAATAATTGGTGCTTATTTCTTTATGAACTGATTAAATGACAGTAAAGATTCTTTAATTTTAATTGATTATGCAAATAATTCATTTCCACATGCAATATTGTGTTTAGAGTAAACAATTACACTAGCTAATAAGCTGTCTCTGTTCCCACTTAAATGACAAAAGTTATGTGATCAGGTTACGAGTACATGTCAAGCATTCTATTGTTCACTAATGAGAAAAATGCGCTACACAAATTATTTCATAAGTAGGGTAATAAGGAAGATTTTGAGGGAGTAAATTCATTTCAAGTTGTATGGTTAAAATAAGACTGTAACTGAATTATGAGATAAATATTCTCCCAAGTTACGCAAGTCAGAATCTTCGGCAGTGAACAATATCAAATATGACTTAAATACAGAAATTTCTCTAGTCAGCAATCTGAACTGAAATTAAATTTATCATGTTATCTAATTCATATATACTGATAGTAAGTCCTAAAGAAAATGGTGCAAATGGAGAGCCAACCTGGTCACTATTGAAGACACTTTGATAAGCTTGTTGTCTGTACTGGGTTTTCACCAAACTAACTAACTATGATGTCTTTTTAGTCTGAAATGAAAACAGAATCAGATATCCAATATGTCCATCATGGCAGGAATTGTTATCACTTCTACTCCTAATTATATTGCCATTTTGGCATGGAGTTTTCACTAAATTACATTATATAATATCATGGAGTTTTCACTAAATTACATTGTATAATATCATGTCAGTCCTAAATAAAACATGGAGTTTTCACTAAATTACATTGTATAATATCAAGTCAGTCCTAAATAAAAGTAGTGCTGATAAACATCACATTTTACTAGCATGGTGCTTTGTGTTAGGTTGGTATGGTGGACATCTTGAAAATATTGTGATTGCTACTCTTTCTGAAATGATATTTGTATATCACAGAAAGAAATGCTCTGTGCCATTTCTTTTAAATTCCATGTTACCTTGGTTGTATATTACAAAATGAATTTCTTGATGCCCATATTTTGCCCTTAATGCCTTGTCACAATGGTTGCTTGTTCTATGCCATTGTTTGCCTTTTAAAGTTTACTGCTCAGTCACATTAGCCAATATTTTATTTGTAGGATCGCTTTTGTCTGAATTTATTTCTGCATGATAATCAATCAATGTTTGCAAGGGCTACTGGAGACTCAATGGTCATGTTAGCATGTTGCTCAATGGCAAATAATGTACATGTAGTTTTAAAGATATTTTTGTATGTATGATGAATGAATGATGATGACTGACATATTTAGTATGCAGTATGACCTATTCCCATTAGCTTTTGGTTTTTCTCAGTGATACCATATTACATACAAAAATCATCCATACTTTAAGAAAACAAAATGACAAAGATTTTAATAAGTACTCGTCTTAGAAGAAATCTGGAAATGTATTGGAATGGATTTGTCTTGTAACACTAACAGTTAGGTGCATGTTCATTGACGTGTTTATTAATTTTAAAAGTATTTATGAGTTGTAATCAGATATAGGACACTTAAATTTGACAATGTTTCCACCTTAGATTTGAGTCTATATGAATGACCATATCTGACTGTAAAGTGTGCATATTTGACAACAGTTAACGACCTAACTTTTCTGACAAAGCTAGATAATCCTGGAGATGTAATGTACCTTTACAGTCAGGTCAGAGATTACATCATTAATATTTGCAAATTACTCTGTGTTTGTGTACCCCTTTGATCTTGATCTTCATAGATATTTGTGCTAAGGCTTTATTTAAAATATTGTAATTTTTTATATTTCCAAGATCGTCTTGATCAGTTTCCTTTGCAAAAATTGTTATGAAGCATGGAAACTTTGCTTGAAATGCCAGCTATAGTTTTTGTGCATGAATGTGCAGTCATGTGTTCTACTATAATGCTGTAACGTCACGTCAACATGCTAGCCCTTGCCTTTCTTATTTTACCAAATTCGGTTTGTGTTAAATTGAGAATTTGTGTTCTGCTATCCTTAGTCCTTATTCTATATATTTCAATCCATATTAATAATAAAAAAGATTTTGTACACCTGTTATTGATGTTATGATGGTATAAACGTTTAAGTCATTGATAAAAAGGATGTTTTAATAATATTAGCTTTCAATCTTTTTTAGGCACATGATTCTGATACACCAATAATGCCAGAACACATGAATCACACTCGTCTATATGTTGCTCTTGTGACTGTTTGTACAAATGCCTTAAGAGAAATCCTCCTCACCCATGTTCCTAAACCACATACAAACATATACCAGGATTCTAGCAGTTACTAGACATTCCTAGTAACCATTCGCAATGGCAGTTATTATAAGGTAGAGGCTGGATGTACTTAAAACCACCATATCATAAATAGAATCATGTTTTAATTACAATTATTAAGGTGTAATTTTGTTGTTACAGGTGGCAAAAAACGGCAGCCGCGAACGCGTTCTAGTAGAAATTTCGCTGTGGTTGTTACCCAGTCAATGGCCGAACTTCTAAGGCGCTGAATTGTGTTGTATTCCTAAGGAAGTAAACAGTGGTTTCTCAGAGCCTGTGCTAGAAACCAGTCAGGTTTCCAAGATCGTGTTCAGAGTATTATGTGTTGAGATTGTGTGTGCAAAAGTAAATTTACTTTTCTACTAAAATTCCATTCAGGACAGAGCGCAAATTATTTAACTCCTTTGTTTATTAATTTAGCGCCAATCGGCAGTCTACAGTTATGTCATGATGTCTTTATAAATAACTGCCATAAAAATAAAAAAAATTCTAAGTAACATTTTGACAGGTCCAAAAGCAAGTTTTTAAATCTTTAAATGATACTGGAAACCTTTGATGATATTATTTAATTATTTGTATCTATAAAACAGCCAGTTTAGCCGATATATCTGCTTATTCAGATAAATTGTACTCCGACAGGATTTGTTTTGTTTTCTTGAGGACAAATCAAGTATTTCTTGCAGAAATTATTAAAATACTTATTTCAGTTCAACAGAAATATGAAATCACAGATTAATAATATAAAATAATAATAATAATAATAATAATAACAATAAAATCAAAAACAACAATAATAATAATAATAATAATAATTTACAAGTTTCTGTTCAGAAGCTATTGGTTATTTTCTTAAAAATTATTAAGTGTTTCTCAAGGTTCAAGTCGTAAGTTATTAGTTAATGGTCTAAAGTTATGATATATTTCTCAAGATTCTATTCAAAAGTTGTTGGTTATTTTCTAAAACAATGTTAAGTGTTACTTAAGGTATAATTTACAAGTTATTTTTTTATTTTCTAAAACGCTTTAATTCAATATGTATTGGTTAAAACTATTGAATTTTTTTTTAAAGTTCTTATTCATGAGTTATTGGTTATTTTCTAAACCTATTGAGTGTTTCTCAAGATTTTATTCATAAATTATACGTTATTATCAAAAATATTGAATGTTTCTCACGGCTCTGAACACATGTTTGCTACTATTTGTATAGCCATTGGATTATTATTTTACAGCCACTGAGTGTTTCTTAAGTGTCTTTTTAGTTAACTCACATGTATTTAAGTATATGTTAGTCAATGTTCACAATACTTTTAACATCAAATATGAACATAAATAAATTGATATTTGTTGATCTAGTCTTCTAGCATAATACACTTTTACGTCATTTAAGCATGTTTGTCCCAATGCACAATGACACCACAACGAGTTATTATTTAGAAGTGAAACATAATAGTATATGTGTGTTATCTTTCTATCTCGAACGTTTCGGTTAGTATATTGTGGTACTTTGTGCAGATACACATCCTTTAGTACTGTTCACAGCATGAAGAACTCTCGTGAGTAACTATAGCTCATTCGAAACAGTATGAACTGTCAATTGTATCACAACTGCGAGAAAAACTGACTCGCGCTTGCAGTGATTGGTTAAGCAGGCTTATGTATATTCATTAGAAAGAAGGAAATCTCGGCACTATCTCTGACAGATTGTATCTTAAACTACCGACAAACTTTGACAGTTATTCTATTAAGCTACGGCCGATCTATGACAGCTATTCTATTACGCCAAGGCCAGTCGCTTAAACAATTTGTTAATCCGTGTCATATCACTAACACAATATCTAAAACTAAATCATATATCCGACATATGCTTTATTATTCAATAGCCTGGCCACAGAGACGTTCTCTTAGGAAAATTAGGTCTGTTTTGCTTATGATTCATGGGATGACATACCTGGGTATATGGTGTTTCTGTGTGAGCACATAGAGGGAAATATGGTAAACACTCAATTCGTACTTACAGATAATGGACTATCTTATCACATAATTTTATTAATATACAAATGTACAATATTTCAAATAAGACATATTTATGAAATTATTTCATTAGGTTTTGATATGCCTGTATGTCTTCCGCACACAACCCCTATTACGATACGTTAATATATGTATAACGTTTTTCGTTTAGAATAGTTTCAGTATTTAAACGAACTTAATAAAACATACCTAATTCTCTCCTGGCAGATTGGTGCAATAGTCGGTATTCGGTAGCACCACTGTATTCATTTGTGATGTTCAATAAAATCATCAACATTTATCAGAGATTAAAATATATGCCTGCTTGCTGCTGTGAATGACATATACGAAGTTACAACGGCAACCAGAGACGTTGCCTTTAGTTACATCGTGACGTGTGATGTTTGTGGCGTTATTTATCAAAATTGTAACGTATTGCTTGGTGTAAGTGTTTTCCACTCAGGTTGATGATGAATTTGAATTATAGTGATGTATCGCCCACTAAGGGCATGTAGCACTGTTTACATTTCCAGCAAAGGTGGTGAGGAATGGTGCAGCTTCCCCCAGGCATGTATGTACTCAAGGAGTACTATTTAATTTGGTCGTCAGGTCGGGGTTGCTATTAAGTAACCATCAACATGAATGGATGACCCTAGGTGAGTGGGAATAGACCCACACATACTCAACCTCAACAGCCAATTAGGTGTGTTAATGGTGTGCAATAGCACAAGTGGAGGTACTGGAAATTAATTTCACATCTCCGCCATTTTGGACCTATCCGAGCTGTGGCAATAAAAGAGAGGTACCATTACGTCCAAGGATGTCGTACAGCACGCAACATCGTGAGTCCGTGCTTAATTCAAATCTGGTCCAGTTATTACTAATGGACAGGAAAATACCAATAATGTGTGAGCCACCTATGCAATTAAATCAAATCAATGGAGTCGTAAAATTTGTATAACTATCTTAACTTTCCAATATTTTTAGTACAAAGTGTACATGTATTAAGTCCCTAACATGATTGAATACAAAGATGTTTATGAGATATAGACAAGTATAGTCACTGTTTGGTAAAAATAGTTTGTTAATGCTGAACGGTGTGCAAAAAATTGTTCTCGTACGAAATGAGGACCCTGTTAACCAGGCAATGAAAACAATCGGATTCTTTTCTGTGTTGCTTTTTCTTGTCTGAGTAGCCCCTAATGTCAGGCTGCCATCTTGTTTTCATGGTGTCCCAGCATATGCTTGTTCCCTCGAACCAGACATCATTTTCCTTTGTACTGAGTTCTTTGAAGTTGTTTCTCTCCTGATGTTTTTTTTCCGGTTTTGGTCCAGCAGTTTTATCCCTTTATCCAAATTTTTCCATCTAAATTGGCTGTGCTGTTTTGAGTTAATGGAATCCACAGACCCATACGCCACAGCCCTTATAGTTGAGTAGGAGATCTATATGTGTAAAGTTAGATAACATTTAATTGCAGCCTTGTTCTGCGGGGTCTGATATTCTTGGGCTTTAGAGACTACCTCATACAGTTTAAATTGGGACCATAATATCGGGACAGAATTGTATGATAGTCTGGTCTCAAACCATCTACTTATATTTAATTTTTGGCTATCTGACTTTAGAACATGATAGGTATTTGGTAATTATTTTTTACTGTCAATGAGGCTGTATTGAGAGGAAAGTTAGAGAAGGTAATAGTAGTGAGGGTAGGTTCCTATACCTACTTTATGGGATGTTTTTTTAAAATAATAAACTTATTTATTATTTTTTGTTTGTTTATTTTTTTGCCTTTCACATTTTATCTATTCGCTGAGGTTTGTGTACCTCTATTACTTTATCTTTCATCTGCTTTGTTGACTTGTTATTATTTCCGGAGTGATTTGATTACTCAAAGGGCTTTGAGTAATTTTTTCAGGTTCCCTAGTTAGCTTATAGGGTTACTCGCGTCTTTATTTTTTGATTTGATTGCTCAGTGTATGAGCCTTGGTGATCTCATGCCCACCGTAGTGTATGTGGGTTCCAAGGGCGGTTAAGATCTACCTGCTCATTCCTGGTGGTCTACTGGTTAGAGTGTCCTGGTGGCATGCGTAAATTCACGGGTTCTAACCCGGGCAGTGTCGTACCAAAGACTTATAAAAATCCCTCGCTAGGCCCTCAGCATTAAAAACTTGATGTTATGAATGGTCGACCTAGTGTCAGGATAATGTGACTGGGTGGGTCATCATGCTACGTGTCTGCGGCATGATACCCCAGTGATAGACAACACTATAAACTGTCACACTGTAGACATCATAGGAATAGGACTGCAAAATTGTTAAATCTACGTTAAAAATCCAAATAACACACATGCACATTCATACACAAACACAGACTTACTGTTGATGCTATCACTCGTATTTGGGAACACATTTGAGATAATTAACCGTTGTATTTTCCTCTGGATGGTGATGTTTAGAGCGACTATTCTTTGTTACTCATGCTTAACACAGTTATAAGTGGTTTTCATTCCTAATGACGAAATACAAAGGACACACATAGAATCGTTTTTTGCATAGAATTTTAAAGAAAAAGTATTTCCCAGTATTTCTTCACTGGTTATACTGGTGATATAATTAAGTCTTTGTAAATCTTAGGTGTTTTTAGAAGAACTTTTAATTCAATTTTTTTTGATGTATAATTGATATAGGTTCTAGAGTATACAGACTGGGCTCACTTACGATGTGCTCGTATATGAAACTGCTAGATCCGCATGGTTATTTTCACTTCCTGGACTTCAGAGGTAAATCTTAGATGTTGTTTGAAGAATTTTTATTTCCCCTTATTTTGATATATTGTTGATTTAGGTTGTAGAGTATACTGCTTGAGCTCATTTAAGATATATATATATATATATATATATATATATATATATATATATATATATATATATATATATATATATATATATATATATATATATATATTTATATTACTGCTAGCTCCGCATGGCTATGTTCACTTCCTGAACTTCAGAGGTAAATAACAGGTAACAACATATTTTTACTTTTCCAAAATTTAGTAAATCGTTCATTGCACTTTCAGAAGAATTCTGGTTAATTTGTAAGGCACATGGAATATATATCACAATGTATGCGATACTCCACCTTATGGTGTAATGGGGTGTTGCATCTTCTGGGTAGAACATTCACCCATTTATAATATCCTCATACTACCGCCAGGTAAGTCGAGATTGTTTTAGACTTCAAGGTGACAATCAGGTTACAAATTGTCTATCAATCAAATGACCAAGTGTTGTGCACTTTGTATATTCCGGATACATTTCGTTTTTAAAATCGATCGGGGTGGGGATAAAAGCAAACGGAATTGTGTGGTAATGTTTTTTTTTTATATAGTACTTGATCATTCGGAGCTTTGCAATGTGTGCACGGTAACTACTGTACGAACATTACAATATATATATTTGATTTCATTGCACCTTCGTTATAGTAACATATCTAGTAATCTGATTTGACTGTACCTTTATCGTGTAGTTTCGTGCCTATTTATCTAATTCGAATGCGTCTTCGTCATATAGTATGGCGCATCTTTGGTACCTCTATGGTCCACCGCAAAATACGCTATACTTTCGAGTGTCAAACTTTCAGTGACAATGGAAAACACTTTCTATCGGAATTCATACGAACAAATAGGGTCGTTTTTACATCGGTCTTAAAATACATCGGTTTATACTTCTCCACTTCAAAAATTATTAAATTCTTTGTAATTTTCTTTACATTTATATCATTATTCTGAATTGTTATTAGATATATTCAGTCAGACAAATTTAATCATATATATGCGCATTAGCAACTGAGAGCCGCCATAATCAACTTATACTTATGTTGACGGTTTATGTTTTCGCTGTCTCTTCTCGTATTAAACGTTTATAACCCCATACATTACTGTCACTTTGTATAAAGCACCTTACGCAATAAAATGGACCAAAAGTATGGCATAGTTGGACTTCTGTATGCATACTTTGTACATTCATTCACGTTGCAAAATGTTTTCAAACAAAACATCCATCAATCGAATATTCAGCAAGCATCTAAAAACACGGAAATACGTCAGGGTAGTGAAGGCATATATTTGACATCGGATTTTACCTTTCGATTATTTGTCTTGTACGGTCGGATTTTATACTTGCCTGCAGTGGCTGATGTTAAAATTATCACCAACGTTTATATCATTGCGACTTGCGTAATATTTAGTTACCATTCCTGCATAGGAGTATGTGTTACTATTCTGGGTTTAACGCCTTAACGGTGTAAGAGATGCTATTCATGACGGCCAGTATGATTGGTAGAGGAAGTCTTAAGACGATGACGACTTTAGTACTTTAAATTCTTGCAAATTAGAGTTACTATGATTTAGATAAATAAGGGAGACATCCTGTACCACAATTATTTCCAGTACAAAACAGAGTTGTGTCCCTTGAACATTTTTCGATTTCTACTGAAGTCGGTTTGGGTATCTGGAAAAAAGGCATGATCGCCCGAGGAACACACAGAAGTTAAAAAGTATAAGAAAGATTGATATTTTGACGAGAAATATGTGTATTAAGTGATGACTTGATTTCATTTCATTATTATTATTATTATTATTATTATTATTATTATTATTATTATTAAGTAATGACACATACATTCATAGAATGTAATAGTTGTACTGTAAGGAAATCAATATTCTCATTCAATGACCACACAGTTTGTATTAGTAAAAACGTGGTATGTAAAATGATAATTGACCCGTTCAATGATCACACACAATTATTATTAGCAAAATCGTCATATGAGAAACGAAAACATACTAGACGTCACACAACACAAAAGAAGCTAAAACGTTTCTTTCTTCGATTTTTAGTAGCAGTGCTTTTTCAATTGTGTAATAGCGGCATAACATGGTTTCAGCAGATTCATTCAATTTGTTCACATTTGGTGGAGCGGATTTTGAGAAGTTTGTATGTGATGTGATTTTAATTAGTTTTACGAATTTGAAAGCAGACCGGCAATTTCCACAATTTAGCAAATAGTGTCAGGGTTCTCTGGTCATTAGATTTAGTAAACGTAAGCGCCTAATCCCTGATGAAAAGCATCCAGGATTTAGTGATTAGAAATAGAGCACGCCTACAGTCGAGTCTAAGCCAATATCGGTAGTGAAACGTTTCTTATCATGACGTCATTGGTACCACACTTCTTTTATTATTATGTAAACCGCTAATAAAGTCTACCGCATTTAGCTTACTTCGTGATATTAGTTCTAAATAAAAGACTACAACATTTTTGCATACTTTCCAGTTTTTATAATTCCTTTAACTCCTGTTTATATTTTAATTTTGGTTTGTTTTAAATACTTCTCTCAAACACACTGTCTCAAACACGCCACTATATAACTTACCAAGGAACATAACTCCATACAACAACTAACGTTCATTATAATGGCTTGTATCACCATCTTTTTGATTGTCGTTCAAAACGAATGACTTCGCAGACGTTCAGTGAACGTAAACTCCAAATTCTGTCGTGTGTAAAACATTATACAAAAGTAGCTTTTAGCAATAGATGAAAGACTTAAAATCATGAATAAATTAATTATTTATAGCGCATGGAACTCGTATGATATATAATTTGTTTGTTCTTATATATATATATATATATATATATATATATATATATATATATATATATATATATATATATATATATATATATATATATATATATGTACTGAAGTAGACCATTAAAAAGTTAAACATTGCATGTTCATTGCTGTACTGAACATGATTTCAGAGTATGAGACATTCGTATTTGGAAAAGGATACTTATAGGGATAGATGGACTCTTTTCAAATGATTCCTTTTCCAAATGAGACGGCAATAATTTCAAGTATAAACAGAATTGTGTCCCTTGAACATATAGCGATTTCTACTGAAGTCGGTATGAGTACCTGGAGAAAAGGCACTATCGCCCGACGAACACACAGTTAAAAAATATATAGAAAGATTGATATTTGAAGAGAAATATGTGTATTAAGTAATGACACATACAAACATAGAATACTATAAAGAAAAACTATTCTCATCCAATGACCACACAATTTGTATTAGTACAGAGGCGTGATGTTAAATGATAAATGACCCGTTAGACCACACACAATTAATATAAGTACAATCATTATATGTGAAACGATAACATAATTGTAGTAGAAAAACAACAACAAACGCCAAGGTTACGTGCAACAAGTTTCGCATTTTAATCAATGCTTCTTCAGGCACTAAAATCATAAAAGAAACTTATTGGATTCATAACTTTGTTATGTCATTTGCTAATCTTAGCTGTAAAAGTTATGTATCGGCATATATATATATATATATATATATATATATATATATATATATATATATATATATATATATATATATATATATATATATATATATATATATATAATGTGATTTCATATAACAGTAGTCAGTCAATTTAATGAAGTTTGATTCAGTCAGACTTGATGATGATGGTTCAAGTTTCTTAACTTGATCCCGTTCCTCTCAAGCTACGTTCCCCTATGATGTCAAACAATATTAACTTGGCCCGGAGTGATATGTATGAGTCAAAACATATCATGCAAGAATTGGAGGTAAAAGTCATTCATAACAAGTTATGATAAAAAAAATATTTTCATAACAGCTAAATCTGGCTCCTTCTGCAATGTTATTGTAGATACTTAACTAACGACAGGTCAAACAAAGCAACAAACTGCCATCATTACATTGTTTCCATCATCATCATCCTAATCATTATTGCACAAATAATACCACTATCATTAACACTGCTAGTACTACTCAGGGATTGGTTATTCGATCAAATAGATCACCTGTTCTAAGCTATTTGTTTCAAAAACGCTTTCAAACTATATATTTCGCATCTCATTGACAGGATGCCATCTCAGTCAGAAACCCTCTTTTAATAAACACCTTATTTATTTTAGCATCCGATTTGAAATGTTTTTGCATTCCATATTTAAAACCCTCGATAAATGTAAAGTGAATGAAGACGTGTTTTTGCCTATGGCATACATTTGAATCATCCTGATATAATCACAAAATTGACGAGTGCAATGACATGTTTCTCATCTCTTCTCGTATGTTTACAAATGGACAAAATAGTTCAACGTATGAATTAATTAGCTTGAATTTTTGTTAAACAATATGTCGTGTATGCTTGGCCTTATCAATATATGCTCCTACTCGGAATTGACAGTACAAAGAGAAAATTGGATCATTGCAAAAACAATTTACGTTGCGCGGATGATAAAATAAATGTGAATAGACATATGAAATTGATTGACCATAAATCAAGCAGTGACCAGGAGTATGTGCTACATACGTTCCAAAATCAAATCAATATTTGGATATATCGAATTACAAAGAGAGAGAGAGAGAGAGAGAGAGAGAGAGAGAGAGAGAGAGAGAGAGAGAGAGAGGGCGGAGCCAGTTTTACACATACTCTGGTTCAAGTGAGTGTAACGCCGTGACTAATACTCATAAAAGAAGCCATCCCTTTTTCGATTTTCAATTAGAAATAAATGTAGTCTTCTAGATTATCAATAATAATAATAATAATAAAATAATAATACACTTATTATTATTATTATTATTATTATTATTCTTCTTCTTCTTCTTCTTCTTATTATTATTATTATTATTATTATTATTATTATTATTATAGTGTAGTATTGGAGAAACTGCAGCTGCCAATGATGATGACCTTATTGATAATGGTTGCAATTGTCCAAGGTATATTATAGTCTTATAAACTATTTCATTTATTTCATCTTATTTATGCCATAATCATTGGGAGTACAATTCTCAGGTAACTATATTAAGTATGAGCGATAGAATTAACACTAATCACCATTATTAAGAATTTAAATAAAAAGAAGGCAACAATGTTTGGAATGTCTATCCTGGAATGAGTGACAGAGAGAACAATAACTAAAAAAATTACGCTACAATGCGCAAGATCAACGTCATAAACATCCAACGTCATAACCTTGCTAAAAGGTAACGTCACGATTACGGTTGTCAATTCATTTATCATTCACAGCAAACATACGTTTCTTCTTAACGCATGCAATTTTTTCCCATCTGATTAAACTTGCGTGATAAATGGATTTAATTCCGGTTCCAAATATTGCACCAGGCTGCTATTAGAGAATTGTGTAAGTTTTGGGAAATTCGTTTCAATCTCTACAGAAGATATTACTAAAGACAATGCCAGATATATACTTACGCAATGTAACAGGAGGAGTGTCGGAAAGTGAGGACATAAAGTTGTTAAAGGTATGTATCTATGAATATAATTATAACCCATGTCAATACAATACAGGTTATATAATGCCAAATAAATGTTAAGATATACCAAGCGAACGGCGAAATCCTCAAAGTGACCAGAAGTATAATTTCTTGGTGGGCACTGGTCTACAGAGTAGTGTTTCATAGATATAAAATATGAACAAAATGTATTTTTGTTTCCATCGATTTATAATTTTTAACTCGATTGTCAGCAAGCAGTTATTTATATTGTCATCTTCTACACGTTTTTTCACCAAACTTTAAGTGCTAACAACGAGCGTGCTCATTGTCATTTTCCGAATACTGGAAGAAAATATTTTCATTAAAAGGTTCGATGCTAGAAGATAAACATTCTATCTTCTGCATCCAATGAACGCAATAACTGCTTAACTAAATCCAGAGAAACGGTAGAGGAGGGGGAAATTATGCCCTTTCTTTTTAAAGTCAAGTCACCATAAACTGTCTGAAATAATGAACAACACATACAAATAGAATAAGCAAGACACCATAGTACTGTACCACCGAAAGACAAACAGTCTAACAAATTCATGTGAAAAACCTCACAAAATATTAAAAGCAAGTAAACAAAACAGACAAATGTTCACGAATAACACGTGCAGTGAAAACCTTGACAATTTCCCACATATATAGGTTTTGTACATATACGGTACTCTGGTCGTAATATTGCAATCAGACAAAAACAAATATCTACTTTATTTCACTTTTTCAATTTATACAAAAAGTTTCAAAAAGCTGCATCGTTTTAGTAAGAATTGCTATTATTTTGTTGAATTCGTTTGTTAGTGTAACTAACATTAACCTGATTGTGCTAATAGGGAATAAATAGTCCATAATTGTGCTGAGCAAACGTCACCTTCGATGGCTGGGACACGTCCTACGCATGGAGGATGGAAGGCTGCCGATGGATATCCTATATGGACAGCTGGCCACTAGCACGAGAAGAGTCGGCCGCCCCTCACCCCATTTCAAGGATGTGTGCAAGAGTGACATGAAGGCATGCGACATTTCATATGATCGCTGGGAAGTGCTGGCCGAGGACAGAGACACCTGGAGTCTGACAGTAAGTAAGGGCATATCAGTCGCTGATACTAGGAGAGGCCAGTTGGCGGCAGAGAAACGTAAACGAAAGAACCACGTCGCAGCAACCACATTAACTCAGGCTCCCCAATATGTATGTACCAGCTGCAAGAGAGACTGTCACTTGCGCATAGGCCTGCACAGCCACAACAACAGACGATGCCAACATCCCAGAGACAGACAACACCTCAAGGGCGCTATCCGCATGGTCTCTAGAGACTAAGTCGCCAATGACTGAATGCTAATAGTGAATAAAAAGTCTAAGAATTTTAAGAAACGTATCTAAACTTCCAAGAATATATTTTAAGGAACAATATACATGTCAAAAGATATCAACATTTTAAGCACTAATTTTACATCGGTGTTTTTGCACAGTAAGTAATATTCCATTTTTGTAATTTTTAAAAGGCTTATGTTTTGCTATTAAAATTGTTCATACGTACTGAAACATTTTTTTTGTCTGACTAAGTACAGTGTGGTTTACCTACAAGATATGCAATGTTTTCAACAAATTGACGATAAAAAGTGAAAAAAAGAAAAATTAATTTTGTGATATTAATATGTATTTGACTTGAAAACTAAATTAGATTAAATATAGCCTTAAATATGCAAGTAAGCTGACTCTTAACTGCGTCATGATTGAAAATGTATAATAATTCAAATTCTAACTTCATCAATGTGGTCGATGTATAACAATTCAACTTTTAACTGCCTCATTGTTGTATGTGTATACTACTTCAAATTTAGATCACAACAACTCGTAAATCTTACGTTCGATTCCAGCCATTAGCAGAATATATATATATTGATCTAACATATGCATGTTCATGTATCTACGTCGCCTCGGAAGCGGGAGGTCGCGGGTTCGATCCCCGGCCGAGTCATACCAAAGACTTACAAAAATGGTACTAACAGCTGCCTCGCTTGACGCTCAGCATTAAGAGGTTAGCATTAGGACTGGTTGGCCTGGTGTCAGGATAATGTGACTGGGTGGGACATCATGCTACATGTCTGCGGCATGATGCCTCAGTGCTAGACATCACTATAAACTGCCTCACAGCAGACATCGTAGCGATATGACTGAAAAATTGTTAAAGCTACGTTAAAAATCCTAATCAAACAAACAAACAAATGTATATACGTCATCAGGTCATCAAGGTAGAAAATAAAGAAACAACCTTATGTTTTGTAGCATGTGATCTGCAGGGCGGAATTAATTAATTTAATTAATTTCTAACAAAATAACTGGCATTATACTTTTAAATTGTCCCGATTTTTTATATCTAGGTGACTCAGTATTCGACCCTTTGTACATTTAAATTTCAAAATACCACTGAAAGGGTCATGTCCATTTTTATCCATCCAGTTTGTACATTTGACTCGTGTTTAACACTATTTTGGGTTCAAAATCATTCACTGATATATAGTAGGCGAGTTCGTATTCTCCAATTGCCTTTTTTGCCTATACTAATAAACACGAGTGTCTGTGGCTGCAAATGCTGTTTCATATGGACTTTAATTTGACAGAAGAACACAGTAACTAATAATTATTATTCATAACTGCTTGAGGCTAAATTAACATGCGGGGGAGGGGGAGGGAGACAAGTGGTTGAGTGGTCGCGCAAAAGCGCTCACCGTTACTGCACACTGCCATCTCGTCTCTGCGTAGATTTGAGTCTCTGGTTAGGCCAATGTGGGTATGTAAGAAAGCTTGCCATTAGCTTCACGCGTGTCAGTGGTTCTTTCCGGGGATTTTCCGGGTACTTCCTCCAAAATTTATACTTGCCGCAATGTATAGCCTAGCTTGTGCTGAAAAATGGCGTTAAGCCTTACAACAACATGTATATGGCAAGTATCGCTTTTGTATCGATTCTCCTTCTCTTGTATCGATATATGTGTCGTTTCAGAAAAATTGTATCAATACATCGACATATCGATGAATCGTTTCACCTCTAGTAAAGACCTTAGTTTTCCGCTTGCTTTAGACGAAGACTGTCAATAATGCTCTTAGAAGTGAACTATATCGCTGCGTAGAAGAGATTTAACACTGATCAATGTCAGAAGCAATTTAGTGGTGGACGGTAGGAACCAGATACGGACTGAAGAGGTAATCTCCTAATTATCTTTGTTATAATTGTCATATATTGATCTCTGGATTCCTTGAAATAGGGCCGATGAGTTTTCATTAAACTTTTCATACAGTTGAAACACAACCAAAGAGGCGTTGAAATAAATATCTTCTAAGTAGGGGTTAAATAATAACAATCTATTTCAATAGATCTAAAATGTGCATGTTTTTCATACCCGGTTGCCCTTCCTTCTCTGCTTCCTCTCAACGAAATTCGTCAGGACTAATGTCCCATTGGAGATAAAACGTCATAAAGGTCAATGTCAAAACTCTTTAAAGAGGCGACGTTATGGTCCACCTGTATAAGTAAGATATAATCTTCTTGAGGCATGTGCTGAATTGGACCTCACCCCTTTATGTAGCCCGAATTTCTAGAATTCGGCCTGACGAAGTTTGTATAACTTTCGCTTTTGATCGAACAGCTCCCTAAATATAAACTATCCATGAGACGCTGAAATAAAAATTGTCACTGGACGGGTTTAATTCAAAGTGTTGATATAATTTATCGAAACTGAGCGTGTTTTCAAACCCTTGCTTATATGCCTGTCTCTCAGTTCCTAGGACTTCAAGACAACAGTCGATGTCAGTAAAGGCCTCCTTAACTCGCAAATACTTCAAATAATTATCCTCTAAACAAATTATGACCAAACAAGAGAAATCTCCAATTTCACAAGTGTATGTTTTTTTGTGTATACACGTTTCCTTGAGTCCTTAGTAAGCTTTGCGAATCCGAATAGTATTACTTTTCGCGATTTTAAATGCAAAGTTTTCATCTTTACAGTATTTATTCAACTATATACTACCTGACCTCTCTTACATGTGCTAATCTCGTTAGAATATAAATTTATCATTTCATTACTTTTTGTTATATACTTGATGTAGTGAACCTTTGCACCTTTGTTTGGAATCGAGTATTAAGTTTGTAAGTACATTAGACAAACACAATATAAATATGAAGACTGAAGACTTCCACTTTTTCACATTGTTTGTAAGTGAAGATTCTTGAAAATATCTGATTTGCTCTGTAAAATTAAATTCAGCGGTTTGTTTTTATAACGCTTAAAAATAAGTCTTTCTGTATAATCCTCTACTTGTAAAGGCATAACACAAATGATAAGACATATATTATAAAATAATGTCTCTATAGAACGCATACCAATATACATGGGTATAATTTCGGTTCCGTTTTAAGGAAACTTATGAACAAAGGATGAAATCGCTTGTTTGAATATAATGATTTTCAGACTACCAAAAGTAACATTGGTGAATTTCTCTGTATCTTAAACTGAATTGAATTAGTAATAGTTCTTTCCTGTAAAGATATGACATTGAAATTAATTTTTTTTATGGAAGACAAGTAGTATGTAAATCTACTTTACGATAGGCTATAAATAACTCTGTCAAGAGTAATAATAATCTAGGCCTAATTTAAAACTACGGTGCTCAATTACTGTACTTGTTTGTTATATTTTCTTCCATCATACGTATACAAGTAAAAGGGACATAATGTGTTATATTATACTTAACGCAAGTGATTAGTATGTTTAACAAATCATTGTAATGTCATTATTTAGCAATAAGTTCATATGGTGTCTGCATGGTAGAAAATAAGAAAATCTCATTGTTGAGACAATTACTGAAATTGTCATCATCTCTATTTCTCGTGTTATGCATAAGCTCCTAATATATGGTTCATACTATGTTACTGAACTATTCACGGACAATTTTTTAAAAATCTCCTTTCTGGGAAATATGTAGATGGCAAATTAAAAATATGTTATTAAATTGCCGCTAAGAAACTATTTGTATTTCTATTGACTTAGCATCATTTGTTCATTTAATATGCAAATAAGTTTTTAAAACATTTGCCATTATTTCAATGGGATTCGTATAAATACCGGAATAGGGAATTGTAACCTTTATATCACTGTGTGTCTTTTGCCTCTATTCAACGAAAAGCTCCTGACAAGCAGCAGATTATTCCTACAAGACCTGGCAGACAATGGAGGACATAAATCAATAAAGGGTGTCTTTCAGCATGTTAAATTCTAATATCACTAAATGCCTTCTACAATGATTGTAGTTTGTCATGTTACACGTTGTTGTTAATAGATAGTCTTATTCGCAAAATGTTTTACCGGAATTACCATGCATTTCCAATATACATGGAAACAACTATGCATGGCAAAATTGCCTTTTTTTCAAAATTTTGTTTCGTATTATCAAACAAATAAAATAACTTACAATGTAAATAATATAACATAGTGAGAAGGAAAAAAATGTAGAGGGCAAGTATTCCACTAATATATATATACATACATATGGTTAGTCACTCTGTAGCTCGTGTGCTTCGTAATTAATATTTAATGCAATCAAGACGCCATTATTTGAACATGTAGTATTAGAGTTGTTATAGGTCCCGTAGTGTTGTAATATTAGTTGGGATTATTTATCACTGATCTTGGTTACAGCCTTCTAACTTTCCCCATGATTTTGCTCTCATAGCAGATTCACATGTCCACTCCTGTGCTTTAACGACAGATGCTTCTGCAGGATAAAAGCCATATGGAGTAGATGACTTAAACATAGACCAGTAATCAACAACACTTCTACTTTTATAGCACTACTAGGTGCACTGTCCACGTGGGCCTCAAGATTCGCAACCACAGACACGACAAGCATAGGCATGAGGTGCATCTATGCTCTAGTGTAATTGAGTGTAGGCTCAAATGCAAATAAATACGCAAAAACAGACGTGCTATACATGATTTGCATTGATATAAGCTTTTTAAACAAACCGAGCGGTATGATTATCCCGGGTTATCCTATCAGATATTCATAAAATTACGTTTTCAGCATTACATAAGAAGTCTTTAGTAAAGCTAGATAATTCAATGGATTATCTTATCAGATATGTATAAATTACGTTTTTCAGCATTACCTAATAAATCTCTTGTCAAGCGCTTGCGCCTCTTAATCATCGTTATTCCATTAAATGCTCTATGAATTCTGCAGTAAAGAGTATGGCTACTTGTGTTAGAAGTGTTTCAAGTAGTATCACACTATGTTTGTCGCTAACTGATTTTTTAAAAATAATAATTTTAATAACTTTGTTTATTCTTTCTATCCAGATCTGATATTTTCTCTTCCACAATTATGAATCAATATTAGTTGGAGAATATCATACATTAGTTGCAGATCTCTCTTGGTGATACCAGATTTTTAAATTGATGTAATACTAGTAATTATAGGTTTTAGGCTGATGCCAATGCTTCTTTCACTTATGAAATATTTGAGAATCTGGTTGAACGGATTCATTGAGTTTATTGGACTTCTATTTCAGTAATGGAACAATGTAGCCGTCGTTTTGTAATATGTAGTAAAGCGCTTTAGTTTGCTTTCTTATGATATAAATAACTATATATATTTTAAAAGGAAACTATCTTTAATGTACACGGTCAACAACAACCACACTGTTCACTATTACGATAAATATATAGGTGATTTAAGTCATTGTCGAAACAGGACATACACTTTAACTAGTATAGGTGGTACACAATCGGAATTGTTGTTGGACCCATATCAATAGTGACCAGCTTGACTGAAGGTGCAGGCAATATAATTACGGCATTCGTTAATACGTGTATAAACAAAATTTATCGCTGTGTCACAAATGAGTCTGAATGAAATTTCTAAGGTGTGTTCAGTGTCTCTAAGGGTATGTATTAGTACGTCCAAAAATGGGAAACCTCGGGCATATATGCGCACAGAAACTGAATCAGGAAATATCTGATTTATAGACAATAGTTTTCATCCAAAAAGTAAAAATTGTATAAATGCCAAGAACAAAAATGTTCTTTTGCCGCAATCTATTGCATATCTTCATTCCTGTAGAAAGAGTTGAAGAAAGGTATGGAATGAGATCAACCAGATTCTATTGGATACGGAATGGTCTGCAACATTGCCCAGCTACCAAAATATATAGCTTCAAACTTTTACCTATAATCTTTTATATTTGGTCCATAGAAAACATTTGGTACCGACAAGAGAGATCTGTAGAAAATATATGATACTGAAAATAATAATTTTTGATTCAGTGTAAGACAAAAAGTCAGAGCACTATAAAAAAATCAAGCAGCAATCTACAAAGACATTGAAACCGTTAGCACATAACATTAGCAACATCTTCAGCGGAAACCATAAGCTTTACTACAAAAATCATGGGAACTGTAATGAACAACGATGATTCTAAGAAACCAAACGTATGATGGAACAATTGTTAGATAATGTAAAAAAGAAATTCAGTAAGACGTGATAGGATGACTGGCTCTTTTGCCGAGTAAATGTTGATACAAATCGTGTGTTTTCATGTATGTATTACATATCCATGCGACCAGTGATGTAGATCATGTATACACTTATTGTGGTCTTTAATCGCGGCCGTGAACCTAGTGGTTTTAGTGGACCATGCATGTGGTAGTATCAAATCACGGTTTTGTGCTTTTTGTACTAGAAGTAGACTAATTGTACAATACTTCTTTTCTACCATGAATATTTCTTTCAAAATTGCTGTAACCAGTACTAAGTGCTAAAATGCCTTGGTAGCTTACTAAGTATGTTTATTTTTTGAAATCCCGTTTGTGGACAATTCTTTAAAGATAGGTACAATAATAATTCACAAAAATCAAACAAATCAAGACTGTTGCTAATGAAAATGGCATTTCATTTATTTTACTATTTTCAGTTGTTTTCATACGCTTTTTACTGTTCTGAAGACCATTCCTCGATACGCTTCTTGTATATTTAGATCATCTCATCCAAATATTCAATATATTTTTTGCGCTAAGGAAATGTCTCAAAATGCAACCAGAAACAGTAGTGGACCCTTCATGTGGTAGTATCAAATTGCAGTTTTATGCACTTCGTTGCACTAGAAGGAGAAAAATTGTAAAATGCTGCTTTTGTTCGATGAATATTTCTTTCGAAATTGTTGCAACCAGTACTTCATGCTAAAGCTAGGTACAATAATAATTCACACAAATTAAACAAATCAACACTGTTGCTAATGCAAATGACATTTCATTTATTTTACTATTTTCAGTTGTTTTCATACGCTATTTAGCTTTTTAATGTTCTGAATATGCGCTTCTTCTTTATTTAGCTCCTCTCATCCAAATATTCAATATATGTTTCTGCGTTAAGGAAACGCCTCAAAATGCAAACAGAAACAGCAATAGAAGTAAAATACAGTCACACAAACAAATATAGACTGGCAATTGTACGTCATTGTTGTACTCCAATGCTGTTTAAAAAAACAGAAGTGGCATCTACTTAATGTTAATGATCAATTAGCATTTTATACCAAGGAAACGATATATGGTCTAAGTTACGCGCATTTTCCTCTAGTTTGTATCAAAGTAAAAAGAGAAGATTTATACAATTGTATTATGTGCTAGATGGTTACAAAGGGTATCTTCTGTTAAACCATTAACGTATTTGTGAATACGCTGTTCGTTGTTGACATCATAGACACTGAAATCTAGTAAAATGTTAGTTCGTGTATTGAACACAAACCTATTAAGGAATTCAATTAGCTGTTAATTCAGATTATATATCACAGTGAATATATACTGGATATTGCATACATGTACAAAACCATAAACAAACTATTAATAACAGATGATTTCTAACACTGATTAAATATGTACGACTGAAAAATGCATCAACATCAGTTGATTAGGAAATGTGTGCATTAAAATCAAACCATTTTCTTTTAACATTAACTTATCCAGCAAAACAAATTATATATATCAAATAAGGAACATTTCTTAACAGGTTCATGTTCGTTCATGACTGCCGGGCTAGTTTAATTTGCATAAGTTTTTTCAAGAAAATTCACTTTTCACATTTCCCGCATTCAATCGAGGTCATCAATCACATGCGTTACATGTTTAAAAGAATACACCATATTTTGAAATACAAAAGTATATACCTGATATGAATAAAATATATATAAAAAAATATAAACAAAAAATGAAAAAAAAAGCAGAAAATACATTTTGAACAAGTTATGAGGCCATTATAGATCTTTAAATCCCCTTCTCCTTTGAGATGTAATATTATAATGTAAATTGTGATTCATGTGTGGGATGTAAGAGCATGATGTGAATTGTGATTCAAGTGTGGGATGTAATAATATAATGTAAATTGTGATTCATGTGTGGGATGTAATAGAATAACGTGAATTGTGATTCATGTGTGGGATGTAATAGAATAACGTGAATTGTGATTCAAGTGTGGGATGTAATATTATAATGTGAATTGTGATTCGTGTGTGGAATGTAGTATTATAATAAGTGTTTGATGTAATAGCATAATGTAATTGTGATTCATGTGTGGGATGTAAGAGAATAACGTGAATTGTGATTCATGTGTGGGATGTAATAGTATAATGCTAATTCTGAATTATGTGTGGGATGTAGAAGTAAAATGTGACTTGTGATTCAAGTGTGGGATGTAATAGTATAATGAAAATTATTATACAAGTCTGGGATGTATTAGTTAATGCGAATTGTAAATCGTGTGTGGAATGTATTAATATAAAGTGAATTGTGATTCAAGTGTGGAATGTAATAGAGTGTTGGATATACTAGTATAATTCGGATTGTGATTTGTATGTTGAATGTAATAGCTTAATGTCAATTGTGATTCAAGTGTGGAATGTAATAGTATAATGTGAATTGTGATTCAAGTGTTGGATGTAATAGCATAATGTAAATTGTGATTGAAGTGTGGGATGTAATAGCATAATGTCAATTGTGATTCAAGTGTGGGATGTAATAGTATAATGTCAATTGTGATTCAAGTGTGGGAGAAGTGTGGGATGTAATAGCATAATGTGAATTGTGATTCAAGTATTGGATGTAATAGTATAATGTGAACAGTGATTGAAGTGTGGGATGTAATAGCATAATGTCAATTGTGATTCAAGTGTGGGATGTAATAGTATAATGTGAACTGTGATTCAAGTGTGGGATGTAATAACATAATGTGATTTGTGATTCAAGTGTGGGATGTAATAGTATAATGTGAACTGTGATTGAAGTGTGGGATGTAATATCATAATGTGAATTGTGATTCAAGTGTGGGATGTAATATCATAATGTAAATGTGATTCAAGTGTGGGATGTAATATCATAATGTAAATGTGATTCAAGTGTGGGATGTAATATCATAATGTAAATGTGATTCAAGTGTGGGATGTAATATCATAATGTGAATTGTGATTCTTGTCTTTTAATGTATAAGTATAACGTGAATTGTGTTTCAAGTGTGGAAATACGCAGTGTCCCTGTAACTTGTTAAATTCTTGAAATTGTTTAGCCATTAATTTAAATTAATTCATGAAAGATTCCCATGGTATTCGGAATACTTAAGGTGATAAACATATTTGTCAGACAACCTGTATGTCATCTACAGAATAATAATGTTATTGCCCTGTCATTTTCACTGATTCTTCTAAACTTATTCTGGTATCAATGGATTATAACACAAACTGCCTTATTTCGGATTCTACGCCTTCAATACTGCGTTATTTTCGATTGTCCACAGCAGATATTGCGTAACGTTTATATTGTGAACCACATATACTGTATTATGTTGGATTGAACACCACAAATACTGTATTATTTTGGATTGAACACCACAGATACTGTATTATTTTGGATTGAACACCACAGATACTGTATTATTTTGGATTGAACACCACAGATACTGCCTTATCGTGGATAGATCTTAATATGTACCGTCTTATAATGGATTGTACGCCATAGTTACTGCATTAGTTTGGATTGCGCACAACAAATATTGAGTTTTTCTAGATTGTACACCACATATATTGTGTTATTCCCGACTGTACACCACAGACTGGGTTATTTTGAATTGTACGCCACAAACACTGCGTTATTCTTTATCGTACGAGAGAAATACTGACAAATGTTGGATTTTATTCCATATATACTGCGGTATTCTTTATTGTAGACAAATACTGTCTTATGTTGGAGTTACGCCATATATACTGCGTTATTTGGGTTCGTATAATGTATAATTGTTCTTTTGTATAAAACTTGGCAATGTATGTAATGATCAAAACGAGCCATAGTATTATTAACAAATTTTCTATAAATACTTTTTTCAATTATCTACATTTTTACAACGTAAGTGTGCCATTATGAATGTGCCAAGCAAAACAGATTTTTATTTTATACATTTAAGTGAGATTTTGGTGTATTTGAAGGACATGTCAAATTTAAAATTTGCTTGATGTCATTTCCTTTTTATGGTGGTACGGGATCATACGTGTTGCAAATATAGTCAGAATAGCAGTGTCTGATGAGAAGTTAAGGAGTTAGACAGAAGGGTAAGGATTTGATTTGGATCACACGGGCAGCCTGTGCCAGCCTAGGTGGCTTTCCTTGGGTAGCATAATTTATAATTACACGTTTTGATTAAAATACCGTCATCCCGGATTTTAGATCAAGAGAAAATGTAATATGCATTGCTGTAAAATATTTTCTTTCAGCACATTTTGATTAAAATGTTGAGCGGGAAATGAACGAAGGAAAAGACAAATGACGGACGTGATAGCGCGTGTAAGAGAGAGTACTAACATATTAAAAAGACAAGTATTTATGGCGCCATGTCTCAGTTAAGATTTACTACACTAACTGATAACTTCCTCGGCGATCTCTAAGTTTTAAGAACTCTTTCTTGCAAAGAATTTCAATTTCATGTATTTTATTGTCCAGAAAATTAAATCAAGTTAAGCTGTAAATCAAGTTATGGAGAGAGGCAAGACTGAAGTTGACGTTGTAAATGATCTACACTTGTACTAGACCTACTTCAAGAAAAATATACCCATATTGTACCTGTTTAACACAATATATTTATCCCATATATATATATATATATATATATATATATATATATATATATATATATATATATATATATATATATATATATATATATATATATATATATATATATATATATATATATATATATATATATAATTCAAGCCATCACCAGAAACATGCTTCTAATGCATGTATCTTAGCATCAAATGTACTTCTCCACGCACTAAATATCCCGTCAAAGACGATAAAATGGTCTCTAATGTGATTGCTATACAATTGATGTTTACGGAGTTTAAACACTTGAAAATAATTTTTTTATAACATCACTGACGTACGTATAAACGTCTTAGAATTATATGCAGATGCGAATAGCATATGTTTAAATGAGTTAGGAGTATACTCAAATGCGTACAGTGCACTACATACAGAATCTAACACGTTAGTTAATCACGTTTTATGGCAACAATCGCCTCTGATATACCTCACACAGCAGCAGAGAGGGTGAACAGACCACGTTTTCAAGCAAAAATAAGGCTTCCTACAAAATCTCATTTTAACCCAAAAAAATAAGTCTCCATTTAGCAAACGGAGACTTTACGATTTTTCAATCAATTTTGGTCGCAACGATGTGGTCATCACCCTCTCTGCTGCTGGAACTTTCAGTTCTGGTTAACAAAAATAATAAATGATTTCAACCAAATATTTGATCCAGTCCGATACGATATCGTGTCCGAGGATCATGTAAATTTATTGTTATAAATCCATGCGGGATTGACTGAGCGTTACTAAAGAAATTTTTAAATTGATTGCAGTCCATATCGGAACACCATGTCTGCCAAATATTTCGTAGCGTATGTGTATCAACGCCGTTAAACACAGCAAGAATATTACAGTTATCTCTGATCACTTTTGGAATCTGAGTGTAGCGTTGAGTGACATATATCACATCAGTGTTTTTGTGACGCCCCCGGGAAAATATTCTAGCTGGGTTTTTTTGATTGTCTAACATCACATCGTCGTATACGACTAAATTGTTAATGCTCCCATCAAGGTCATCCACGGATGGCGCCTCGTCAATATCAGTTATAAAATCAATAGCGTTCTCACCTTTAATTTCAGATGCATTCTCGTTAAAATCCTTTAACACTTCATAGCATCGTTGATCATCTACGCTAGGGGCAATTAAATACAACTTATCCCACTTCATCTATCTCATTATTAAATTGAGCAACAATTGCGTCTTGCCAGATCCAGATGGCCCGATTATAATTGCGCGGATAGAGTTTGGTAGCGCTGCATGATGCTTAACTGGTTCTCTTGTTTTAGTCGCTGAAAAATCAATTATATTCATATCTATATACATAAATTATGGATCTATATTGTATGAAGTGTAAAACGCGTACTGGCACAAATGATGTGACGACGATTCCAACTAAAAATAACAGATCAGCACTTACTGGTAGATGTGCAACATGTGGTATAAAAAGTTTAGATTTATTTCTACAAAATGATGTTTGTTTTTAAAAAAAACGAGGAGGTGATATCGCAGCCAAATTTGCAAAACTCCCTGAAACCCCATGGGCAAAGTACCCGGGAGAAAAGCACCAACAAACGCCATTGATAAGGCGTGTCATGCTCATGATGTCGCATATAAAAGCAGCAATCTGCAAAACAGGCATCTCGCGGATGTGAAATTAATTCATGCGTTAAATGCTATTCTTGATAAATCTTTGAAAGAAAAATTGGCTTCGTGGTTGGTAAAATCGGCTATGAAAGGCAAATTGATGTTAGGTGCCGGAAATTAATAACAACATGGAATCTATTTACTATTCTCCAAAAGGATACTGGCGGGGTAAAGCAGCAATCAATAAACTCGCTAGCGCCTCAAAAGCGAAAAAGGCTACTTCGGCTAATTGGTTATCCAAAAAGGCTATATGGCAAATTTATCTACCGCGCCCTAAACAAATCAATTTCTCGCATTTTGATGTGACTGTCCCTAATGAAGTTCATCAGGCTGATTTATTGTTTTCACCACATGACAACGGTTACAAATACGCGCTAACCGTAGTTGACGTTGCGAGTCGATACAAACAGGCAGAACCGCTAAAAACAAAATCATCACCTGAAGTTGCTTCTGCATTTGAAAAGATTTATCGACGAGGCCCACTACGCTGGCCAAATCTGTTACAAGTTGATCCTGGCAAGGAATTTCAAGGCGCTGTTTTATCTGCGATGAAACATCACAATGTCACCATCAGACGAGGGCATACTGCGCTACATCGCGATCAGGCAATTGTTGAACGATTTAATCGGACTCTTGCTGAACGGTTATTTGGATATCAATACGCGAAGGAGTTTATTCAGGATAAAAGATCCCGTGAATGGGTTAAGAGATTACCAGCTGTGATTACCGCGCTCAATAACGAGATTACTCGAACAATTAACATGAAACCTGTCAACGCGATTAAGAAAGCGTCTATACCAAAAATGGAAATCCAAGGAATTTCACAAAAAGATTTCAAAGAACCAATTCTTGGTAGTAATGTCACCGTGAGATATTTATACGAACCAGGAGAGCTTGAAGGTGGCAGGAAAAGGGTTACCGATCCTATTTGGAGTGTTACTGCACACAAGATATCTACTATAACACGATCTACGGGTAGACCAGCAATCTATAACTTGGATTCAACTGCCCCTCAGCGAGGATTTACTCGACAACAACTACAGGTAATTCCTGACGATACTCAATTACCACCGCAGGGGTCTTAACTAGCGCCGTTGCGTCTGTTGCAATCAAGACAAGTCAACATCACATTGTTTCTGACATGACCGAGACTGTTATTTTTTCTGTCTACGGTAAATTGACGAGGATCTTTATCCGAATACTGCCAACGCATTATACAATTGCAACTCGCGCATTGATTATTCTGTTGTTGTTTCAGCGTAATTATTAATTCAGCATCAATGTCAAATTCTCGTTGTTTTTTTTGTCTTGTTGTTTGTAACCGGATATTTTTTTTTTAATGATGCTAACATCAACGATGCTAGCATCATCCATTGTGGTGTCATCATCGCCTGACTCTGTCAGGACAATTCTTCGAAGCTGATTTATTCTTCGTACTCTGGATACTGCGAGATAGACTAAATTCGACCATTCGATGCGATTATCTACCATCCAAACAATTGTATCCGATATAGTTAATCCCTGTGAAGAGTGTATTGTCGCTGCGTATCCTAGCGTCCATGGGGATTTATTAGCACGCAATGCATCTTTAACGACGCTGATATCAACCAGCACAATATCATTTAATACGAGAATTTGTTTTTCACTTTGTCCTTAAATATCAACTTCTATATTCTGTTTTCGTGTATCCGAAGGCCTATAACACAACGGTACTGGAAGTGTTGCAAATTTTTCTTTATGCAGTTCAAATAACTTCATCTGAAGTGTGTCTCTGACTATTTTTCTACTTGCAATTATCAAATCGTTTGGTCTCCACGTTTCCCAAAAATCATTCATGGTAGTTTCTGAAATTATTTCACGCGCTATTTCACATTGGATTTTATCCGGCTGTAATCTAATTAGCGCTTTGAACTCGCGTAATTGTTCATCAAGTGATCTATAATCAGTGGTAATTTCTTCATAATAGTCTACAAAACTCTTTAGCCATTCATGTGGGGATGCACCGATAAATGGTGGTGGTTGGCCGTGATCACCGCACATGACGACTTTTGTATTTTTCAATAACAACCACTCAAGAAATGTTTGTAATATTTTCAACGATACTGTGCATATTTCATCCCAAATTATGATTTCAGGAATGAATTTATCGCCCATTCGATCAGGGGTCCATTCATCGCCTTTCCATCGAAAGAAACTATGATAAGTACAGGCATTTACCCCTCGTTGTTTCATCTCTCTGGCGAGTCTGTGAGTTGGCGTTAGGACAATCATGTTTGATTTTGAAACGCTAGCGTTTCTATGATGTAATTCAATTGCACGAGTTGTCTTTCCTGACCCACCACAACCGTTTAAATAAACTGTTTTGTATCTACATATTGGATCAGATACCGGTGGTGCATTAGAAAATTCGGATTGAATCTCATCACACTTTAAGTACTTTTCATCCATGGTAACATCTGCCTATTCACAATACTCATGTAGCGTTTCCTTTTTAAATCTCCAACATCCCCAATTTGCCTCCGGATCTGTGAATTTAGCTACATCTGATTTGTATTTCTCGTGGATATAAATAGAATCAGTGGCTACTCTAACTGCGGTATTAGGAAATCTATTTATCATCGAAAATAAATTGATAGAAGCATAAGCTAGCATAGAACTTCTCAAATGCGTATATTGTTTAATATATCCGTCACAATAGGTAACAATTGTACCTAATCGTCTTCCATCGGATAGGAAAGCGTCTTTACGATTTACAAGTTTTCCCTGTTTTGTTAAATCCGTTACAATAAAATCGTATTCAGCGATGTCTATGATCAACCGCGAGGAATATTTTGCATTGTCGTATCTTCCACCCTGGGTAAATTTACCGATTATTCTTCGTCCAAAATCTTTTGCTTGTTCTTTTTTAATTTCAAATAACTCCTTAGACCAATTCATGATTTGTTCTTCATTGAAATCTGGAAACTGTTTTCGCTGTTCGCTAATTATACGATCTAGATCAGGTTGTGGTAGCCAAACTTCGTTCTGAGCTCAATAGCATATAATAGCTTCGGAAACAATCAACGATATTAGCATACCACAATCCATCATATATCGTAGTAACACTATTGGCATCCAGGTCTTTTCAGATATATGTCTACCAAGCCAAACATAACTACACGGATGTAACCCTGTAGCGAGTTCAAATGATATCACACGAGCGAATCCGGTTAAATCAAAATCAGGTAATGGCCCATTAATCGCAACACGAGTCATTTCATGTGTGGGGTGTCCAAATCGTTTAAAATAGTTACTACATTCTCCATACCCGAGAAAACTTCCAGGATAACACGCGGATATATCAATTGAAATCATACCGCCACGATGGTATTTTGTATTCCACAGTCCTCCATGACTAAATTCAATGCAACTCAATTTAACGTCCTCGAGAAAATCACTTCGTGTTGGACGCCATGAGATTTTTTCTCTTGCGAAGTGAGCTACCACTGATGGAATAGTAAAACTATCCGTTAATAGTTTTTCATGGGAACTCTCCGGTGAAAAATCATTAGCGATTTTTCTCATTCTGTGATCTAATTCTTCAACGCGATATAATTCACCATTTGGTCTTACAAATTGATCAAATCCTATTTCGGGATCTTCATCACTTCTAAGTAACCACACTGACACAGGATCATCTTTACACAACGCATGAATAGCATCGAATAATTTCTCATTATAAAAAACATCCCCGACGAATTCCGGGGGGATATATCTCACGGTTCTATCTCGTGGAAATATTGTTACTGCAGGTGTCCACGCGTGTTTGTTATGATCAATAATTTTAATTGGAGCCCCTCGCGATTGATATTTCGGTTCGTATAATACTTCTCCGGTTATCGTCATAACGGTTATTGGGAATTTTAATGATGCTTCTAATTTAGCTATATCAGAAATCTTTGCACCATGCTGTTTCACTGTCAGTTCCCATTCGGTTATTTTTCTACGTCGCAGATCAGTTAGTTTATTTCCTCGGGATGCATTTGTGAAGTGTTCCATTACCCGTGTTGCTACACAATTCAGTGAACTAGAATATTTCATAGGAGCTAGTTTTGCAATATCGGGTTTATCATTTAACGGATATAACCCATAAACAATTGCTGTTACGGGATAAGATCTTTCGTAGTATGGTTTGTCAATTCCAGTTAGAATTCCTGGTTTGGAATCTCTACTTACAATGACAGTTTTTTTTATCCTTGAGGATTGGTTCAAATTTATCTCTGATAATCCATTTGCCTTCGACTTCGATAATGAATTTTATTCTGAAAAAATACTTCTGTTGGGAATTGATTTGTTGAAAATCTTTGGATTTTACACCCTTGAATTTCCAGCCCCTTGGCGGGCCAAGGTGTGAAATTATCTCAGCTGCTCTTTCATCGTTCATAGTAGCATCGATGTTGGGTACATTGACAACTTCATGAATAATTCGAAATGTCGACCAACAGTATGCTGCACCGTCTCGGTAGAATTCATTAAAACACTCCCTGATTTTACCGAGTATAGTTCAATCACCGATTAGACGTTTTGGTGTATCAGAGACTCTATCGAGATTGAATTTAATATTTCTCCAAGGCTTGATTTTTGATAATCTTTGGAACTCCTTATCAAGATTGAATTTAGTATTTCTCCAAGGCTTAATTTTCGATAATCTTTGGAACTCCTTATCAAGATTGAATTTAGCATTTTTCCAGGGCTTAATTTTCGATAATCTCTTAAACTCCTTATCAAGATTGAATTTAGTATTTTTCCAGGGCTTAATTTTCGATAATCTGTTGAACTCCTCCATGTTATAATTAAAACAAGTATTTAAATAGAAAAATATAGTATAATGAATCACTGCAAGTGGCTTATGATTGGATCAACAACCCCGTGTAACAAATCATGCAGGAGCGAATTCTGTGGGTATCATATGCAAAGCGTGAGAAACGTTCAAAAGGTCCTCTCCCATGCCTCCGATGTGGGGTGGGCGTTAGATGTAAATCACAATTATGTCTCAGTTGTGGCGGCAAACGATACAGGGAACTAAAACGCTATTATGACAAACGAATAAAAAATGCAGTCATTGATCCTACCGATGACTCCGTCCTTGATAAAATCAAGGACAAAATCATAAAAAACCCTCAAGATTATATCAAGAGATTTATAATAAATTAGACAAATAGTATTATTATACAAATGAGCCAAGATTTCAGACTCCATCCAGTGCTTGTTAATTACGAAGCATCCCGTGATGGTGTTGTCAGGCACCGCAGACTAAAAAAACCGGTTGGATATCTGAATAATATGGGGTATTTGATGTTTTCAGCTGGGAGGAAGAAGTATCTCTGTCACAGAATTATTTTTGAATGTCATAACGGATTAATCGAAGACGGCCTTGTGATTGATCACATAAATGGCGTGAAGACTGATAATTGTCTTGGGAATCTTCAAGCCGTCTCACAAAGTCGGAATTCAAAATTAGGTGGAACCGGCAAATACGCAAAACACCCCAAGGGTGTGAAATCGTTTGATTTAGAAACCAGCGAGGAGAGAATCTTTCAATCAATAAATGAAGCCAGTAGATACTTTGACATTTGTGGGACTTCAATACGAGTTGTTGCAGAAAATATAATTAAAACATCTCTTTCAAAGAACAATGGTCATAAAATAAAATTCGTATACACCTGAAACTATTCAAGGGAGATAAATCCTTTATGTATAAATCCGCCGCAATTCACACTCTACCTACTAAGTTCCCTTGTATTATGACGTCAAAGGATTTTGTCGTCTGCTATTACCTGTGCGCGCCCACGTGACTGTAATGGAGTATATAATACATGAGTTTCGTTAGAGTTGTATTTTTATAATTCTAAAATGTTTTATTGTCGCTTTGGCTAAAACTGCATTTATTTAAACAGTTGTATTTATTTAGACCATCTATTAATACACTTTTAGTACAGACGTTCTTTATAATCCAGTATTACCTATGTTCGCTCAGCCGGAACGCGAGTGTTTCCCATTCATTGAAGTAGGTGGGCGTGGTTAAAATTCCTTGTATACAGCTCTTTGTGATTTAATCGATAATGCATTTTGTCTAGAAAATTAGAACAGGAAACATGTTATTTAACAACTGTATTATTTTGTTTAATGTTTCATTTAAAATATTTGTCTCATTTAACTGTTGTGAAACAGCATTAATAAGTAATAAGGAAATAAAATAACATACCCGTGAATCAACGCTGCTGTATTAGTCACCTTATATAGCATATGAAAGGTAGAAAGCTGGGGCTTTCGAAGGCCAATGCGACCGATCAAAACTAACCAACGCTATTAACCCGGGCGTGTGGTTGTCTTTTGTTCACAATCATGCAACCAGGTTAATTTAATTAGGTTGCTTTTGATTGGTTGGTTGGCCGTAGAAAATCCGCCCCGTCGTTTCATGTTTGTGCTGTCTTGTGCCGTCCCACGTCCCCCCAAGCATATCTTCTGGGCGGTCTAAGATGACGTTTGTCACCTTAAGCCTCCCGCCGGAGATGTATGTTTCGGGTCTCCTTGGGCTTACTTGGATGTGAAGGCAACCAAGGAGTTCCAAAGATGTGCTGTCCTAACCTCTGGGTCTCTTTCACGTTATTTGACGCGAAAGGGGTTTCCAAATGGGGTTTAACCTCTGGGTCTCTCTGACGTCATAGGGCGCCAGCGAGATTGCCAAATGAGTGTTATTTTTTTTTAATAATTAGAGATACAGTATACTATAAAAGTATGAATATCAAAGATAAAAATTCTATAATTGCTGAAATTTCAATTTTAAAGGATCGAGGGATATTATTATCTAAAGATCTCGACTGTGACAGGATTGCCTCGGAATATGAAGACATTGAGTATCAGTTTAGTAAGGGACGTTATGTTTTACCCAAGATGTACAGGCTCGTGAAAGGAATTCAAAAGTCCATCAATGCTTGTTTGTACGGTAACGACATTAATTTGTTTATAACGCTATTTAACACCGTTGAAGCAATACGTCAAAAGCTCAGCCAAGAGTATCAAAAACGAGCTGAAATTAGTTCTAAGGTTCGTGATCTTAGAAAAATGTTAAACGAGGAAAAAACAGTATCTTAACCACGTGAGCGATAGGCTTTCAGTAAATTTTATTAAAAAATAATTATTTTTTTTTTTAGCGTTTTTTGTAACACTCACATAGGATTTTCTCCTGAAAGGATACTCATCAGTTTGGGCTTGCTCATGCAGTTATGTGCGTACTGGATGATCTGGTCGTGGTAGCAAGTAATCACCGCGATGCCTCCATTTTCACGTAGTTGTTGTTGTTGCCGCGTCGTTAACAAAAAGCGTTCATCGCCGATCTCAGATATTATAATTCTGAAACCCCCAGCGATGTTATTTCTGAAACATTCACGGATAGCGTCGTACAGTTTAACCCTGTCTGTGATGGATACGTTAGCTTGATGGTACATTATTTAATAACTCATCTTTTAATTGTGATAGTTTCACATTTGAAAATTCAGTTCACAAACAATATATGGTAGGTGAATCGCTTACAACTAGATTAGCCCGAGAGCGGTTAGCAGCAATTAAAAAGTTTATACCGGTTCGAGACAGACTTCGCGAGAAACTTCAACAACGACAACAAGCGCAGACTGACTTTTCTGTGTCAAGTGAACAACTGTTTACTCCGATAACAAGTGCGACCAAAGATATGAAAAAGTTAACTGAAGCAGCGATATACGGAGATATTCCTGAGCGAGAACGAGCAAAGAAGGCGCCGCTGCTTGATACGCTTGAAAAGATAGCAGCAGAGACCGAACAAACACGCGCAGGGATACAACAGTTATCCAGTGATATAAAAACTCAACACGAGTATGAACGATTAGCTGATATTGATGATTCTGCGCCTGAAACTCAAAGAGTTTCCACACCTGAACCACAACCTGTTGATGTCACCCCAAGAGGTGTTTCCTTTATAGACAAACTCACCGAAGGAGCTATAGCAGAAATCAAGCGACCTCAATTAATAAAATCCGAACATTATATGATTTTTGGTAATTTTGCCGCCCAAAGCTTTCATTCCAGAAAGCACTTTCTAAAAGACGAGTATAAAAACAGTAGAATAAACCGAGATGAATGGGCTGATTGGTTGTATAAAACGAATAAGGGGATTGGCCGTTTAAATAAAAGAGAATTGGGATATAAAGAATTTAGAAAGGGAATTGATGAGTATGATGAAACTGGTACAACTGAGGAAACAAGCGGAAAAGGATATTGGATTAAAAATCCAAATGATTTCAACGCTGGAGTCTTTGACTCTACCGTGACATGCCCTGGTAACATTCTCAGTGATATATCACGGTTAGAGGTTCTCATCGGAGGGAAACGAGCCGGAAATAACTCACCGGAAGTAATTAATGAAGCAGCTGATATCTGCAGACGATTATTTGCCGGCAGTATTATGGACATTGATGTATATCGAGAACTCATTGCTGAATTAGTTGAAAATCACAGAGACGCTCATGGTTATGATGAAAATCCAATGGATGTAAGCGATTGATCACTAATTGAAAAACTACTAGTTTTATAACAAGATGATTATACACTACAACCATGATAAACCCGTAAGCGTCTACGTGGTGAACTCACGATTGCCTGTTTATAGAGCATATTACGGAGATGGTTTCGGTAATATCATTGCGGGGTTATTTACAAGAATGGCTCCAAAAGTGGCGCCGTTAGCTAAACAATTATCAATGAAAGCCATTGATATTATTCGTGATAAAGGAACCAGCAAAATCGTAGATTTCGTTGGAAATCTTGCCGGAAAGGCATTTTCTGCCGCGAAAGATAAAATAGCATCATTGGTGCGAACACGAAAAAAGCAACCAGTTGTACTGCCATCAACTACAGTGATGCCTGCAAAAATCAGCAAAGCAATCAATAGCGCAGTGGAAGAAAAACTAGCGTCGTTGGCGAACAGTAACTAAGATGATATCGCAAACATGATTGCAGGAAGTGGTTTGAAACAAAAAAGAAATTCGAAGAATTTTCAACGACGATGATTACAAAGAGTTAAAACGCTAGCGTTTCCAATTGAAAACACTAGTATTTTAATAAAATGTTTAAACGACAAGCTGATCCCGCGTTTGATATGGAAGCCCCAGTACCCAAGGACAATTCCGTCCGCGATTATCAATTTTATTCCTATCATGCAATACAAGCAGATATTCGATCGCGAATTGAACTTCAGGTCCATGATACCAGCAAATACTTTTTGCCGTGTGAAGCGTTTATCGAAGTAGAAGGAGAACTTGTGCGACTTACTGATACTTCTGCTGTACCCGCACCGTATCCAGATGGCACCAGAGTCGGCTTAGTCAATAATGGTATCATGGCGCTTTTTGAATCCGCGAGATATCTCATTGACGGAAAAGAGATTGAGTCTATAGAACGTGATGTTGATGTGGCTACAACAATAATTGGGTTAGCAAGATATTCCGACGATTATACAAGATCAGCAGGTCCGTCTATGATGTTTGCAAAGGATAATAAAAACACTGCTGGACCCACTCAATTTATTGTACGACAACCAAATAATAATGCTGGCACTGCTAATGTTGATGTCGAAAATATGATCATAAATACTGATCCCCAGTACAATCTAGGAGCTGCAACACGAATAGCAATGTTGGCAGGACAGCGTAAATCGTTTTCATGTGCGATTCCGTTGCATCATATATTTGGACTCTGTAGAAATGTACGAAAAGTTATTTATGGAGCGAAGCATACAGTAGTACTCGTGCGAAAGGGTAGTGACAATGATGCAATCTGGAGAATTTCAGCGGATCCTGCAAATCCAGATGCTGACGCTGGTAAAGTCATTTTAACTACATTGGTCTTGTGGATGACAGTAATGACCCCATCAATTACCACGGAAGAGCGGCTACTTTCATTTATGGACATAGGTGGCAAATCATTGCTAAGTTGGCTAACAACAACAACAGATGTTAAGCAATCAAATATCAATGGTACATTTACTTGGAACTTGGCATCACAACAAGGCGTTTCAGCTCCACGTCATATATTTATCGCGTTGCAGGATATGACAAGAGTGGAATCACAATTGCACAGTCATATGATATTTGATCAATTAGGAGTTACTGAGGTCTCGTTGAGAATAAATGGCCAGCAGGAACCATCCGAAGACATACAACTTAATTTCGGTCAAAACCATATTGCTCGCGTGTACCATCGTATACTGTCATATATGGGCCGTGATCAAAATGTAGATACTGGTTTGCAAATATCGCAACATGATTTTAAGAACTTGTATCCGATCTACTACTTTTCGCTGGAACATCTTGATTTAACAAGGCAATCCGTCGTTGATATACACTTCAGAGCCAATGTCCTTCGTGGAGCTATTGCTAATTATAGAGCGGTTGCTGTCATTCTCAGCGACAAATCAATGCTACTTGAAGGGGCTGGAGGACGAATGAGAATCATTGATGCACCAGTGGAAAATCTATGATTTTCAAAAATATGTAAATGAAACTTGAAGAGTTTCCAATTAGATCAATTAAAAGCATAAATGTGTTTTACAATAAAATGACATATAGTGTTGTTAGTGTCAAGCTGACTGATGGTCAGGTCAAGAAATTACGATCAAAATCCGCTAAAGAATGTGGAACAACAATAACGTTGAAACCAGCGCAGATGTCCGGCGGTACACATAAAATATCATTGACGGATCGTCAAATAAAACATTTCAATGATGCAATGAAAAATAAGCGAGGAGTTCAAATAGAATTTTCGAAAGCTGCAGTCGCCAACATGATAAAATCAAGTGGTATATTTCCATTGTTAGCTGCAATACCAGCATTGATTTCAGCGGCTGCCCCAGCGGTGGCGAAAGCGGCTGCGTTGGGAGCCGTTGGGACTGCGGCAGGGATGGCGTTGAAAAAGGCAACTGGGAAAGGATATAAAAAAGGGAAAGGGGTTGTACCTACCAGGAACCCCGTATTCATGGTACAGCGGAAATGGTCTAAGAAGAATACCAGGAACGGTTTATTAGTTGAAAGCCCAATTCTCCCTATGTTCAATTTTGATTTAATTGATGCTGCTAAAAAACTAGCGATAAAAAACTTTAGAGGGGTTTTTATGAGAGATCAATTACCGAGAAAACCAAACAGCGTTGAAACCGGTATCATCAATCTTGATAACAGTAACGGATCGGGAACTCACTGGGTTGCATACGCGATTGATCCACGTGGAATTGTCTATTTTGATTCATATGGGTTAGCTCCGCCAAGTGAGTTTATGCGGTATATAAATTCTTCGATGAAACTCAAAGAATTTCCGATTTTTTATTCCACGCTGCCAACACAACAATTAAATGATCCACCGATATGCGGCCGTGAAGTATTAAATGTCCTCGCGGAGATTTCATTAAAATCCTTTAGATTTCCGTGGAAACCACCTCATCTGGTTGTAAACGAATATACCAGTGGGAAATTACATGGTAATTTTAGAGAATCAATAAATTGAAAATACTAGAGTCTTTACAACAATGATTGATATTTGGGGACTATCTCTGTCAATGTCGGAACCCACCCCGGAAACATCTGCGGGTTCTATCGAAGATGTAAAAAAAATAATTGAAGATGAAATCGCTGAGACGTTAAATTTAACAAGTGTTGACCCGAATGAAAGAGTTGTATTTCAAGATAGCCAGGGTAAATTGAAAAGCAGTAATATATCCGTGAATGACATTTTGATACGGCAGCGCAACGCTGCTGAAAACTCTATTGCGCTGTATTCCAACGATGGACAACTTAAACCAGGCGCACTTGTGTCTACGATCACCAACGCGATTGCTACCAACGAACGTGAGCTGTATGATCTTATACGAGGTTATAATAGTTTTCGCAAAAATGTCGTACATAAATTCTTTGGAACCCCGCTTGTGGTTGGCATGACTCTAGCTGAAATTAAAGACTTGTTGAATTCATTCTTCGCTAACAAGGAAGCTGGAAGGATGATGACTGCTTCAGAAATCAAGGCAAATTATCTCTAGATTTTTAAACTAAGCGAAGATTTTGAGAAGGTACAAAAACTCACAAACGACGTAGTTGTTAAGTTTTTTGGAAACTCGCTTGTGGCAGACATGACTCTCGTTGAAATTAAGCACGCGCTTGACAGACAAAAGATCACCAGCGACGTAGCTAATAAGTTATTTGAGGGCATTACACTCCAAAATATCACGATGAAACTTTCTAACATCGAAACTTATTTTAGACTCCAATCACAGTTTGATAGACTTTTGTCTACACTTTTTTTCAAGAGTGATGGGAAGATGATGACTTCCGCCGATATCAGGGCAAATTATCTCGAGATTTACAATGATATTTCTAAACTAAAAGAAGATCAAAAACCCACTAACGACATTGTTGGCAAGTTCTTTGGAAACCCGCTTGTGGCAGGAATGACTCTCGCTGAAATTAGCGAGTTTATTGGCAAGCATACTCACAATGCCTACATCGCTAATAGTTTCTTTGGTGTCCCGGCTACATCTACGATGACTCTCAAAGATATTAATATGTTTATGGTGAGACAAACAACACTTAATACCATCGTGGATAAATTTTTATGGAGAACACCTGTGTCTGAAACCACACTGACAGGTCCGACTCTCGCGGAATTAGCGCGGCCATCAATAAGGTAAAAATTCCACATAGTGTAAGCGCCGTTAATAACATCGTGTACACGGTTGATAGTGGAACCTTTGATTGGATCCGAGGAAAAGAAAATTATCTTCGTGTTGGCCACAGACATACTGGTGTACCAGGTTGCTACCGACTTACAATAATACATCGCCATAAATTTGATTTGGAATTCAGCAACACAGGTATCAGAGGTGTTAACACGCTGACATATATTCTAGAGAAAATACCACGCCCTCCACCCTCTATACCAATCCCGCTTACGATTACTATAAACAATTCCGACGAGTCTGTGATTAGGGAGTCATTACCCTGGATAATAGAAATTGTATCCGGTATCCCCTCATCCGATCCTAAAACCATTTCAATAATAGGATAATTGAAAACACTATCAGGTTTAAAATAACAATGTCAATGATTCCATCATCGTTGACAGCGTCAATGGCTTCGCCATCGATGACGCGTTCATCGCAATATCGATTCGACACCGTGAAAGAGTTTTCCGCGAATTTGAAATCACTTTCTGAGCATTATCGTGAAAAAATAAAGAAATACCGCAGAAGAATTACCGCCATCGATGTAACTGTGTACTCGGTGTCCGGTGTGATGGCCAGCGCCGGGGTTATTTTGTCGACGGTGACCATGATGGCTCCGATTGCAGTTCCAATTGCTATCTCCGCGGCAACAACAATTGCGGCAGTCGCCAACGCGATAACTAAAAAGTTATCATCGTGTTCTCAGAAAAAACTCAGTGATTATACAGCTCGGTACCGGGTGGTATTTGACACGTACTCGAAATTATCCGAGTTGATTTCACTGTCAATAGATAATTCGTTCATATCCGATGTTGAATTTTCCACGATGACCCAGTTGTATAACTCCGCGATGTTGAAATTGGAAATTGAAGACAGCGTTAACAATAATGTCACTACAATTCAACGAATTGCAACTGCTTCAACGAATCGCGGAGAATACCACTCCGATACGAACAAGCATGATATCAATAACATCAACAAACCCTGAATTTAGTGTGAACTTCCCTTCTCCGATTCCAGTGCGTGAGATCGCGCTGGCAAAATTACGAGTATATCATAGCTGGCCTAATATCAGATCGGTTGCATTTGGCGGTCAGCAACCCAATAACGCACTGGTGTTCTCGTATAAGAATAAACCCGATGGTACTCCAGAGTGGGAAACTGTTTCGTTGCCAACTGGGTCGTACCAAATTAAGCAAATCAATGCTGAAATTCAGCGTAGAATAAAATCAATTACTGGAAAAGAATCAAAAATAGCTATTAATCTTCATCAACCGACGCTCTCGTCGTCGATCGAAATAAGCACAGAGAGATACATTGTAGATATCTATAACAGCTCGTTAAGAACAGTATTAGGATGGCCTGAAAAACCACCGGAAAAATTCACCGCCGACTTAACCACGGACGTACAATCATATCATGAAATCAATCCCAGTTATCGAGATAATTTATCTGATATAAGAAAAGGAAAAATCGCCGATAGATTTATATTTACCAACAAAGACACATTGCAATGGGATTTTATCATTAAAAGAACAGCCGACTCATCTGTTACTATTTCATTTACGCTAACTGACGTCCGTGGTTATTTTAATGAAATTAAACAATTATATGAAACACAACTAGAACAACTACAGAAAACAAAATCGCAAAAACACGTTGAAATAATAAATCAACTTATATCTGACATGGAATATATCTATGAACTAATTATTCAAACAATAATTAATGACAACAGCGACAGTAAACAACGATTCCTAACCGATTACAATATCACAGAAGCCGATCTGCGTAATTTCAAGTTTCCCAAATACAACGCTGATGAACTAGCAAGAATTGTTAGAACCGATATCAAGGCGCTACAAAAACCAGATTCAACTGTCCTCCTCAAATATAATAATGACCCAGATGGCGGTGGTAGGCATATTGCACCGCACAATGTGAATATTTCAACGCTGATTGCGCTAAATTTAGTATGTGATGCAATTGAAGGAAGCTATCAAATTAATCTAGAGCAATCAAATCAAGCTCAGCAGGGATATATTTTTTATTCGTTTGCACCAACAGCTCCTCCAGGATTCCTAATTATTGAAAACCCAATTAATCCTGTCTACATGCGATGCCATAATAATTCGTTAACGAGAATTAATTTCCGACTCACCGACCAGTCAAATAATTTAATTGATCTACAAGATGAAGTGTTAGCGATTAGTTTGTTTGTAAAGTCCTAAGGACTTCCATCATAAATGATTTTCGTCCTAAAGACTCGATCAAATATTTGGTTGAAATCATTTATTATTTTTGTTAACTTGCAGCAGCAGAGAGGGTGATGACCACATCGTTGCGACCAAAATTGATTGAAAAATCGTAAAGTCTCCGTTTGCTAAATGGAGACTTATTTTTTTTGGTTAAAATGAGATTTCGTAGGAAGCCTTATTTTTGCTTGAAAACGTGGTCTGTTCACCCTCTCTGCTGCTCACACACTATGAATAATTAGCCTCTAATACCTTAGAAAGGTAAAATATGGAAGATATTGATGCAAACACTGTATTTTTCCATCACAGTAATGTATCATCCGTCAATACCTTTTACCATTGTGCCGTATCATTTACAAGAGTAATCTCCTTGCATAACGTACAGCTCTTCCAGGTTGGCGCTTTTACGTTTGCATTAAAATCCCTCTGATGGGTAATATACAATCTTCCTCAGTTTGGTCATCCTTTTATAATGTATTTCGCTGATATGTATTTGCGAAATTATTTGCAGTGATTAGTCCTTTTGTTTATAACTACATAATTTATATTACCTGGGCGCACAAATTTATCTTTCCATAAGGTCAGAGAATAACAGTTAATTGAAATGTACTTACACTGAGTAGGAAGAGCTAAACCCTAAAATTATTGGAACCTGGACAATTGTGTTATATTATCTGGATTGCATAGCTAAATTGCATCTTTAATTTGAACTATAGCAGTCATGAGAAGGAAAATCGATAACTCAGAATGTCGGACTCTCGAACACAAAAGCGCATATTGAAATCTTTCCCAGACCAGGCCTGGACGGCGGTCGTTATGTCTTGTCTCTGTAAATAGCCTATAATCTGCTTATTTGCTGCTAAACACCAAATAGTAAATTGTATTGCAAATGAAATGGATTAATTTTACCTTTGAAATGAATACAAGAAGTAGTTAACAAAAAGAGTACAAAATACACGGCAATTCTGAATTTCGTTCTTTGGTGATCTTCTCGATACTAGCAGCAGAGGCTGTGGAAAGACCTTTTGTTGAAACGTCATTTTTGAAGAAAAAATGATTTGTATGTAAATAAAAAATATAAGCGTAATAACGCCAAACCGAAATTTCTAAGTTACAGAGATTTTCTCTAGCTGGATTTGTTTGTTTTGTTACTTTATACGTCGTTAGTGGTTTTTTTAAATACAAATTTTGTATGTTCGTTTACCCATAGGACAATTCATTAAGGTCATTCCCTCTTTGCTGCTAGCGTCCACAAAATGTATCAACACCTATAGGAACTCGCGATCGAGTAAATGTATCGTTATCAATCATGTAAATGTATCGTTATCAATCCAAATGGGATAGCATGCGCACGTGAAAAGAAGTTTCTGAACTTAATTATATATCCATGTCAACACTACGCCAGGTTTAATGAATATTTCTTTGAGTAGGTGTATCTACTTCATTAGTCATAGCTGTAATATTACAGTTGTCTCTGATCCCTTTAAGCATTTATGTATTTCGCTGAGTAAAATAAAGCACACATGTTTGTATGCCTTCCTCGAGAAAATATTCATGCTGGATCTGATTGTTTCTTCAGCATCAGATCATTGTATACTAAGAGATTATTAATAAATCCATCAAGATCATCTAAAGGTGGCGGTTCATCAGTATCAGTGGTGAAATTAATAATCTCATCATCATTTGGTGATATTACATTTTCATTAAAATACCGTAAGTTCTTTTTAAATTTTCACTTTGTATCTATGGGGAAACAAATTCTGATTTTACTAAACGTACTAGTTCTCTCTCTCTCTCTCTCTCTCTCTCTCTCTCTCTCTCTCTCTCTCTCTTATTTGCTTAGTTTAGGTCAATATAGTCGTTAAACACAGCACACCTAGTACATGTAGAAGTAGTTGCAGTAACAACAGCAGAGGCAGTTAAGAAGAGGAAAATGTTAGTAATATTAGTAATAGTAAAAGTAATTCAAGTAGTAGTAGTAACCGCATACTCCCTGGAAGGAAAAGTACTTGAGGTTATGTAGGTAGATAAGCTATTCGAGTTTTGGGCGTAAAAGCAGAGAGTTACAAGCAGATGCAAAGTATGGAAGACATTTATACAAGCATTGCGTTTTGCTGTCACACTAATTTATCAGTTATTTTGATCAATACCGTCTACCTGTCTGCCCCATCATGCTCACGGCCAATCCCCTTGAATAAAATACACTTCTCCCGGGTTAACACTTTAGTGTTTTGCACTTAATTTCTTCTACTGATAAGACTAAAGTCTGGCTGGGTTAGGCCAATTTTGAATAACATAACGCTTTGCTATGTACATGAAAAATGTTCCACTGTCATGGGTAATTTGTTTATAACAATAATAAAATGGTTTCCGTGAAAATGAAACATGCAGGTTAACATCAAAGAGAATGCTGATGTGTTTTTGTTTTCGAGAATCATTTTTTAAATTGTATGAAATTTTGGAGACGGGGAAGATTGATATATATTATCTGGATTTGTATTAAGAAGGCATAGAAGTTTTGAAAAATAATAGTCTTGATGACTCAAATGTTAGCATGACGAGTTCTCGAACAGAAGGGCGTGGTTACGGATACTTCCCAAACCATGCCGATAGTGACACCGTTGTGTCTCTCTACAATGCTATCATATCCTGATATACCGGTAATCACCAAATTAGTCAACTGTATTGCGTACGAATCAACCGAAATTATGTATTATGTATTATTTATTATTATTATTATTTAAATTGTATTACATACGAAACAACCGAAATCTATTATTCGTAGATTATTATTATTATTATTATTATTATTATTATTATTATTAGTAGTAGTAGTAGTAGTAGTAGTAGTAGAAATAGTAGTATTAGTGTTGTTGTTATTATTATTAACTTTAATTAGCAAATTTTATTGCATAAGAATCAAATGAAATTTGTTATTAATGTTTTCCATTTCGATTAGTAAACTGTGTGAATAAGAAAGAACTAAATATTATTATTACACTTTACATTTACGGGTGAATACTTCTAAAACTAATTAATAATAAAGTGTACAAAATAAAAGATAAATCCGGAGACAGCTCAGTAAAGGTTTGATTATTCTGTAATATTCTATAAGTCACAAATTCATTTAAGGAAGATCTGGAATACAACATCTGAACGTCATCTTATTTTGTTATATGTTGCATTTTATAAGGTGCTTTTGTAGTAATTAATTATTAAAAATATAAATACGTAATACAAGAAGAGAAGTTAGCATGGTGACACAAATGACCGAACTGAGGCCATTATTAGCACATTCAGGCAAGATATCACTAAACTAATAAGTCTGGACCTGCTGGGCTTGTAGTCTTGCAAAATGTCGTCCATGCACTTAGGCATACCATAACCATAGCACTCAACCTCTTTATCGTGGCTATTTGTATCTCCTCCTCTACTTCATCGTCATCATAATGATGTTACGGCATAGTTGGGAATATGCATGAAGCCATTATTAGTAACTGAAGAATTTGCTTCTTCAATTAATACAAAAAGAAATCAGATATGTTTCTGTCTCTATCTCTTACCTTCGACTCTCGTACTCAGATACACATGAAAGTCGATATATTTTAATTACGTCCTTACAATTACGGTAGTTATGGCAACACTCCTCTCAACCCTGACCTATTTATCAGCAACAGTTGACAAGAACTTCGCTGTACACTGTGAAAAAAACTTACAGGATAGTTATTTTTGGTTTAATAAGGTTTTAAAATGGAGGACATAGCAGGTCTGAAAAAAGCCTTTCACTCACTTAGGTGTTCAAACTGCATGCGATGCACGTCGGTGCTTATGTACGGGAACGCTTCCACTAGAACATCAGATTTAAATGCATGAACACCTGGTCACTTGCCAAAGATGTAGTAATTTTAAACAATTCAAGTCAAAAATGCTATGTTTTACTACGGCAGATACAATAACAATCGTGACATTTTTTAATATCATAGTAGTTACGTGCATTACCATTTCATCCGTCGTGATTTATAAATGATTGCCATGCAGAAGAATGGTATGATGTAGACAGTGAGCAAGCCAACAATATCGAACTCATCTAAGTACGATTGATTCTCACCTATAATTACAAATATATAAACACTGCAAAAACGATAAATGCTAATTCTCACCGATAAATAACAATATCTAACTCACGCAAGTAAGATTGATGGTAATTCTCACCTATAATTACCAATATATAAACACTGCAAAAACGATAGATGCTAATTGTCACCTACGAATAACAATATTTAACTCATGTAAGTAAGATTGATGGTAATTCTCACCTATAATGACCAATATATAAACACTGCAAAACATATAGATGCTCATTCTCACCTATAAATAACAATATCACTGCCATTCCGACCCCATCCACTGTCTCAAAAACTGAAAGAGATTTAGCTTCATTGTGAAAGCATTCAACTTCTTGATCAACAAATGGGATTCGGTTAATAATAACCGGGGGCCCCGAGTGGCCGAGCGATCTAAAGCGCTCTCCGTTACTTATCACTGCCATCTCACCTCTGTCTGCGTGGGTTCGAGTCTAAGATTCGGCTAATGTAGTTAGGTGAGAAAGCTTGCCACTAGCTTCTCATGGGTCGGTGGTTCTTTCCGGGTTTTTTCCAAGATTTTTTCTCCATCAAAAATACTGGCCGCCATGTATAGCCTATCGTGTGCTGAAAAATGGCATTAAATCCTACAACAACCAAGTATGATGATGACACATAATAGTTTTTAAGCCAAGCACAAAATTTAATGTAAACCTTAATAAACTGCTGACAACACCGTCTTTTTGGCCGATAATTTGGCTTGATAAATAAATTAAAAAATCATTAATCAAAATTCACCTAAGGAATGTTGATTGCCATATAATGTGTCTTTATAGAATTAGCCTTATATTGATTCCTTTTAACACATTTTATGACAAAGAAAGAGAGAAGAACGTTATGCTGGGGGTGGGGGTGTAGTGGCGGTGATCCCTCTAGCTTAAGTTCTTTACTTGGCAATAAGACCTGGTATTGGAAAATATTACCTTGCTAGCCAGATGTATCTAAACGTAGATGCACATATCCGTAATCCTAGTCCTAGTCTCGTAGTCCTAGTAGAATCATAATGTATTTGATTGGAAATGTGATATTATTATTTTTTTTAAAATTAATGGAATTAAAAGAAAGATAAGTAGACTTATCTATCATTTCGGTAGAGTTAGAAAAAAAACGCATTGCACTTAGTTTAATAGCTTTGCAACTTCTCCCTATGGTGACAATTGTCACTTAAAGCATTGCTGACAACTGCTTCAAACTTTCGGTGCTCGTGAGACCAAAGCATAATTATCGGTGCTCGTGAGACCAAAGAATAAACTATAATTTTAGTGGAAGTTTGGAAACTTCGAAAAAAAGTAACATGTTACGTTTTTAATATGTGCCTATATGGCCATCCTAATCTCAACCCCTCCAAGGGGAGAGACGTACTTTTCGTCAACGCGTGCTTCCGTTTGAAAGAAACATTTCTTTTACGCAAAATACGTTGGTTGTGTTGAAAGTCGAACTTACACAAACATAACTGAAATGTGTGAGGGATCAATAAAGGCGAACGCTTTAGACCACTACTATTTTCTACATTCAGAGAAGGACCGACATATACAGATTTTGGAAGATATTTGTACAAGCATTGCGTTTTCTTGTCACAGTAATGTATACATTATGCTGTCACTACCGTCAACCGATCTGCTCTCCCATGTTAAACTTTGTTTGCACTAATGTTAAACTGATAAGACTAAAGTCTGGCTGGGATAGGACAACGTCTTATGACGTAACTCGTTACTATGCAATTTTAAAATCCTTTTTGCATTGGTTTTGTCGTTTAGTTTATAGCAACCAAGCTCTGTCTGTTTATTAATGTTTTTATTTCGACTATTGTTCTTCACATTAAAGTAGCGAGGTAACAAAATGTCTAACGTTGTTAAATTAGATTTTATGCTGGTAGTTTTATACTAGTATTTTGATTTCTGTCTAACCTTGTTCAAGTAGTTTTATTCCGGTAGTTTTAAAGTGGTAGTATTTAGTTGTCCGATATATTACGGCTCAGAGTGGCTTGTTAGTATTATATATGTAATACGGAATCCGGTACAACAGTTAGCATACTTGCAAAACTTTAGAGAGAGAGAGAGAGAGAGAGAGAGACAGAGACAGAGACAGAGATCAATTTTATATTTAATTTATACACCTATCTATGTTTGCATCTGGTGCACGTTTATAAATGAAAATTGGCTGATGTCAAAAGCAATTTCGTATGCAAATTACAATACATTTGATTTGGGACATTTTACTTGAATAATTTTGAATCTTTAAGCCAAAAAATTAAATAGTCATATTTTATTTTAGGCATTTAACGTAAGTTGATAATACGTCTATTTGCACATTTTAAAAACCGTTTACCCAACTTAAAACTAGATGAAAAGTCTGCTTTTGCATAGCTGCGCCATTCTGTTAGTATTCACTGTCCAACAGATACGCAATTATGTTATCATTTATTTTTAAATGTACACGCGTATGCCATTTTGCCAAATCACGACGGCAATTTTCAAAGAATCCTTAAATGAGTATTTAGTATACGTCGATTGATTCTCAAAACATGTATTCACAACGTCTTAAATTTTGACGTACTTTAGTCTTTAACAGCTTAGATTTTGATGTACTGTAGTAATCAATGGCTCAGATTTTGACGTAATGTAGTAATCAATGGCTTAGATTTTGACGTAATGTAGTAATCAATGGCTTAGATTTTGACGTAATGTAGTAATCAATGGCTTAGATTTTGACGTAATGTAGTAATCAATGGCTTAGATTGTTACGTAGAGTAGGTGTCAGCGGCTTAGAGCTTGACGTCATGTAGTCTTCAATGGCTTGAATTTTGACGTACTGTAGTCTTAAACGGTTTAGAATTTTGGCGTAGTGTAGTCTTAAACGGTTTTTAATTTTGACGTACTGTAGTCTTAAACGGTTTAGAATTTTGACGTAGTGTAGGATTCGATGGCTTACATTTGGCTTACTGTAGCTTCAATGGGACGATTATGACTCACTGTAGTATTCAGTTACTTCGAGTCCGACATATTGAATTCTTATATTGCTAAGTATTTGACGTCCGGTAGTTTTTGGTGGTGTAGGAAACCGGAAAATCCGGAGACCACCAAACCTTGAATACGATACCACTTTATCGTGCTTCGCAGAGCCGATCCTGAAGAATGCTATGACTGCGTGATTTTTTAAAATATTTTCCTAACCTGTAACTTTCTTTTGTAAGCCTTCTTTGGAATCTCTCCTCTCTCTCTCTCTCTCTCTCTCTCTCTCTCTCTCTCTCTCTCTCTCTCTCATCTTCTGAATAAAGTCTCTTTTTAAAAAAAAATAAGTATTAACTTTAAATAGCTTGATCATGAAATTTAATTTTAGTATTATATCAATGGAAGACTTTGGAATTTAAGTTTTTGCATAAGTTGCAATTAGAGGCCGACCGAAATTCGGTTTCGGTTTCGGCTTCGGCGCCGAAAGTTTCAAATTACCACTTTCGGCATAGTTTCGGCTTCGGCCGAAGCCAAAAAGTTAGTTTTCGGTTTGCTTTCGGTTTCGGCCGAAACTGATATTGACTTTCGGTCATCAACCAAAGATCTATTTTAACTTTCAGAATGCAACGCTAGTGCTGCGTCTATTACTCTGCTTGTCGGCCGGTCATTCGGCGCTAGGCAATTTGACATTTAGCGAAGTCCTCTTACTGCAGGCTCTGAACGATTACTTTTAGATTCGTTTTTAATTAGTGTAGTAATGCATCATGACCCATGCCTATTTAATAAATCTAGTGTTCGGCAACTTCGGTTTATCTTTCGGTTTCGGTTTCGGTTTCGGCCGAAGGTGTAGTTAAACTTTCGGTTTCGGCTACGGTTTCGGCAGAAAGTCAATTTATAACTTTCGGTCTTGTTTCGTTTTCGGCTGAAACCAGAAATTTAGTTTCGGTCGGCCTCTAGTTGCAATATGTATGTATGTTGATCTGCGTCAGACGCACTTCATGACACCTGATGCACTCCTTGTTACTGGGAGTAAGGTGATTACGATGGTCAATGTAGGACACTCTACATTATTGTCACTAGGACAAATGTAATTACGATGGTCAATTCAGGACACTGCATTACTTGTCAATACGGCAAATGTAATTACGATGGTCAGTTCAGGACACGCTGCATTCTTTGTCACTGTGGTTAATTTGATAACGATGGTTAATTCAGGACACGCTGCATTCCTTGTCACTAAGGCTAATGTGATTACTATGGTTAATTCAGGACACGCTGCATTACTTGTCACTGAAGGTAACGTGAATACGATGGGTACTTCAGGACACGCTGCATTTCGTTTCACTAGGGGAAATCTGATCACGACAGTGAAGGATAGGCTCCATGTTAGTCAGTGTACTGTGATTTAAAAAAAGTTGACCCAGGAATTGACACACATAAATAATGTCGGATTTATATTACTGCAAGCCACCTTTTAAAACTAGCCTGTGATAGACGTTGCAATTATTCTGTCCTTCCTAGCGAAGCCCAATCGATAGTCTGGTTCACTGCATATTTTGCTCCCTGCGTTCCACTCCGCTTTACTATAGCGGAGTGCAACGTAGGGATAATAGCAAGCAGAGAACCAGACTACCCAGTCACTTCTTCTAAGTATATTTTATACGTATTAGAAACAAATACATTAATGCAGATGTCAAAGAACAAAACAAAGTGACGAATTAAATAATTGAGTGGGCAAACGATTCCATAAGAATAGATCGTATTAATAATTATTTTTGTAGTCCATTGGGGTAAGGTAATAACGATGGTGAATATATATATATATATATATATATATATATATATATATATATATATATATATATATATATATATATATATATATATACATACATATCGTGAGATAGAGTGTGTTTACTAGGTATAAAAAAGTTTCAGAATGTGATAAAGTTTAAATTTAATTAAGAAAAAAATAAGTTACTAGATATTATAGATCAATTGTCGACTATGATCTAGTTCAAACTTAAATTCAGAACAATATATATGTCACCATGACACATTAGACAAAAGACGCTTTTATAAACGTATCATACATAATAAACATACATTAATTACAAAAAGTTGCTCACACAAATAAATCAAATTAAAAAAAAAATATAAATAATACATAGTATACAAATTTTAAAGAAAAATATCTATTAATATAAATTAAAAAATATTCATCAAGAATAATTATGCAGCAATAAACAGAATCGCTGCCAACAAAAATTATCAACGGTAATCAGTACCAACATTTTCATCCAAAATTATTTTAAGATTATGAAAATAATTAATTATGAACCACCGGTGCTGTATAAAATAGTGATTAAAACTAATGAGATAAAATTATGAAAAAGGGTTATTGAAATAAATTATCATATGTTATTTAATTTAGTTGGCTTACTGATTTACGTTGACAAAATTAAATATCTCACCTATAAATAACAATATCTAACTCATGCAAGTAAGATTGATGGTAATTCTCACCTATAATTACCAATATATAAACACTGCAAAACATATAGATGCTAAGTCTCACCTATAAAAAACAATATTTAACTCATGCAAGTAAGATTGATGGTAATTCTCACCAATGATTACCAATATATAAACACTGCAAAAACGATAAATGCTAATTCTCACATATAAATAACAATATCACCGCCATTCCTTCCCCACCCACTGTCTCAAAAACTGAAAGAGATAATATATAGTGAAAGCATACCACTTCTTGAACAACAAATGGGACTTGGTTAATAACGATGGGGGGCCCCGAGTGGCCGAGCGGTCTAAAGCGCTCTCCGTTAAGGATCACGGCCATCTCACCTCTGTCTGCGTGGGTTCGAGTCTAAGATTCGGCTAATGTAGTTATGTGAGAAAGCTTGCCAGTAGCTTCTCGTGGGTCGGAGGTTCTTTCTGGGGGTTTTCCGAGGTTCTTCCTCCACCAATAATACTGGCCGCCATTTATAGCCTATTGCGTGCTGAAAAATGGCTTTAAACCCTACAACAAAGAAGTATGATGATGATGCATCAAAGGGTTTATAAGCGAAACACACAATTAAATGCAAACCTTAATAAACTAATGACAACACCGTCGATTGCTATGGCACTTCTTGGCCGATAAATAAATTAGAAAAATGATTAATCAAAATAAGGAATGTTGAATGCCATATAATTTATCTTTATAGAATGGGCCTTATATTGAATAGTTTTAACATTTTTGATGACAAAGTAAGAAAGAAGCACACTATACTGGGGGTGGGGGAGGAATTGTGGTGATCCCTTGCGGTGGTTCCTTACTTGGCAATAAGGTATGGCATTGGAAAATATTACCTTGCTAGCCAGATGTATCTAAAAATAGATATGCATTTTCGTGATATCAGTATTCCTAGTCCTAGTCTCGTAGTCCTAGCACAATCATAATGTATTTGATTGGAAATGTGAGACCAAAGCATAAAATATAATTTTAGTGGAAGTTTCGAAACTTCGAAATATCTCCCATCGTGCATCAACGCTGATGTAAAGTTACCAAACTATCATTGGACTTACGGGACACGTTTCGTTGGAACTGGGGTCTCTTCTGTTCGAATTACATAACGTAAACTATTCAAGAAGACAGATTTACTAATTACCGGCCTATGATAATTGCTTGCAAATTCGGCCATGAATCAGTTAAAGCATGTGCGAGTCTGTTATTGGCTTTTTCTCTAGCCTTCATCTGACACAACCTTAATCAATTTGTAACGCTACTTTACTCATCGTTTAGACCTTCGTGGCGGATCGATCTATCATTTCTGACTTATCTGGGAGTTTAGTGTTCCTTCTCATAGTAATGTATGTATAATGCCTCCAATTACAACATACTCGTTTTATGAACGCTCACTCCATATATACACCCAGACAGCGAGAGTTCCTTTATGTTATTGGAAGCGTTCATTTTCATTGCAGCGATGGTGAAATATACGTACCTGTGTATACTGATATAATTAGTTTTCAAAGCATTGATGATGAAATATACGTACAGGTGTATACTGTTAACATTATTTGTAATTTTATTACTCGAAACTTATTCATGACAACAGTAAACGGTTTTGCAAAAAGTAACACGTTACGTTTTTAATATGTGCCTTTATGGCCATCCTAATCTCAATCAGTGGCGTAGCGATGGCGGGGGGGGAGGCAGGTGGGGCGCCCGTGTCTAGGGGGCGCCAATCGAGCGCCCAAATCGGCCCAAAGTTTCAACAATGGATTTATTGGATTATGTATTAAACCCATTAGTGAAACTTGAAAAGTACACTTATTTTTAGTAACTCATTACAAACAATGTTGTTTTGGCCAACGTCTGCTGTACAGCTGTTGTCTGAATTACAGTCATGCGGGCGGTCTACAGGTTAAAAGATTTCATATACAGTCCGTGGTACAGGCCTAGACCTCCTTGACCGTACACTACAGGCCGTATGCTCGTAACATAATATCGACTGCTCATCAGCTCTGTCACGTGGAACTTGTTAGGCAGCAGTCTGCTAGTGAACGTTATTTAGTTCTGCTGGTGACACCTGGTCACGGTTTAGAAACATTAAGACGGACTTATATTTCGAACATTCATTCTTTGTCTTCATGATAAAGGCAAGTAGATTGTGTTATTTATAAACAACAAATATAAAATCATAGATGAATGTTCTCGTTTTGTTTAATCATGGTATACTTACAGTTGTCTAGGACAGGGGTCTCCAACAGTTTTGATCGGTGGGCCTGATTAATAATTTTTCGAAGTCCGGCGGGCAACCCGAAATTAAGTACGATTCTTTATATAAAAATTAATAGTTTAATAATTATATTATGACTGATAATGATTATGTTTCGTTTTGGAAACAAGGTACATAACTGCGCAACAGGGGCAGCCGGGGCGCTAATTTGGGTGTTTTGCCCTGGTCGCCACTGATCTCAATCCCTCCAAGAGAAGACACGTACTGATCTTCAATGCGTGCTTCCGTTTGTAAGAAACGTTTCGATTTTACACACGATACGTTGATTGTGCTGAAACTCGAAATCACGCGGAGAGAATTGAGATGTGTGAGTAATCAATAAAGGCGAACTCTTTAGACCACTACTGTGTCTGCATTCAGAGAAGGGCCGACAGATACAGATTTTGGAAGATATTTGTGCAAGCATTGCGATCTCCTGTAACAGTAATTTATAATGTATGCCAGGCCCTACTGTCAACAGATCTGCCTTATAATGTACGAGAATAATCCCCTTGAACGATATTATACATCTCCTATGTTAAACTTTCTTTGCACTAATGTCCAACTGATAAGAATAAAGTCTTGCTGGTGTCAATGTCTTATGACGTAACTTGTTACTATGCAATTTGGAAATTCTTTTTGCATTGGTTCGCCGTTTAGTTTATAGTAACAAGTCTTTGTATGAGATATGAGACAGTATTTCATACTGAAGAGAATGCACAAGTTATTAAAGGATATATAGCAAAGCTTAATTCAAGGAGCTTATTTTCAACGGACTCATTGAAATTTTGTAAGTATCAGATTTCTGTATATAATTCTGCAAGAATGTATATGCTTGTTTAATGGTATATTTTTTTAGAGATCCATGCTATGCAATTTACCTGTGCTCATATATGTGTAAAACAAAATCTGTGATACCAGTAGATTCCCGTGGGTCAGCGGTCCTAACCGGAGTTTTCCTACGTTATTCATCCACCAATTAGACTGGCCGCCATGTCTTGCCCATCTTTAGAAATGGCCTTAAACCCATCCCAACAAAAACAATCATTAGGTTGTAGTTCCTGGTTTGCTTTTCTAAAATACAATTTTAGTATGAAAAAGGTAGCCATAACTAAGATCAGTAATAGTTCAATAGTGGCTTTATGTTTTAGTTTGAAAAGTGAAGAAATTAATTTGTCAGAATATATTAACAAAATTTTTGCATTTTTCTAACGATCAATAAATTGTCTTCGACTAGATTTAAAGAAAGGCTGGGAAACTTAAAATCTGCCAAGTTTAAGATCGGGGCTACGTTGTACAGCGCTTTCATTGCAGCCCGTTACAAATGATTAAAAACTTTAGGTAAATGGATACAGAGATTGGGAGGATGACATTTCAAAGACTATCATTATTACAATTTGAGTCACAGTCCTACAATTCTTCGGTACATACATTCACTGGAATTTATACTGAATTCAAACATGATGCTATATTTCTGTGATTCAACAATACACCTTTGACACATCCATAATGTTTTTATTTTTTTTTTTATAGAAAATTCAAACTGGGACCTTAATGCAAGTAGAGAACTATATAATCTTGTAATTGTGAGGACTTTGTTATTCGTGCTTCAACATCTAAATTTCAAATTGTATTATATGTTGTCACCACGTTTTTTGGGCTATATTCATTTTTTCTTCAAATTAGTTATAGTAAGTTTCTTTGTTCATTTTCACTTTGTAGTCTAGAAAAATAAAAATGTTTGTTAAAGTTTGAAAAAGATTGTTGTGTTTTATATCTTATTGTTTCTTATTTTAAATTTAACCTTAAGTCTTTCTAATAATCATGATCAAAGTAAAGTAAATATGTTCAATAAAAATATACCAAATAAACACAAAAGTAAACATACTAGTAAATGACCCTGTTTGGCATAAAAGTAAATTATTTTAATAAATACTTATGCTAAAACAGGTCATTAATTCTAATAAATAACAATGTTAAAGAAAAGAGCCCTATTCTATTAAAACATTACCAAATGATTTCAAATTTTGATTGTTTTTGTGATGAAATTTTGACGAAATATTAAAGTAAATCATTCTGAGAAAATAGACCTAATGAACCGGAAATAGGTTCAAATAACTATCCCTGTATAATAATCCTAATTAACCTAAAAATAAATCGTTATAATAAATAATATAATTCATCCTAAAAATAAATGATTCTAATAAATAATATAATGCAACCTAAAAGTGAATTATTCTACTAAATAATATACATGTAAATCAACCTAATAGTAAATCATCCTAATAAATAATATAAGTCAACCTAATGTAAATCATTCTAATAAATAATATAAGTCAATCTAAAAGTAAATCATTCTAACAAATAATATAATTCATCCTAAAAGTAAATTATTCTAATAAATAGGCCAAAGAAAGAATAGTACATCTTTATATTGAGTAACTATGTTTTTCATGAAAACAAATCATGAAATAAACAAAAATAGAAAAATAAGCTTATATCAAGTTAGCAACTAATGCAAATCAGTTATAATAAACATCCCTGATGAACATAAAAACAAATCATTCTACTAAATAATTTTTTTAACCAAAATGCGAAATCATTTTTATTGTAATCCTATTAAACACAGCAATAAAACTTTCAATAAATACTTCTGTCAAAAATGGAAATAAATATTTTTTAATAAATAATTGGTTTTACATAGAAGCAAAGCATTTTAATAAATAATCATACAAATAACAGCAGATCAATTAAATAAATGATAATTTTAAGTAGAAAACTACATCGTTTTTACACGCAAACGTGTTAAACATAACGTCAGTTATTCTAAGAGATAATCCCTAAAACAATAAAAGAATTAAATAATGGTAATAAACAGAAATTTAAATCATTCCAATGAACAATACAGTTTAGGATCAAAGTACAAAATTCTTGTAAAACATTTATTGAATATTAAAATAAAACATCTTTTTAAAATGTATACGAACATTAAAGCAAGTCATCATGAATAATAATCATGTTATCCACATGACTGTCTCAATCCAACAGATAATATCTTAAAAGCAAAAGACAATCATTTTAAATTAAAATCCTAATGAAGACAAAAGTAAATGATTCTGATAAATAATGCCATTGAGTATTATAAAAAAATTATTGAAATATCAAGTCCTGTTCAAAAGAAGAATACAGATTTTAATAAGCAATGGAAGAAACATAAAATTAAATTCTAATGACTCTTACAATTGATGATCTTAGTGGATGTGTTCAACAAACACAAGAAAGAATTTTTATAAATGAAGATAATAGAACTTTTTAAATAATAAATCAGCCAAATACGCACAAAACAAGATCTTTGAAGTAAAGCATCTTGAACATAAACATAAATCATTATAGTAAATAATCCATGTTATTATCAAATCAGCACATCCAAGTTTAGAAACAATCCAGAACACCACTGGAATTCATTTGGAATACTTTATACCTTTTTACTTGTGACAGAATTGTGTATTCACAATACTGTAAGTTCGTTTTAATTTTTGTTTTGCATCTATGGGATATAACAAAATTATTGATTTTACTAAATTTGTTAGTTTTCGCTCTTTTTCTGCTTAGTTTAGGTCCATCTAGTCGTTAAATATAGCAAAACTAGTACATGTAAAAGTAATACTAGTTGCAGTACCAACAGTAAAGAAGTGGAAAATGTTAGTAGTATTAGTAATAGTAAACGTAATTCAAGCACTAGTAGTAACCGTATATTCCCTGGAAAGAAAAGTACTTGCAGTTATGTAGGTAGATGAGGCTGTTCGAGTTTTGGGCGTACAAGCAGAGAGTTACAAACAGGTGCAAAGTATAGAAGACATTTATACATTCATTGCCTTTTGCTGTAACGCTAATTTACCAGTTATGTTTGTCAATACTGTCTACCTCTTTACCTTATCATGCTAAAGGCTAATCCCCCTGAATAAAATACACTTCTCCCGGATTAACACTTTAGTGTTTTGCACTTAATTTCTCCACTGATAAAACTAAAGTCTGGCTGGGTAAGGCAAATTTTGTTTAACATAACGCGTTGCTATGTAGTTGAAAAATGCTCCACTGTCGTAGGTAATTTGTTTATAACAACAAGATGATGGTTTCTATACAACCGAGACATGCATTTTAACATTAAAGCGAATGTTGATGTTATTTCGAGAATCCTTTTTTTTTAAAAGGATTTATATAAATGATGCAAATATCAGCTTTCTGAATACAATCGATGCGTACACTAAAATTGAAATTGTATGAAATTTTGGGGAACGGGGAAGATTGAGTTATATTATCTGGATTGGTACTAAGAAAGCATATAGATTTTGAAAAATAATAGTCTTGATGACTAAAATGTTGGCATGACCAATTCTCGAACAGAAGGGCGTGGTTACGGATATTTACCAAACCATGCCGGGACTGCCACCTTTGTGTCTATATACTATCCTATCACATACAGATATGCCGGCAATCACCAAATTCGTACACTACGAATCAACCGAAACGTATTACACTGGTCAACAGTGAAATCATTACTGACTTGAAAAGGCCCGAATCTGTAGTATTTTGGTGTGCCGAACACGAATATAACCGTGAATTTTTTTTATTGGCTCTCGTTTTGAAGATATTCATATACCTCATTTTCTATGTTTCACTGTGTAAATTTCTCCAATAGGACTGCAGCAACATCCGGAATAATGATGTAACATTGCATAATACCATCATGCTCACATCATCCACAGTTGATTGCATCGTTTTCTGATGCAATGCAATACTAATGCCATGCGGCTGCTGAAGTAAGTTGACGTCAGCAGTGTACTATACATGTGTAGGCCTATTATACTAATGCCAGGCGGCTGCTGAAGCTGACGTAAGCAGTGTACTATATAAAGCCCAATGAGATAGGTTCAGCATTTTAAATATTTTAGACGTTGTGCGAGACAGTTCAAGCTACTGTTACATAAAACTTATTATTTTATCCATTTACGTACAATAAAGAACAGTAATGCCTCGAAAGTGTGTTAATACCGCGGACAATTTTTGCTATATTTGTGGGGAAGTGACATTTGCCAACCAGAAGAAAAGTATCAATTCTCAAGTGAAGAAGGCATATCATCTTTACTTCGGATGCAAGGTTGGGACCAAGACAAGCCTTGGGCTCCGCATATATGCTGTGCTACATGTACAACACAGCTTTCACAGTGGTTGAATTGCAAAAGGTCATCAATGCCGTTTGCAGTCCCAATGGTGTGGAGAGAGCCAAGCAACCACCTAAATGACTGTTACTTCTGCTTGGTTCCTCCTCTTTCCGGCGGAATAACGAAGCGAAAGAAGTCAAGAATAGTCTACCCAAACATTCCGTCTGCATTGAGACCAGTTCCACATGGTGAGGGACTTCCTATTCCAGAACCTCCAGCAGAATATTCTCTTGATTCATCTGACGAAGACAAAGGTGAGTCGACCTGTTCTTCTCCTGGTCCATCAGCATGCAGTGATGCAGATTTTCACTGTGGTGCATCATCAACCCCACACAGAATAACACAGGAAGAACTAAATGACCTGATTCGTGATTTGGACTTATCAAAGAACAAGGCAGAATTGCTAGGATCAAGACTCCAACAATGGAATCTTCTAGAAGAAGATGTCACAATTACTGCATATCGAAAGCGCCACCAGCAATTGGAGCCTTTCTTCAGAAAGGAAAGTAATCTGATATTCTGTTCCGATATTGAGGGCCTCATGAATGCTTTAAAAATCACTCATGACCCACAAGAATGGAGACTATTTGTGGACACTTCGAAACTGAGTCTCAAGGCTGTGCTTTTGCACAATAGAAACATTATTCCATCTATTCCAGTAGCGTATGCTGTCCACATGAAAGAGACATACGATAACTTAAGGCAGCTACTGAATTCCATTGAGTATAACAAGTACAGCTGGCACCTCTGTTTTGATTTGAAGGTAGTTGCCCTTTTAATGGGACTGCAGCAAGGATATACAAAATACATGTGTTTCTTATGCGAGTGGGATAGCCGAGCAAGGGAAATGCACTACATGAGGAAGGAATGGACTCACAGGCAGAATGTAGCCATTGGAGAGAAGAATATCCAACACCCAGCTCTGGTTGAGGCTCAGAAAATATTGCTACCACCCCTTCACATCAAACTAGGTTTGATGAAGAACTTCGTGAAAGCCATTGACCGGACTTTGCCAGCATTCCGATACCTGCATGAAAAATTCCCTCGACTCAGCGAAGCAAAGATTAAAGAGGGAGTTTTTGTGGGTCCTCAGATTCGAGAGCTTTTCAAAGATGACCGGTTCAACAACTTGCTGGAAGGTGACGCGAAACAAGCATGGAATGCTCTTCGCCTAGTTTCTACAAACTTCCTCGGAAATGTTAGGGCAGAAAACTATAAGGAACTAGTAGAAGACATGTTGATGAAGTATAAGAAACTTGGCTGCAATATGTCTCTAAAGATTCACTTCCTTCATTCCCATTTGGATTTCTTTCCTAGCAACTGTGGTATTGTTAGTGATGAACACGGCGAACGTTTTCATCAAGATATCGCAACAATGGAACAAAGATACCAGGGAAAATGGTCCACTACAATGCTGGCTGACTACTGCTGGACACTCCTCAGAGATGCTCCCGAACAGCTGTACAAGAGACAGGCGAAGAAACATAAGATGTAGTCAATGACTTGATTTTTTATAGGTAGGCTTACAGTTGACCTTTTACTATTGGAATGCATTTCGTTATGTAAACATTAATTTCTTGCAGATTACAAAAAAACTAGAGCCAATTTTGCAATTTGACTGTCATATTCGTGTTCAGCACATAAAAATTGATAAGAATTGACTAATTTTATTTCAGTAACATGACTTTTGTAAAAATTTGTTGTCCAGTGTTATTATTATTATTATTATTATTATTAGTAATAGCAGTAGTAGTAGTAGCAGTAATAGTAGTAGTATTTAAATTGTATTGCTTACGAATCAACCAAAATGTATTATTATTATTATTATTATTATTATTATTATTATTATTATTATTATTATTATTAAAATTAAATTACATAATAATCAACTGAAATTTATGATTAATGTTTTCACTTGTGATTAGTAAATTGCATTCATAATAATCAGTTAATATCTATTATTATTAGTTTACATTTACAGATGAATACTTCTAAAATGACCTAATAATAAAGTGTACTAAATAACAGTCGAATTTCTCATACTACAGGTTGGGTGTTAGCGCTTGAATCTTCTTCTTTTGGGTCTGCAAAGGTAACGATAAAGATAAGGTTTAGTCATAGAGACAGGTGTAAACACGCATGTGAAACTAATGATAATCCAAGATAAAACACTCATAACCAGCAAGTTCACCAATACCTAGATAGAATAGCTTGTCCTCAGTCGGACTCCTGTAGCGACAACGAAACAATGTCTAGATTTGTCTCATAAATATATTGAATAAAATTTAATGATCTCGTACAGAAACAAAACTTTATTTTGAAATGACGTAAACTTTGCCTAAATGATATACAAGATAACGTAGAAAAAATAAGCTCGTTACGTTTCTTGAAAAAGATGTTTGGTGCTTCCATGTACGTATTTTATTCTTTAGATGACGTGTACGTTCGTCTGTCAACTTTGCCTTCTGCTTATGCATTCGACATCATTTTAACTTCTCAGGAGGGACTTAAAGGGGGGAGGACTTGAAGGGCTTGTATATTAGCCTTCAGTAATTTTTTTTTTACCACAACCAGGTTCGCATGAAAGGGGGGAGGGAGCGGGGCAATGCAACTGCCACCCACCCACCCATCCCAATTACGTCGCTGATACTAACTTTGTATTTGTTATGTAGTTTGCGTTCAAAGGTCACACCTTAGAAATATTAAACTGATATACTATATACAGAAGCATAGCGTTTCCATTTGCATTACATATGAATGTTGATTTTTGCCAATGGACACCTGTTTAAATAGTAACGCATGTGTCGGGTGTGGTCTCGGATGGAGTATTATATTGTCGAGCACACGTTTGAACCACCGCCATCTCTCTCTCTCTCTCTCTCTCTCTCTCTCTCTCTCTCTCTCTCTCTCAGCCGCATCGACGCAGACAAGCAAACGCATAACATGTTGATATCTGTGTATGACATACAAACTTACGTACCTGGTATGTGAGGCCAATATAACATGAATCACAATGGTTAGGTTTGTTTTTAACATTAAAAGTTAATTGGAATTTAAAATAACCCGTATGGATACTTCATCTTTGTAACACGTACGTCACACCTAAATGAATCAACGCTATCAGTGTCTTGACCTGCACGGCCAAATTACCAAGACAAAGATCGGAGGCTAAATTTCCATGCAACCTGATAGTAAATCACTTCGTTATTCAACATGAAAAGATTCTTACAATGTAATGGTATCTTATGCTTCGTTCATCTTAACAGTTTCCCATGGCAGTCATTTACCATTAGATTATATTTGCACATATCCAGAAACACTTATCTACCTATGTTAAAGATACTTTACATACGGGAAACGAGTGTATTTATTAAGAGGCTGTCCGTTTCATATGACAAAATATTATCTTGTATGTAATAAAAATATATATATTTATTTAAATATATAGTATTTTAATACATATCATATATATTTACATACTTAATGTACATTTCACTATTGCAAAATTATATATCAAATCTGTGAAATCGTTTGCACATATTAACTAATCTTTTATTTTACATATGAACAAAATTAATTTCAATGAGATGCGATAGATTGTTTATTATCGTAGCGATATGACTGAAAAATAGTATAAGCTGCGTTCAAAATCCTAATCAATCAAACAAACAAAGTTTCATCATGTTAAAACGCAGGAATTGATATCCAAATAATACACAAACTGCTACAGAAATAACATTATTTTGGAAGGTATTTATTCTCCGATATTGACCCGAATGAATCACATAGTTCGTTAAAGACTATATTGACACGTGGCATGTTTGAGTTCTAACTTGATACAGGAGAAAAGCATAGTTGATATCAGATGTGATAAAGATGCATTTCATGGTTTAATTCAGATTTGAAACCGATGTACATCATGATTGATTTTAACTTTTGAAACAGGTACATATATTAGTTGACAAAGATCAATAAACTTCCAGTTGTTTACGTAATGACTTGAGTATAGGGCCGTAGTGAATCTACTAAGCACGCTGGTGCTCATGTTTGTAGACCAATACTTTTTAAGGTTTAAATATTTTGGGACAAAATGGAGTCAAAAATGTAATCCGGCCTGTTGTGTCTCGAGAGCAACTTAGTATCTACGGGTAAAGCCTTGTGGTAACGACAACATCACTCTGCAAAGTAGCAAGGTAGGAAGCAGGTGAAATATAAAAAAGCCAAAACATTTTTAAAGGTTTAAAACGAATTCCAGAAGTCCAAGTGATAAATAATTCGCTACTCTGTCTGTCTGTCTGTCTGTCTCTCTCTCTCTCTCTCTCTCTCTCTCTCTCTCTCCTTGTGATCTTTATGTATTAACAAGGTAGATCCTTGGTACATCAAATGTTCCGCATGACAACAGTACTTATAAATGACATCCCAACCATTGTTTGGTCCACATGACAACATTACTGATTAAAGACATCCGAGGCATTGTTTGGTCCACATCGTACGATTTTATTTCAATAAGCTTTTGCAAGTCATGCGAGACAGCCATATAACTTTAGATACACATACTTATTCTATGCTGTATGCAGGTTTCTCGACAAGGACATCCCTCTTGTCACGCTGAGCGCGTATTTTACACTTTCCAGTTTCAGTGAGTTAACATATTAACATTTAGTTCGTATGTAGCACGTGAATCGGTACATGTCATTACCACCATGTCGGCATATTATGCGCGTCGTAAAATCCTGCGCTACGTCATTTCTCTAAACATTGGATCACTTGGAGGGAGGGGGTTATAAAATAAATTGTATCAATATAAAAGGATCGTTATTTAGCTTAAGAAATTGATATTAATAAATTGCACAATACAATCGCACATTTCCACTCTAAATGTCTACATGAAGACCCAGTCCATTACCTTCTTGAACTTGTAACCAAATAAATTTATTTATCTTTATAATAATAAAAAGCATGAAAACGCAAAGGGCTGTATCCCTTGTTTCCAAAATGATAATTTTCAACAGACTCTTCTACAGATAAGTGCTGCTTATTTAAAATAGTAATCATTGGAGTATTTTATTTTTCGTCAAATCGATCGAATCGAATTCGATGTGCGTTTTGAGTCAATATTGTTGACGGAAACCTTTAATGCTCAGAAAAGCCCGACAGCGCAGAAAACCCCAGATAAGCAGTCTGGAGCATACATTTGTTGAAATGAAAAATATATTTTTAAGGAATTTAATTTTAGGGGATAAGGGAGCAAGGATAAACAGTGTAAGTGACCGTTCCATAAATATCAGTCTGACAATAAAGACTGTCGTTTTACTAACACATCAATGAGAATACATAGTGTTCCAAAATAAACTAAACACAGTAGGTGGAAATTGCATCAACGTTTCAATAAGCCCAAATTTAGATAACATAGTGTTCGTACATTCAGCCACGTACACGTAAGTATGCTCTTTTAATCGTCCATAAGCAAGGACGTCCAATTTCTCAATGAAATAAGTTATGCACCAAGATTGATCGGGTCCTGTTCATAAAAGAATCCTCAAGATTTATTGACAATCCGCACGAAGCACGCCGGACTACTGACGTACTGATATACCATGAACTTAGCTGATTTCCACTTGATAGACTAAGACAAATACGTGAACACTCTCTCCCACGTTATTATGCAAAGTTGCAGTATACTGTGTTTTTAAGTGTACATGCCACTTGTATATATTCTAGACATATTTGGGATTAAGTTGGCTTGATGTTTGTCACCATATAGCACAAAAACTTCGGTAAAATCTACTGGCAATTTTCTCGCACATCCATATTAGCGAGACCGACACCTACGCATACAAATACGTGATGGTGGCGATCTGTAAAGACTAGAGCTATTGGCTTCTCATCAACTCTGGAATCCTATAGGTTTGGTATTCTATAATACTAAATATTAATTTATGCCTAAGACATTGGTCTTTTATAGACAAGCTGATTTCCTTTCGATACTTTCTAACATTAACAGTAGATATTCATTGATTTCGACTGACCCTTTGCTGTCTATCTTTTGCAGACCGGGCCTAACTGTCATTGTCACTGAATTTGGTTAACAACTGACTTAACCTAGAATCAATATGTTTGTATCGACATTCCATTGAAACTACACGATGGCCACTGCACGATCACGAGAAGCTACTTGCAGAATAGTCGAAGATAGTATTCTGGAACTTCAAACGAAAGGTATGTAATAGATAAGTCATATATAGAAACGATGATGATAATTACTAACACACCAATGAGAATACATAGTGTTACAAAATATACTAAACACATTAGGTGGAAATTACATCAACGTTTAAATAAGCCTAAATTTAGATAGCATAGTTCAATCTGTTTTTTTTTTAAATTCTAATATAGGCAGTGAAATCTTTCAGCACATTTCCATATGCGGGGCATGGGAAAACTATATCCGTTGACAACAGTGGTCCGTCTGTGTGGATGAATGGAAAATGATCATTATATTCAGCATAACGACAGTTAATATCTGATTACTGTTTTAACTGTCTTATATTAGGATTATTAAAAAGTGCCACACGTAGTTTAAAAACAAAAAAATCTGATTTATCTCTACTAAGTCGGATTTTTATTATCAGTAGTATTTACAGTTTTTGCTGCTAATGATAATAAAGTTACAGTTTTAGTATGTCCCTTTAGTATGCTGTGTTAGTTAAGATACATTTTCAATGATGATATTTTAAGAAGGGAAAATATAAAACAATTTCTACATTGTCGACTTAGACAGATTTCCATTTACACAAGTACATTCGGCACGATTATATTCGTGTCGAAATCAATATTTCTTTCTTTTGTTTAGCATCACCATACATGCAACAGTAAAGCCAAACCAGTCAAGTATTCACCTTATTCAGCTTTCAAAAATAGAATACAGGGGTCGGACTCCCATGTTGTCATTTTTTCATTCCATCATACAACGCCCCAATTGGGATTTGTTTCTGTAACGTGTTATGCAATACGTTTATTGGCTGCTGTAACCAGTTTTCATGATGAACGTATGCACCCTTGTATAAATACATTTATTATGCACATAATATCATAAATCCTAATGGTTAGACATATCTACCTTAATGATTAGACACGGATAGCATCATCCATCCTAATGGTTAGATTCAGATAACAAGGTCGACTGTAATGATTAGCCTCAGTGAAGTTGCATTTAGAAGTAACCATTAACCACAATCTCTTTTATAACAACACCCATTGAAATTAAACAGATTGTACAATATAACGAAAAAAACAAAACAAAGGTGTTTACATAATAATAAAAACAAAATATACTTACATGTGTCTTTCCAATCCTAGAAGAGATTATACAATAGGGACAAAAATAAATTTTAAAATTAAGTACAATTATCAAATTAGCTAAGAAAATAATGGCAATACAGGCACATATTGATACCCATATTGTCAAGAATATGTTATCTTCAAAAATATATCAATATTGTGCATACTGTAATTAAGTATTTATAGAGAACAACAAAGCAGGTATACCTTTGTTCATGAAGAACAGAATACAATACTCGTCTCTTAGCTTTATTTTCCATCTATACAATGTTTTCATAGTTTGGAAACGAAATATTCCATCATATGATTTATGTTTGACATGAAGTAGGAAATGAAAACGTATCATTTATTTCCTGTTTAACTGCACTTACGGCGTGTAACATTACGACTCGCAATGTTTCTTTAGGTGATTTTACCCTCTATCCTTGCTACAGCTTACCAAATATTGAAAGCACAAGTAGTAAGTACAAAAATCCCTCTGAGCTAAGCCTTGTATACACTCCCTCCAAACTTTGTCTAAAAAAATAGGCCAACTCTTTGCCCATGCTTTCAAACAGCACTTGGAAGCCGTGTTCAAAAGAGTGATGTCTGTGGTGTCTAATAATGAGTGAAAACTACTCTGTGCCGCGTCAACATTGCTTTCTTTGATGTTTAAACACAGTTGAGAACTACATTGTGCCCTGTTTAAAATAATGTGTTATCCAGTGACGTACTAAGTGCAAGTAATGCCCGGGCGACGATGAAGACTCAAACATTGTTGGCGCCCCAAGAGGTCTGATACCAGAGGCGACCGCTCTTCTCACCCCCGCCCTTAGTACGCTACCAGTGTTATATATTGTTTCCAAAAAGGAGTGAACATCAATATGCCTTGATAAAAAAGACCGTGTTGTATGATATTTCTAAATGTGTTATTTTAAACAGGAGAGAGAATTACAGTGCGCGCTGTTTTAAGAACTGTGTTATCTGATCGTTTCAAACAGGAGTAAATAGTTGTGTGTGCTCTGCTTAAAAGACCGTGTTGTCTGGTGTTTCCAAATATGAGTGAAAATTTTTTGTGCCCTGTTTTAAAGATTGTGTTGTCTAATGTTTCTATACAAAAAAGTAGTAAATATTTTACTGTGGTCTGTTTAAGTAACAATTATGTTTGATGTTAATACAAATAGTGAGTCTATCAGAGTCTGATGTTTCTAATTGTGAGTGACATTTACCGTGTTCCCTGTTTAAAGGACCTTGTCGGACGTTTCTAAACATGAAAGATACTTACTCTTTGTCTTGTTTCGAAGATTGTTGTGTAATGTGTCTAGTACTGAGTAAACAGTGCATTGTGCCCAGCTTAAAAGACTGTTGTCTAAAGTTTAATGCATAATAAGGACTATGCTATCTGACGTTTCTAAAAATGAGTGACAATTTTCGTGTGCCTGTTTTAAAGACCGTATTAGCTTATGTTCATGCGACGTTGAGTGCAGGAAAAATGAGTGTTGTGTACAGTTGTTTCTTTGAACATTAAAGTTTCACCAAGTCTACTTTTCTGTCAACTACCGAAACTGTTTTCAGAAATTTAACTACGTTTAAAATCTCGTACGTATCGGTCTTAAACCCGAAACTTATATCATAGATCGTACTGTAGTCAATTGTTTACCTGACCCTAAATTGGCGATTATTCTTTGTGAGATGGTAATATTTGAAACTACGAGAACACCAGTGCAATTTAAAATGGAACACGCATCAAATTAAATGAACGTATTTATTAATTAATTCAAATACCACGTCTCTGATGCATTCATAATGTAATGCTGGATCATTTTCCTGTAACTAGTGTTCTCAAATATGGCCACACCGACTGTCGTTTTAAAAATATTGGTATCACCAGCTGCCATTTTAACAATAATGGTCATATCAGCAGAGGTTTTTCACTGGAAGGCTTCTTCTTATGTCTAGTTGGTCCTAAATAAAGATGGAACTGGTTTGATGTTTAATGTATTTTAATGCTACTTATTCTAAATTATAGAGACTTTATGCTGGCTTGGTGGTCCTGAACGAAAAAGGCTCCACTTGCACATACAGAATTGCCACCACAGAAGCCATCTTAAGACTATTGTTATTGCCACTCCTGCTTTACACGGTCTATGTTGATCGAGTGGTCTAAGGCGCTCGTATGCATAGATAATTCGAATCTAACCTCTGTTCGCGTGGAATCGAGTTGTCGATAGACCAAAATGGGTACGTGAGAAGGCTTGCCAGTACCTTCCCGTTGGGATGGTTGTCCTTTACTTGGTCTTCTTTGGTTATTCCTCCACTAAATATACCGACCACCATGTATAGCCTAGCATGTGCTTTAGAAAATGAGCGTAAAACTCAGAAGACGACAAACTCTTCTTTAACAGGTGGTTTTACACACAGTGGGATTTTTATCATGCGACTTCTTAGGATGTATACTTTATATTTAAGAAATGGTGCCCATCTAACGCCTAATATAACCGCCACAATTATCATGTGGTAAATTTTGTTATGGTCACTCCTTCTAAATGAACATCGGATTTTCACTAAATATATTTTGCAATATCCAGTTATACCTCAATGAAAATGGTGGTAATCTTTCATCGCTACTCCTTCAGAACGAAAACTCATATCAACTTGGGTTTCTACCAGACGAAATCTTACGTTATCATGGTTCCAATGTGACATCCAGTATGTTCAACATATCAGCTAACTAAAATACATTTTGGTATGATGCAATAGCATGAGACACTGTTGCATTTAAATGAGATAATATAGTATGGAACAATGTAACAATCAACTGAGATGCAATGCAATGGTGCACTGTAGTATTCAGCAGAGATGCGATAGTATGGCACACCGTAACATTCAACTGAGATTCAATAGCCTGCTATTTTGAAGCATTCAACCGAGATTAAGCATGTCACACCGTAGCATGTTATTCAGATGCAATAACATGGCACACAGTAGCATTCAAATGAGATGCAATATCATGGCACACTGTACAATTCATTGAGATGCAAACATGTCACACCCTTGCATACTATTCAGTTGCAGTAGCATGGCACACTGTAGCATTCAAATGAGATGCAATATCATGGCACACTGTATAATTCATTGAGATGCAATGGCATGGCACACTGTATAATTCAATGACAATCAATAGCATGATACACTGTAGAATTCAATGAGATGAAATGGCATGGCAAACTGTATAATTCAATGAGATGCAATATCATGGTATACTATATAATTCAATGAGATGAAATACTGTAAATTTAAAGAGATGCAATATCATGGCACACTGTAGAATTGAATGATGTGCAATATCATGGCACACTGTAGACATCAATGATATGAAATATCATGGCACACTTTTGACATCAATGAGATGCAATATAATGGTACATTGTAGAATGCAATGAGATGCAGTGGCATGGCACACTATAATTCAACGAGATGCAATATCATGGTACACTGCAACAATAGTACGACTTTACAAATTAAAAAGTACAAACATTAAGCCTCAATAATCATTTCACAAATCCCTCCCCACTCGGGTCAGCATATTAAAATCTGCGTTTCAATATATTGAATATTTATCTCGTTGGATTATGTTGAAGTATAAAATAACATTGCATCTTTAAGCCAAAATGCAGAGCATCGTAAGTTACATCGACTGCTGAAAAAGATAACCTCGGATATTAACCCCTGTGATTGATTACGCGACAATAAAGTTTCCAACGATAAATACAAATTAGAGAAATAATTATCATATAATGAACAATGAATCCATCGCCGAATTAAAAAACGAACTCGATCGTATACGACAATCATAGCAAATTATTTACCAGTGATTATGTCGACGTTGAATACTCAAAAATAACGTCAGCGCGACGGTTAAATTTTCTCACGTACACATCTGAATATCGAGTAACAAAAATCCTCCTTCGTGAGCGAAATCGTATCATTTATGAAAATGGAAAATCGAAGATTTGTAACGCGGAGAATTTTCCCGAACAGGAATTCATTCCCATTTCGGCGATGCTAAGAAAGATTTTAAAAACCGTCGGTGAAATATTCAATGAAGAGTCGTTGATAGAATCCACATGGAAAGAATTCGAAAATAAATATTTGTGGATAAATTCTAAAGAACATTCATCTTAAAATGATTTTCATTTAAGAAAGTTTCTTGGTGTTCTTTTGATTGGTATATCTATAATATCATCAAATTTACCATCGCGGAAAGCTTTATCTAATTCTGCCCTATCGTACATTTATTTTTTGTCTTCTCGTGGAGATTTTTTATTATTCTCGGTGATATCATTATCGTAATTTATCAGCCGTTCATTATTTTCTTGCTGCTTTTTAATTTTAGCTGAATATGTATCATTTGTTCTTTTAACTCAGAAAGTTCCATATTGTTTTTTTCGTCAATGGTTGTTTCCTCGTTGTATTTGGTCATGATGCTCTAAGTTGACTTCGTTCCAAAGTTAACTCCGTTCTTTTCTCGTAGTTTGGAATTCTCCTCGCGCAGTTCTCGTTGTTTTTCACGCTGTTGTTTCATTGCAGCGCAATACTTCTCGGCTGTTCCGCTCGTTCTAGCTGACATTGGTTCCTTTGACCATATTTTATACAACCGCGATAATCCAATTTTGTATTCGTGAGATACTTCACGAGGACGTTTAACTCCTCTCAACAACATTTTTTTTCGTCGTCGGCGGTAAGATAAGTTGGCGCTCTCATATATAAATAGTAGATTTTTTTGTGCCAAAAAAATTCTACTCGAAAACAATGATCGGAAATATTAAACTAGTTTCACGGGAATAAAAAAATATGATCGAAAATTATATTCGGAAATCACGCGTACAAGTAAAATGTATTGGAGTTTTTAATTTTAATTCTCCGTGTTCAATATTTTGTTAAGGCGATCAACGGCCCTACAAGAGTGAACATAATTCATTATCTGATTGCGACTACAACAAATCATCGTTATGGGATCACGTTGAAATTGTTTTATCTGATGATCCGTCAGCAGAAAATCTTCATTGTCGAATCTATCCAAGTATAATTCAAAGTTACCTACGATCGTTTCAGAGAATAATTTTCTAATAGCATCCACGAGTGTATTATTGTCTTAGACGAAGACTTGCGCGAGGGTGTACATTATTGTAATTGTATTTCAATTCGAAGAAATTCAATTTGAGAAACATCGAAGATTTTTCATTTGCGATGAAAGTGGAAATTCTTTGAAGTTCAATGATGAGAATCCTTTTGAAATCATTCGGATTTACGATTTCACATCGCGGGTTATTTGTAATTCATCACCTGACAAATTAATGAAGTTAAATTCATGATCGACCAGTTTGAAATTCATTCTTACTATTGAAGAATTACTCGTTTCCAGGTATACCAAATTAATCGAATTATATATAATCACCTCCCCCCCCCCGAAACATTCGGGATAACGTATACAGGATGTAACCCTGATTCGCCTGATCCGACGATGATACACTATCGCTATAGCTGTTTATCACGGCATCGCAAATAAGATGTATTGCGACTACCGCTTTAACGTCGGCGTTATTCGGTGATAGATGTCTACCTGTTCCATCGGAAGCTTTATAGTATCGGAAAACATTGATGTGAGGTATCGATTTAACAAAACGCTCGTTTATCCGAGGGAAATATTCATCAATGAGTTTATTAAGCGATTTTTTCAATTCGCTATATCCCAGAAATTTATAATCGGGGAGTGTATCATTGGTCAAATCAATCATTGTTAAAAACATTTGTTTTTCGGGACCGCTATCATCAGTTATGATCTTAAGTAATCTCGCATTGAGATAATCCATATCGGATGTAATTTTATTTAGCGTTTGAATCCGTTTAATTACCTCCTCGTGAGGAGGGATTGCGTTAACACGAATAGATTGTTGAAAAGGATCTCGCAGTTGTTGTAATTTTGTTTGATATAATTGTTTGATATTACTAAAAATACCGTGTAATTGATTTAATGTGATAATAAATCCTTCCTCAGGAAGATCAGAACGCCATGCTATCTTTCCGTATTTCAAATCTGGCTCGGTTTTCAAAAGATGAAAATTATTATAATACCCATAATCTAAGTCAGGCTCGGGTACATGTTTGTCATCGGTGATCCAATTAGATCTTTTTGCTTCGGGTAAACGCGGTAAACGCGAGCTGGTGGATCCTCCGGCCATCCTAGTACATCTTTGACTGAGCTGTGATTGATATCAACGGAGTATTCCAGTGAGTTTAGACAATGGATGCGGACAACAATGGTTCATGGGCGGTTATCTCTATGGGATATTCTTCATCTTTTATCTTTTTTTTCCCAGTGATTAATCCCATTTTACGTTGAATCTGCGCGTTGATATTTTCGATATCATAAATTCCCCTTGGAAGATATATTGTGTGCCAATCAGGAGTTCCGTCGGGTTTATTCTTATACGAGAACTCAAAACTGTTATTGGGTAGCTTCTTCCCGAATGGTTCCGATTTAACATTTGGCCAGGCATAATGTACTCGAATTTGAGTTAACGAGATCTCTTTTGCTGGAATCGGAGTTAAAAATTCAACCGTGAATTCCGGTTTCCTTGATACCATTGATATCATAGTTGTTTTCACCGGAGCGGTGTTCTCCGCTATACGTTGAAGTAATTCCTGCGATGTTATTGTGATTATAATCTTGTTTTTCTAATTTTGACATCGCGCATTCATAGATGTTCACCAACGAAGAAAACTCCACATCGGGTATTGCTGTATCGCCGAGCGACGATGATATCATCACGGATAATTGCGAGTACGCGGTTGATACCGTATGAAACTTAACTATGTAGTCTTGTAGTTTACGTTAAGTACACGATATTTTTTTAGTTATTATGGAAATTGTTCCCGCGATGGTTGTCGCTGCGGCTACACAGATTGGAATAAGGACCTGGGCGATCATTATCACCGAAGAAAGTACTATCCCTTCTCCGGTGAGTACACCTGAAACCGAGTACACGGTTACATCATTGGCGATAATCCTTCGTCGATATTGTTTTATTTTTGTTTGATATTCCTCGGTGAGCGACTTCAATTTACTTTGTAGTTGTAACACCTGATTGTATCGATTGTGTTGAGGTGATGCCTTTGACATTGTTATGAAAAAAGAGACGATTTCAATTAAGTTCTTTACTCAAATTTACTACGAGTTCTATGTACCATGTTATTAACGCCCTAACTACATTTCTATCCGCGGTGACTATAACGAATCTCGCAGTTGAATCCTTGTCGATGATCGCTGATATTGCATTATTCTCACCGGCAGATTATATTTCCCTCGTTGCAATATGAAACCGGATCGGAGACAAAATTGATAATCTGTAATTTCCCTTAACAGTCGCGGTGATTTCTAGTGTGTTATTCTCCGGTGTCCAAACAAATTCCCCGTGCTGGATCGTGTATACCAAGTTAACAGTATTTGTTCGTTCATGAGGGATATTTGTTTTTTCAAGCGTGGTTATCATCCTCGGAAAATCATCTTTGATGGCCTCGTGAGTTTTCTTGATTTCATCGATGGATGCTTTTATATCCGGGAGTTTTACATCTATGCTATCTACGGGACCACCAAAGAATTTATTAATGATGTTTTTACGACAATTTCGATATTGTTCTACGTGATCTTCATATGTGGATTGAAGCGTTGCTAGTTCATCAATAGCGGTTTTTACATCGACGATATTCAATGTGATATCCGGTGGTATTTTTCTTCCTAGGAATCTCATAAACTTGGTATTAAACTCGAATTTATATTGATAAAATCTATTATACGCGATAATATGAGTATCTTATTCTTCATGTATTTTTTTTTCGTCAACAGCGGTTTTTAAATCGGCGAGTTTCAGCGTGGTCACAGGTTGAATCCCAAAGAAATTGTAAATGGGAAGTTGGAATTCGGTAGTGGATTTTTGCAAACCCGCGAATTGATTTATTTGAGCGTCATACTTATCATTGAGTGTTTTAAACGATTCCGCCGATAATATAAAATTATCACCGAGTGCTGTTAATCTGTCTGTGATCGCTTTTGATATGAGTCTGTTTACTCTTTCGAGAGAAACACCAACGGGTTTTGGTGGGCACTGTAATGATCTTCCCCAAAAATCTAACATGTTATATTATATGATCTCTCTTTTAAAAGCTGGTATAATCGTATACATTCTTATGAGGTAGATGAGGATATGTTGATATCGCTGTTAACACAATAATGACTTATCGGCCGCATATCGGATGATCAGTTAATATCTGCTTGGGTAACGTTGAATACCAAACATGTATTTTCAATTGCGTTACATATTTAAGAAATTCCTGTGGCGGTGCTAACCCATACGAGTCAAAATAAATAATACATCGTGGATGTATCGCATAAGCAACCAAATGAGTTCCAGGTTCGGTGTTATCATCGAGATTAATTATACTTTTTCTGCGATGCGTGGTTGATTTTGTAATTGATCTCTCATGAAAACACCTCCGAAATGTTTCACGGGAGAATTATTTTACCGCGGCGATTAAATCAAAATGTTTCCTTGGAACCATCGGTGTTAATGTCTGATGGGGTTGTATCTGGTGAATCGGATGCCTGGTACTCGGAAGCCTTTTCCCTTTTTTGTATCCTTGTCCGGTTATATTATTTTGAAAATGATGCCGAGCCTTTTCATCTGTAGTAAGGAGCATTAACTGCATAATACCAGGGATTACTACTTTATTTATATTACCTCCTCGTGCCTTATATCCTTTTCCAGTAACATTATCTACAATTTTATTTACACCCCAACCAGCAAGACCAGAGAAAGCACCAGTAGCGAGTGGGATGAGAAGAAAAAGAAATCCACCGGATTTGATCATATTGGAAATCTCAGCGGATGAACACTCGAACTGGAGTCCTGTACCAGCCATTTTAGCATTATTAAAATGTTTAAGGTGAACTTTTGTCAGGGATAGTTTATTTGGTCTTTCATTAACTATCTGTTCGCGTTCAGGGTTATCTTTGCTCCACGCGCAGCAGAGGTTTTCTTTATCTGACCAGGTGTCAAGATAATATTAACATGACTATACAAGATTTTTATTTTAGTAACAGAGCATCTAATTGTTACATGTTTTCCACCGGTGCATCAATTACTCTCACGTTTCCATTACCACCTTCGAGTGTCATTGTCTTATCACTAAGAATTACTGCGATTACTCTGTATGATCCACCATCAGGAGGAAGCGCTCCTACACGAGATTGAAATTTTACATCAACGACGGAATTCTTAGATAAATCAAATTGTTGCAATGAAAAATCAAGAGATCGGTATACAAATTTTGAAAATCAAATTGAGATATTTGTAATCCGGTATCAATATTTTGATAGGATCCTATATAGGACGACAAACGATGATACACACGACCTATTTGATTATTCGGATAATCGATCAGAAGATTTTCGGCGGGTTCCTGTTGATTGCTTCTTCGCAATGATACCTCACTGACGTTTAATTTATCAAATATCATATGACTACGCAGCTGTCTATGTTCTCCTTCTACTCGATGTTTACTTTGTAGCGCGAAAAAATATGTCTTGGTGCGGAAATATTTTTTGTTAACACGACTTTTCAGGAAAAGATCCCAACAGCGGTATTTGTCGCAGTTGCTGTTGTAACATCCAACCATGAAGATAGTGATTTCCTCCGCGATCCATAAAAAAATACAAATCAGTTTCTATATCGAGCGATGGAGTCATTATTGGCATCCATAACGCTAGCATGGATAGAATTATTTTACCATCATCAACATCGTTACCATGCCAAATAGCATCATCATTTGATTTTCTCATAAGCACCACGGTATGACTAGATCCAAAGATAACGTTTCAAATACCTCGACAAAATCTAAAGATATGAGAAAGAGGAATCGCTCATGAAAATCTTCCATCGCGGTTTAACAGCATGTTTCGATTTGAAAATCCTAGACTAAAATTATCATTTTGTTTTATAACAACAGCTTCAACTTCAGCATCATCACCAGCAGCTGTCACATTCTTTGGCCGTCTTACAACAAACTAATTATGATCATCATTGTCATTGATATCGTGCTGTTGTCTCGCTTGGAGATTATCCCTAAAAGAATCTCTCACCGGAATAAATTTTTTAATAGCGGCTAACCTCTCTCTGATTAATCTAGTAATCTGTGCCTCTTCGATATTTGTCATATATTTATCACGTATATCATTAATTTGGAGCATCGCTGGATTTTTTGAGCATCTATGGGAACAACCTTGTACAGACCAATTTTTATAAAATTTTCGCAGGGTCTATTTTTCTCTGCGATGATTAATCTGGAAAATCCGCGATTGGAAATCATAGTTTTTTTTTCAAGTATATGATATTTTACCGCGGTGACTAATCACCATCAAAAATTAAAAAAAAATGATTATTTTATCAAATAGAGGTCAACACGGAAAAGGTGGGTAAGCACTTCCAGCTGCTGAAGTTTTCTCTTAGTGGCAAATCAATGTGTAGGGATAGGGACTGATACGTCGAGATTCACATAATGCAGAGGTGACTTGATGCAAGCTCGTGGGATACAAGGGTGGAATGCAGAATATTATCATCAGGTCTATGAAGAATCCAGTCTAAAATGTGACCAGTTTTATGGGTGGCATGGTTAACCGACAGTTTAAGGTTATAAACATGAATGTAATGTAGGAGTTTTGACATGTATGGGTTTCCAGGAGAGTCAAAGTGAAACTTGAAATAAGAATAATTTATTAGAATAATTAATTTTTTCTACTAGGAGGTGGGCGATAAAGACAGAAAAATGGACTGATCCTTGTTCCAGTGTGAGTATTATTTGGACGAGTTCAAACGATATGTGACAGAAATCTAATGTTTTGTTTTACTTAAGAAATTTTATTCCGGCAATCTGTGTGATGACAGCAATTCCACCTCCACGAGCGTTGCGAGGGAACGACTTGATGGAGTAAGCGGTGGATGTTAAATCCGCGCACCCGGACTCATCGCCTGATGATTTTAGCCATGTTTATGCCAGGAAAATGACCTCGATATTCTGGTCGTTGATAAAAGTAACCTTTTTGTGCGTTTTCCCGGTGAACCGACTGAGCGGGCGTTGAATACAATACACAATGGTATCTCTAGGACAGTTGACACAACTGTGAACAATCTAAGAAGAATCGAAATTATCAAAATTAACCGCCAAATTTTGTAATTGTTTTTTTCTGAAAAGGGCGAAATGGAGATAACTGTTCTATGCGGGCCAGCTTTAAAACACAGTTTCTTTTTTTGCTTTGGTTTACATTTAAGTAATGACGAATGTAGTACCAGTTCGTTTAGTCTTGAGCACAATGTTCTATGAAGAGCCAAGGTGTGGTCATTTAAAACAACGAGTGTCCATCATAGCATATGCAGGTTTACTGGCGATTACGTGATGGCGGTTTTTTCAAAAACAAAGTTCTTCTTAACAACGGAACAAAACAACTGAGAAAAATTATATTTTTTCTCGTTTCCAAAAACATGGAGATGAAGGAACACATACGAACTGAACAGCCAATGCATCATGAAACACAATATTGCAGACGAAAATAGACAACAATAACACAATTTATGAAAAATTGCACATAAACAGAAGAGGAACATCAAGCCGGTTAAGCGATAGCGGCCATCCTTCTTCAAGAGACGTTGCAAATTTCAGTGTTAGCAAACTTGCTATCAGGACTGACTTTGTTTAAGTCAATCTTAACAATCTTGTTATCAGGGTTGACGCTGCATATTTCAGTGTTAGCAATCTTTCTATCATGGTTGACGCTGCATAATCCAATGTTAGCAAAATTGTTATAAGGGTATGACGCTACATATTTCAGTGTTAGTAATCTTGCTATTAGAACTGAGCTTGTTTATTTCAATCTTAAAATCTTGTTATCAGAGTTGACTCAGTGTTAGCAATTTTGATTTCAGGGTTGACTCTGCTTATTTCCATCTCAACAATCTTGTTATCAGTGTTGACGCTGCTTATTTCAATCTTAAAAATCTTGATATCGGGGTTAACGCTTCTTATTTCAATCTTAACAATCTTGATATCGGGGAGGATGATGTTTATTTCAATCTTAGCAATCTTGCTATAAGCGATGACGCGGTATATTTCAATGTTAGCAATCTTGATATCGAGGTTGACTCAGCTTAATTCAGTCTCAGCAATCCTGATATCGGGGAGGAGGATGTTCATTTCAATATTAGCAATCTTTCTTTCAAGGCAGCTCCCTTAAAATCGAGTTGGAAGTCTTGCATGTGTTTCTCAATCAATCCATTACTATACATTCCAATCTAGTAACACCGCTAGCCGTGACCAAACTCTTATTCCATCCAAATTCTTGTGACACAACTGGCCTTGACCAAACTCTTATCCCATACAAACTGTTGTAACACAACTAACATTAGCCAAATTATTATTCCATCCAAACGCATGTAACACAACTGGCCTTGATCAAGCTCGTGTCCCATCCAAACTGTTGTAACACAGGTAGCTTTGATCAAACTAGTGTCCCATCCAAACTGTTGTAATACAACTGGCGTTGACCATACTCGTATCCCACTAAACTTTTGTAACACAGGTAGCTTTGAATAAACTTTTATTCCATCAAATCTTGTAACAGAACTAGCATTGACCAAACTCTTATTCCATCCAAACTCTTTGTAACACAGGTAGCTTTGACCAAACCTTTATTCCATCCAATCTTGTAACACAACTAGTCTTGACAAACCTCTTATCCCATCCAAACCTTCAAGCAAATACACAGTATCAATTGTTAAATTTGAATATAAATGACAAGATAGTTTGTATACATTATCATAATGTCCATGATATTTCATGTTATTATCTACATAATGCAAAATGATGATTATTTTTATATCTAGGTACTAGAGGCTTTTGGTAAAAATGAGTGGTCAATGCTGAATTGTCGCTATGTTGACGTGATATGGTATGGATTGATGGATTTGTTTTTGTCTTGTTTTCTAAAAATATGTGATTCAGAAATGTATACGATACTAACGGGACTTCCACGACTGTTAAAAAATTCTTCTCTAGAAAATCGCGTCTTTTCTTTAACAAAGGTGTGATCTAAAATTAGAGCCCATTTAGCGTAGAGAATTTCCAGCCACTACATAAATGCACTTTAAATTTACCTATGGATTAAACCTCGTGTCAAAATAAAACAAAACAAAACAAAGCAGGTATTACTCAAAAATCTTAACGAACAATCAATTTTCTACATTTTCCTTTCCACTCCATACTTAATAACACGTAAAACTCTGGGTGACGACAAATATTTAGAGGAATATATTTTTGAAATTGCAATCTTCACAGATGTTCCAGATTCCATCCGTTCAATATCCAAATAAAAATGAGGTCGTTTAGCACATTTAAATCAAAGGAACTGTCAATGTGCTCTTTGCATACAAAACAACTATGGTTACATATGTTAGCAATTTAATCGGCGTAGCTATAATTTCTAAATTAGGTGTAAATATCAAAGTTCCATATCTCATTCTTAGTGAAAATATTTTTTTTATAAAAAAATATCATGCTGAATATAAGAATAATTAAGTTTCCAATTAAATTGTGGAATCATTAATATGTTTCAATTTCTGATAATATTATCAAAATACTTATATAATTATAAAAAAAAAACTTACAAGCATGTGTAATGACTGGTAAATGAAAGTAAATGGGACAGAAACTATTAGCACAAGGAAATGAGAAGAAAAAAAACTTTTCCAATTATTTGCAACGACAGCATATGTTTTAACAATTAGAACGATGATTCTGGTGTTTAAGGGAAGATAGAAGCAAAAAAGAGGAAACTTACATTTTTTGGAAAAGAATCAAAGTCGGAAAAAGTCTACTGGACAGAAAAATCACCAGTTATGGAATGTTTGGAACGTGTATGAAGTATCCAGGTGTTATACGATACGACGTAATGAGTTCTGTAGCCACATACATTAGTCCATTTTCCTACATTTGACATATCAGCGAAAGTTTACGCACAAAATGTTGGCAAGTTTAAATCGTAATAAAACATTACACAATCCATTGACAATAACCTCTGAAAAAATTTCGTATGTCTGAAGAAAGAATTTCTATAAGCTACTGTTTCTTTCTGGAGACTATGGAAATGAGCATAAGCACCGAACATTTTTTATTATTTTTTTCTTAGGCTTAAATAACCACTATCGGTATGTGCATATGGAATTCACATTACATACCAGAACTCCTACCACCATCCTCTCTTTAACTATTTCATGAATTTAGGATTCAATAACAAGCGGCTGACGTAGAGACGAAGATCAATCAAAATACATTCAATGGTTTGGTTTGCTTATATCTGATGTGCCTTATAGCTATAAAACAACAAATCAACCCAAACCATGTATTGAGCAATACGTGCCGATGGTTTTGTAAACAGAAAGTGTACTGACCTTTAATTCGCCACATAATATCATTTTCCAGAGAATAACAAATAAGCTTACAATAATAAGAGGAACATTTTTATCAAGCATATTTGGATATTTAAAACAATGAAAGCATGAATCATGCCGTCTGTTCACAAGTCATACATTAAAATACTTTCCAACTGAATAATAAATACCATCTCAGTCAATAGAGAAAGCCCTCTCCCTTCCCAAAAATAAGAAGGAAACACTGGAAGGATACGACTAACCGTTAACAGCAACAACATCTGCAATAAAAACAACTGGAAATATCGTCTACATCATCATCACAAAAGCACAGAACTAACGATCATCGTAAATGGCTGTGATAAAAACCGTGATGATGATAGTAATCATTCGTGGCAATGATAATATGTAGTACCGCTTGTTACAATCATGTTGATAACTAACTTGATGATGATGAAAATGGCGTTGATGGTGCCACTTATTTAAATGGATACCAACCATTATTTCGGTACCCGCACATACATTTCATTTTTAAAAACAAATTTAAAAATGTTTTTGTTAAAATGTACAATCCACCCGATGAATAAATAGTCACTGTTAAGTTACACCTAACAACCTCGTGGCCTTGGCTTTGGAGTGTACTGAGAATAACAGCAACAGTAAAATGCTGCTAGACAAAAAAACACTTCTTTGATAAATGCTGCACTCAGTTTAGAATTTTAAATCGAGTTTGGTGCATACCGTGGTGTCTTTTGAAATAATAGGAAGATCTGTCAAACTACGTTAGTTGAATAAGTAGTTAATTCTTTTCTTGCGGCGAAATAACACAGACCGTTAGACGTTATAAGGTCGAACGCTAATACGTCACTAGATACCGATGACGTCAAAAAGAAGAGAAAACAGAGAATGGTTCCCTGTCGTACATTTACATTACTGGTACGAACGAAACGAAATCGTGACCTTTAATAATTCACAACGGTCACGGATACTGTAACTAATGTAAACAAAATGGCCGATGTGTTCAATGCTATGCATTTTCTAGATACTGATTTAAATCAAATATAATATTTTATTGGAAAAAAATGATAATTCTAAATGTACTCTTCCACAGTTCAATGTTTTAATTGCTTTACTAAGAGAATGTGTTTTAAAAGGCATGCAGCTCTGGAACACTTGACACAAGAAATGGCGTTATGGATGGATATAAAATGATTATGTGATAATTATCTAATGACAAGCGCTCTCTAACCCACTGGAAAAGATAGACAAGTATGGCGCATGAAAATGTAGACCCTAGTGATAGTGCAGTTATATTATCTGTGATGGGGGAAGGATAATAAAGTGTAAAAGTGCTCTATTTAAACATAGTTTTATTCCTGTGAAGGGGTGGTGGATGCATCATACTGTGTAACAGTTCTCTATTCAAACAGTTAAATTTATATTACCTGTGAGAAGTGTGTGTGTGTGTGTGTGTGTGTGGGGTGCATACTAAAGTCTAACAGGACTCTATTAAAACACAGTCACAGAGTTATATTCCTTGTGAAAGGTAAAGCATGCCATAGTGGAACAGCAATCTGTTTAAACAGCCATGGAGCTATGAGAAGTCAATCCCAGTTTGAGTTTAGGAAACGCAGACATATGTAGAATTGTATTTCATTGGGAGGGGGGCATGAGTGGATGAGTGGTCTAACATGCTCTGTTACGGATCACTACCATCTCATCTCTGTCTGTGTGGGTTCGAGTCTAAAATTCGGCGAATGTAGTTATGTGAGAAAACTTGCCAGTAGCTTCTCGTGGGTCATGGTTCTTTCTAGGGGGTTTCCCCAGGTTCTTCCTCCACCATTATTACTGACCGCCATGTATAGCCTATCGTGTGCTGCAAAATAGTGTTAAACTCTACAACAACAACAATATATTCCATGGGAAGGTGGAGCACATTACAATAAATCAGCACTCTATACAAACCATGGAAAATCACATTGGAATTAAAAGTCAATACAAGGTTAAATTAATGTAAACAGGTGTTGAGTCAAAATATCATGTTATGAAGTTTTGTTTTGAAAAATGGGACACACTGCTATAATGACATGAATGCTTATATGATCCTCAATTTATTACAGACACATCTACTAAGTTTTGATTGTCTACTTCAAGTGATTTTAGCTTACTCTTCTTTACAAGGTTTGAGTCAAATGATTTCAGATTCCAAATGTTTACAAATGTGTAACCGATGAAACTTACCAAAACGTCATGAAAGTCTAATCAGGTTTTTTCAATATAATAACAAAAGTCAAATCGAGCTATGTCAATATAATAATGAAATTGTAATAGAATTATTTCACTATAATAACTAAAGTCTAATCGGGTTATTTCAATATAATAATGAAAGTCTAATTGAGCTATTTAAATATAAGTCAAATTAGTTTATTTCAATATAATAATGAAAGTCTAATCGGGTTATTTCAATATGATAATGAAAGTATGATCCAGTTATTTCAATATATTAATTAAAGTCTAATTGGGTTATTTCAATATATTAATATAAGCCTAATCAGTTTATTTCAATATATTAATGAAAGTCTAATCGAGTTATTTCAATCTAATAATGAAAGTCTAATTGGGTTATTTCAATATATTAATAATATGGCTATTAAAACAAGTTCCTCAATGTCTATGTAACATATTGGGCTGGCAAGTTATCAATTAGAATTACTTTTAACAAGCATGTTACATATTTCCTGAAAAGGAAGGTGATGATTGTAATTATAGTATTTAAGCAAATTTCTTTATTTTGAAGGGTTTGGGAAAAACAATCTATTAAATAGTCCAAGATAAATTTAGAAAATATTAATTTACAAAAGTAGCATGCTCATATATTTAGATTAAAGCTGCCAATGCAATTTTATTTAGTACATTATCTGGAACTCTACAATACTTTTAGAACAGTATGGATTTGGGTGTGGATCTTAAGATTGTGCTATTCTGTGCTAAAATATGTGGAAATTTAATCAAATACAGTAGACACATATCTTTCAATTTCCTTCAATGTAATGTTGTTGTGGTGAATTTAATGTCAGAAAAATGAAAATGGAACTTCTTTAAGTGATTTCATTCTAGCAATACTGGAAAGCTCCTCTGGAATACAATCTAACACATTCACAGTACAACATTGTCATTGGTTGTAATTGTGTATAGAAAGTATGGTCTACTTCTCTTAAATATATTTCTACCATAAACATAGAGTAAGGCTTACTTCTAATAAATCTATGTCTACCATAAATAGGGTGTATGGTTTACTTCTTAATCAGTATATCCTGCAATAGAGAGTATGGCTTACTTCATAGTATTTTGCCATTTAAGATTATTTCCATATAAAGAAACATTTGAGCCAAAAATAATTTTTTCTCTAGATGGTAGTTTCAAGATTCAAGAGTCATATTGTTGGTCAAAAACCCAATTATATGTGTTTCTCAAGATACAACTCCGCTGTCAAACAATCACTAGCTTTTTATGATCGAAGGTAAATCTGCATCCTTTCAAGGCCTTTATCCAAAATGATGGCTATGCTCAATACTATTCCCTGTTCTCAAAATAGGTAAAGTTCACTATGATTGGTTTGGTCCTTGTATCTAGCAGGGTAGTCTATCAGTCATGTGCAAAACACATATTTTCAACGTATTCATACTCTAGATAGATTGATTCCACAAAGAAAGATCGAATAGCTTTGCAAATAACTCAATTCTCTAAGCACTGGGGAGGTCCTTATTACAATAAAATATTCACCTTTTTGATTTGTTTTTTTTTTAAATTTCATTAGCCGTTCTTAAAGTTTAGCTATTTATCTGAGGCTTGCATTTGTTCCAAGTGATCATTGATTTGCTCTCAATGTTCCTCTCAAACAGATATCTGTTTTCTCTCTAGCTCTCTTAAAGTTTCACACTAAAACTGCATGTTCTATCTAATTAATTCAATTTTATCAAGTCATCGATATTGGAAGTTAATCTGACAAACTCTAGTTCAACTTTTATATCAACAGATTCTCGAATTCTCGAGCTATCCTATGATATTTTCAAATTTTGATTTCTTTGGGAGGAGGGGTCGGTTAATCTCAACAAGCATATCTCTCTCTCTCTCTCTCTCTCTCTCTCTCTCTCTCTCTCTCTCTCTCTCTCTCTCACGACTATGCCCAAATTAAATTCACATTCACCATTGGTGACCTCCGAAGTCTCGCTCTCGGTTGACCCACTTGCCATAGAATAATATTTATTATTATATCCACATTCATTAACTATCTATGCGCAAGTCGTACACGACTGGCTATTATTGTACTGCCTCTGCTTGACATGGCTCAAGCTTAGATTGGCATGTAAAATGTTACACCCATACAATCTCCATCGATCAGCTGTTGAGCACAGGGAGTAAAACCCATACGATTTTCACTAACCAACATTAAAATGGTATCATATTATACCCGTATCAATAATTATCTTGCAAATCTACTAAATTTAGTGTGGCTGTACCCTTCTCGACAGCATTAATCATCACCTTCGAACCGAAGACACTGGATGTCAACTAAATTTGGTTACCCCAAGTTAGCACCTTCGAACAATCCGGAAGTCATTAGTTTGGTTCTTGGTTATTGATTTTGTAGATTAGGAGGTCTCGAGGTTACAAATGAACGCGTGTTTGTATTAATACGCGAAGACTCTGTATTATATTCCGAATGAGTGTTAGAAACATGTACACACCGGCGTTCGATTCAGTAGCAGACGACATAAACTGGAGATGTTTACATCGAGAAAGGATTTTCATTGAAATAATCAGGGTTGTGCATACATGAAGTTTTGAATAGCAGATGCAGTCTATTGGACGATGATATATCTGTATTGTTTATACATTTCTTTAAAATATTGTTTTATTGTATAAGGTACTGTAAGCATGCTTGTTCCCTTAGTAAAATGTAAAACAACATTCACTCATCTTCTAATTTATACACAGTAGAAATTGTGTATAGATTTTAGAAGGAGAGGGGTGTTTTCGTAATTGTCTTTTTACTGAGAGAAATGAGTGCACGTACCGACTACTGATTGTGTAGACTTTAATGTCTGTCTCCAGAGTCCATCCATTCCTGTTTGTGCTGCCCCTGTATTGTAACTTTTCAAATAATTTATGTTTTGAAAAGGAAATTTTTATTCATAGAATTAGAAAAAAACTAATTTACATTGAAAATCTAACCTTGCTCGTCTTCTGATTTGATTCTTTCTACTTGAATTATGTGTCTAATTAATGTTTACTTAAATTATGTAACATTGTCATTTTCATTTAACTTTTTCATTTTCACCTAGCAATTATATGAGAAGTAGGTAGTTAGTTATAAGGAGCGAAAATCAATCGTTTTCAACAAATGAATCACGAGCCTGATCCAAGGGCTAAAAATAAACCCCAGGGCCTATATTAATTGCATATATTAATTTGTATTTTCATGCACTGTAGTCGTATAAATGGTTATATGACTGGGATTTCAATAATTTCACTTTCTTAAGTATGGTCTGAAAAGTTCATTAGCGTTTTTATCCCAAACCCCAAAACAAAGAAATTTGCTTAAATACTATAATTTAAATACTATAATTACAATCATCACCTTCCAATTTCAGGAAATAGGTAACATACTTGTTAAAAGTAATTACTGTGTTGATAATAAGTTGGATACATTAGCTAATTTCTCTTTTTGTGCTAGCGATTGTTTATATGGGTATAGAGTGATAATCTCAAAAGTTTCAAAATTGTTATACATGGGTAGGGATTGAATGCCTTGTAAGTGCCAGTTATGTGTAAATTCCTCTTTGCATGTCCAGAATGTCTGTTGTGGTTGTTGGTGATCTCAATAATTTGTATGTAGTGACCCGGGGGATACGTTTCTTGGAAGGTGGGGATAGACATCAGGCTATCATCTAGCTTAGTTTGTATAAATATTTGGTCCACAGATCTGATATAGCAATTCTCATGAGGTTACTTAAAATTTATGTAAAATCACTGATATCCCAACAGCCCTACTTTATTCTGAGCAATTTAGTTTTATTATCTTTTAAACCTATTAGTTTATAGTAACAGTAATAGTTGCCAAACAGTACAAAGTAGCATCTATACCATAGACGAAAATAATATTTTAATACAATTTTATATTATTTTTATTAGTCGAAGTTAATATGACATATGGTAATTAACAGGATGTACTTAAAACTTACGTGAAATCGCAGCTAATATTTTAGCCCTACTTTATTCTGACTAACGTTTATCATTTTTGACTAGAACGTACTGTTTATTGTTCGTTCTACATATCATAGTAAAATTCTCCAATCTTTAACTCGGGAAATATTCAGGTCATCGTCATTTAATGTAGCTATAAAAAATACGTATTCCTTTTAAATACTTCGTGTGACACCAATTAGGTATTTTGTGGAACGAACTATAATAGTAATAATAATAATAAAATAATACGACTATTACGATAATGGTGTAGGTGCGTATAATTACGACTGTAGAATATTGTTTTAGGTCAAAAATAGATATATAGATGTATTTACATTTGTTTGCAGTGTTGACTAAAGTTATATATGCCTATATTTTATGACACAATGTTATTGTTTTAGGTCCGAAATATAGATATACGTTTGTTTGGCATTGTTTATTAAAAGTACATATGTCTGTATTTTGTGTATTCCGTATTCTGATACAAGTCATTTTTTTATCCACAGCCGGCCGTACATCCGACTACAATGGCATTGTGCTGATGAACGACAAACTGCTAGTCGTAGACTACGAGAGGAATCTCGAGAATCTAAAGGTTTACAATCTAAAGGTTTACAATCGTCATGACGGCAAACTGATTACATCACACAGACTGGAGTCCAATCCCTGTGATATCTGTCTTATTAGCAAGACAAAAGTCGCTGTGTGTCTGTTTAACGGTTTTAGGATTGAAATCGTATCTTTGAAATCGATAGATGACGTAAAACTGGTCAAAACTTTAAAGACAGGATTTCTAAGTCATTCATTGGCAAAATGGAATTCAGACAAACTTGTTGTCAGCGGTTGGAAAGACGGCTACATGTTGTGTTGGAGAATTTTATCGATTACAGATGGACATCTGGACTCAACTCACCACATTTGTAAAGAGTATGGTGACACTCACGTGGCCATCAAAGATAACACTGTGTACATCTCGTGTCGGACTCGTGACTCCATTACTGAAGGTGTTTATGCTTATGATATTTTTAAACCACACACAAAAAAGTTTCTGTATCGACACCAGGAATTAAAAAGACCGGGGTTAATAATGACTGACAGGGATTGTGTGTACGTGTGTGACTCTAACAGAATTCATCAGCTGACAGACAGCGGTCAACTAGTGACCATACACACAGTGTCATCAAGACTGGATGGAATATGCTATGATGACCAGCATGGATTACTTTACACCACACGCGAATGGAGTAACGTGATAACTGTTTACAAAATAGAGTCTTTACATCAACCAGGTAATTATATTTGATTTTATATCACACCACAAAGAAAACTACATACTTCATTTATTTACAATTCTTAATTCACCTTAATAATAGATATAAAATAAAATGAATGTGGAATAAATATTTTTTATTATCCAGGGAGTCTGAAAATTGTCAAGTTCGTTGTGCATGGTCATATTTATAGATTTATAATATAAATACAAATATTTTCTTTATTTTAAAATTTATTACAAATTGCATTATGGACATTTGTATTCATTAATGATTGTTAAGTTGTCCCCACGCTGGTTGTCGCTACATAATTTTCATATAAAAATATTAAATCTATATCGACTATCACAATGGCTGCTCGTCTACAAAACTCACATCATCACCAGTTCAGGGCATAGCACATTTTCCCCCACAAGGTGGCGCTTTAATTGATAAATATTTGCACGCGACATGTCATTTCAAGCGATATGCACTTGACCGGATCTCGTACAGTGGTTGGCAGCGTCTTAAATTCCCACGTATTTTGTGTTGATAACATTCATATTTATGGAGCGATTCTATGATGATTTTTCAAGGTGGATTTTTCAACGAGGAAACCTCAAATCGGATAACAAGATAACTAGACAGTTAAGTTTTGCAAAATAAATACCATTTTGGATATTCTACGATATGTTGTTCTACAATGTGCTACGATCAGTTTATGGTTTCGTTAAAGGATGTTGCAAACCGAAATAGACGAGGCTGAAAATGAAGATAGGGCTTAGATGAATTAATATGGCGGAAGATTCTAGAAATAATTCATATTGTAAAATAACAGCCGAAATTTTTAGTAAAATTAAAATGTTGGATGTTGGAGTAATTATTTATATTGTTTATCACACGCTTGTCCTACGCGAGCTTTATGTTAGAAAAAAAACCCAATGATTCAAAGGAAATCAAATAATAGAGACTAAGAGAGTGACAAAAATGTCTTAGATGACCCGTTATGTTATATAACCCTCACTATCGCGCTGTATAATTGACTTCCCCAAAATATTTATTCTTCTTCTAGCACATGATATACCCAGACCTAGCTTATCATTCTTGATATCTCCATACTTTCTCTGGGATATTTCAGTTGCAGTCAGTGGTCTGCATGTATGTCTATCATTCTATGACAAATCTAATCATAATTAACTATTCACAATGCTTGAAGAATTTAAATGAATCTTTTTATATTTGAAGAGTATATACCTGGTTGATTTCAGCCAAGTTTAAACCCTGAGACTGACTACTGGATACTTTCATTTTATAGGCAATGACTAAAAAATACCCACCACCCTCAAACACTCCAAATGTGATAATCAGTTTTTACTGCTGTTTGCCCTTTCGGTAGGAAATGTATTCATTGAAAACTCATTGAAGAAATTTTTTAAATTTTTTTTTAAAATTGACCTGCAGAGGACTTTTGTTCCAAAGGCAAATGTGAGATGATGTGATGATGTGAATTTGTTTGCCAGGAATGCATACAACATGTATTGCTTCCCACCACAAACACCCTTTAGAAAGGCATGTATACCATGTGTTCCAGTGTGTCCATCTATTCACAGAGCACATAGAATAAATTGATATATATTTTATAAGTATTCTGGCCATTGTTAAACTTGTTCCCAGGAAGTGGCAGTTTATACTTTTATTATTGTTGACAAAGGAGAGCACGTTAAGGGATGTAATTTCAAGATGCACTTATTGAATTGGGCCATAAAATGCATTGCTTATTCTGACATTTTACTATAAACTAATGGAATAGGCTTGTAATGCTGTATAACCTCAAACTTGGCAGGACAGGAACATTTATTCGTGTCTGTACAGTCTATAGGTCACCAATACCACATCCAACCAGGAATTCCAAACTTGGGCAGAAACATGAATCTTTAGGTTTTGCTCTTCAGTTCTGTAATTTCTATACGGTTTGATTTTTAAAGGTAATATAATCCTGGATATTATTAAAAGAAAATACTGTATATTATATGAATTATATAATTAAAGCTAAACTTTAAAGTGACTAAACTTCAAATTATTTAAAGAAATTTTAATTCTCCTGATTTTGGCCTGGGTCATGTGTTTAACTTGAGATGGACAAGATACAGATTGACTTGCCTTCTTGTTTTTATCATTTTCACTTCAGAGACATTAAAAATAAATTAGAAATTAAAAAACTGTATAATTTGTTCTTAAAAAAAGAATATACTATATAGCCATCTCTGACAAAATTCAGTATATAGCCTTAGATGGTGCCGGATTTTCATAATCACCACATGTAAAGTAATTGTAGTACAGGAAAGTAGTATTAAGGTATGCAAACATATCTCAGCATGTTGTAAATGTAAAAACTTCACTGTAAAATCTGTGACTGTCCATCTTTTAGAAACACATAGTAAGTATAGAGCAGAATCTTTTTAGTACCTGTTGAGTCTGCTATATTATACATAGCAGTATTATTTTAATCTTATTTGATATTTAAAAGCTATGGTTTAATTTTCATTTGTGCATTTGGACACCAATAAATTGTATATGATGAGTTTTATTGGCAAAGTATTTGTTAATGTTGCAGACATGGATAACAATGATATAGCTTGAAGTTGAACACTCCGGTTTAGCTATCTAAAGTTTCAGGTCTATATTTTTCTTTAAAAATCTGCTTCATTGTTGATAATATACATGTATATACTGTATACATAACTAATACATTATATGAACAGGTGTTCCAATAGAAATTTTGAAAATGGATGACAGATCCATCCAACTTTTTGAAGAGGCTCTAAAAGATGGAAAGGAAACTGTGCACAACATACGTATTATGGTTGTCGGACACATGGGTGTAGGCAAGACGACCTTAGTCAAGCGTCTTCTTGGAGAGGAGGTAAACATTTCCGAGAGACATAGTACAGAGGGCATAGATGTCTATATCAATTGCTGTGATGTTTCTTTGTCAACCCATGAATGGACAAGGCGAACAAAAGGTATGTGGGTATGCATACTCATTAATGATGTACCTTTTTGTATTTATGCAAATGCCAAAAGGTGAAATGTATCACTTTTAACTGTTTACTGTCCATTCAGCTCTATTTCACTTCTTCAAAATAACATAGTTTTTCCAAATGTTACCAAATTTTGAAGTAGTTTGCATTTTGCACAAGGAATAGACGTACATTTATCAATTTATGGTTTAAAAGGTTTAGAATCAGGGGGCAAAATCAGTGTTAAAAAGATGAAATTTTACACACAGAATGACAGATTTGCAAGACGTACTTGAAGATATAACTGTTCCTCGTCATTCACTAATTTCACATATACACACAACAAGGTGGAGTTTTTAGGTCTTGATATTGAACTTTTACTACAAGTATTTAGTATATTGGCACATTGCGTATGTTGTGCACAAATTTATAAATATATATACTTCTTGCATCCTGTATGCACCTTTTGGCTTTTAGTCACCCTCTGTTGTATGCTAATCTGCTTTGTAACAGAGCTCCACGGTGAGCGGTATTTGTAATAACACTATATAAGCCATTAACCAGACAGTCTTGGTAGAATTGCCTGGGGATTCAGGTTAGAAGGATTTATGTGCTCATATTTGTGCCCATATATGTGTGTATGTGTTTCCGTTATCATTCTTAACCATATCTATAATCGACTAGCCCAAGGCTAGTAAATTGTCTGTCTATTAGTTTTTATAATTTCACTTGTCTAATGGCTGGTTAATCTTGTTATGTGTTAAACTGATTTGTGACAAGGATTCATTAAGAATAAGCAAGAGGAGTACATTTTTTGATTCTACTTGTAATTCTGGCTACAAAGAAATTTGTTAAATCCTCAGCCTGTGGTAGTAGTAGTATTGTTCTTATTTTATTATTTATTATTGAAATAGAGCTAATAGATTATATCTGCCATCAAATCTGTAATATCCTTCCTCAACCAGGTTTCTGTGTCCACAACGTTTATAGTACTATTGTACACCATTAAAAATGGACATCTCATTGGAGGATAGAACAAAAAATCGATGAGGGCATTCGTTTGAATAGGAAAATACACAAAGTGCAGAAATATGTTTTGTATGAGTGTGCTCTTTCCCATACTAGCAAAGTTATTAAGTAGTCAGCTGTCATACAAGAGTTTGACAACACAAACTTCTTGGAGATGGAACGTCAATTAAATATTGGATTCACCTTCTACTCACACCATATCCTAAAGATCTAAATCCAAAAGTTGTTTTGGTCTTTGGGGTTGGGGTGGGAATCATGTTGTGATGTATGCATCCTCTATGGATATTAGTGTGTTCCCCTTGTTGTGTTGTTTTGTGTTTTTTTTTATGTTTTCTTTAATTTTAAACCTAACCTTAAATTTTTCCCATCGGGATTATAGACAAAAATAAGAGGGTTTTATTCCCTAATGTTTTCTATGAGATGGTTTCTTAAAGTCAGGTTTTAATTTCCCATCTTGAGTCCCCCATTTCTTTTATATTCCCATAGTTAACCCTGGCTAGGGGTTCTTTGCATCCTGTGTATGCTATTTGTGTTGTGCTATTTGTATGTTGCTATATCTATACATATAGATTCAGTGTGTCTTGTTAGGATAGCGTTTTCCTAGATCATATTTCCCAGTTGTTTATCAGTGCATTGACCCCTAAAGGTCTTCACTTGTTGTAATATTTACAGCTTGAATACATCCGTTTATTTAAATTTTCTTTTTTAATTTTGTACACATTTGGTGTATTAGTTTATTTTTTTAAAAATTTATTTATCATGGGTTGTTTACCAATTCCTTAGTGCATTAATGATTGTATTTTTCTCATTCCATGACTTTGTATATTTCCTTATTTATTTGATAGGTTAACTGTGTTCGAGGCAGGATCGGTACATTTTTTAAATTTTATTTGTACTTCACCCGTCTCGAAAAAAGTTTTTGTCCCTTATTTACTTATTTAGTTACAACTAGGTCGTGCCGAAAATGTTTATTTATAGTCCCTCAACAAGGGATTTCTGTAAAGTTCGCTATTATTAGGTCACTAGTGACTGTATTTTGAGAGCATCTTTTAACGGGAAACACATTTTTTCCCAACCTTGCTAAACCTATCTAGTGTATTAATTGTGTTGCCGTACTGGTTTTCTTCTCTAGGTGAGTTCTTTTCCCAGCTCTTCCACGGGCCTGCCCACTTCGCGTAGCGCTATGTGATTTATCCCCATGTTTTCCTAACTAGTACTTCTCCTCCTGAGATCCCTGTATTTCCCCCTTTTTATGATTTCTCTCTATCTATTGTGTTTCCCGATTATTTGGCCGCATGCTCTTATATTCCTAACTATAAAATAAGTTATTTCATACAGTAATTTAAGTGTAAAAATTTCATCTAAATATAGTATTTGTCTGCTATTATACCATTGGGTTTCCTTGATTTTTAATATTATATCAACTCTCTCTGGTTTATTTCTTACACATTGAGTCATTGTATGTTTTTTTGTAAGAACGTAAGTTTTGCACAGTGGACATTTAGGTGACACTCTGATAATATGCCTTCTCACTGCGAATTATCCTGTCAACCGCACATCAAGCATGTATTTGAACAGACGACTTTTGATTTTGAGTGATCCTAATTTGACCCAGTTCCCCAGGCCCTATCCCAGTTAATACTTATGTTTTCTTGCTCTATTTTGTTTTTGTCCTTATTTATAGTGTGACTGGTGATCCATTTGTATGTTGATTTAGTGTCGACTTCCCATAAGTCCCTAGCGTCCCTTTATTTGTTTAAGAGTTCTTTTATTGATCCTTATTTTCTAGGCAACTATTAATGTTGTTAGTTTGTTATTTTTATATGTGTCGTTTCTCTGCTTCATTGAGAAACCAAAATAATATATGCAGATTCCTTGCCAAACTATATTGGGAGCTGCTTTAATTTTCTAGGCAACTCTATTAATTTTGTTAGTTTGTTATTTTTATATATGTCGTTTCTCTGCTTCATTGAGAAACCAAAATAATATATGTAGATTCCTTGCCAAACTATCTTGGGAGCTGCTTTAATTTCTTTAAATCTGTTAAGGATGTTGGTGTTTTTAATGAGGGTTGGGTGGGGAGGCCTAGGCATTCCCTTTTCTCGTCCCGACACAAAGTTTCTTTGTTGATGTAATGCATTTTAAATCCCCATAAATATTTAATAATTTCGTTATTTATAGTTTTTAACGTTTCGTTTTTTGTGTCTAATGATTTTAGTTTATAGTTAATCTGCACATACATATAGTGTTTTGCAACTTGAGCCCGTTCCATTAGGCATAATTGTGTTAGCGTCCATATGTTTTTGATATTTTCATTAATTTTCTTCCTGATTTCCTTGAAGTTTTGTTTTTCCTCATTTCTTCCAAAATTTACACCTAAGGTTTTTACGTTGTCTTTAATTAATGTGGGAGGTAGCCCATGTTGCTTGCCTCTCCAATCTTGTATTACTAGTAGTTCTGTTTTGTCGGGGTGGATTTTTATCCTGACACTTTCCCAAATTGTTTAAATTCCTTAATCAGTTCTTTATAGGAATATTTGTCTTGTATAAAGTTAGTGCAATCATCTGCATGTTGTAGCATTTTCACCTCTACTTAAATGTTTAGAACTTTGATCCCTTTGATCTCTTGGTTTTATTAATTTTAATACAAAGTATTTATATTCATATTACGTTTAATAACATAGATAGTGGGCATCCTTCCCTCATTGATCTTTTGATATCAAATTTATCAGTTTTTGCTCCATTTACCTGCACACATTAGTTTGTAGTCCAATTTTGGAATTTTTTTCCAAATCCAAATTTCTCTAGTGTCTTGTATAGATAGTTTTGTTCAAGTCTGTCGAAAGCTTTTTCCTGGTCTATTAGTACCATGTGTTCTATGATAGTTCTAATATTTAATATATTGTGTTGTATTTCCCTCCCTTTCAGGCCACTAGTTTGATTTACATTAATAATTTTACCAAGACACTTTTTCACCCTTTCTGCTAATATTTTACTTATATTTTTATAGTCAATATTTAGAAGGGGGATATGCCTCTAATTTTTTTAGATCTTCCCTATCCCCTTCCATTTGTATATTAATGTTATTATACCCTCCCTCATTGTGTTTGACATGTTATTTTTCCTGAATGCAATGTTATTATATAACCATTCCAATACTGGCGACAATTCTCCACAGAATATTTTGTAGAATTCTGCAGAGACTCCATCTATTCCTGGTGATTTATATTTTGATAGTTTCCCTATAGTCTCCAATACTTCTTCTTGCGAGATGAAATCCTCACATATGCTTCTATGTTCTGTGGTTATCATCTCGCAGTTTGTCTCGTAAGTAGGTGTCTATATCCTCGTCTTCTATGTCCTGTGAAGTATATAAGTCTTTGTAGATTTTTTCTATGTAGTCAGGCATTTTACTTTTGTCTCATGCTTTCCCTCCTATAATGTTTAGTTGTTTCTAAAGTTTTGCCCCCCCCCCATTTTTAATTCTTCCCTTTTGTAAAGCCCCTTCTGCATTTTTATATAATTGTGTAAATTTCCCTGCTTTTATGTCCCTTCCCTTTGCTCTTCTTTCTTTATGTTTATTAATTTGTCTTCTAATGATTTTTTGTGCCTTTAACTGTTATTTTTTTATATAATTTTCCAGCGCTTCTATTTCTAATTTTATTTTTCTAGCCCGTAATTTTGAATGAAATATTGCTATGTTTTGAAAAATCCCCTTTAATTTATCCCACTCTGGTATTATATCCAAATTCCCTTTAATTTTAAATGTTTCTATTTCCATTTTTATTTCCCTCCCAAAGTCTTCATTTTCAAATATTTTTTAAATTTAATTTCCATTGTCCCTTCCCCATTTAATTCCTTTGTTATTAACTTATGGTCTAAAATTTTGTATTCTATTATCCCTGCTCTTAAGTAATTGTTTGTTCCTGATATTGTACCCTAAAATTTGTCTATCCTACTTCCTTTATTTTCTTTGTAGTTAAAAGTGTAATCCACCCTTAGTATGTTTAACCGTCTGTATGTATCAATTTGGATTTCGTGATTTCATAATGTATTCCATTTGGTCCTTAAACCGTATGTCCTCCATTGTCAGTCTTCCTGTTCTGTCTTTTTCGTGTCCTGTCCAATTAAAATCCCCTCTTATGATCAAATTGCCCATTGTGTAGGTTTCTAGATGCTTCGCCAGCTCGTCTATAAATTATTGTTTCTTGTATCTATTAGCTGATATATACACATTCAAAAAGATACTCGCTCCCATTTTTATGTGAATTAGCCTTCCTTTAAAAAACGCCCCTTCTTCTACCCTTTCCCATTTACACCCTTGTTTATTTTTGCTAACCGTAGCTACCCCTCCATTAGTGTCCTTTCCCACATAGTTGTTAGTTATAATTATACTGTACATGTCTCTTTCAATATGTTCTTTAAGTTCATCCGTAAAACCGTTGTGTGTTTCCTGTAAAAAGAAGTAAGTCATAATCCCCTATTTGTGTCATTTTTTGTGCTTTTACTTTATCTATTCCATTTATATTACGAGACAACAAACAAAAGTTTTGTCATTCTATTTTGTTGTACACCATGTTGCCGCAATATAAAACAGTATTATTGGCTAATTTTAGTTTTTAGATGGCTAATGTTTGTATATTATATATAACCCTCATCTACCCCTTTATCTGGGGATCCTGGGTCATCCCTTTACAGTCCTAATCGTGCTCTCTGATATCTTAAAGTTCCTAAAATGATAATATTAGCAGGGTCCTCAGAGGCAGTATCACTTATTGTTTGTGTTTCGTCCTCCTTTTTTGCACTCTCCATGTTTACCCCTTCCAGCCCTTGGTTAGTTGCTGTTTTGTTCATATTTGCTGTGTCTTCCTTCTCTGGTTTCTCCTTTGGTTTCCCTTCCTCAAGAGAAAGTGACAAGGTTTCCTTGTTTTCCTTATTCCTTGTATCACTCATACTCTGCTCTTATAGTGATGTTGATAGGTTTATAGCTTTTCGCTTCTTGGTGATCCTTTTCTCCTTTTTGATTGTGGTGGAGGTTGTCAGGGGGATATATTCCTCCGCTGATATTATGAAGCTATTTGTGCTATTCAATGTGTAATGTATATGGGGATATGAATCCTTTCCTTCATTGGTGTTTTCTGTCCGGTTCTGTTTGGGGACAAGATCTCTATCCATTTTTCTTGCCCCTCAGGGTTTTTACTGGCTCTTTAGTTCATTCTTTCCTCGCTTCTTGTATGAGTGTATCTATTATTTCCGGTGCAGCTACATTTGCATATGTCTGTTCTCCGTTTGATATGGATTATTTCCCACAGTCCCATGACTGGTGCCCATATTCCCCACACTTGTGGCATGTACCAGGCCCTCAGCTTGAAACAAATGCATTAGATGAATGTGGGGATTTTTTTGGCGTCTTCCTTGCATACACTAATAATCCTTGCTTCAGAGGTTATATGGTTCCATCCCCATATGTTGACCATTTTGTATGAGATGATTCTAATTCCTAGTCTGGTGTACATGTTTTCGTTCAGATCTTCTGTATCGACTTGGCATGGTAGCCCACTGATATGGACCTCCACCGATTTAGGTCATATCTGTCTCTCGAAGGGGGGGGGGGCCAGCAATCAGTCTTTGCCCTTTCACTGTTATGGTTCCATGTGTTAGCAGCGGGGTTTCCAGCCCTACTAGGTACAAAATTTAATTGTTGTACCCTGCGTTTTGTACACTGCCTATCATTGTCATATTTACTCCCATAACCTGTAATGTGGCCAGGATCTCCGCTTGGTGTGGAGCTTTCTCTGCCTTCTCAAAACCAATCAGATGGCATTATGCCTGGTAGTAAGCGAGCAGGACGTTCCCGGCAACTACGACGTCAATATATATATATATATATATATATATATATATATATATATATATATATATATATATATATATATATATATAATTTGGATCTGATTATTTTAATGGACTGTTTTTGTTGAGTTTCCTCCCTCTGAGGGTTACTATTTTGGGGATTTGATATTGGCCCTGCTCCTTCCTTTTCAATCCGGTCAACCCCCCCTATTTTCCTGATTTAATCCTTCCATTTCTGTGAGTTAAATCCTAAATCAACACGTAAATACTAAATCTTATTGTCAATTTCTCAAAAATGATATAGAAAAATCACAGGCACATTCTAAGCGTGTTTTCCGAATGGTGAATTTCTATTCAAAATGGCGGACTTCGACGCAAGATAAGAATGAAGTGTCAGATTATGAATTATTTATCTGTTGTGACCTAACACAGTTGATTGAAAATGAGAGAAAAAAACATATGGAGATGCATTTGAAAGTGATTTGGGGAGACAGTGATGACTATAAACAGGACTTAGAATGTTTTGAACCAGACGAATGTGAACTCCACGTGTTTTTGTTCTCAACGAACCAAAGTAATTTATTTCAGTTTTCTGAGAGAGTTGGACCCACCGAAGTGTTAGATGGCTCCAGAAAAGCTTTGGAATACTTTGAAATCGTTGATTTAGATGAACTGTTTGAAATTATCATTCATGTAATGTGGTAAATAAATAATTGCTTGTGTATTTTACCTGTTGTATTACCTGTATATTAAAAGTTTTAATATTAGGGCCTAACCGAGTAGATAATTTTCGCCGAGTACCGATTACGAGTATTTCGATGTACTATTTGCCAGATCTGGGAACAAACCGTGTAGTAGGTGCGACTTCGTATGTGAAGCTTAAACTTTTCGTGTACCGTATACATACATGGTAACCCCTCACGAGGAAAAGGCATAATCCAAGAGGTCAAAAAGCGTAATCCACATATAACATGCTAAAACGTAAATAAACAATACTTTATTTGCCCCTCTTGTTTTTGAACATCTTTTAATGTTTCAAGTTTTCATATGTAGTACTTTTAGCTTTACACTAGATACCATCTTAAGACTTTTAGCATCAAAAACTAAAATTCTTTCCACACCTCCGGAAATAGATGTCAGGTGATGCTGCACTCTAGTCTTAATATTTAGAGGATTCTGTTATATTTTGTTTAAAGCTTTTTGGGTTGCTTTTTTCTAATTTATCAGGGAAATTTTTGAAAGGAGAGATTTTTGCATACATTAATGCATAGGCTACAATAAAAAATGTTAGCGCCAAAATTTCATTAGACTGGTTCTACAGAAAATATGAATTAGAACATAGAAATCTGCGCATCTTGAATTAAGATTAAATTTAGAAAACCAGTCTGCTTTCTCCTCCCTAAGCATACAAATGCTATAAATAGAATTCGAGGTCGACAGTAGAACTGGATTAGCTATAAATAGAGCATGATACTGTATTGTAGGAAAGTCCACGGTCAATCATACTCTTATATTGTATTTACGTAAAAGCAATCTTTTCTAAAAATACGTTTTTTTGGGATTAATGGAATGTTAATAATAACGAGAAAACAAATAATTGATTATTTTGGGAGGTGGATATACCAAAAAAGCATAATCCATATATGTTTAAGCTTAACGCATAATGTAGTGAAAAAAAGGGTAATGATTACGCCAAAAGCGTAATGGTTGGCATGTATGCCGCATACCGTATATATCGTCTGTAAGATGATATTTTTATTATTAACTAAAATTATTATGTATTAAAAAACTTTTTTTAAAAAAGTTTTGATATTTATAAAATTATTTTACTTGTAACCATTTGTACGCATATTATTTGCCGAGGCGAATACTTCCGAATAGTACCGAATAAACGGATATTCGGCCGAAGCGAATGTTCGAGACGATTTCCGGTTAGGCCGTATTTAATATATATGCACATTTTGTTGAATTATTTATACAACTTGATTTCTAACCTTTATGTTGATACCAAACACAGCAAGATATCTTTAGTGTTGGCAAAGTTATGATCTTTCAAAGTCCACAGTCATTCTGCTTTACAAGTCCCACAAGTCCAAAGTTACTTAGTGTTTAGGGTGCTATAATGCCTGCAAAGTTACTTAGTGATGAAAGGGTTGTGTCTAAAAGACGCGTTTTATTGGCTATATTCCAGCCTGGCATGTTCAGAAAAATGATAATTGGACTTCATTTTAATATTTGCATATCAGACCCACTATTTAATTTTGTCCTCACCCCCAATTTACTCCAGATCGGAAACTTATCCTACCTTTTTGTCAAGGTTTAAGTGATAAACGTGATGAGTTAGTGAGTTAAATAAATCTACAAAAGGATTTCAAATAGTGGTTAAAATCTTTGTCAACGACCATTGATTCAAATACTTTAATCATTTGTATTCGTATGCAGTGGGCAGAAGACATGGAAGTAAAAATACCTAATCAATGTCTCATTTGCCTGACAGTATACATATTTCATCAATTGATACTACATGTACAAATTAATTGCCAAATATAACAAATATTACATAATAATTATATTAAGTAAATATTAATGCATTTAAGTGATGTCTCTGCCATGGAGGTATTGACAAGACATTTGGTGGTTAGTAGCCTGGTATTTACTCCTCAACTGCAGCACTTGATCTTGTAGTGATTCTGTAGGAGCATAGTTACACCATAAAATTTAGTGTGTAAACAAAAAATTATATGTACTGCATTATGCTTTCTAATTTCATTACAACTTGATACGCTGACGTAAAACATAAATTTATCTGTATTGCTTATGTTTTTAGATTCAGAACAGGATTATAAACTGCAGCGCCTTGTCAAGGTCCTAAATGAGAATTACCAAACAGGTGGATGGGAAGTTGATTTGGAACCTGATGCAAGCTCTAATCAAAGGGAGACAACTGACGGCAATCCTTTGCACCATGTTGCTGACTATGACGAGACTGCAGAAGTACCTCAACAGCAGAACGTAGGCCAAAATATTTCATCTACATCTAGTCTACAAAAAGAATCCTCTTCCACTGTAGTCCAGAGAAGTCTCATTCCGTCTAAAACAAACACAATGCTTGGATCAGAGCTTGAAGAAAATGTTGCCACTGCAAATTACAAGATGGATCCATTAAGGTCCATGTTAAAATTGTTGCAACAAAATCCCAATAAAGCAAAACAAGATATAAGCAAACATGCGCATTTGACAATGTTGGACTTTGCAGGTCAATATGCCTTTTACACGACACACCAAATGTTTCTGACAAGACGGGCTATATACCTCCTGGTTTCGGATGCCAGTAGAGAGGTCAGTGATCTTGTAGAAGACGAGTGCTATTTTGACAGTCAGGGTACAATGAAGTGTAAAGTTCATGGTGAGTTCTGTGCTGTTTCTACCTAAGTATACCAAAGAGTGTGTCATTTTTGTTAAAGATTTGCTGCTGATTTAACATTTGTATCATTCTTCTATGAGTAACAAATTTTCTCTCAAACTCGTGATCTATACAAAATATTTTGTTCAGAAATTTGTAAGGTACAATTGCACCCAACAATAGTATTTTATTATACTCCAATCTTCTAAAAATTAAATTAACATCAAGTTGACTTACTACTAAAGAAATATGCAACACCTAATGAAATTAACGCATTTCCAGTGAAGCTGATTGATGAAGTTATTTTTTGTCAATTCTACAATTAAGATTTTGAAGAATAAGAATACAAGTAAGTTATTGTTGCAAGGACCATGTGGTCTTAATTGGATTTGAGGCCTCACATATAAAAAAAAAATCATTGTGTCAGTGACTGAAAGTGGGTATTGGTTATAAAAGTACCTTGCCAATAAGTACAGGTACTTCATTCTGACATTGTTTACAGAATCAATGATATGTTGTATTTTGATTGTTTTCAGATCTAGTTCATGTCTGGATGAATTCCATACATTCATGTGCACCACCGGACAAGGAAAACGTGAATTCTGCAAATTCCCATACGTCGTCTTGTAAAGTCCTCCCACCACCAGTGATTTTAGTTGGGACACACATTGATCAGATTCCAAAGGTATTTAAGTTTGTCAGTAACACCTGGAAGTTTTAATTTTTCATAAATTATTACCTTATTCTGTCAATAGTAGGATTCTCCTTGCGTGCATGAAGTCACAGTATTATGAGTGTCAGGAAGAGGACAGCTATTTCTTTGCCTTGATTCCTGATTTACATAAGCCTTATTTGATTTGAACCATGCAAGGTTTTGGAAGTTGCCTTTTAGTGGAATAAATATTTATCCATTTTTAAAGCATCGGTATCACAAATATTGTCAGGAACTCACTGCAAAATTGTTGTGTTGAAAGATACATTATAGTATGCTTACAAACCCTAACACATTAGGCCCTGGAGGATTTTGCTGAATTGAGAGTAGGAAATACAATTTGGGGTCTATTTATGAATATATCCTACCTATACATATACTTCCAAGCAATTTTCCATTAGCCTAATGCCTAGACTTTCCATTGATTATTTTGCTCGCACTATAGTACAAGGGAAAATTTGGATTTTTTAAATTTATTCTCTGCTTTATGGACCCATCAGTTGCGTATGGAGACCACTCTTTATTAAAAATGCCCTATATCCTATTTTTTGCACAGACTGTGTGCAATTCAGATCAGTCTGATCTGCCTTAGATCTGAGACAAAAAGGTCTAAAATCTGGATACAAAATCAGACTCTGACCAGTCTCAAATTGTGGGTAAAGAAAAATAAATAATCCAAAAGGTTTGGTTTTTCGTCTGTTTTTTGTATTGTGCGCGTAAAACATTGATTATTTGGTGTCATTGTAGGGCTAAATCTGTCTACCTTTCTACAATACCACCCGCTTTAGTAAATCAGACATGACTTTGACAGAGCTTGGCAGTAGGCTACTACCTCCTGCACCTTAAACGTGGCACCAGGGGTTAATGTGTTAATGAGATCCATTCCCCTACCTCTTTGACTGGTTATATGCAACTGGAACAACTGCAAATGCAAGCCAATTCAAACCACCACGCTTTCTCAGTTTGACTTATCAACGGCAAGAACAGCTTATGGGATGGTATGTTGTTTGTTATTTGTATCTCAATTAGCTCAAATTTGTCACTATTACTTCTTCTAAATTTAATGGAAGATTACTTTGAAACTTTATGTGTATTATTCATCTTATGGTCTAGTTGTATGTAAATGGGAACGGTACTGTTCTTTTATTGTAGCTATATTGCTATTTTGGAAAATCTATTTGCTACTTCTCTTTAATTTTAATATTAAAATGGTGTTTTCTCTCCAATATTATTAAAAATCCTCAAAATCTGCATCGCCAAAAATAGAACTTTGAGATGTTGGGATGACAAATGTTAGAAAATGGAATTTTTATAAGTATATTGAGGATATATATATATATATATATATATATATATATATATATATATATATATATTTTAACAGTCTTGTACAATATATTAGTGGATATTTCACTTGCAGTGATTAAGTTAGACCCAAACCCAAACGTAACAATCTATGGACTTAATTAAAGCAGAATTCATTAAGTGATATTCTCTTATTATATTATACAAAGGCCACGATGAAAAAAAGTGATATTCATCTTTGAGCACGTCACACAAAGGACATAATCTGTGTCTAATAGGAGTAGGATATTATCTATTCCATCTATGAGGCTTTAGTTTAGAATGCATGATTGTGAGAAAAACAGACTCAATGTGTCAAATTGCTCATCATATTTACAAGCTGTACCTGCTGGTTTTGCTTCATTCAAGCCACTCTAAATGTTAAGATAGTCCTCTCCTATTTCAGACGCAGGGTAATATTTCCTGTTGTCAGTTTCTATGATAGACCCAGCATTAGGGATCTTTTTTTCATGGTCAGTGATAGGGCCGTGATGTTACATTATATGTTAATCTTACCTATCCACAGTTATTGTAGAGCCGTTGGAGATCAGTGATTGAAACTTTGTGTCTCTGTTTTCATTTTATTAAAAACAAAATGTGTAAGTATGAATTTGGTTGGGATGAAGCAAATCATTGTTACATCTCGCTGCTATGATACTTTTGGTGTACCAATGCATATAATAAAGTTAAAAACCAGTATCAGTAATACATTATGAGCTCTTTAGTAGCTTTCCTGGAATTAAATTTCCCCTGTCCCAGCTAATTGTTTCTACTCTAACTAGAAATTGACTGAAAATTTAATTAAAAAAAAACAACAGAATAAGATTCCAGTCTGATTAGTTAGTCATATCTAGCATATGGTATATCTTTTTTCCATGGACTTTTGAATTATTTGTGAGTTTATGATTCATCAGAGAATTTTGCCTTATTTGAGGGTGAGCCATTCATCGGCCAGTAATAGTTTCCATATTGTCTTTTCCCCTCAGTCTTTGCAATATTTGAATTATTTTTATTTCAGAATCTTGTGTTTTTCTTCCAATTTTTAGGAATTTGGTTCAATCTTAGAAAGACTGTTTTATTGCTCTTACCATTTTGATTATTGGTCTCAGTACACTTCATTAACCTTTCTCGGTGTCCAGTCAATTTCTTTTTTATTTTGTTACTCACTGATGTACTAGGTCATTTAGTGTGGGTAAGTGTAGAACTATCATGTGACAGTCACCTCTCCTGTTTATCGTGCGTTGCAATTCGGACACGGAGAGATATCAGACCTGTTACCTTACATAATAAGTGGTAAATGTATTGATCAAATGATCAATTTAGCTGTGCTGATATTTACGAGAAAAATCAGTGGCTGAAGAATCAACAGATGTACTTGTTGTCATTGTAAGTGTTCATCTGAAGAACATGACCTCAACTGGCTGTCAGAATTAAAAAGAAATTGCTTGCTTGTCCTATTTAACAGAATTTGACTATAGTAAGAATACAACATGGTTAATTCCTAAACATCTGTATTAACAATACCCTATTTCCCAGCACTGATTTTGTGCTCTCCAAAACCTGATGTAGTAACGATAGTAATACCCTATCTTCCAGCACTGATTTGTTTTCTTCAAACTCTGATGTAGTAACAATACTACATAGCTCTCCACCAAATTCATGTAGTAACAATATCCCATTTCCCAGCACTGATTTTGTGATCTCTAAAACCTGATGTAGTAGAAATACTACAAAGCTCTCCACTAAGACCTTGTAGTAACAATACCCTATTTCCCAGCACTGATTTTGTGATATCCAAAACCTGATGAAGTAACAATACTACATTGCATTCAACCAAGAACATGTAGTAACAATACCCTATCTTCCAGCACTGATTTGTTTTCTTCCAATTCTGATGTAGCAACAATACTACATAGGTCTTCACCAAGCCCATGTAGCAACAATACCCTATCTTCTAGTACTGATTTGTTTACTTCCAAATTTGATTAAGTAACAATACTACATAGCTGTAAACCAAAACCATGTAGTAACAATACCCTATTTCCCAGCACTGATTTGTTTTCTTCAAAATCTGATGTACTACTTAGCTCTCCGCCAAGCCCAAGTAGTAACAATACCATATTTCCCAGCACTGATTTTATGATCTCTAAAACCTGATGTAGTAACAATACTACATAGCTCTCTTCCAAACCCATGTAGTGACAATACCCTCTTTCCCATCACTGATTTTGTGATCTTTAAAACCTGATGTAGTAACAATACTACACAGCTCTCTTCCAAACCCATGTAGTGACAATACCCTCTTTCCCAGCACCGATTTTGTGATCTCTAAAACATGATGTAGTAACAATATTACATAGCTCTCTTCCAAACCCATGTAGGGACAATACCCTCTTTCCCAGCACTGATTTTGTGATCTCTAAAACCTGATGTAGTAACAATACTACAAAGCTCTCCACTAAGACCTTGTAGTAACAATACCCTATTTCCCAGCACTGATTTTGTGATCTCTAAAACCCGATGTAGTAACAATACTACATAGCTCTCCACCAAACCCTTGTTGTAACAATACCCTATTTCCCAGCACTGATCTGTTTTCTTCAAAATTTGATGTAGTAAAAATACTACATGGTTCTCCAAGAAGTCCATGTAGTAACAATACCCAATCTTCCAGCACTGGTCAGTTTTCTTCCAAATATGATGTAGTAACAATACTACATAGCTCTAAACCAAACCCATGTAGTAACAATACCCTATTTCCCAGCACTGATTTGTTTTTTTCCAAATCTGATGTAGCAACAATAATACAAATCTCTTCACTAAACCCATGTAGTAACAATACCCTATCTTCCATCACTAATTTGTTTTCGTCAAAGAACACAAACACTGCAGTTTAAATTTAGTATAGTAATATCAATACATAATGTTGGAATTGTGTATGACATAACAATGATACACATAAAAAGAGGTCATAAAAATAAGTCCACCTGTATTGATAAGATTACTCAAGATGGACAAAAATAACGACAGTTCTTATTCAACTTTGAGGTACGATTGATTTACCCTTCAGAACAGATAGAATAAGAATATAAATTGTATAAACAAAACCACAATTACAACAGCAGTTTTCAACTAACAATTAGACTACAAAAACTGTTCATTTTGCTAGATCGATCAGCTCAAAAACAACTAAGACCATTCTTGGATTTGTGTGTTTGAAATATTTTGCAATTAATGCTTGTCTTGATTATTGGAAAAATATTTTCAAGTGATAATACAAATCAGGACATATTTGATATTTTGTGTGCTCCTAGTACATGTGTATATGAATGTGATAATATCACTATATTGCCAAGTTGGGGTCTGCTAGGTGTTTTAGACCTTGTTAGGATATATTCAGTTTGAAATTTGAATACTTTATCCTAGCTGAGATGAACTGAGCATAAATTTACATTAGCTAGGATCAGCACAGAATATGCAATAACTCAGGGAGTAATCTTAGTCTAGCACAGATGATACTTAAGCTGCGATTATGCTCAAAGTACCGTGTCATGATGGAACCTAGCAACAAGATTACTAAATGTGTCTATAAGACTGTAAATTAAAGTCATTGTAGTAATATTGCTTTTTTTAGAAGTCTAGATAATTCAGTTTACAACCTTAGAACCAGTTGCATAAGCCTGTATTATCTTCATGTATAACAACTATACAAACTTCTACAGCTATATCTTAACATTCTTTACTCAATTACTATAAATCCTCTTTTTCCTATTTTACTTGAGTGTATGCATGAATGTCAAATGAACAACAAGCAACTCTTCGTTTGACCTTTTTATGTATCCTAAGGTTTCCTTTGATTTTGTTACCATAAGAATAAAATAAATCAAATAAAAAAATCATGTAAATACCTTTCTGTTACATAGAAAAAGAACACTATTTTTGTATCAGTCCTTTTCAAACATATAACATATCTAACTAAATTTAAGGTGATTCCTGAATACATTTACATACCATTTCACAACATTTAATATTTGCTTATACCAAGAGGTGTTAATGTTAAATGTGACTAGTTATAGATTTTATGCTTATATAATATTTGGATACACGTTTGTCATCTTGAAGATCATGATAATCCTTCACTCCATGATCAATACAGATAGATACCTAACAAGTGTATCACCTTAAAATGAATAATGAGCATTGTTTTATATAGTAAAGGCTGTTCCATTAAAACATACTTGTGACCTAGGGAATGCACTTTTAAAGTGGGGTAATCATCCATAGATGCAATTTAGAAATTTCTTATCATTTTAATATGAACTCGTTGAAATCAAAGTACCCTGGCATAGATTTTTAAAAAAATGCATTCCCTGGGTACCATGTACGTTTAAATAGAACAGCCGTAATGGTTATAATAACACAATCATGTCTTTGTAAAGAAGCAAACAATAACAAGTGCATATACTGCATTCACAAAGTAGTACAAAATACTTCGTATATAGATTATATCATAAATTTTATTTTTGCATTTAAGATTGAACAAGCTTTTAAACATTGCTCAAAACAGTGATGTCTTGAAAGGATCGAACCTGTCTCAAAAGGAAAATAAATCACACAGAATGTACAGCAATTTACTTTAAATCTGTCATATTTTGATTAATATCAAATTTGCAGTTGTGTCTTATAGTGTCAAAAAATTTAGATGTATTTTAAATAATTTCTTATTTGAGTTTCTAGACTCTGGCTGTTAATAGTTTTCATTGAATTTATATCGCTGGTGACATGTCCAAAATATTTACACACTAGATAAGCTGTATCTATAATCTGTTTGTCTTTTCTATCAAGCTTCATTGACATTTTGCTGATGTTATATGTAAATTTCTCTTTATGCACTTTTGTGTGTGGTTCTTTACAAAATATAAAATGTTTTCATCCGAAAAGATATCCAGATAAAACGTTTGGTGATTGTATTCAACAGCTGCTAACTCTTGGTCTTTGCCTTCTGATCATTTTCCTTCCTGCAATCAAAGTTAGAAAAAAAATAATTTGCTCCTACCAATTTACAAAACAACTGCATACCAATTAAAGATGAAATAATTAAGACTTTAATCTTGAGACATATGCACTTCAAAGCTTATTTATATTTCATTTTCTGTCACAAATGTGCTAAAGACAAAAGGCTCAAAGACCTGCTGTATGAGTGAGTAAACCTAAGTAAACATTACATCAGCATAAAGAAAAGTATCATCGGAATAAATGTTAGGCATTATTGATTTGTATTTAATTGTAAAGTGGAATTTAACATCAGTCACAATCTTGCCATATAATAACTAATATTTATTTGCATAAATATAAGATTAATAATTAGTATACATTTGGAATTAAGCTCACAAATCAAGTTGACACTGACACTGATCCTTTAGACTTGTGTAAGGATTTGTATGATCAGTTAGTTATTCAGTATAAATTCAAGTAGTGTATGCATACAGAGAATTGCAAAATTTAACTGATCAGGAAGACAAATAATATTAGGAAGGCCTATCAGTAACTATCATGCAGAAACGCACCATTAAATGAGAAAGAGCTATACATTATTCTATTTTTTTAATACTAACTTCACATTTTCTTTGCATTTTTGAGTGTTCTTCATTACATCTGTTTTGTTTCAAAATCACTTTGATTGCAGTTCTTTATATTATTTTGGAAAATAATATTTATGGATTCGATTGTCTAATTGGTTATTTCTTTGTTCACTTTCACTGAGATAATGATAAGTCAATTATATGGTTACTTTTAATCCCCTGATGTAAATGATAAGCCAGTAATAGAATAATGATAAAAACTAGAAATCTTTCATCAGAGACAAATCGGGTTTTACATTTAATGCAGAATGTGCATTAACAAAAGAAAATATGTATAAATCATCTTTTCATAAATACTTCTGGTACTCTAATCTAAATTTTATATTGCATTTATTTCTAACCCCAGCAATGCAAATGGTTAGTATTGAACCACTTATGTTTGTTTTCTTGAGTGTGTTGACAACCTTGACAATGCATAGATGATGAGAAAAGGGGTTATTTGGTGTCAACAAATTATTTATTCATTCCCCTGCACACATTGTATTCATTTGAGTATATTCCAAATATGAATTAAGAAAAATTATCTTAAATCCACTTCACCTGCTAACCATCTGTCCTTTTGTCATCACCTATAATTAATTAACTTCCTCATTTTGTATCATATGTTTTGCACATACACACACACACAAATAGTTCTCTGAGAAAACAACAGGCTTAAATAAATTCTTAAATCTAATACACAACTAGCTGACACTAATGACAACAGGGAGTTTAGTTAGTTATACATAGGTTGACCACTTTGTCTAGATTTATGGTTCTCACAGGTCTTTATTGGGGTTGTAATGGTGATTTGATAACATCCCCCACTGTGAGGCCAGAATTTGGTAAAGGATAATACTGAACTTAATAGGAATCAGTTAATAAAATGTACAGTAAATACAACTGTGCCCATATATCATGGTCAGCTGCTCCACAAAAATAAATAAATAAATATATCAAAGGTTTAGAAAACTATATACCTACAAATTATATTTCCCATCTTCTTCTGAGTTAAATACAATACAAACAGATACAACAAAATTTTGCCCTGTAATATTTGCATCTACCTTAACTTGTTTCATGTATTTTTTTATTCTATAGTTTGCATTTATGTTTTTCTTTTAAAACAAATAATGATGATGATTATTTTTTCTGCTATTGCTCTCGTTGAGGTCATCCCATAGTTAAGGTAACACTCTTTTCATGGGACACATTTTGTACATACTATTCTGAAGTTGAAGAAGCATAAGATCTGGATAAGTGAACACGCATATTGTGTTAAGGGCATCAATATACCTACTAGATCTTGTCCGATTCTAAATTTAGACATCCAGTTAAAAATTTTGGAATTTGCTGGATTGGTCATAAGAATGTTATAATGTAGCACTAACACTGGCATGGACACAATCTTTTTAAAGTCTATATGTATTTATTTCAAAAGTCAAAAATACTTTATATCCTTGCTCAGATTCACTAAGAACATACTGACAGATAATTAATTTGGAAGTGATTGCCATGCAAGTTAGCACCCGCCTCAGATGCAGTATGTCGTGGGTTCGAACCCCAGCCAAGCCATACCAAAGATTTCATAAAAGTGATATTAACAGCTGCCTCACTAGGCACTTGGCATTAAGAGGTTAGTGTTAGGACTGTCTGGTCTTGTGTCAGGATAATGTGACTTGGTGGGATGATGCCCAAGTGCTAGACATCAGTATAAGCTGCAACACTGCAGACATCACAACAATATAACTAAAAGTAGTTAAGGCTATGTTAAAAATCCAAATCACATACACATTGCCATGCAAGTTTATTACATTTTCTTTTGTTTCTGATAATTTGTTTCATCTCCATCTGTCTCATTCCTTGGTTGTTTCAATGATGTTTGCTAAGAAAAAGAAAGATAAAACTACAAAGACATATGATTTTAATTGACCAGAAATTCACATACCCGTACAGAAAAATCTCACCAATTCACATGAGCTTCTCATAAGCTGCACATGAGAACCATGTTAGAAACGTATGCAAATTGGGTAGTTTTTGCAAGCTCATGTGTGCAGTTTGTTAGATCTTGTGAGCCATGGAAAAACTAACCAAATTCTCACATGTGCGGAGTTTGCTCACGTGAGAATTTGAAACTTCACATGAGAAAGTTTAACTTAGAAAACATTCTTTTCCATTACATCTGACCATGTTTCAAAATAAGGCAGAGTTCTAATTTCTCATGTGAGTTATCACGTGAGAAATTTGGACTTTGATTCTGATCAAAGTATCGTCAAATAGACATTGTTTCTGTTTTGCAAATCTTGTTACTTTGTTGTTTTCATATATAAAAAATCTGTCAATTTATTTAATGACAGTGCGTTTGACTCTTTACCTTGACCAAAGAATCATCTCTTTTGGACTGCAAAAGTATGTACACGTTGAAGCATGAAGATGTGGTCTTAAAAATAAAAAAATAAACTCGTAACGGTTAACCGAAAAGTAAAATTCTGATGCATGCCAGATACCGGAAAACATATTTTTGTGACAGCTTTGTCTCGCACATGCATATTTTTACTCAAATGAAGCAATAACCAGATATCTTAAAATTTTCTGACATTGTTTATACAAGTATCAAGGAATTTGTTTGAACATTGTTTATACAAGTATCAAGGAATTTGTTTGAACATATTAATGTACGTATCACTATTCATAAAACAAAAGACTCTTCAAAACAAACTTGGCATTGAAGTCTCGTATAACCGATTACGGGATAACTCGGCCCATAGCAGAGTCGGCACACTAACGTTCTCGGCCCATAACGTACTCGACCCACCCAAATCGGCCCATAATGTACTCGGCACATCTACGTACTCGGCCCCATTACGTACTCTGCCCCATTACATACTCGGTCCACGATTTATATAATAGTAATGTTGATGTTATGTTTTATTTTTCAACAGTCATTTCATTTGTCTTTTAATCTTTGTACGTTTCTTTATGCTTAGTGCATCTGTGTATGATTTGTAAACTTTAATTAACTTCACCTTTAAACTGTACTGTACTGGTAGTAACTTTTTCTCTGTTCAAGACGTTGTCCCATTGTTGACAAAACATACGATTGTCTTCTGACAACAATAGCAACCCATAGTATGTAAAGACGAAACTCAGTAGAATAAATATAAAAAGCTTCATTTTGCTAACCATTCATGCCGGATAATATTGTTGATGCTGGTGTGAAACTTAATCTCCCACTGTCAACCTATCTGATTACATGATGAATTTAGATGGGCTTTTTGGAACCAATTAGAGTGTCCTGTGGGGCATGGATCATCCCATTCTACTGTATGTACATCAAAAATGAACTACAGCAATATTAACTAACTTACGAAAGACACAAATTCTATTATATAGGCCAGTTGTTAAGAAATATCTGATAACGAAAATACAATTTATTTGATTTATAAAATTAAGTCATACTTGAGTGAATATGTATACAAAGGCACGTAAAACAAAAAGTTTACGAACAGTCCGCCCTCTTTGGCGCCTCAAACGAACTCAACGTATGCTGCTCGCTGGCCTGTAGTGTACATGTAGAAGAGTACATTTGAACCAAGAGACTGAATTTCGCGCGCGGGCAACGTTTAGCAAGGACCACGCTGCTTAGAAAGAAAGTCACTTATTGTTCTCCTGCAACATGTTCGCTGTTATATATTTCTATGACGACAAGAGTGTGGACATTGTTAACAAAAATAAAATAAAATCAACCTCTAGTGATTTCCACGTCGGTACTGATGTTAAAGTCCAGTACGAAACAGAAGACATCGATGAAAGTGGGAGGGATATTAGAAGATTTCAGGATTATGAAGGACTGGTTCTTTGCCTTGAAAAAGGTAAGTGACGTTTACTCATTTCGTTCTACTATTTTCACATATGTTATGCTCAGTGTGTGGAAAAGGGATACGATTAAATCAGAATAATTCATGCTCTCAGACCCTCTATTTTACAGACGTACATACTTTTTAAATTTAAAGCGATTCGCCATCAAAAAAGCTAATAGAAAACAAACCAAAAAACTTCTTTGAAATTTGATACATGTATATTATGGTCATCATCTAAAGCTGCACATATTGACACATCTTTGTGTTCTCATGGATTTTGTAAGAGTTTACCTTTGGAACTTGCATGGTATATGGATACATAACTTAATGCATGACGGCTATAATTTCGTGAATGCAGCTAACTCTCGCCGTTATATACCTTGCTGTGAAACTTGGCACGTCATGCTGACACATGTTTATACTCGCACAGCCCTCAAAACATTATGCACTCTTGTTTTATTTACTATAGATTAATCATATCTCCGTCATTGGGTAGGGGTAGGATACGCGGAAGAGGGGTGGGTATATTTAGGAAGTGTGTATTCCCTCGGTCACCGTGTATCAACTTTTGGAAAGACTATTTGCACGGCCGCCGCGTGCCCGCAATAGAAAAGACTATACGCACGGCGACCGATCAATGCATTAGTGACGAGTCCAAAATATTCCGAATGATGTAGACTCTGCTAAACATAACATATATACCCATCAATACCATTACAGGTTTGGCGGCTGATTTATCGGACTACAAAATACCACGACCATAAAAAAAAGGTTCCTTGGTATCTATTTTGTATGGCGGCCATGTACTATATTTTACAATGACTTTTCTCATGTTTGACGTTCGCTAGCTAACAATATTCGCACTGCGACCAGCGTCTGTCTCAGTTTGGATTACAATAATTATGATATGGTGTGCAATTAACAATTAAAGGTTAATCCGTGAATTAGCGGTTTTCCCATGAGAAAAAATGTTGATAATTCGATTTTACTGTAACATTGCAGAATTTTGATTTAAATAGACAGCCAAAACATAAGTGTAGAAATATCACCACCAACATATATCAGTCACTGCAGATGAAACATGATGCAGATATATCATGCAAAAGATTCAAGATCGAATACCACTCAAATTGTTTTTTATTTTTTTCATTTGTAGTAAATATGTACAAAGGCATCTTGAATTGAGAAAGAATTATGTTACTCGGATTTACTTTGTGAATGTACATTTTCAGGCCCCCAAAAAAGTAAATACATGTTTCCAGTTGGTCGACGTTCCCTGTTTCTCGTTGCTGACCCTAGCACTTTTCCCCACCCCCACCCCCAATATTTTTTTTAGTTAAAAAAAATCACATTGCCGAAATTGATTTGTGCATCTAATTAGCCGGTTCTGCCCAGTACTTTCAAGTGCTTGAATTATTATTTGATTTTTATATAACGTTTGCAAAAAAAAATAAAAAATATTTTAAATCTAATTTTAAAACCAGTGCAATGAGGAAACACATTTTGGGGGTGGGGGGTGGGGCCTCAGTGTATGCTTTTGTTATCTTGAAGTAAGAAAGAATTGTTACTTAGATTTACTTTGCAAATGTACACAAAACACTGCAGAACATAAATGGTAGACAACTGACTTTACCGAAGAAATCTGCTAGTTGCAAACTCTTAATACACTTTAGACAACTGACATTACCGAAGAAATCTGCTAGTTGCAAAGTCTTAATACACTTTAGCTAGCAAACTCGTTTAAGCATAAAATAAAAGAAAACGTGTTTGTTCTGAGTGAATGACGGAAAAGTTGACGATTGGGTACCCTAGCACTTTTTCCCTGCTCACGACACCCACCCACCCTAAACAAACTTGCACTAAGTTTTTCATTTCAATTTTTTATTTTATTTTTCAACAGTTCAACACAGACCCAGCTAACCTAAATTCAATGGTAAACAGGAAGTGCCTCGATTCAAAGAGAAAAATTTCCAAATGAATACTTTTGCAGACTGGCATGTGACTGTGTGTACATGATGAAAGACTCGGAAGCAGTATTGTTAATTACACGCTTCGTTTGCGTTAAATTTTCTGGAACATTGAAGAATGGTCTTCATGTGAAGCCATGAATTTCATACAGATTTGGAACTTTAACTTGTATAGTGTGCTTGCTAAAATATGTTTATTTGCAGTATGTTTAATGATGACCTTTAAGAACTTTGATTATTTAATGCATGTGATACGATAATTACAATAATTGAAAATTTTATATGCATATATATATATGTATATATATGTATGTATGTATGTATGTATGTATGTATGTATGTATGTATGTATGTATGTATGTATGTATGTATGTATGTATGTATGTATGTATGTATGTATGTATGTATGTATGTATGTAATTTCACCTAGTAAAGCGAGCTGCTGCTCAGTTAATAAGGAATCAGACTTGTAATCCTAACATTCAAGCTTTGACAGACTGGCTCAAACCATTGGGAAAAGTATTTGGTGAAAACGGTGCTGACAAAACCAGTGAAAGCAAGAAACAAAAAGCATCTAGTAAAATCCGGCTCTATGGGTCAACAATATAATAGCTAATGAAGGAGACTATATATTGTGAGAAGGACAATTAATGGTGATCTATTTGGAACACATTAATTGAGACCAGAGAACCATTAATTAAATTTGTTTGGAAAGGCCTGTATCAACTGGCCATTCTACTATGACTTGTCAGGGAGAGCTGTTAATCAGTAGTTTAAAATTAAGCAATTTGTTAATAAACAAATAAACAGACTATTAGGCGCACAATGAACTGGATTTCCCGTCAAACTGTCACAAACTGATGATTTCCAGTGACATAGACACAAAGTAGAAAGATAAAATGGATCCAGACATATGTAATTATGATTGGGTACCCTAAATAAGGGGCAAAATGTTTCCCACACAGAATCTCACAGTTTAATATTAAAAGAGATGGGAAATATAATCACATTACATGTTTATGTACCACCACACCATTATATATATATATATATATATATATATATATATATATATATATATATATATATATATATATATATATATATATATATATATATCTGTGTGTGGATATATTTCAATATTTATGTCATAGACTGTGTACGTTAAAGTTCATAATAAAAAATAAAAATTTGACATGTTTGCAAATTGGGCTTAGGTTATATCCATGCTAGCAAAATTAGGATCCTAACAAAATATGCATTAGGATGACAATAAAAATAAAACATTACTGGTAAAAAATGACTTATGTAAGAATAACTTTATGTGCATCAGATCAAATAACCAAATAAATAGTAGGTAACTTTGGCATTGCAATGTACTAATCATATGTTGTATGCATCAGTGATATCTGATTTGCACATATGTGATACAGCATAATGCGAACAATTCTAAGAGAACAGTTTGGGAAAACAGGAATATTATTAATGTTGAGAAATCACACTTATTTCATGTTAGCATTATTTATGCCACCACGTCCATAGTACAAAGGGACATTTTTTTTAATTATTCCCCCAAAATAAGTAACAGTGGGTCAGGGGACTTTCTGATTGACTAGCTAATAATTTATTATAAGCAGGTTACTTTACAAGGAATATTGGTCAACACTACTATTTAGCATTATATTCTAAGCCCAATAAAAAACTTAATATTGGCTACTTTACAGAAAGAAAAAGAAAGATGGTGACACATATGTCACAAGTCTCGTAAGGACAGAGAGTGCAAAAAAAGAGGAATAGAGTGGGAGTGGAAAATATTTATTGTAAGCATTTTCTAAATGTACCCATATTTAGTACACACACATATATGAACACACATACTTTGATCTATACACATATATGCATGTTATTACTAGATGCAACATTTGCTTTTACGAGTTTAATCTTTTGTCAATATATGCATTTTGTTACTATTTTAAATGACTATTTTCTCTTTAACCCAATATCATATCAGACAAATAGCACTGTAAAAATTTTCTACTCAGAGCCTGCCTTATGTCACTAGGATTGTTGTTCCATACCGGTGGACCAGTATATTGAAAACGTTTTTAAATAATTCCTTCTTTGGCCTTGGTATCATGTAATTTTCTTCTCCTTAAGGACCTCAAATTTGGAGTAACGTCAGCAGCTCTTTGGTGACAGATGCTGCTTAGATAGACAGGAATGGCTTTTCTGGTTACTTTATACATCAATTTGGCCTTTCTAAAAAATATTTTTTCATGCATTTTTAAAACTTTTACTGCATTCATTGCATCCTGAAAATCATCTATACATTGATCTAAAATGAAAGGCAAGCCATCTTTTAGGAGTCTTAAGTGTTATTTTGAATTAGAGGTGTTACCCAAAATTACATTATGGTAGTCCAGATATGGCTTAATATAACTTTTATAAAAAATGACCCTATACCGAAGAAAAATGTATATTTTGATTTTTCTCAGTAGCCAAAGATAATTATTAACCTTTTATGAAATGTGTTTAATGTGAATAGACCAAGCAAAAATAATAATAAAAATAATAATAATAATAATAATAATAATAATAATAATAATAACAATAATAATAATATAATAATAATAAAAATGAGAAAGTCTTTGTGTTGCGATCAGTAAGATTGTTATCTACATAAAACCTAAGAATTATTTCATGCGAGGTCATGTTAAGGCTCACACTGTCAATAAAACCTGGAGTGTGTCACACCTTGCTCATTTTATTTTGTGTTGCAACTAGTAGCGCTTTTTTTTGTCTGTATTTATGATCATATGGTTATCGTTGCAAAATACTTGAAGTCTGTTGAGAGCATCTTCTAAGTTATTATCAAGTACTGTTTTGGTTTTATCAATCTCATAGTATATTATCATCTGCATAGAGGTCATTGGAAGAAATTGATGTAACACTCATTGAAAAATAGAATGAATAACAGACTCCAAGGATAGAGCCTTGTGGTAAAACACAAAGAATATTTTTACTTTCAGAAAGTTGACCATTTAAATATATTTTTTGCACTCTATCGGTAAAGTAAGAAGTAAACCAGTTTAGGGTGTTTTTCTCTGCATTGATTAGATAAATACACCTTTAGTTTTTTTTTCTCACTATTTATACACAGTCCTGAATATTTACAATATTAGTAGATAACATCTAGAGTTCATTTAAAGGACTTCTAAAAGCCATCCAGGGTGAGTGAGAGTGGTGTCACCTGCTTACTGTGAAACTTTATCATTCTTTGTTTATAAGTGTATACCTGTGATTATGAGCTTAACTATTTTAAAACTATCTTGTTGCCATTTACATCTGTCTTTACTCTGTGTATGGAAAACTGAAAAGTTATTGTTCAGTAAACAAACAGTATTTCCCTTGAATTGGATGCAAAGGAATTGAAGATACATTCAGAACCCCAACATGATCTAATATATGTATCCCATTGCAAATCTTGCATAGATATATTAAGTATTTCCTTATTTTTCTTGCCATCCCTTCCTTTTACTGGGTTCCCTAAACCCATGGATTCAATTCTCAATACCTCATCCATTGTCCCTATTTTAAAATTAATGATATTTGACATTGCTGAGTACAATACTTCTAGTATTTGTAGAGACATTTTTCTCCAAAACTGCAATAGTGAACATTTGATTTGTTATTCTACGGTTACACATAAAACAAAAGTTCATACTGTCAATAAGATAATGAGAAAAGAGGAAAGAGTTGAAGTGAACAAAGCTACAGGTGATACCTAAAACACAAATTGTCAATGTTGTTAAGAGAACTATCTTATATGTTGCAGGAATATTTTTAAAATGGTAAAACCAATGCCCTGTGCTTTAATAAGAGTATTGTTATGACTATTGTTTTGTCACTTATCCTTTAACTTTGCTTTTTATACATTTTATCTAAAATATCTACAACAATCAAAATGATGCAGCCTGCGTAGTCGGCTTCATTGCTGTTCATTTGTTATTAGCAAAGCATCTCTTGATTTTGGCTTACCAATGGATACGTTTCACCAACTACCAACCCCACCCTCATGGTATTAAAGATAGAGCGGACATGGCAAATTTCTTAACCTTAGGCTATGACATGACTTTTTTAAAATATTATAATTAAAGATATAAATATATTTGTTAATTAGGTCTTTTAGGTCTGTATTGTTCTTGAAATTGATGTGAGGCATGTACACCTCATATAATCACTACACATTATGTAGGATATGAAATAACAATAGTCAGCTAGGAAACATAGCTAGCCAGTTATAGCAATATACATGTTGGTTCAAGGCAAGTAGAATATCTCAGAAACAGCATAGATGATAAATATTTTGAGTTGCATCTAGCTATTAAGTAGACAATATTTTTCAGAATTATTACCCAGGGAAAGGGCTGGTGTTTGCAATATGAACATCATGTGCTATTAAAAATGGCAGGCTTTTGAACATGAAAAAAATGCACGTACAAATTTGTGTGTGTGGTGCAACAACTTTTTATTCTGTGAACTTCCATTGACTTATCAGGCCAAGTGAGTGATATTCTTATGTTTTGTACCTTTTTGACCTCACTAGTGCATTGTTTATTATTTAAAAAAATGTATTTGGCAGGTGAATGCAACATTAACTTTGATCATATAAACTGCCCCTTGCACCCTAAGACCAGTTTTCGTACTAAGTGATCCACATCAAAGAAAAAGATTTTATATGCTCTCCAACCCAGAGTAAGCCTTTAGATGATTTGTAGAAACAAAAGCAGATTGGTTTTCTAACTCTCCTTGTACACAAGTTAAAACTCCAGTTATACTAAATAATGATTGGTAAAAATAGGTAATATGGGGACATCATTTACAGTTTTGCATGGCTAACAATAGCTACCTTCCTTGTCAATATAGAAAGAAGGCTAAATGTGAGAGTGTATGTAATTTGGATTTTTAACGTAGCTTTAAAAACAATTCAGTAATATCGCTATGATACCTGAAAAGTGGCAGTTTTTAGTGATGTAAAGCACTGGGGCATGATGCAGCAGACATGTAGCATGATGTCCCACCCAGCCTAATTATGCTTACAATAGGCGAACCAGTCCGAACACTAACTTCTTAATGCTGACCGTGACCTCCCTCATGATAGACGGATGTTATAGCCACTAGCAGTTAAATAGGAAAAAGTTATTTTACAAACAATTTAATTGAGTTTAATTACAAAAACAAGTTTCCAAAATATTACTTTTACCATGAAGTCATATGTTGCTTTCGTTATATCTTTCTTTGTCATATAGTTTAAGCCCTTAAAAGTCTTCCTTGTGCATTTTAAGAAAACAAATTGTGTCATTCAGGAAATTTATGTCCTTAGATCCATACATCAGCATGCCCATTCCATATACACTTTAGTGTAATGGACAAAAAGTGGTCCACTAAGAATCATAAAATTATAAACATTGTATCATGGTTAATAAATTCTTTACATCACTAGGATATTAAAGCAGTCTTTGAAATGCTCTTATACCTTCAATTAACTTTTGGGATGTTGACCTTTCGATTACAAACATTTTTACCTAAATTAGCGATCACCTTCAATCATTTTAACATGATTAGGCTATTAATAAATAAATATAAACTCATCATTGGCATTTGTCCAAAAAAAGTTCATAAGATATTATTATTATTATTATTATTATTATTATTATTATTATTATTATTATTATCATTATTATTATTATGTCATCTATGTACAAAAATTGTTTTCCAGCAGTAACAACATATACACTTGTAAGCCATCATGGTCAGATGATGCTACTGTGTTTCAATATATTTAGATAATTATATCTGTAGAAGGGAGCAAATGTATTAGTGTATTTTAGATCAAAGATGAGGAGCATACACCAGGCTATCACTGTAAACATCTGATCCATGCACTCTCCTTACTGAGGAATTTGCTGATTGTGAGTCCATACTTGTTTAGCAAGCTTGTGATGGTGGTAAACACAGTAAGATGCACAGCAGGGGTTAACAATCAATTAGGCCTTTATAAATTCTTATCTGGCCAAACAAATAATGTAAACAGGAGAGAGAGAGAGAGAGAGAGAGAGAGAGAGAGAGAGAGAGAGAGAGAGAGAGAGAGAGAGAGAGAGAGAGAGAGAGAGAGAGAGAGAGAGAGAGAGAGAGAGAGAGAGAGGGGGGGCTGTTGAAATTTTTTATTTATACAGGGTAATGTGCTTAACAGGAGGGAAAGCAAGGTTAGCAATACATTTTTGGGTTATTGTCAGTGGCCATACAAACCCATTTCTGTCCATTTACATCCATTCTAATAAGTATACCACCTTTAAATATACTTTAATGAGTGTGCATGCAAAGAAATTGAGTGTTTCAAGAATAAAGGAAAGCATATCCCCCACTTGTATGAAGGAGAAACCTAGGGTTTGGTACAGTTATTTTATAATTACTTCAAACAGAGGGACAAATCCCTTGTGTTAAAAGATCAAAGTTGACAACTGTTGGTAGCAGTTACTGACAATGGCAGATAGGTTCTTTTGCCTAACAGAGCAAGACACAGAGGGTTGAACAGGTTTGTTGGACTATAATTGTAAAATTAACTAGTGTCTGAGAACTGGACAGTTAGCTGGGAATTATATTTGAATGGGATCCCAATGACTTATTAATTGTAAAATTAATGTAGAAATGTTATGACTGGTGAAAGTCTAGTCACTAACATTAGCTATGCTAGATGTTGTTCATGCAATGCCCAATGCTTTGAATTTTAACTGCTAATATCTAGCAGTAAAATTTCACTTATGGCTTTATTAAATGTGATAGTATTGTAAGCTGCCTGAATTAAATCCGTGAATGTATTGTAATTTAATACTGAAATGGCCAGTGAAACAGACTTTGCCTTTGATGAACTAGGCAACTCCATGGAGAACAATTATGAAACTGATAATAATAATGCTTTAGGAACCCCGTTAATGGACAATTATGTGTGGCAGGATGATGATATATCCAAAAGTATTGAAGTTCTGGGTACATCACTTATCGACGAATTGGGAAGTTCATTGCAAGAAGATCGGTCAAAAAGTCATGATGCTTCTGATACATCAGTTACAGAGGAACACATCACTTTTCAAGAAGATAACATGACTAAGAAAGATAATGTTGATGAATTTGGATCATCAATAACTTCAACAAAATCGACAGATTCAAACAGATGCTTCCTGAATATCCATATGGAAAACCCATCACTTACTTAAAGGATCAAGGTATGTAGCATCTTAAATGTTATACCACAAAATATTTATAAATATTACAATCAATGCAATATATTTGAGGATTCGATCTTTTATGCCTGTAATTAATTGTAATTGTAACTCTACCAATTTTGATTTCAGATGTAGCAGTTAGCAATTACGCTATTTCATATGATTCTTCAATAACCTGCTTCTGATTAAAATTTGTCATCATTTATTAATTAACCAGATGGTGTGGAACAATAAATTTCACATCTACATTCATAATATATTATTTGCATAAAATAATATGCATGTATAATGTATATAAAAATCTTAAATATCACCTCCTATGAGTTTAATAAATGTAGAGGATATTATTGGATTTTCAAGTATTACATAGTTCATGCATTGAATTGGTTGTACTGTATAATGTAAAAGTAAGAATTCGTAGGTTTATATCAAGCAGAGGTAGTTGGAGTTAAGTGCCTTTCCCTGAGACATGCCATGGCATTTGACCCAGCCTTGCCGGGCGAAAAATCAAACATGCATCTTTCTGGTGATAAGACATGCACCCAAACTACTGAAATGTTAGCGTACTGAGAGTATTCAATATGTTTTTGTCCATGTTGTCTGCAGGGGTTGGATCCATCAAGCCTCTTGATGACTCATGTACAGGAAGTACTGAATCATGGCCGAAAGACATTTTACACCTATGTGGACCTCAATGAATACTGTTATGACTCCTATTTAATTATGAACGTTTTACTCAGGACAGTGCATGATTCAACTAGAAACCTGGTTGACAATTTTGATTAATAATATCAGTACAATAGAAATTGATTTAGTTATGCCTAGAATATGAATATGCTTGGAATATTACTATGGACAATTATGTAAAAGAAATCTGAATGTTGATAGTAATATTATTGATCCCTACCAACAACCATTTCAAATCAGAAGCAAACATAACTTAAATTATAACTTCCTAGAGATAAGACCTAAGTAGCTTTGCTATGATTAAACATGTTAAATGTGTTTAATTTTAACAATATAAGCAAATAATGCAATATCTGTAGTAGTTACTCTAAATATAATATCAGGAATTTTAAATTATTGAGGATCATTGATTCAGATATTGCGAGTATATGTTTAGACTACTTGTATGAGATGCGAACGGTTGATCAAAATAGTATTAACAAAATTTTCATGCTAGTCTCAGCAATGTTTTCAAATAAACTATTTTATCTTTTCAGAAAATTGATGAGGAAAACACTATTAATGGAGACAATGACACTAGGTGGAGGATATATGTTGAAAAGAGATCAATGGAAGAGCATAACAGAATTTATATGAAACTGAAACAACCTGCTAATGAAAGAATGACCCAAATATCTGCCTTACATGGACGAAATACCAGAAATAACAGCATGTGATGCTACTGTCATTTTAATTCTATTAAATGAGAAAAAATTGTGCCTTACATTACTGTTGAAAATATATATATATTATGATGATTGTACAGAATACAGATTGTATTCTGTACAAGTACTTCAATATACTGAATATCTTGTAGAGCAGCAAGAAGGGTGGACAGGCCAAGTTTTCAAAAATAAAAGGCCTCTACGGAGACCGAAACTATTTATGACAAACCGAAACTGTTTCAAACCGAAACTATTTCACACAAAAAAGGCTGCTACAGAGACAGACCCGGCGCCGATTGTGCTGCGGAGACAATTTTTTTAACAGAATATTTGATCAAGTCCGATACAATATCTTGATCTAGGGTCATGCAAATGTATGGTTATAAATCCATGTGGGATTAACTGTGCGTGACTAAAGAAATTTCTAAAGAGATTATAATCCATGTCTCCACTCCACCATGCCTGGTGAATATTTCGTAGCGTATGTCTGTCAACTCCATTAAATACAGCAAGAATATTGCAGTTATCTCTGATCACTTTTGGTATTTGTGTATATCTCTGAGTGACATATATTACATCAGTATTTTATTGACTACCTCTGGAAAATATCCTAACGGGATTCTTTTAATTTTCTAGGATCACATCATCATATACAACTAAATTGCTAATACTTCCATCAATAAAATCAATACTCGGTGTTTCCTCGATATCGATTATAAACTCAATAATATCCCCATCGATTTCCGATTTTGCTTTTTCGTTAAAATTTTTAACACCTCGTAACATCGCTGATCGTCTACACTCGGGGCTACCAAATACAGTTTATTCCATTTCATCCATCTCGCTATTAAATTAAGTAACGACTGTGTCTTGCCACTTCCATATGGGCCGATTATAATCATACGAATATAATTTGGTAGCGCTGCATGATGTTTAACTGGTTCTCGTGTTTTTTTTCGCCGAAAAATCAATTACATTTATGTTATTATAACTAAATTATGGATCTTTATTGTGTGAAATGTAGGACGCGTACACCAACAATTGACCCAACACCTACTACAACTAAAAATAACAGAGAAGGTATCACTGGCAAGTGTGAACGATGTGGTATAAAATTATCTGGATTTGTTAAAAAGGGGGAGGTGATATTACAGCCAAGTTAGTAAAATTACCAGGACCTCCATGGGCAAAATATCCAGGAGAAAAACATCTTCCAGGGTATAGTTATTGTGGACCTGGAACAAGACTCGATATCCGATTCGATGATCAAAACCAACCCCGACCCGGTGAAAACCAAATAAACCCTAATGATAAGGCGTGTCATGCTCATGATGATGCTTTTAAAAGCAGTAATCTGCAACACAGACATATCGCAGATGTGAAATTGATTCATGCTTTGAATTCTATTACTGATAAATCCTTCAAAGAAAAAATAGCTTCATGGTTGATAAAATTGGCGATGAAAAGTAAATTAATGCTGGGTGCTGGTAACTAATAACATCATGGAATCTATTTATTATTCCCCAAGAGGATACTGGAGGGGTAAATCAGCAATCGGTAAACTCGGTAGCACCGCAAAGGTGAAAAATACTACAGCAAATGATTTGTTATCCAAACAGGCGATATGGCAGATTTATGTACCACCGCCTTAACAAATTAACTTTTCACATTTTGATGTCAGCGCCCCTAATGAGGTTCATTAGGCTGATATATTATTTCTGCCGCATGATGGTGTTTACAAGTATGCGCTAACCGTAGTTGATGTTGCGAGTAGATACAAACAAGCAGAACCGCTAGCGAATAAGTTATCAACTAAAGTAGCTTTTGCGTTTGAAAGGATTTATCGGCGGGGTCCTCTGCAGTGTTCAATTCGATGACAGATATTATGTAGTAGATGAAAGAGATGTTGCCCAACAGTTCACAGCAATGAATAACGATTTTGATAGAATTAAAAATATACTTATAGCGGAAATTAGTACAACCCCACCTAACCGAAATTGAGTCATCAAACACGTAGAAATATGTAAGAAAATTATCGCCGACATGGATGAATTTAATTTGCGATTAGTTCAATATGTACAAGCTGGTGATATTGCTAAAAACAGAACAGAATTTGCAGCAAAATATGATATACGTTTACAAGATATCCCTATATTTAAATTTCTAGGATATGTCGTACCAGAGCTAAAGAAAAAACCCAATGATGTCATAGATGAGTACTTCAAACAGATTCACAATGCATGAAAACAAATACCACAAAGACAAACAACCATCCTCAAACATAATAATGACCCAGACGGTGGTGGTAGGCATATTGCTCCTCAAAATGTGAATATATTCTCGGTGATTGCAATAAATCTAGTATGTAACGCTATCGATGGAAGTTACCAAATAAATCTCGAAAAATCAAATCATGCCCAGCAGGGATATATTTTATATTCATTTGCACCGACGGCTCCTCCAGGATTTCTAATAATTGAAGATCCAACTAATCCAGTCTATATGCGATGTCATAATAATTCATTAACGAGAATTAATTTTAAACTCACTGACCAGTCCAATAATTTGATTGATTTACGAGGAGAGATTTTACAAATTAGTATATTTGTGAAATCGTAAAGGATTTTACCATAATATCAAAACAATTTGTCTCCGCAGCGCAATCGGCGCCGGGTCTGTCTCCGTAGCAGCCTTTTTTGTGTGAAATTGTTTCATTTTGAAATAGTTTCGGTTTGTCTGAAATAGTTTCGGTCTCCGTAGAGGCCTTTTTTGTTGAAAACTTGGTCTGTTCACACTTCTTGCTGCTTGTATAAATAACACCTTCAACAATTTCAACTAGACAGTATTATTACTGGCCATACTATTAAATGAGGCTGGTGATGACAGCTTTAAATGTATGCAGTTTCCTTGGAATAGCATTATTACAAAAGGATTTCAACTTTAACAATGTAGAAATGCAGCAAGTAACATTATGGCGTGGCTTTAAACTCCATCTATATTGTAATAATACCTACTAATGGTTTTGGAGATTAAAACAATGGAATTCAACAACTACCTTACAAATATGGTAATATTTCTGCAAGAGTTTTGATATAACAAAGTAGTAAAGAATCATTAGCAAGTAACTTCACTACAGCAAGGTTGTCAGGAGTATCGATATGGTAATATTATCACGTTAACAAACAACATTAATGCATATCAGTAAACTTCATATATGTAGCTGTATTACTGTATTTACCATATATTTTAAGACACCATATTTGTTGGGACACCATAAATTAAATTTTGAAATCATTTTTTGTGCACTGTATGTTCTGGAACACATCTTGTTTTAGTAGTAGTAATTTGTGGGACAATGTAAAACTCATTCCAAAATGACAACTTAAATTGTATAGTATAAAATATAAAACTTTGCAAATGAGATAAAATTCTTTTGTCCACTGTATCATCATTTCATCTTCACAACCCTTCTCCTGCAAATGTATCATCCATTATTTGGTTCATGAATATTTGTTTACCTATCTCATGCCGTGAATAATTATCGTTGGAGGCAAAACGTATCTTGAAGTAGAAACTGCAAGAAATAAAGTCAGATATTTTTCTTCAATCTGCATCAGTCATGCTAATTCTACCACTTTTAACCCCCATTTTATGATCAGCCCATCGAGCAGTGAGATCAAAGTACACTCAAGTTTCATCCATGTTAATCACCATATTGTAGGCAAAGTGATCTTCTCTTCTGGCCTTCACAAATTCATCAAATTATTTTATTTTCTCCAAATCTTCTGTGCGTCACTGAATTGGTGATGCCCATGAACATTTCATTTTTTCAAATTATTTTTTTACAATTCTCATGACTTTGAATATTTAATTTAAAAAATGCATGGGTTTGGTGGAGTGCTATGTAGTATTGTAACTACATCAGATTTGTTTTTTGAAGAAAACAAATCAATGTTAGAAGATAGGGTACACCTCTTCCAACAGCCTTCTCTGAACTATACCTACCAGACCAGTTTGCATTGTTACTACATGGGCTTGGTGGAGAGAGCTATGTAGCATTGTTACTACATCAGATTTTAGAGATCACACATTCAGTGCTGGAAGATAGGGTATTGTTACTACATGAATTTGGTGGAGAGAGAACTTTGTAGTATTGTTACTACATCAGCTCTTAAAGATCACAAAATCAGTGCTGGAAGATAGGGTATTGTTACTACATGGGATTGGTGGAGAGCTATGTAGTATTGTTACTACATCAGATTTTGAAGAAAGAAATCATTGCTGGGAAATAGGGTATTGTTACTACATGGGTTTGGTTGAGATCCTAGTAGTATTGTTACTACATCAGCTTTTAAAGATCACAAAATCAATGCTGGAAGATAGGGTATTGTTACTACATGGGATTGGTGGAGAGCTATGTAGTATTGTTACTACATCAGATTTTGAAGAAAAAAAAATAAGTGCTGAGAAATAATGTATTGTTACTACATGGGTTTGGTTTACAGCTATGTAGTATTTTTGCTGCATCAGGTTTTAGAGTTCACAAAATCAGTGCTGGGAAATTGGGTATTGTCACTACATGGGTTTGGTGGAGAGCTATGTAGTATTTTTACTCCATCAGATTTTATAGATCACAAAATCAATGCTGGAAGATAGGGTATTGTTACTACATGTTCTTGGTGGACAGCTAAGTAGTATTGCTACTACATCGTATTTTAGAGATCACAAAGACAGTGCTGAAAGATAGGGTATTGCTACTACATGGGCTTAGTGGAGAGTTGCGTAGTATTATTGCTACATCATGTTTTAGAGATCACAAAATCAGTGCTGGGAAATAGGGTGTTGTTACTACATATGTTTGGGAACTAACCATGTAGTATTTTTACTATAGCTAAATTCTCTTAAAAAGTATTCACCAGTGCTAGCAGTTGCTAGAACTGACAGTTCACAAGGAACATTATGTGTTATGCCCAACTTAGTACCATAATTCACTCTCACTTGGGAAATAGGTTTGGCCATACCCCCAAATTTGACAATTTTTCAACCGACTTAAGATGTAATAGAAATATGGAATTTCGGTCAGGGCTTGTGAGTTTTTTTTAGTCACCAGCCCAATACTGTTTCTAAAAAATTAAATTCTTAGAGCACCGTGTATAATGAGAGCTCAAAATATGGAGACAAATTTGGAACTGCCATTGCAACATATCATGGCACCATTTTGATCTGTTTACTCGATAAACGGGACAAAATTAACTGCAGAAAAAACAGCAGTATTCAAAGCTTTGTTTTGTTTGTTTTTCTTTTTTTGTTTTGTTTTTTATGGTTTAACGCTCTTTTTCAGCACAATGTAGGCTATAGAAGGCGGCCAGTATTATTGTTGGAGGAAGAACCAGGGAAAATCCCCGGAAAGAACCACCGAGCCAAGAGAAGCTACTGGCAAGCTTTCTCACATAACTACATTAGCCGAATCTTAGACTCGAACCCACGCAGACAGAGGTGAAATAGCAGTGATCCATAACGGACAGTGCTTTAGACCACTCGGCCACTCAGGGCCCCCTCAAAGCTTTGAATTTCATTGAAATGTCCTAAATAAACAAATTCTATTAACTTTTTGGATTCCCTATCATCGTTGAAACTGTGGAAATTTATAATTTACAAATTTTAATTCCTAGATATTATGGAAATATGATGTTCTTTTTCAGTATCTGAAAAGTATTCTGTTCTGTTTTATTTGATATAAAGTGTATTAAAAGAGCAGATAAAGAAACATTGCCACTGCTGTAGTATACGACAGAATTCCATGATTTTATAAGAACCACTCTCAAATGTTTTAGTGGCTGGATGTAGATGTTTTCACATTTTTTTGATTATGGAATCTTATGTACATTAGGATGTGAAGTCTGATGTCAGAAAGTTGGTGTATATTTTATATTGAAAAATTGCATAATATTCCACTATCTCCTTTTTATTTTCAGAACATGCCGACAATGGTTGATAATTATGAAGGTCAGATTGTCATGCCTGGTTTATCAAGTAGTAGCAACCCTGGTCCAAGAAGCCCTCTTCAGGATGATGTACAGACTCAAAGGGTGAGTTGGTCTTCAATTTTATCTTTGTTTCTTAGCAATAATCTTTGATGGGTCATGGGATGCTGTCCATACATAAGAAAGCTTACTCCCCTGTCTAGGACGTTTCTTCTTCTTCTCATGCCAGGTCATTCAAACTCTACATTATAATACCCTTATCTCCAACAACATGCCTTTTCTCTTTTGCAGAATGTCCATTTCCATTTTTCTTGAATAAATTATCTTTCCATAGATAATTATTGCATCTGTTGTCAGTTTTATCTTAATTCATATGGCATGCAAATGTCATTCATATGAGTTGTTGACTGCGTGGTATTGTCAGTTTTCTTGAGTCCAAAAAGCATGCTAAATACAGTTATTTATTCTAGTTTCTGACATCTTGATATTGTCAGTTTAAAATAATGGCATTTTGTTTTCAGAGTTGCTGACATCTTAGTATTTTCAGTTTTCTTTATGATAAAGGGCATGCTAAATACTGTCATTCACCCATGAAACATAAACTAACTCGATATAGCAATACATTAAATCAGAGCCTGTTAGAATGATGATGCTCTTTGTAATTGTATAATGTTTGATACTTTATAGTGATAGTAAACTGACAATTTAAGTAGTGTTTGGTAGTGGTAAATTGATAATTTAGGTAATTGATTTTAATACATTGACAATTTAGGTAGTTGATGGTAGTAAAATGATAATTTAAGTGGATTTTGGTGGTGGTAAATTGTAAATTGATGATTTAGGTAGTTGGTGGTAGTACATTGATAATGTAGGTAGATGATGGTAGTAAATTGATAATTTAAGTAGTTATTGGTGGTAGGAAATTCATATTTTAAGTAGTTATAGGTGGTAGTAAATTGACAATTTAAGTGGGTTTTGGTGGTAGTAAATGGACAATTTAAGTGGCTATTGGTGGTAGTAAATTGACAATTTAAGTGTTTAATTTAAGTGGTTGTTTTGGTGTTAGTAAATTGATAATTTAAGTAGGTCTTTTTCAGCTTTTCAGAATCATTACATTTGCAAAATTATCAAATTATTTACATAATAACACAGATTCTGCATTCCTCCTTTGCATTATTTATTTTTCACGGGATTGTGAATGATTCACCGAAAGAGAATTCCTAATAAAGTACAAAGCTTCGCTGCTGTTAAAGTAATTGATTATTTTTAGTAGTATTATTATAACATTTCTACCTTGTGTATGTAACCAATAATATAATCCTCCATTTCCTTTCAAAAAAGTAGTGCAACTTATGTCTTGTGTTACGTGTTTATGCTCGAAAAAACAGTAACATAGAAATAGTGAAAATAACAAGCTTGTAAAAACTTAATAAACAATTTATTGAACACAAATATTTTCCAGAAAAGAAAAATAAACTTGCGATTTTAAGAATCAATTCCAAAATTAATGAAAAAATAATTCAAAATATTATCCACTAGAGAAATTGCAAAAGTCCTGGTAATAAAATGTCCAAATAATTCCCAGTTCGACTCCCAGCGAAGTATCCAAGATGGAAGATGATGTCACTTCATGAAGTCAGTTCTTGGTACTAAAATTCTATGAGCGCAATTCTTTTCCAGATAAATAACAAAGTAATTCCTCTTGATCCATACAAATTGAAATAATTTCCAATACAAGGTAATTTAAAATAACTCAAAAAGACACAACTTAATATTCTAACAGCCCAAGTTCTACTAAATAGTTCGCTCAAAATGTATTTTATATACCTGATTTTACGTAAACAAGGAAGGGGTCACATGATCTTCTAGAATATGTTAGAACCAATTTACATTCAAAAAATCACGTACATACCGTATAACCCAATTAACAATAGAAAGATGTTTATAACAAAGCTCCATAATGTCCTTGGAATCAACCAATCATTTTAAAAGCTTGTTTTCAACTCTGAAGCCATGTCAGAAAGGAGGTCAACACCTGGTGTTTATTTGTAAAGTACAATTCATCCTACTTTTTTGGAAAAAGATATCTCGCAATGAATTAATCTTAAACTTAAAATGTCAAATTTGAATCTGACAAACAAACAATAAAAATAAATGATTTAAATGAAATATACGTAATACTTGGGAAAAAAAACCAAGACTGAAACCTTAGATCCTATCAACTTTAATGACTATTAATTAAGAAGAATAGGCTTTTCCTAACTTTACAAATCAGCTTACATTCTTGATGATTAAACAAAAATCACAGCAGTAAAAATGGAATAATTGTTGTAATAGCATGATAATAATAGTAATAATAATAATAATAATAATAATAATAATAATAACAAAAGTTAAATATTTAAGAACAGCAATTACGCCAATTCAATATAAATAGAACACCCTTTTGATCTATTTACCCATGTTGCATAGTCCTGTTCTTCTTTTAAGAAAAATTACCATGTCTTTTTTCACGTCTTTGGGCAAAGACAAAGGTACCTCTTCATGATAAGTATTCAAGACAACTTTGATTTAATCCAAATTTGGTGCTCTTCCATGTTTACAAAACATTTGATTTTAGCACACAATTCTTTTTATTTCATTTTTGGTTTTCCTTAAATGCATAAATGACAATGCATATTTAAATCTTACATTTTCTTAGAATATGATTAAAGGCGCCTTTCTTTCTTTACTTTATTCAATTTCTATTCATGGTTTTTAATACTGAAAGTATCTGACATTTTGTACCTTACTTGCAACATCTTAATCTTGCACTGGACAATTATAGTTGTTACACAATATGGTTTTAATTACATTTTGTAATTTATGAGACTAAAGTAAACTATGTTAAAATGTCATTTATTTGTATGGCATCCAGATGTCATGCTGATTATAGCTGAACTATATACTGTGCTAGTTAACAGTTGGCTTTTGTCATGTTAATAATTGTAAGTCCTAATAATAACCAGAAATTTTGGTTGTTTTGGGAGTGTAATGATGTTTCTCAGTGCATCATAGGTATATATTATGGTCATGATATAGTTTTGTGTCCAGAACTTGCAATATGGGGGATTATAACAAAGGTGAGGTATATTTTGCTGCATACCATTTCACTAGATTGTTTTTTTTTCTCCAGAACTTGCAATATGCAAGCATACAGAATTTAATTACATAGTTTATGCTTGTAAACAGCAAGATATCTGAGCTGCATTTTCTATGAAGCATGAAAAGGGTCTTTTGTTTGTTGGTACTGACTGCTTTCAGCAGTGTATGAGCTTGACATACAAATATATTCAATCAGAGCCTAATACAAATATCGTAATTTGTAGCTCAGGTCCAAGAAATCATATCCACTTTGATATCAAAGCATACAAGGTATTTTGGTTGACACATTTATTTCCACAATTTAATTGCATGATGGTTGTATTAAAAGCAAATATGGAGTTACACCATGCTTTGATTCATAACTTGATAACTTTTGTTGTATTGGAACTGAGTGATATCAGCACTGTGTGCTCTCTTTAGACTGTTTTAATACAGTTGATTAGATAAGATTTAAGGGATTATCTTTATATGATTATGGTCTTTAAAGATGACGATGACTTGGTACAATAGAACCTGTCTTGGAACCACACCTTTTGCCAACAAAATATGGTATTTCAAAGCAGATTTTACTGTATTGTCAGTTTTTAAAATTCAAACAGCCATGCTAATTATTGTCTTTTATTTACAACTACGGCTAGTTATGACTTGGTACAGTAGAACCTGTCTTAAAACCACCCCTTCTGCCAACAAATACATTATTCAAAACTACAGCTAGTTTTATATAATACAAATCATAGTATGGTAGGAATGTACTATTTTTATCAAATGGTTTCTGACAGGTCTTGATATTTGTCAGTTGATAATTTGATATTCATGCAGTTTTGTACAGGAAGATTAAACTTAAGATTGATGATCAAGTCTCTAACCAGTTTAGCAATACTACTCTATTCTCAAATGGACAAAATGTAAAGTTACACCAAGTATTGTTCACTAGCTACTGCCTTCTTTAAAAAAAATAGTATATGTAAAAATAACGTAATGAATAAAATCACTGACAAATATTATTCCATTAAAAAGCTGGGGGAAAAAATCATACAAGTACATGAGTTTGGCATAAAAGAAGACAAAGTTAAAATTTGAATGAAATTGAGAAATCGCTTTAATATATCATGCGTTGTTGTTGTTGTAGGGTTTAACGCCATTTTTCAGCACACGATAGGCTATAAATGGTGGCCAGTATTATTGGTTGAGGAAGAACCCAGAAATACCCCTGTAAAGAACCACTGACCCATGAGAAGCTACTGACAACCTTTCTCACATAACTACATTAGCCAAATCATAGACTTGAACCCATGCAGACAGAGGTGAGATGGCAGTGATCCATATCAGAGAGCACTTTAGATCACTCAGGGCCCCTTGTGTTATGTGTTAGCACTAATAAGTGAATGTTTGTTAACATCAATAATAATAATAATAATAATAATAATAATAATAATAATAATAAGGACATTCTAATCTTTAAAAGCATATATAATGATATGACTACCAGAAAAACATCATGAAATTTAAAAAAAATAAACATATGCTGAAAATATTTAAGGTAGGAAACATTATTGGGTCTTTAAGTTTGTTCTTACTGTTGAAAAAGGTGACCTTTTAACACATTAACACCAGGCAACAGCATTTAGGAGGCAGGAGGTAGTTGCTTAATGCCAAGGTCTATTGAGCCATGGTCATGTATGATATGTTAAAGTGGGTGATATTATAGAAAGGTGGACAGATTTAGCTCTACAATGATTTCAAATTATCTGGACCTATATGGGGTTATCATTACTACCTCATTGTATGGATTAAAGTTGAATACCTAATTGATTTGCTGGAATAAAAATCCATTTGTTAAATTTATAAATCAACAGCATGAATGAGATTTCTTTCAGCTAATTGGTTCAGCCTGATTTAAATCAGGTCTCCGGAGTTCTACATGAAGATCTGACAGTGATCGCTTATTGGTTATGTTCTGATGATCACAGTTATTACCACAATTGCTACATTTATCAGCGAATCAGACAAAGTCTTTTATCTTCATGTTTTAGAAGACTGAGCAGCAGCAATGTGTGTCAATCTATGTGATTCACTTTCAGACTTCTAAAAGATGTGATCTGATATGGTACAATAGATGCAATCAGCACAACACAAAGTTTGTGAGTTATTTTACATAGGTTGTGTTTTTACAAAACAATGTAATCTCGATTAAATAAATGGTCAGATACTGAGTTTTTTGCCAATTGAGAGATATCTCATATGGATCTCTTGTTTTTTACAGTTTGATGTATGATTTATTTTTCAGCTGAATGCCTTATTTGACATAAATTCTGTTACATTTTATTAGGGCTTGCTGTGAAAGTTACTATATATTATGGTCATTATCTGAATGTGCATATTTTAAGAAATCAATTAGCTCCATTGATATATTTTGGTGTTATTGTTCTTTTCACCATGCTATATATACAAGTCTCATATATTTAATGGTGTGCATGGAAACTTAGAGATTATGTCATATCAGATGTTGTCTTGGTATAATCTTACGAGTCCAGCTTCTCTTACCATTGTTTTGTATCAAGGTATGAAGATAGGTATACTATCATCATTTGTACTAATCTCCATGTGATAATGTTTAATGGAATGGCAGTAAGATGTGTACATTTTATATGAACAGTTGCTTGCCATATCAATAGCTCTTTTTTATTTTCAGAAACGGTCGAGTATGTTTGGTAATTTTGTACGTCAATTTCGCAGGATTGTTTCTTCTGGTGGTAATAACCCTAATTCACGAAAACCCCTCAAGTATGATGAACAGTCTCAACAAGTAAGTTGATGGTTACTTTAATTTTGTATATTAACCATATTCTGTGGATTGGCCTTGCGATGGTCCTATTATCCATACACAAGTAAGCGTCAGTACATGACAACATGTTCAATGTTCAATGCTGTCTTGACTTTTGTTCACTGTGCTATGTTTTGCAAATGGTTTCTGACACATTTTGGTATTTGTTAATTGGTATTTTAATGAAATTCATGTAATTTGGTGCTGTACTATAAAGGTGAAAATTGAAAAGGAGATTTGTGTCTTTTTAGTACAGTGAGACCCACTTATCTTAACCGTGGTTATCTTGAGAACCTGTGTGTAGAGAGAGTTTTTTTTTTCTGGTAAAAAATCCATTGTTATAATATTTGTTCCCTGATTAATTCAATCTCAGTTAAGTCGATACCCCTAATATGCCAGCAAATATTCAGTCTGACGTAAGATATGAAGCTGATCAAGTCGATGATGTGCAACTTTTCATGTTTGTCTCTTAGAAATTTTACAAGAAATGATTCAGCATGTCCTTTATCACTGGTACCTTGTACCGGCAAGGATGGAAAGAGTTGGTACAAGAACAAATTATATCAGTACTAATGATTACAATTAAAGAGCAAATCTCTGCCATTTTAGTAATACTAATACATTATCAAAAGGGCAAACTTAATAAAGGATACACAAAATGCTGTTGACTAGCAACTGCCTTTGTGTTTAAAACACACACATAATCAATAGGAAAACAGTCTCTGCCCTTCAAAACGTCCCTCATGCAATGAATTTAAAGGCTGCATAAAAATAAGATGACATAGAAGTCTGTATACAATTAGGGAATTTAATGTCCAGTGTGTTCACATTAACGACTGATTATTGTTTTTGTGTCAATACGATTTTTTTTGTTATGTATATAATCAACATCCTTGCAAAGGAAAACAGAACATTGAAGTGATATGACTGAACAAAATGAAATTTTATCTGGGGAAATTTTTGTCAAGGATTTGATATGTGAAATATCCTTCTGGCTAGGTTTGTACTTGCTGTTATGCATGATCAATACAAGTAGGTAAGTTAGAGTTGAGGCAATTGGACTACATGTCCATGCTTAAGGAAACAACATGATTGTTGTTGTTGCTTTGGGGTTTAATTTCATTTATCTGTGGTGGTGGATGAACATGGAAAATCTCGATAAAACACACAGACTCATGGGAAGTGACTGGCAGTTTTAACATATATCCACATCAACCAAGCCCCAGACTTGGACGAGCACAGTCAGAGGTGAGGGAGATGTATGTGGTAAAGGTGATGGATTTAAATCACTCTGCCACTTGGGATTTCCAGACTATGGTAACTGATCTTGACTGATGTCATCAACAGTGACACCTCAAGTCATATCAACATTGATTAGTTGATTATACAAGCAACATAGCATGTATCATATTTGCAACTTCTCAGTGTAATATTGTTCCTTGCATGTACCAAAATTAGTTTAATAACCAAACTCTCATTTAAGGATCCTCAGTTTATTGTAGAAATAATTTAGTCATTCTCAACAATAACAGATGTATATAGCTAAGCAATATCTTTAAAAACTAAAATAATTTAGGCTATCATCTCTTTTGATTATTCTTTCACATTGTTGAAGATCACAGTAAAAGAAACAAAACAAACATTATTTGATACTTAAAATCACAATTACACAAGTTAAAATAAATTGAATGATGGAATTAAAATGACAATTTCTGACTTCTAAACCTATATATGGGTATCACTACTTCATTTCAACCTGAGCTGTTTGAAAATTTTAATGAGCATGTTGATAAATGTAAGGAAATCATTCATATGCAATGATTTTAAATATTAAATTACATCGCCAGCAATTTTTTAATGAGATTTAACTATGCAAAAACTGCTGCCTCCTTTATTTGAAATAATTTATATGATTGTATTTACTACAATTTGAAATACTGATAAAATCCAATAAGTCGTATGTACTTCTGTGGAATTCCTACAGAATCCTGTTGAAAATCATTTTAATAAATAACAATATTCAATGAAGAACAACCTAAATTGTACAGTAATGAACTAATAATTGCCTCACTCAATACACAATTTCAATGTAGAGAAATTTACAAAACCAAAGTTTCCAAAATCCTCTGAAACATGGTTGCAGAAATGAAAACTACAGATGACCTGCAAATGAATTATACTGAGGTCACTGCAATGAAGTCAAACACTAGATTAGATGGAACAGTAACAGTGATTAATACAATTGCTGATCACAGGCTCAAAACAATATAACATAGGAAAATTATATATCATATACATGTATTTATAACAGAAATAACCGTATTCAATGTGAACAAATTGAAATGCTGATTGTTCATAAAACCTGATCATCACATATTGTATCACAGTATGGTACTCCACCCACCATCCCAGGATGCCATAAACAGTATGAATAAATCAAGTATTTTTTTAATCATGTGCTAAATAACATACACCTAGAATATTCTTTCTTTAAACATGTTACCTGATCATAAGATCATAGAAGACAGAAACATTTTATGTAAAAGTCCATAAGTTATCTGTCCACCTAGGGGTAGTTGCAGTGACTTTCTCTTTCTTCCGGCTTTGTGTCAAATCCTGTGGATTCTTCAGTCACAACTTAAGCTTTTGCGAAGCCATACGCTCTCTTAAGACAGAGATGTCTCACATTCCAATATCAGTATTCTGTTGGTTTTCAACTTTAAGCTTAATGCAAGTTGGCAGAGATTTTGTTTTGAAGGGATTTGTACTTCATCTTTAATTTCTAACTTTGCTTTCTTTCTTCAGAGACAAAGATCTGTCTTTAAGATATCATGGCTTTTCCTATTCATACACTTATGCATCCATGAACAGATCATTTGTGAACCCGTCACACTGCACTGGTGTGTTAAATCATTCAATATTGCTGAATAATTTTCCACTATCGTTGGATACATACATGTAGATTTTCTGTACTAATCTTTTTGTCAGTTCATAGTTGTTTGACTAATGACAAATAGTCAAGTGTACTTTGAGGGATGCAGATGTGATTTCAGTACAAGAATTACTTCCAGGAGATTATCACTCAACACACAGTTGATCTGCAATAAAGCATCAATAGCCATCATGTTCAGAGACAGATCCAGCTTCTCCTTCACCTTCACACACAGCTTAATAAGTATGTGATGGCTATACCATTAAGTTGTTTATGAAATAGGTTTAACAACATATCACTTGATGGGGAGAGCGATAGAGAGCAAAGCAATTGCAGCTACTATCTCACATATTAGATTTATAGACCAGCTATGCGGTTCAAATTTCCCTTATGATATTGACATTCTAATGCCAACCTTTATCGGCTAATCCCCTCTATAATGCTCAGGTTGAGGAAATATACAAACAAGCCACAAAGAAGACCCAGACCATTGCCTTTCCCCTCCCCCCTTAGAGTGGCGTGAATGTCAGGGAAATTAAGAAAAGTTGACATGGAACCCAAGACACAGACTTCAAGGAAGCAGTCCTACTGAATCTACAACTTACAAAAAGTTCTTTTCTTCCAAACAAAAAAGAACAGAAAGCATAAAACTGGTAATCATAATTGTCTTCATGCCATCTTTATCACTGATCCAGGTATGCTGAAGGCTCCATTTCTCTGTCAAGTGGCACAGAGCTTGTGATAATGACGTATGGATCCTCATCAAGGGATGTGGTATCACCTAAGCACACTTCCTTCTTTGACTTTCTTTCATTAAGATATAAAGTTCCAAGATTCAGAATCAGCACTCTTCAGCAAAAAAATCAAAGACCTTTTCCAGAAAAAGGTAGTATCATTTGTCCACAATTTAAATTCACAAGGCTTTTATTAAGCTGTTTCTAATTATATGGGCAAATGACATTCTTCAACCCATCATCAACCTAAGAAAACTTGTTTCTACACCCCTTGGTTTAGGATGGAAACACCACTTGTTCTAAATCACACAATCAGTGTGAATTACAAGATATATCCTGATTTGATTCTCGTGTCTTCTAGGAAGTTTCTGTGCCTTTGCTACAATGACAATGTTTACCACTTCAAGGCATTCTCATTTAGACGCGACATCAGTCCATTGTTTTTTATTAATGGATCAGGTAAAGGTACGTTTCTGGGCCACCTCCAATGCAGCAATATCAGAGTTCCTGAATGACATTCTACAAAACATTTACTTATATTTGGTTCTATCCCCGGAAGAGTCATACCAAATACTAATGAAAATTGTACTAACAGCTGCCTTGCTGGTCACTCAGCATAAAGAGGTAAGTGCTAGGACTGGTCAGCTTGGTGTCAGGATAATGTGATTGGGTGGGACACCATGATACATTATGTGGCATGATGCCTCAATACATGTAATAGACATCACTATAAACTGCCACACTGCATACATCATAGTGATATAACTGAAACATTGTTAGAACTATATTACAAAATCCAAATCACAAACACACACACACTTATCCATTTTTATACATACTGGTAGACAGGTACAAGCTCTTAATATGCAAACTTCCTAATGTTTACTTAACTCCAAAGACAATTATCACCAGCAGAAGTCTATCTTTAATTACTTCCAGAGGAAATTATCACAAGCAAAGGCCTTTTTTAATTACCTGTAATGAAACTTAACAAAGGCAGAGTCCTTTCTCTAATTACCTCCAGATAAAATTATTAAAAGCAGAGTCCTTTGTTTAATTACCTCCAGAGAATATTATCACAAGCGAAGTCCATTGTTTAATTACCTCCAGAGAATATTATCACAAGCGGAGTCCTTTGTTTAATTACCTCCAGAGAATATTATCACAAACAGAATCTATTGTTTAATTACCTCCAGAGAAAACTATCACAAGCAGAGTCCTTTGTTTAATTACCTCCAGAGCAAATGAATACAAGGAGAGGGCTTTGTTTAATTACCTCCAGAGCAAATGATTAAAAGGAGAGTACTTTGTTTAATTACCTCATATATAGCAGACATGATCATTTCAGTTATGGGATTAGTGTTCCAGTGTAAATCATTTTTAATACCGTTTGATCGTATTAAAAGAGAAATTTTAGGTTTGGGGATACTAGAGTGCAGCATACCTGTCAATGTTTCAAACACCTAATAGGGAGAATAACAAATAAAATAGTGTGATTTGGTTGGACAGCAAATGCAGGGGGGTAGGTGGCATTTTTTAAGCACCGGTTTCAGTAAATATTGTCCAATCTTTCAGTAACGATAAAATTCTCAAGGACATGCCCAAAGAAACCTTTCTTGGGATGGGGTTGGGATGGACACAGAGTGGTAACTCATGAAATTTTATGGATATTGACCAAAACATATTAAAATGTTTAATTGGGGGGAAGGGATGATTGACATATTCCTTTGTTATTTTGCAATCATGGTATTTAAAATTCACATATACGGTAGTGAAGTGCCCGGTGATTACAGGCTGGGTTTCTTTGGCGGAAATTGAGAAGCGATTTTGTTTGCAGAGAAAAGTAAACAGTATTCAGTGATCATTCATGTGATTGAAACTAACTGGTAACAATCATATTATCTGAAATTTGTTTTCACTATAATGATGTTGTAGGGGTTTTAAAATAACGCATCAATAATGTTTAGTCTTACTTATCTATTTACTGAAATAACTTTGTAATGTGATAATAATTATTTTGTCAGAATAGATTGTTTTATTTTCCAAGGAAATGAAAATTGACAGACATAATGTAATAATCGGGTGTTCTCTGTAAAAAATTGGGAGATGTTATAAGATCGGGAGATAGGTGTTGCTATACCCCAAAAATCCGCTTGAGAGTTAACGGAAATATAGAATTTGTTTCAGGGCTTGTGAGTTTATTTAAGTCACCAGCCCGAGGCCTGTTCCTACAAAAATAAGATCTTAGAGCACTGCCTGGTGTAAGGATATTGTGAATGGGTATGACATCATGCTACATGTCTGCGGCATGATATATCTGTGCTAGATATCACTATAAACGGTATTACTGCAGATATAGCGATATTACTGAAAAATTATTAACGCTACTTTGAAAAATTTAAAACACACACACCTGCCCTGGAGAATGTTTGATTTGCTATACAGTCAGGGATTTTGACTATGTCTCAACTTCCATTTTGAAAGCCTCCTTATTAATTCAAATTAACCTTACCTTTATCTCAGATAAATTTGATTGCCTCTTCAGAAAAGGTCAATGTTGGGAATATTGAAAACTTTTGTATACCCAAATCATCACCATGGTTATCAGTATCTCTATAAATACTATTTGTTCTTTGTGAATTCAATAATCCGCAATGAATCCTCCAATGTTTCAGAGTAAATGAAATGTAATCAGAGTATTTTATCACAGCCGTATATCCGTTACATAGTATAAAGAGAGATCAAAAGATGGAGACAAAGTTGGACCTGCATTGCAACATATCATGGCACCCTCTCGATCTGTTTACTCGATAATATGGACACATTTAACTGCAGAAAAAAATTGAAATGTCCCAAAAAACACAAATTATATTAATTTTTGGGATTCCCTTTCATCGTTGAAAACTGCAAAATGTTAAAATGTTCAAACTTTAGTATCCCATATATTATGGAAATATAATGATCTTGTTCAGTATAGGTAAATTACTCTATACGGTACGCTGCCTAGTCAACTTGACAAAAAGGGGATTAAAGGAGAAGATAAAGAAACACTGCCACTGCTGCCCTACGATCAACCATTTCTGACGGAATAAAGTTCATATAATGAATCAAAGTATTTTATAAATCTGTATGTTTGTCTATCTTTGCAAAATATGTTGAATGGAAACTCCTTAAACTGGATAACAGTAAAACTCTATATGATAGTTGCATCCCTTATATAGAACAAATCAGAGATGAGATAGTATTGTGCCGATCATATATCGCATGGTTTTTGAGACATTAATAGGATAATGGTGTAATAGTCATGCACACAAGATCTTTACGGGTCCACATCGGGTAATATATCAATGATTGGTGTTTCATACATCTTATTTATTTTATTTTGATTCATTTTATTTGTGTTTGTTAGTTGTTTTTTTTTTCTTATTCCATTGCATGCTACTGTAATGTAATTTTATTTACTGCAGATATTTTCCAGAACTGCAGTTCAGGTTTTGAAAACTTAAAATTAAGAACTTTGTATGCAAGTTGACCTTTAATCCAGATTTGATGTAAATCATTTTTTGTTAAGATTCGTTCTTAGTCTGATATTTTATATAGAGTGAAATCGAGACTCTACTAAATTATGTGACATTAAGATGTAAACATAATGGCGTGACTATTGATTCTGCAATTCAGGGATTTTCAAAACTGAGTCTTGGATTACTGTACAACCTTTATCAATAGAGAAGTTAGTCAGTTTGGGCTTTTAAACACTTGATGACAAGTTGTTTTCTTATATTGTGACCGTTTTCGGTGTCTCAGGTTTATTTGAATTTTTTCTGATTATTTGGATTTTAAGAGATTAATTTCTTTTCTTGGGCTATTTTTTATTTTTCATACAGAATTCTTAAATTCAGATGTTTATTGAAAATTTGTTCGAAATTGAAACACATGAGTGTAGTTTCTTCTTATTCTACTAGGAAAATGTAGACACACCAGTACTATATATGATATAGCATACAACATCGCTTTCCATTTTGGGTTTTCATCGGGATTCAAACTCAGGTGCATTAGAACACTTATACTAAAACTTTCGAAAATCTGGGATTATTCTTGGATTATTTTGGGATTTGATTCTTAACACGATAAGTTCACATTTTTATTTTTACCTTGTTTCTTTCTGGGGAAAATAAATTATTTGTTAACTTTTATAAAGCTTGTTGTTTTCACTTCTTTTGTTACTATATAATAGAGCCTAAACACCTAATGCTCGTTGGTGCGCTGCATCCTTGTAATTATCTTTCTCTTGAACATCCCCCAATGTTAGTTAGCAGTGACTCATCTTGGTTTAATCCCCAATTTAGAGATATCCAATCTCATCCCTTCTCAGAACTGTGTGTGCATAGAAATTATTTTCTTCATCTAGCAGACGAGGGTTCATGCTCAACCAGACAGGATCCAACCGTTCCTGCCCCTCATAATTAGTTCTTATTGCCAATTTTTTTTTATCAGCAGCAACCTTTACATCACATTCATGGGAGTTCTGTATCTGGTGGTAGAATTGGTTCCACTAAAGAGACTTCAGGAATATACCATATCCGTTGATGCGTTAGCACACTGAAGACTTACAAGGACCCACTTATCAGCTTTGATGCATTCTGGTGATTGATTTTTGCCACCACCTGTGTTGATTTCTAGAGCATAACCATTTTCTGTCTGGACTTATGACTCACACTTTCGGACCCCACTCCTGCCGGTACACATTGCTTAAATATGTCTGATGCCAAATGTTGTCAATCATCAAAGGATTCTAACTCTTTTTCTTCATTCGAATTGTTTACACAATTTATCACGCATTGCCATCTTCTAGTTACTATTAGAAACAAAGTGTTTACAAAGAAAGTTTGTCATGTGATTGTCTGGTTTTAGTCTCATTCATCATCAGTTTCTTTTTGTAACTTATGAGAAACATGCTACTAAGTCTAATATACCATTTAAATTTGTATGGATAATTATGAGTTAAAACTTAATCTTATTTTAAGAATTACAGTGGTACCTCTTTATATGGATTAACATTCAATAATGTATTGGTATGTTGGAGCAAATCTTAATGTATTATATTTATAAATTATCCAAATTTATGAAGTTTCTATCGTGTAATTGCCACATATCATTGAATATTGGATGACTTTGGATAATTATTAAATTATCCCTAATCTTTGATATGAATTATAGTAATACCTTTTGAATGGATTTAATTTATGTTCATGTTGAAACAAATGTTAATGTACTATATTTATCAATTAATCACATTCATGAAGTTTCTGTCAGACAATTGGCTCATTTCGTTGAAAATTTGATGACTTAATCTTTAGTATGAATTACAGTAATACCTCTTTGTATGGATTTAATTTATATTCATGTTGTAACAAATGCCCATGTGTTTAGAAATAAACCAGCATTCATAAGATTTATGTCCATGTATTTCGACATCAACCAACATTCATACGATTTATGTCCGTGTATTAAAAACTCAACAAACAATCATGAGATTTATGTCATGTATTTAGACATCAACCAACATTCATGAGATTTGTATCCATGTATTTAGACATCAACCAACATTCATGAGATTTCTATGAAGTAATTGCTAATATCATCGAGATGGTGGCTGACTTTGAATAACTTAATTGTGCCTTTATCTTTTTTATTTTTTAATATGACAAACCAGCTTGATTAAAATCTATGGTATTATACATAGGCTGTATTTTTACAATACAACATTAGCCTGCTTGTGGAAATTATCAACTAATGAGTAATGTATGGTAGTTGAGAAATAACGTCTTGGTACAGTTATTACTTTTAATGTCTTTTTATCATTATCGCAATATGAAGAAATCACATTCTTTCATCACTTCAGTCATTGTTATTGGTTTATAAATCCTGTCAAGATTAGATGTACCAAAATATTTGGGGCTACAAGTGGTCAAGTGGTCCAAAGCGCTCTCTATTATGACTCCCATCTCACATCTGTCTGGGCGTGTTGTCGGGTTCAGTCAATGTGGGTATGTGAGTAAGCTTGCCAGCAGTTTCTCCTTGATCGGTGGTTCTTTCTGGGATTTTCCTGGGTTCTTTCCTCCACTATTGATAGTGGCCGCTATGTATAGCCTATATTGTGCTGAATAATGGCATTAATCCCTACAACAACAACATTTAAACCCTACTACAACAACAAAAGTATTTAATGTCCTTCTTTAAAATGATTTAGATAGAGTTAATGCTTTATCCGATTTTCATCTTAATGTAGTGTATCACAGAATTCCGTTATTTTATAATAACCACTCTCAAATGTTTTAGTGGCTGGGGGTAAATGTTTTGACATTTTATTTGAGTATGGAATCTTATATACATTAGGGTGTGATGTGTGATGTTGGAAAGTTGGTGTATATTTTATATCGACAAATTGCATACTATTCCACTATATCTTTTTTTATTTTCAGAACTTGCCGACAATGGCTGATAATTATGGAGGCCAGATTGTAGTGCCTGTTTTTTCAGGTAGTAGCAGCCCTGGTCCAAGAGGCCCTATCCAGGATGATGTACAGGCTCAAATGGTAAGTTGGTCTGCACTTTTATCTTTTTATCTTAGCAGTAATCTTTTGATGGGTCATGTGATGATGTCTATACAAAAAAAGATTACTCCCCTGTCTAGGATGTTTCTTCTTCTCATGCCAGGTCATTCAAACTCTACATTATAATGCCTTTATCGCCAACAACATGCCTTTTCTCTTTTGCAGAATGTCCGTTTCCATTTTTCTTGAAAAGATTATCTTTCCATAGATGAGTATTTCTTCTGTTGTCAATATTTTCGTTATTCATATGGCATGCAAATGTAATTCATATCGGTTGTTGACAGCTTGGTATTGTCAGTTTTCTTGAGTCCAAAAAGATATAGAGATGCATACAATTCAAGCCTTTTAGAATGATGATGATCTTTGCAGTATGATTGTGTTTGATACTTTTGTCAGTAAATGGATAATTTAAGTACTTATTGGTGGTAGTAAATAAATAATTTAAGTAGTTATTGGTGGTAGTAAATGGATAATTTAAGTAGTTATTGGTGGTAGTAAATAAATAATTTAAGTAGTTATTGGTGGTAGTAAATGGATAATTTAAGTAGTTATTGGAGGTAGTAAAATGATAATTTAAGTAGTTATTGGTGGTAGTAAATTGATAATTTAAGTTGTTATTGATGGCAGTAAATTGATAATTTAAGTAGTTATTGGTGGTAGTAAATGGATAATTTAAGTAGTTGCTGATGGTAGTAAATTGATAATTTAAGTAGTTATTGGAGGTAGTAAAATGATAATTTAAGTAGTTATTGGTGGTAGTAAATTGATAATTTAAGTTGTTATTGATGGCAGTAAATTGATAATTTAAGTAGTTATTGGTGGTAGTAAATGGATAATTTAAGTAGTTGCTGATGGTAGTAAATTGATAATTTAAGTAGTTATTGATGGTAGTAAATTGACAATTTAAGTACTTATTGATGGTAGTAAATTGATAATTTAAGAAGTTATTGGTTGTAGTAAATTGATACTTTAAGTACATTTTGGTGGTAGTAAATTGATAATTTAAGTTGTTATTGATGGTAGTAAATTGATAATTTAAGTAGTTATTGATGGTAGTAAATTAACAATTTAAGTAGTTATTGATGGTAGTAAATTGATAATTTAAGTAGTTATTGGAGGTAGTAAATTGATAATTTAAGTAGTTATTGATGGTAGTAAATTGATAATTTAAGTAGTTATTGATGGTAGTAAATTGATAATTTAAGAAGTTATTGATGGTTGTAAATTGATAATTTAAGAAGTTATTGATGGTAGTAAATTGATAATTTAAGTAGTTATTGATGGTAGTAACTTGATAATTTAAGTAGTTAATGGTGGTAGTAAATAAATCATTTAAGTAGTTATTGGTGGTAGTAAATACATAATTTAAGTAGTTATTGGTGGTAGTTAATGGATAATTTAAGTTGTTATTGGTGGTAGTAAATTGATAATTTAAATAGTTATCGGTTGTTGTAAATTGTTAATTTAAGTAGTTATTGATGGTAGTAAATTGATAATTTAAGTAGTTACTGGTGGTAGTAAATTGATAATTTAAGTAGTTATTGGTGGTAGTAAATTGATAATTTAAGTAGTTATTGATGGTAGTAAATTGATAATTTAAGTAGTTATTGATGGCAGTAAATTGATAATTTAAGTAGTTATTGGTGGTAGTAAATTGATAATTTAAGAAGTTATTGATGGTAGTAAATTGATAATTTAAGAAGTTATTGATGGTAGTAAATTGATAATTTATGTAGTTGTTGATGGTAGTAACTTGATAATTTAAGTAGTTAATGGTGGTAGTAAATAGATCATTTAAGTAGTTATTGGTGGTAGTAAATACATAATTTAAGTAGTTATTGGTGGTAGTTAATTGATAATTTAAGTAGTTATTTTTTGGTAGTAAATAAATAATTTAAATAGTTATCGGTTGTTGTAAATTGTTAATTTAAGTAGTTATTGATGGTAGTAAATTGATAATTTAAGTAGTTATTGGTGGTAGTAAATTGATAATTTAAGTAGTTATTGGTGGTAGTAAATTGATAATTTAAGTAGTTATTGATGGTTGTAAATTGATAATTTAAGTAGTTATTGATGGTAGTAAATTGATAATTTAAGTAGTTATTGGTGGTAGTAAATTGATAATTTAAGTAGTTATTGATGGTAGTAAATTGATAATTTAAGTAGTTATTAGTGGTAGTAAATTGATAATTTAAGTAGTTATTGGTTGTAGTAAATTGATAATTTAAGCAGTTTTTGATGGTAGTAACTTGATAATTTAAGTAGTTAATGGTGGTAGTAAATAGATAATTTAAGTACTTATTGGTGGCAGTAAATACATAATTTAAGTAGTTATTGGTGGTAGTTAATGGATAATTTAAGTATTTACTGATGGTAGTAAATTGATAATTTAAGTAGTAATTGGTGGTAGTAAATTTATAATTTAAATAGTTATTGGTTGTAGAAAATTGTTAATTTAAGTAGTAATTGATGGTAGTAAATTGATAATTTAAGTAGTTATTGATGGTAGTAAATTGATAATTTACGTAGTTATTGATGTTAGTAAATTGATAATTTAAGTAGTTATTGGTGGTATTAAATTGATAATTTAAGTAGTTATTGATGGTAGTAAATTGATAATTTAAGTAGTTATTGATGGTAGTAAATTGATAATTTAAGCTGTTATTGATGGTAGTAAATTGATAATTTAAGTAGTAATTGGTGGTAGTAAATTGATAATTTAAGTTGTTATTGATGGTAGTAACTTGATAATTTAAGTAGTTAATGGTGGTAGTAAATAGATAATTTTAGTACTTATTGGTGGTAGTAAATACATAATTTAAGTAGTTATTGGTGGTAGATAATGGATAATTTAAGTAGTTTCTGATGGTAGTAAATTGATAATTTAAGTAGTTATTGGAGGTAGCAAAATGATAATTTAAGTAGTTATTGGTGGTAGTAAATTGATAATTTAAGTAGTTATTGATGGTAGTAAATTGATAATTTAAGCTGTTATTGATGGTAGTAAATTGATAATTTAAGTAGTTATTGATGGTAGTAAATTGATAATTTAAGTAGTTAATGGTGGTAGTAAATAGATAATTTAAGTACTTATTGGTGGTAGTAAATACATAATTTAAGTAGTTATTGGTGGTAGTTAATGGATAATTTAAGTAGTTACTGATGGTAGTAAATTGATAATCTAAGTAGTTATTGGTGGTAGTAAATTGATAATTTAAATAGTTATTGGTTGTAGTAAATTGTTAATTTAAGTAGTTATTGATGGTAGTAAATTGATAATTTAAGTAGTTATTGATGGTAGTAAATTAATAATTTAAGTAGTTATTGATGGTAGTAAATTGATAATTTAACCTGTTATTGATGGTAGTAAATTGATAATTTAAGTAGTTAATGGTGGTAGTAAATAGATAATTTAAGTAGTTATTGGTGGTAGTAAATACATAATTTAAGTAGTTATTGGTGGTAGTTAATGGATAATTTAAGTAGTTATTGGTGGTAGTAAATTGATAATTTAAATAGTTATCGGTTGTAGTAAATTGTTAATTTAAGTAGTTATTGATGGTAGTAAATTGATAATTTAAGTAGTTATTGGTGGTAGTAAATTGATAATTTAAGTAGTTATTGGTAGTAGTAAATTGATAATTTAAGTAGTTATTGATGGTAGTAAATTGATAATTTAAGTAGTTATTGATGGTAGTAAATTGATAATTTAAGTAGTTATTGGTGGTAGTAAATTGATAATTTAAGTAGTTATTGATGGTAGTAAATTGATAATTTAAATAGTTATTGGTTGTAGTAAATTGATAATTTAAGTAGTTATTGATGGTAGTAAATTGATAATTTAAGTAGTTATTGATGGTAGTAAATTTATAATTTAAGTAGTTATTGATGGTAGTAAATTGATAATTTAAGTAGTTATTGGTGGTAGTAAATTGATAATTTAAGTAGTTATTGATGATAGTAAATTGATAATTTAAGTAGTTATTGATGGTAGTAAATTGATAATTTAAGCTGTTATTGATGGTAGTAAATTGATAATTTAAGTAGTAATTGGTGGTAGTAAATTGATAATTTAAGTAGTTATTGATGGTAGTAAATTGATAATTTAAGTAGTTATTGATGGTAGTAACTTGATAATTTAAGTAGTTAATGGTGGTAGTAAATAGATAATTTAAGTACTTATTGGTGGTAGTAAATACATAATTTAAGTAGTTATTGGTGGTAGTTAATGGATAATTTAAGTAGTTATTGGTGGTAGTAAATTGATAATTTAAATAGTTATTAGTTTTTGGAAATTTTTAATTTAAGTACTTATTGATGGTAGTAAATTGATAATTTAAGTAGTTATTGGTGGTAGTAAATTGATAATTTAAGTAGTTTTTGGTGGTAGTAAATTGATAATTTAAGTAGTTATTGATGATAGTAAATTGATAATTTAAGTAGTTATTGGTGGTCGTAAATTGATAATTTAAGTAGTTATTGGTTGTAGTAAATTGATAATTTAAGTAGTTATTGGTGGTAGTATATTGATAATTTAAGTAGTTATTGGTGGTAGTAAATTGATAATTTAAGTATTTATTGGTGATAGTAAATTGATAATTTAAGTTGTTATTGGTGGTAGTTGTTGTTTATCAGCACATGATAGGCTATTCAAGGCAGCCCGTATTATTGTTGGAGGAAGAACCCGGGACCCCTCCACCCCCCGAAAGAACCACTGACCCACGAGAAGCTGCTGGCAAGCTTTCTCACATAACTACATTAGCCGAATATTAGACTCGAACCCGTTCAGACATATGTGAAATGGCAGTGATCCATAGCAGAAATCGCTTTCGACCTCTCGGCCACTCGGGGCCTCCATTTTGGTGGTAGTAAATTGACAATTTAAGTGGTTTTTGGTGGTAGTAATTGGATAATTTAAGTACATTTTTTAAGTTTTTCTTTTGAGTATCATTACATTTGCAAAACAGCAAATTATTTTACATAATCACACATATTCTGCATTCTTCCTTTCAATTAATTAATTTGTCAGGGGATTGTGAAGGATTCATCAAAGAGGGAGAATTACAATTCATAATGAAATACAAGTGCTGATTATTTATTATTAGTATTATTATTATAACATTTTTACCTTGTGTATGTAACCAATAATATAATCCTCCATTTCCTTTCAAAATAGTAGTGCAACGTATGTCTTGGCAAAGAAAAGACAGAAATCTTAGCTCCTATCAACTTTAATGACTTTATTAAGTCAGAACAATAGGCTTTTTTCTAAAAATCAACTTACATTCTTGATGATTAAAAAGAATCACGGGAGTAAAAATGGAATAACTATTGTAATAGCACGGTAATAAGAATAATAAAAATAATAATAATAAAAGTTACAACTTTAGGAACAACAGTTACAACAAATCAAAATTAAATAAAGCACTCTTTTGTTCTATTTATACATGCTGCATAGTACTGTTCTCTTTTTAATAAAAATTACCATGCTTTTTTACGTGTTTGGACGAGGTACTTTTTCTCATGATAAGTATACAAGACAACATTGATTTAATCCAAATTTGGTGCTCTTCCATGTATAAAGAGTAAAACATAGGTATATATAAGTATGAATTTTTCTTTTAATAATGACTGAACAAGATTCAGTGTGTTTTATCAGATATCAATATTTAATTTATATAATTAGGAATTATCAGTAATCATGGTGCAAACAACCAACATGCAAATTAACTCAGAATACAAACATTTGGTTTTAGCTCACAATTTTATTTATTCCATTTTTGTATTGGTATAGAATGTATAAATGACAATGCTTATTTAAATCTGAAATTTTCTTAGAATGATTAAAGTCCTCTTCCCCTTCTTTTAATTTAATCAATTTCTGTCCATTTTTCTTTAAATATTGAAAATATCAGACATTTTGTACCTTACTTGCGACATCGTTGTCTTGCACGGGAAAATTATAGTTATTACTCAGTATGCTTTTAATTACATTTTGTAATCTATGAGACAAAAGTAAACTATGTTAAAATGTCATGACATCCAGATGTCATGCTGATTGGAGCTGACCAATACTGCACTAGTTTATAGCTGGCTTTTGTCATGCTGATAATTATAAGTGGTAATAATAACCAGAAATTTGTGTGGTTGTTTTGGGAGTTTAATGATATTTCTCAGTGCAGGATAGGTATATATTATGGTCATGATATAAAGATACACAAACATATATTATCTCTTTCTCCCATGATTTGGGTAGTTAATATTTTATCTGATCTGTAACTGTATATAGTATACAGCAGAATTTTGGGAATGCGTGATAGTCACTAAGTGACTCGTCTTTTTTTGGATGAATGTGAAAGCTGGCACATTATAAAGTCGTCTTCAGAATATATGCCTATTGTACAATTGTTGTATTATCATTATATTAAAAAAGAGATTTACACACTGTTGACAATGGAATCTTATAAATCTTAATGTATGATGGGGGGATTATAACAAAGGTGTACAATTTAATTGTTTTATTTGAAGCAGCAAAATATCTGAATTGCACCTTCTTTGAAGCATGAAAGGGGGAATTTTGTTTATTTTTGTTGGTACTGACTGCTTTAAACCGTGTATGAATATGACACATACAAATATATTCAAGCAGAGCCTGATACAAATATAGTACTTGTAGCTCAGGTCCTAGAAACCATATCCAGCTTGATGTGCAAGCATACTAGGTATTTTGGTTGACACATTTATTTCCATAATTTAATTATGTGATGGTTGTATTAGCAGCAATATGGAGTTACACCATGCTTTGATGCATGAAAGGAGGACTTTTGTTTTATTGGAACTGAGTGATTTTAGCACTGCGTGCTCCCTTTGGACTGTTTCAATACAGTTGATTAGATAAGATTGAAAAGGTTATCTTTATACATATGATTATTTTCTTTAAAGATGATGATGACTTGGTACAGTAGAACCTGTCATAAAACCTCTCCTTATGCCAACAAATAATAGTCTTTCAAAACAGGTTTTACTGTATTGTCAGTTTTTTAAATTCAAAATACCATGCTAATTTTTGTCTTTTATTTAAAACTACGGCTAGTTATTGCTTGGTACAGTAGAATCCGTCTTAAAACAACCCTTTCTGCCAACAAATAATGATCTTTCAAATCAAGTTTTACTGAATTGTCAGTTTTTTTAAATTCAAAATGCCATGATTATTAGTGTCTTTTATTTAAAACTACGGCTAGTTTGATATACTACAAATCATAGTCTGGTAGGAATATACTATTTTTATCAAATGGTTTCTGACAGGTTTTGATATTTGTCAGTTGATAATTTGATATTAATGCAGTTTGGTGCTGGAAGATAAAACTTAAGATTGATGATAATTTGGACATAAGTGAATCATTGTTAAAACTATATTACAAAATCAAAATCACACACACACACACATATATATGGCTATTATATCCCTAGTTAATATCTTTTTCAGTCATGGCTCTCTTGCAAACATAAAAAAATGTGACCTAATACCATCACCACATTTTAGATCACCTATTCAATGAGTTCAACATTTGGGTAAACAGAGAATGACTCCCTCAGGAATGATTGTTATAAATCTGTATAATGGTGGTTTCCTTGCATATATAGGACAGTCTCTCCACCTAAGAATTTCTTCAGCTTCTGTGTTTGCTGAATGTGGCAGCATTCCTCTTAGTTCTAGATCTCTGGTTTATGCATCCAATACAAATGATCATGTTGCTGTGAACGCAAGAACAATTTGCACTACTGCAGGCTTTAATACCTCAAACACTGCTAACATCATGTTATGGCTGCTTGAATAGAAATACTACCAATAAAAGCCAAAAGCTACCATTCCAAGTGCTCTGACATGCTGCATTATGGAGAGAGAATGGTGTACAAAACAGATCTGTCTGCTCCTCAAAATTTGACAATAAATATTCAAAGACATCGGTTCAAAGCAGAATCTTTCATGATTTACTAATCAGGCTGAAAATTTTTCCATTTACAGGAAATAGGATTGATGTAATGTCTACTCCGGACACTTCATCTCTACGTTGCCTACATGACCCATATGCAAATTCTAAAGGCTCAAATCAACCTGGACCAATAGCTATGATGCCACAGGTTTCATTTCTGAAACATTTAACAGCTTCGTAACGATGCTGGCTTATGATTTTTCATTGATATACAGAAGTGAAAATTTTCCCTTTAAATCCACTCCCTCACGAATAGAGTGTATTCTCTATTTCTATTATCTAAAATTCATCTCACATACCTTAGATGATTGGAGATGCTCTCGCTGTGGGAAGGAAACATAACTCTCCACTCTTACCTATTTTTCTAAATACTTTGATTTTGTAAAATATAGAAAAAAAATTTTTCTTCACGAAAGACCTTCAGACATGATAAATCATAATATACCCTCCAAGTGTCCCAATTGTTAGATCCATATAGAAAGCATGCCTTATTGGACATAGGGTACTAACGATATTGAAGAAGGGGAACCAGTCTAGAAATGGGTGAAAATAAAATAGAGTATATATGGGTTTCACTGACCAAGATTAGTTGATAATGAAAGTAAAATTATAATAAAATGAACCTTTGGAAGGCGTGTTCTATATATTACTGAAAACGGAGAGACCTTGTTTCACTGATAGAATTTCAGTACCATTACAGACGTGGGTTTGGAGTTCTTGTTAATGAAATCAGCACCTGAAACGTAGGTGCATCTTTGAAAGCAAATGTTTCAAATACATGTAGATCCAGAAAATACTGTGGCCCTTATGGTTTTCTCTATACTGAATCTTTTTCAATTATGTGTTTATACTGATAAATATAAGTTTGCTCATGGTTTTTTAAAAAGATTTTCTTGAGAGCTTATCCTAGTTGTAGCTGAAAACAAAAGAGATCTTGTTTTGTTGATTGAATTTCAGTCTGTTTAAGACTTTAGTTTGAAAAGCCCTTTACTGAACACATCCAGTTCTAGAAAATGCCCTGGCTTATATGGTTTTCTCTCTGCAAAATCTGTAATCAAGTTTGTATGTATACTGATAAATATGTTTGATCCAGGAGCACTCTGATAGTTTAGGTTATTCAACTTTTTATATCATGTTATTTGGATACGTTTACTATAAGAACTGAATTAGTACCATGAATCCTTCTGTTCCAGTAGTAACTGATGTATTCACATATTTGTTGCCAATCCTTATCAAGGGGAGATCACTTTGACTGAATTATTGGTTGGCAGACAAGTTTTAGCTTTTTAGTCACAGGAACAGGGGCCAGGTGTTGTATACAAATTTAATACTGCAATCAATGCCCTAGTATAAACAAATCATAACAAGTCAAATACACAAGTGAAGTCAAAAAGGTCCACAGTTTTACTTACCAGTATTAAAACAAAGCATAAGAATATTATTCACTTTACCAGAGAAGACAATGGCAGTTCATAGCAGAAGACGTTTGATCATATCTGAAGGACATATATCACCATGTGATGCTCACAGTGCAAACACAAGCCCTTTTCCTAGATGACAGTTCTACAAAACAGTGTGTTTTAAATAGGCTGATGCAATTGAAAATATTTGTCTTCCAAGCCATTTCTGAGATATTCTACTTGCCTAAAATTTATCAACATATTTCAGAGTAACTATGAAAGCTGCAAATGTCTGACATAAATTTCAAGAACAACACAATCCTGAAACACCTAGTTCACAAATATATCCATATCGATAAATAATAAACAATAATAGCTGAAAAGGTCACACCATAGCCTTAACTTAAGACATTTGCTAGGGGCTTATTTATGAAACTGGACCCTGCCACCTAGATGATTTGACCCTGGGAGGGCCGAATTGACTAGGTGGCAGTAGTTAATAGTTAAAAAATAGATTATTAGGAATTAATTGCTTGATCCTGACTTCTATTGTATAGCAGTGCAAATCTTTAAGCAATTACATATCCTTTGGATCCTTAATTGTCATATACTTTATAAAGTTGAATCACCATACACTGAAGAAATGAAATACCTTAAAAATATACATGCTGATCTGATATAATTATATTCAAGCGATTTCTTGAAATTTGTTTTTTACAGCTGGATTGCAGACTATAAATTATTATTGAGTATTTTCTTTTTCATATGCAGAAAGTTTTTTTTTTTCAAATACTTGCTGGAATTTATTTAAAATGTTGTGTTGAAAGGTATTGAAAACTGGCAAACAAACACTCCTTTAAGTTTTAGTACCTTTTCAGTTTGTCAACATTATTAAGAATTGTTAGACTAATGCTGAATATAACATTGATTTTATATTGATTTGACAGGTTGAATGTGTTCATATTGTTTAATGCTTTGTATGAGGTGTTGACACAGATTGCACATTCTCCTAGCATTGGTATTAGCAGGAACGATTACTGGATTTTGGAGACGGGGATTGGATTTAATTTCACAACTGGTCATTTTCGTTTGATCCATGATCAGTTTATATTCTGTTTATCAACATTTTGTCATTGTATGATTTGTTTTTGAAAAATGAAATACAATAAGTTACAAGTCTGAAACAGATGGACTGATGCAAATCTTAATTAACATGATTAATCTCAGCATTTCTAATAATTTTCAACTTTAGCGAAAGTGACCAATGACAATAAATTTATCTGAATTTTGTTGTTGTTGATTTTAACCAAGTTTGCTGCTGCTTAATATTGATGAGACCTTGAAATAAATTGATTTCTCCAATTCCACAATTTTGTTTGAAAGAGTTATGGTTGCTTATATCCAGTTATAATATTAATATTCTGCAGGTTTTTAGACAAAATACATTTGGCTGTTTGTCATGAAGACACTAAACAAGTTTGATTTATAAAGTTGACAGTGTTTTTTAAAAGATCAATGACCCCATACTGCCTAGCCAAAGAAGTTTTAGCTCTGCAAGAAATTTTACCAAGGTTTGTTCAGTGTGAGCTAAATTTGGTATGCCTCATAAGAAATCCATCTTTCGTCATCCTGGTAGAAAGGTATAAGCTTGTAATATGCAAACTTCCTAATGTTTATTTACCTCCAAAGCAAATTATTACCATCTGAAGCCTTTGTTTAATTACCTTCAGGCAAAGGTAACACATGGAGAGTCCTTCGTTTAATTTCCTCCAGAAAAAAATCGATACAAGCAGAATTCTTTTTTTAATTACCTCCACTGGAAATTATTACAAGCAGTGTACATTGTTTAATTACCTCAGAGCAAATTAGCACAAGCAGAGACCTTTGTTTAATTACCTCCAGAAAAAAAATTATCATTAGCAGAATCATGTGTTTAATTTTACGTCCAGATAAATTTATTACAAGCAGAGTCCTTTCTTTAATTATCTCCAGAGAAAATTATCACAAGCAGAGTCCTTTATTTAATTACCTCCAGAGAAAATTATCACACCCAGAGTCCTTTGTTGTTATGTAAAAGGTTTTTATGATGTCCTCGTTCAATAATTTTGGTTGAACCCAATAGCAATCATAACAATCGATTACACTATTCCTTTCAGTCGGCTGAACACTCCACTTGAACCTCCCCATCATGCAGACTTAGGTGGGTTTATAATATGTTGACCCCTAACAGAATGAGCCCGAGGAAGACTACTGGTTACAGCCAATATTACCAGAAATAGATGCAAATGTGCACATTAAAACCATATAAGATGTAAACCCAAAATGTATGGCATGTTTTGGTACAAGCAGCATGATACATGGTGTGTTTTAATAGTTAACTCGGTATGTGTGTCACCAAATTCATCATACTGTCATGCGACACTGAAGTGGTATTTCTTGACCTACATCGGCTTTTTTCATTATATGACTGATAATAGTAATAATCAGAAGAAAGAGAATGATTATTTATAGAGAGTGGTACATACTATGTGTGATTTGGTTTTTTAACTTAGCTTTAAATAGTTTTCAATCTTATCACTATGATTGCAGCAGTGTGGCAGTTTACTGTAATATCTAGCACTGGAGCATCATGCTACAGACATGTAACATGTCCCACCCAGCCACATTACCTTGACACCAGGTCAACCAGTCCTAACACTTAGATGGAAATACTGAGTGCCAAACAAGGCAGCTGCTAGTGTTGTAGCTGATTGAGGTGGGTGGCAGCTACATTGGGGAATTAGCTGGTAGATCCAACAAACAAACAGTTTGGTTACATGTTTTCTTTAATCAGATTCAAATCCTCTCTAGCCAGTTCTCCTCTGGTAAATATATAAGCCTAGAGCTGACTTCACTGGAGACAACTGATATTATGTATCTGTAACTGGCTTGAATTGTTTCTATTACATAGATCTGTGCTTCCTACATTAAACTAAACATTTTATATCTTACTAATGAGTTGTCTAAAAGTTGATTTAAACACATAAATGAGTATAATATTTCTGATGAGACTCACACTCACATTCAACCTCTTCCTCTAAATACAAATGTTAAATAAATGGGGTTTAATTGTAAAGGTTGACAAAAATTGTCAGAGTTCAATTATAAACTATCTATGTCTTTAAAATCTATATCTGAGATATTCTTGCTAATTAGAGAAACAGAATCTAATATCTTTTCTCTAATATCATAATCATTTTCAAAATCTAAAACTAATTGTAAGTTCTGTAAATAATAATTTAATTATTTTGCAAAGACACAACTTCCTGTTCTCACTAGACTTAAACCAAAATGATTAATGTCCTTAAGGTCATGGGGTGAGTGTACTGTACAGATTCTGCTTGTATTGTTTTGGAAGGAAACTGGAAAACAGTTAAATGATCTAAAAGTCCCTACTACACTAGTACCATTTTTATGTCTTCCATATGACCTGCCCAGCATTCAAATCCATGACCTCCCACATTTGATTTGGATGCTCACCACTTTGGCAACATATTCTCATTTGAGACCATCTTAACAGGAGTGTATATATTAGCAATGTATATCATTCGAAGAGAAAAACTGATATTTGGCTTGGAAATGCAGTTCTGTGAACGAGTTTTGGTCAATATTTTCTGAATACGTAATGCAAAATACTGGATTACCAATTCTCACCTCTGCATATAATTTTTCATGAAACAAATAATTCAGAAGTACTACATGTACTAGTGAAATTGTTAATACTAAAAATCTGAATATTTTGTTCATATTTCATGCTTGTCAACAAAGAACTCCTTTTTGATAATTTATTAGTAATATTGCAATATGTTAAAAAAAACTGTCTAAACAAATTTATGATTTTTGTCTGTCACTATTTTTGCAGTATTTACTAAAACTTTTCTATGTCCCATTTAACCCTGCCACCTCAATAACTCGTCGCACTTTACCTCCTTCATCTCCCGAGTGCCACGATAACGGAGCCGAGTTTGCATAGCTTGTATTCCGAGCTCCGAGACTGAGTGGCAATATTTTACTATGCCTGAATCCCAAGCAACGAGTTAAATCGGCTCAAACCATTGGTTGATATGAAGCCAGTTTCTAATTATGCCAGCATTTTAACCAATAAAATGTTAGCTTATATAGATAGAGAGTACATTGCTGAAGAAAGGGGAACAAATTTGACTTCTATAGCGGCATAATTAGTGGTAATATTTAGATTAGACAATGAAGAAATTTACGAGAATCAACAGCTGGAAGTAGACTTTTCTTGATAGACTAAAAAAATATTTACATACGGTATAGTTTGCAATAGAGATGACAAGTGGAATTTGTATGTACATTAAATGGAGTGAATTTCACGTGTTGATAGTGTTAATTATTCAGTGTGAATTCATCATGGATTTTTATGGATTATTCATGGCAAGAGAAACAAATTGGTACAAAATTCATGTTATCTTTATGCGTCAATTATATTTCTGCATGTAGTTAGAAACGTTTATACCATATGTACGTAATTTTATTGAGAACTGGTGTGCCAAATTTTAGCTTAATTAAAGGAACGTAAATCTAAAAAGTTAACATTTATTACTCGTAGCTCTCTGAAAAAAGCTGCAAGCCATGTATTGTCATCAAGTCTCAGGGATACAGGCACTGATAAGGGTACCACTGCTCATGGCGATTTCTGCAAATATGCTGTCGGGGACTACCTAGCTGTTTGGCTCAGGAGTTAATGTGTTTATCTCCAAATTTGGAGGACGGAGTGTACTGTCCACATTCTTTGGGTTTTACTTGCAACCCTGTTTACAAGTGCATTGGGCAAAACAAAAGAGATCGTTCAGAATGGCTAATATACCAGTTTTAAATACTGATGAATGGATGTCATGCTGATTTGAGCTGACAGAGAAACACAGGGTAGTACCAATAATCAGAACTTTTAGACTTATCTTTTGGTGGACCGATTCAAGGTGCATTCATTATCATCATGTTGGAACAACATCACTGTATTGAATTTAAAAATCAACAAATATTCATGATATTTATATCTGCAAGTACCTATGTATGGCCTCTCATGAGGGCATAATTTGATAATGTTTGCATTAGTATATTGGCAAAGGAATGGTGACTGTCCTGGAGGGATACATTTGAATACAAACTCATTAGTGCCATGGATATCTGGTTTTACATAGGCGGTCAGCAGTGTCATTCAAGTGGAGGACCACTGTAATGAGAGGATAACTACCATTGTACGAAGTGTTTTGTAAGATTATATTCTGTTAATTTATGTAATATAGCTTTATTGGCATCAAATACTTTACTTAAATCTAAGAATAAAACTTTATTTTATTTCCCATTATCAGTATTCTTTAAGTTATCGAGTCAATGTGCGCTGTATCACTTTTAGTTTCTGAGAAGAAATCATTGAATTTATATGTAATTGTAATAATATCATTGATGATTTTAGAGTCAACAGTAAGAAAGTTAGTTTGACCTTTGAACAGCTTCATTAAAATGATCACCTTGAATGACCTTGTTATTTCTGATGCAGCAAGTTTGTAATTTATAATCTATTTTACAGTTTACCTTAAATCTATTTAATCAATTTTACCTTCTTCCCAATTAGACCTCCAATATGACCACCATATTGTTCATCTGATAAATCTTGTTATGGCTGTTTCTGTTGCACAGATGGTCATACAGATGTGGCCTTTTTGGAGTAAGACTTTGTATGATATATCAGTCATATATGTATTAATGGCAGCAATTTGACATCTTGTATGGGTATCTTGGTAGTCTCTTGAAAATGTTGCTATGACAGAGGGTTGCTTCTAAACTAAGGGTTATATTGACGTTTGAGTTTTCATCAGACTTCATTCATCCAAAATACACAGTGACTAATAGACACACGTGATATTTGACCACTCTTTAGTATTTAGTTGAATTCCAGTTGCTAATTAGCAAACTGACAATTTTAAAGGTCTCTGTTTTTAGTTGCCCTGGATTATATGCATTGTAAATCATAAATAATTATGAATGGATTTTACCCAAACATAGTTTGTTGATGTGTCCGAGGAATATCTTACATTATGGCAAAACCTTCAGGGGAAGTGTGATTTTACAAAAATATATTTATAGATGTGTCTTAGTATGATGAATATGTATGCATTCTGTAAGTTTTACATTGTCTTGTACAACTCCTGGTTCTTGTATATTTGAAACATGTATGTTTATATCATTGTATCTTCTGCGTATTGGCTAGTTATTATCTCTGAATATTTTACTAGATATAAATTAAAGAGAAGAATTTATTCAAAACAAAATTACGTCGTCATTGCAATTTTTACTTGAAATTATACTTTTAGAGTTAGGGAGTATGTGGTGGGTGACAGTGGGTACTTATCGTAAGTATGTATTGGCCAAAATGTATACACATGCACATTTTAACACTGCATCTTTTCGTTTTGACATTGACACAATATTAGTGATTTTCTATACCATATCAGTTTCATAATCAATGTCCATGAAAATGAATTTTGTTCTGCACATTAGATACATACATATGTGTATGTATGTATGTATGTATGTATGTATGTATGTATGTATGTATGTATGTATGTATGTATGTATGTATGTATGTATGTATGTATGTATGTATGTATGTATGTATGTATGTATGTATGAATGTATGTATGTATGTATGTATGTATGTATGTATGTATGTATGTATGTATGTATGTATGTATGTATGTGCATGTATGTATGTATGTATGTATGTATGTAGTATGTATGTATGTATGTATGTGCATGTATGTATGTATGTATGTATGTATGTATGTATGTATGTATGTGCATGTATGTATGTATGTATGTATGTGCATGTATGTATGTATGTATGTTTGTATGTATGTATTTCAACATAGAATAACATAGTTTTACCAAATTTGGTTTGATGGAGTTTTTCTAATGAAAAGCAAGGATTGTTTCAATACTTAACAGTTGAAAGCAAGCTATGAAAATAAGAAATGATCTTTTCTTGGATTCCAGGAAATTGGTTTGTACTCAGTTGAATATCTTGTAGTATGTATTGAGTATGTAATTAACTCGACATGTATACCAGGAATATATACCAAATTACCATTTCCTAATGCATTCCTGTTTTCTGGCTGCCATTGAGGGAAATCACTATGTACATGTCTTGACAGTATATGTATTACAAATTACTGAAACTTTAGCATGGCTTGAGAATCTGTTTTCTTAGCACTCTCAGTCATGGAAATGAATTGTGTTCAGCACATTATATACCTATGAATATGTAAGTATGTATGTATGTATGTATGTATGTATGTATGTATGTATGTATGTATGTATGTATGTATGTATGTGTGTGTGTGTGTGTGTGTGTGTGTGTGTGTGTGTGTTTGTGTGTGTCTGTGTGTGTGTGTGTGTGTGTGTGTATGTATGTATGTCCATTTTCTTAGCACTCTCATCCTCAACATATTTAGGTGCAATACAACTGCACAAAACAATGTTGAGACAATTTCGATCTAATTTAGATGAATAATTAAAGAGTTTAAGGACATAAATAGTTTAATATAGTGATATATGTATTAACATGTTTAAGAAATGGGTGATTGAGACATATTTGGTAGTACCTAAAGGAGACAACCAAATGGTCCAAAAGTAATGAATGGGTTTATCATCAGACAATACTTAAAATTAACAAAATGGAATTACACCAACCAATAATTTATCACTGTAAAGTACAGTATATAAATAATGCTACCCTTCATTTGTATTAAGGAGACTGGTTTTCCCTTACTTAATGTAAATTGTCTTTACATTTCAAGGATTATCGCCGTGAACGTGGGCAGAGATACTTTGAGGAAATCCGCTCTTACTTAAGAGACAAACCTACCACAGTTCACTTGGTTGATGAGGACTTTGCCATTGATAACACAATTCTTGATAGGAAATTGGAGAAGTTGAAAAAGAAAATTGTAGAGGTGGCTTCACAGCAGCCACACTGGGGAGAGCAGATACCCACTCGTTGGTTTCTCCTAGAACAGCAACTGATGATGCTCAGGGATGCTGGTGTTAAGGTATAAATTTAAATGTATGATTATCAATAATATGCACCATTTCTATGAAACCTTTGGATTACACAGCCTTTAAGTTCTGACTTTTGAGTTGTCTCATTGTCCAAGACAATCAATAATTTAATTTAGATGAATGTGATTGGTATATCATGTGTCTTATGTGACAGGTGGCTGGAAAAGTTCAACTATCAATAATTTTTAAGAATTTAATAAACAATAAAGTTGGATTAGCAAGACTTGAATTTTGAATATGATGGAATACGTACTGTAAATTTACGCACAATAAAACGCATAAATTTCAAAATTTAAATCTCCAGGCAAGCATGACCTATTTCCAGTTTTTATCATAATTATTATACCTGTACGTACATCAGTACAAGTTTTCACTCTACTAGCAAGTTTATCAGCGCAACATGTAGTATACGAATACAGGATAACAGAGTGATCTAGACAGCCATAAGATCCCTTGGATTCAGGATGACTGAGTGATTTAGACAAGCCATAAGCTATCTTGGATGTGGGATAAATGAAACATCTAGACAAGCCATAAGCTCACTTGGATGCAGGATAGCTGAGTGGTCTAGACAACCATACTTAGATGACTGAGTTAGACAAGTCTTAAGCTCACTTGGATGCAGGATGACTGTGTAATCTAGACAAGCCATAATCTCACTTGGATGCAAGATGACTGTGTAATCTAGACAAGCCATAAGCTATCTTGGATGCAGGACGACTGTGTAATCTAGACAAGCCATAATCTCACTTGGATGCAAGATGACTGTGTAATCTAGACAAGCCATCATCTTGGATGCATTATGACTGAATGAGATATACAAGCCATTATCTCACTCGTATGCAGGATGACTGAGTGATCTAGACAAGCCATACTTTTACTCAGATGCAAGATGACTGTGTAATCGAGACAAGCCATAATCTCACTTGGATGCAGGATGTCTGAGTGATCTAGAGAAGCCATAAGTTAACTTGGTTAATGTCAAGATCATACCATGCTGTATACACAAGCAGTTATTAATAGCTGCAGGATGCTTGACAAAACTGATGATCAGGCCATATCAAAAGTTTACTTGGATATTGGTGTAGTTAGTCATCATTGAGGCAGGTAGTCTATCAGGCCATATCAAAAGTTTACTTGGATATTGGTATAGTTAGTCATCATTGAGGCAGGTAGTCTATCAGGCCATATCAAAAGTTTACTTGGATATTGGTATAGTGAGTCATCATTGAGGCAGGTAGTCTATCAGGCCATGTCTTACATTTACGTGGATATTGGCATAGTCATCATTTAGGAAGGTAGTCTATGCATTTTTTTGCTTTTAAGTTTTGATTGAAGCCACAAGGGATCATTAGGCTGGGAGGAATGGGCCATTTATGGTGGCTCATTGACCATTTGACAACAGCCGGACTGAAAATACCATGTGCATCCTATCTAGATATCATAGGTTATCTTCCACTCATGGATTACATATCATTATCACTACTTGAGCAGAGAAACCACCATCATCGCTATTAGACCATAAAGTTTAATCGTTATATCTATTTGTGCTAACATCCTTATTGCTGTTTGAGTGAAATTCTTTGTTATTTGCACTGACATCATTATTGCTATTTGAGACGAAGTCTTTGTTATATTTTTAATGATAGTTATTATTTATCTGGAAATCATTCTCATTTTTTTCCATCAAAATCATTTATCACTATTTGAGTGGAAATTTGTGTTGATTTTCACAAATTCCTAACACTATTTCAGTAAAATCACTTTGTTTGAGTCATTAGTCTTTGCTTCTTTTTAGTTGCTTTTAATGTTTGATCAATATCGGTTCATTGTTTTGTTTAAATGAAATTCCACCCAGCTAGGAAATGCATTTTTATATCTGTTATTTAACTCTGTGTAAATCATTGTGTTAAATACTCAATATTTGGAAACTGGATAATTGTGTAAAATATCCAATATATGGAAACTGAATCATTGTGTTAAATATACAATATTTGGACACTGGATCATTATGTTAAATATCCAATATTTGGAAACTGGATCATTGTGTTAAATATCCAATATATGGAAACTGAATCATTGTGTTAAATATCCAATATTTGGAAACTGGATCATTGTGTTAAATATCCAATATTTGGAATTGTTGCACACAAATATGGTTAAGGGTTTTTCTACATCAGTAAATAAACGTATTTTCGCCACCAATCTAAGTGTCTTCATTGTGATCTCACCCCAACACAGTTATCTTTTCTTTATTTTATTTTAAAGTAATGAAATTAAGAGCTTTGTCAACTTGTAATTGCAGGTGATTGCTCGCAGTACCTTGGAAGAGTTAAATAAGAAAGGAACTGTCCAAATCAAAGAAAGTGAAGAACTGGATCTGTTTCTAAAATATCTGCATGAAACAGGGACAATCATCTACTTCAGGTGAGATAATTATAAGACAGGTAACCGTCTTGTATCCAAGAATTTCCTGATACCGGGTACTTTGATATAATGATGGTTTTAATGTTGCTGTTACCAGACAAGTCAACTCATTCAGAGTAAGTGTTGACAAGTTGATGTTACCAGTCATGTCAGCCCATACAGGTTAAGTGTTGACAAGTTACTGTTACCAGACATGTCAGCCCATTCAGGTTAAGTGTTGACAAGTTGCTGTTATCTGACATGTCAACCCATTTAGGTTAAGAGTTGACAAATTGCTGTTACCAGACATGTCAACCCATTCAGGTTAAGTGTTAACAAGTTGGTTTTACCAGACATGTCAACCCATTCAGGTTAAGTTTTAACAAGTTGGTGTTACCAGACATGTCAACCCATGCTTTTCATGCAAACTACCTGCATAATCAAGCTTCTTCATGTATCGTTTGTTTTAAATGTTGTCCAAGAAATGAAAATATACTGAATATGAAATGGTCAATCAGTCTTGTGAAAAATCCAGTAGTCAAGCTAGCACAGAATTATAGTAAGAAATATGTTTCAGATTATTGGGGGAAATATTCCAGGAAAAGCAAATGTAATTTGATAATTGGACATCAAGCCATGTTGAATTGAATATATTGTGCAATAGAACATTGATTACATAAAGATGATAGTTTGAGCAATAAGCCATCAAGTTACATGGGGTAAGCAACTGCCCGTTTTAATTTGAGATAATTGAGGTCCAAGTCTACTTTACCAACTTTCTACTTGATCATGTTCTTATTCTTGGCATTAAAGCAAACTCGGTCACTTTTCAAAATGCTTTTTTTTTCTAAACTGACAATAAGATTAAATATCTTCAAAACATTAAAGGTGTTTTCAAACAAACTTGTTTTAGGTCGAGCATGTTTCATCCATGTGTCCATTTATGCTTGTAAATTAATGTTCTGAACATTTTTAGCTCCCCTGGCCATGGGACCAAATAATCTTATGGAATGGTCCTACTTAAATCATTTATCATATTTGTGACTCCATTGGCAGTTGCAATTTTCAGCTTCTCAGAAAGATTGGAACCAATGTTTGGGTACAGAACATTCTGATGTAAGGGGCTTATAATTTATTTTTTCTAAACACATATGAAAACAATTTGATCAAATTCCAAGGAAGAATGATATTTCAAGTTTGTGTAGATACTATATACTCTGTATATCTATATTGTTAGTAATTCTTGGTACATGATTTTGTCTATTTTTTAAAACTGTTACATGTATTTGTTGCTGTAAATTGTTATTTTTTATGGTACAGATGTCACAATTTCTGGCAATTTTTTTATGGTACACATGTCACAGTTTATAGCAATTTCTACCAGGAATCCATCATTTGCAATGATTGAATACCTGGATACCTTATCAAAGTGAAATTGTATTAAATGTGAACAGGAACTGTTTTATTATAGGTTCACACATGCCAACCCCAAAGATAGGTATAAGTGTATTTAATTACTAATGTAAGTGTCAAAAGGCATAATCTGAGCATAAAAAGAGTAATCTATAAATTAGATGTGATAATTGCAGAAAATTGTATGAAGAACGTACGTATTTATTTTATTTACTTTAAATTTTTTTTGCTTCTTACCCGTATCTGCCTTTAAACTTTTCATCACAAATCAGCTATATGCAAAAATGGCATGTGTAATGTTGTAGTTAGTACAATCAACATTCCCTCTAAGCTTCGCACGTGCGCAGCTGCTCAGGCATTCCCGCGCAACTGAATTGTCAATATTTGCTCAATCCAACATTAAATTTTGCTCGAATTCGTAATGCTTGCGCAGTGCAGCCAGCACTGCGCGCACTCCTACCATTTGCTTAGAGGGAACGTTGAATACAATCCTAGAGTATAGGCACAAAAGAAATGGATACATTATTTATGGATAAGACTCACTTAACTTTTCTACATGTCTACAGTAAATTTCATGAATAGATCTAAAATCCACAAATGATGACTTGTAATATCCTCGACCTGCCATGGTTTGTTGCCTTAAAGAAGGTCCTGTACAACATGTTTTTAAGTTTAAAAAAATCTCTCTCCTAACATTTTTCAGTCATATAACTGCCAACAGTCACATCGATACAGCCATTTTTTATGATACACTGCACCATTTATTTCCGATTTAGACTGGTCCCCTACCTGTGTAATATAAAAGTAGAATGAATTTATGACAAGTGGTTTCACATTAGAAAATCCTGTCTGTTTATTTGGATTTGTTTTAAGTAAAATTAATGTGAATATTACTATATTTAAACACTTGTTCGATTTTTATTAGATTTTCTTTTCTCAGTGTTATTAAATAACAAAGATTTCTCTTATATTTAAATGTTTCAGTGATACATTTTGTTCTGTATAGTTGTCCATTTCATTCATTTTTTCTTAACATGATATACGAAGTGCATGACACATTAAACAAGTTTTCATATTACTTTTGCCATCACAAAAATATTTGTCCGATTTCCCACTGATATAATAATAGTCCAGTAAACAAAGATGTCAAAAGTGACCCTGACTTTAACAGCTAATAATCACTCCAGGGATGCAAACATGAAGCATTAGTTAAACCATGCATTTATATCTTGTTTCTTTTGAATCGTTTTACATATTTAAATTTGATTTAATTGAAAATTTACTGACACAGTTAATGTTATCAGGGTCTCAAAACAAAATTAAATTTAAGAGAAAGGGAAAAAAATCACATGCATTATTGACAAGTCTTGATTTAGGACGGTATAGGTTTAAATTAGGGGTGGGTATTGAATTAAAAATCGTATTGCGATATATTGCAATATTAAATGCAATATTGCAATATTATTGCAATATATTGATTTAAGAAATAATTACAGATTAATGTTAATTTTTTGAAATAAAATGAATGCAAACTACAAAAAAATTACTTAAAATTATTTAATTACATAAATAAAATGCAGTACAGTAGTTGCAATCTTACACAGAAATTAAGAGTTACAATTTAAGTCCTTTGTCTGAACAATTCACAGTTTGTGGTTTACTTTTTTGATAAACATACAATGCATGGAACTGTAGATTGGTCTTTCGTTGTCACTTTACCCCGTGTAGTTCAAACTGAACTGCCTTGAAATTCACATGATGGAACTTACTTCCTTTTTTTAAGAAAGATAAGAGGATCAACATGATTTGGTTTTAGGGCTGAACGTTGTGCATTTACTATACCTCCAGCAGTGGAGAACACCATCTCAGAAGGGACACTTGTTGATGGGATGCATAATAAGGATTTAGCAAGCTTAGCTAATCTAGGAAATCTCTGTTCATGATTTTCCCACCATTGAAGAGGATTTGAATCCAAGGGAATCGACGGAAACACTCTATAGTTCTTATGCTCTTCTTCTAGTTCTTCCATTTCTGTTTTTGAAGTCTCGACACCAGTTATGTAGACTTCACCAAGAAGTTCTTGCATGCCAGAACAACAGGTAACTTTTTCTATCATATCACTCTGACCAATGTCCGACTTGGGCTTCTTGCAAACTGGTTTAACATCCTCAGCAGCAGAATTGGCAAACACACATAACTGTTAGGTTAGCTGTGGTAAAGGTGGCAGCTCATTTTGCCCACTATCACCCACAGGTGAGTGATCAGTGTCATGTTCAGCCTCAACTCTAACAATGATTTCTGATGCATTCTGCAAAATGTTGGTAAAGATTTCATTCCTTCGTACATCGCTGAGGAACGGTAAGGCTTTAAAACGTGGATCCAAGGCAGCAGCAATGGTGAGAGTTTCTTCTTGATGAGTGTATCTATCCTGAAGATCATCAACCACAGCCCTTTTCGTCTGAGCTATTACTAGAGAGTCATCATCGTTATGTTGGAAAATGCTGTCAGTACGTTTGCGATGAAGAGGCATGATAACAGAAATTTTTGGAACTGACTCAGCACAAATAGTGGTTGTAACCACTTTAAGAGGTTTTAGACAAACCATTACCTCATCTGCCAGGCAAATGTCATCATCTGACAATGTGTTCAAATCTTTTTCTTTTACTTTAGCAAGATCTGTGGATCTCAAAACGGCAATTATTGCACACTGCATTTCAAGAAACCTTGAAATCAGGCTATAAGTACTGTTCCATCTAGTGGGCACATCAGCTATAAGCTTATGATCCGGTAGACCTAGCAATTCAGCCTGACTTCTCAGTTAGCTCCTGAACTTGTACTTCGGTGGAAGAACCCAACTATTCGACGAATTCTGATGAGGAGAATTTCAATGCGTCTGATCTTGTGACACTTTTGTGCAGCTAAATTAATTGTATGTGCCTAACACTTGATGTGAATGTTGCATCCTAACAAGAGTCCCTGCCTTGTCCATGTTTCATGCATTATCTGATACAATAGGTGGTATGGAGATAGACTTTATTTCCAATTCTTTGAGAGCCTCATGAATCACAGCAACTATATTTTCACCTGTGTGCCCTTCATACATGGGCCGAGTTTGAAGAACATAGTTTATCAGCTTCCAATGTTTATCAATGTGAGTTGACGTGACTGTCAGATATGATTCAGTTGACCTCGATGTCCAACTATCTATTGTCAATGCAACCTTCTCAGCATTTCGTTGGTCTTCTTTTACCAGTGCCTTGACTTCAGCATATTTTTAGTCAGCACACATCAATTGCCTCATTAATTTCCCATCCCTTTTACTCTTTCTTAATGCAAAATGAGGCCATATGGCGGACCGCTCTTTTGAAATTTGCACCAGGTCGTACTCAGCCATGCTTGAAATGTAACTCAAGGTCAATGTCAGTTAGTCATCAATGTCAGCAAGGTGCTTATTTGTTCACAAAGAGAAGATAAACCTTCAAAAGGATGAAGCTCAGGAAACGAAATAGAAATGTTACTGAAGCTGATTACCGGAGGTAAATGTATGGAATTCAATAGGTCATTGTCAATCAGAAACTATTATAAGTAGTGAAATATGGCTAATATTAATTTATAATAATAATAGAGTTCATTTGCTACTTGTTATCAAAATTTACGTCAATATCGCACTATATCGATATAAGAAAATTATATCGCGATTATTCTATCGTCGCTTTAATACCACAATATACCGATATTCGATACTATCGCGCACCCCTAGTTTAAATATCATCATTGATCTTAATTAGGTAGCGCGAGAAAGGAGTGAAGTGCCCTCACTTGTATTATAATGTAGTACATGTATGACAGGTAAATTGTAAGCAGCCATACAAGCCCCTATGATGATGAATAAATGATCACATGACATGAGCCTTGAACCACAATCATTATTATGTCTTGATCTGAACTTGGAATACCTGTACTGTTTTTAACAGATTGTTCATTTTTATTATCTGTGCTATTATTAATTGGTTGTTACCCGTGTTTCCAAGTAGCCATTGTCATCTTTATTGCTGGAGTTCATAATTCCATCTTGTCTATTTTAAGATATTGAAGGACATAGCATTGCATAGAATCTGTAGCTAATTACTTGTGTTTGTCTTGACTATTACTAATACTATAATTATTTTCGACTCACTTCATAATACTACCCATTCCTCTCACATATTCATTTATAATTTTAATAATTACATTATTTAAGTTGTACAAAACTTCCTGGTTTTGCTTCGTTATGTTACTTACTTTGTTACCATAGAGTAATAACACGCCATTCCCCCAATGGATATAACAACAATTACTAAAACAAAGAAAAACCATCAAACAACATGTCTCAATGGTTTAGTGACTCTTGCATAGACAAGAGGGCATGATTTAACATGTACCTCTATAAAGACAAGAGGGCATGATTTGAAACAAGCCTCTATATACACAAGAGGGCACACCTCTATATACACAAGAGGGCATACCTCTATATACACAAGAGGACATACCGCTATACCTCTATATACACAAGAGGTCATACCTCTATATAGACAGGAGGTCAACATTTATCACAACTCTATATTGACAAGATGGTAATAACTTATTATAGACAAGAGGGCATGATTTAACACATACCTCAATATAGACAAGAGGGCATGATTTAACACATACCTCACTATAGACAAGAGGGCATGATTTAACACATACCTTTATATAGACAAGTGAGCATGATTTAACACATCTTTGCTTTCTGCTGGCTGTGTTCTGTTTAAATTTATAGCAGTATATATTAGGCAGCCACATATTATTTTAGTAATTTTATAAAATGTGGATATGTACATTTCTTATCACATAATGCTGAATACTACTGACAGGATCGTTTCTTAAAGGAATCAAATTAGACCATGCACCTATGATTCACTTTCACTAAATGGAACTGACAAGATCTTTTCTTGAAGGAATACATTTAGACATACATCTATGGTTCACTTTAACTAATGAGATCATATGAGGTCTTATCTTGAAGGAATACAATTAGACCATACATCTATGTGATGATTCAAAGGTAGGTATCTGACCTACCCTCTTTTAGTCACAAGTCAGACATTCTGACCACTATGGCTATTTAAGGAAGTAAAATAAATCTTATTGAGAGTGACTTATATTTGCAGTGTGAAACAGAAATGGATGCGTATGTTTCAATTGCTAATAGATAAGGTGGCAATTAGGTGCTCCAATTGTATCTTTCCAGTTTCAATACATCTATACCATAATTTACTTTCACAATCTTAGATATGCAAGTTACCCAGTAATATCAGACCCACATTAACCTCTTGTTTTATTATACACTGAAAATGCTCCATACACCAGGTGCTAGTTATTCATAGGATAAAAACGTAAAGTCAAGAAGCATAGGTCACTTGCGTAACAAATCTTAATAACATTAGTTATGTGATAGATCAGCTGTAGACAACCGTTTCTTTGGTACATGTTCATGTGCTTTATTTTAAGGCACTTAATCCACTTCAATTCCATAACTCAAAACACTATTTTAGTTAATAATTTTCTTAGTACTTAAGAAATGATATATAATTTGTATTCTCCTGAAGTACCAAGATTCTAAAACATCTACACAATAAGTTGAGTTGCTCACCATCCTTTCCTAATGCTTGCACTTGGAATAAGAAAGAATCAATCCTGTTGATTTGGGGGACAAAGCAGCAAAGCTCAATTGAAAAAATATAGACACAGTTTCCATACAGTAACCTGAGTTTCAACCATCAACAGTTACCACATGAGGGATGATAATAATCTATCCTTTTCAGTTTTGTGCGTACAACTTTGAGTTTTCCATATTACAGGTAGAAAATTTTGTGGATAACTTGAAATTGGAATCAGAAAGAATCACACTTATATAATAATTGACTTTGATGTTAAAAGGTCAGAGAAATATGTCTACTCCGATTTAAAGATTAAAATAGCTTTTGCACAAAGAGTTTAGTTCTACAGCAGGGGTCAGCAACTTATTTTAAATATGCCGCTTTGTTCTGAATAAATTACAATAAAAAACAAGCGCATGCCTCCAGTAAGAGAGTAACACTGTTAAAATCATGATTTGTGGCTGCCCTTCACATGTGACACAGAACCCCTTGACATGCCACCTTGTGGCAAGCATGACCCTTTCCATAGGGTCCAGATCCCTGTTCTACATTATATACCTGGATGAGATATATTGGAAAAATAATTTGGGATGATTGCAAATGGGGAAAAATGTTCTGTAGTTTTGAAATAAAATAAGTCAAAGATCAAGACCACTAAGAGCGATACAATTTTGTTTTAGCACAAAAGAAACAGTAATGCACACAGAGGACTGGGAATATTTATAATATTTCATTCATGGAACACTTATTGTTTTCAAATGACATACAGTATATTACTTTGTTGAATTTTACAACTATTTGTACATAGATCATACTATTGTAAAAGCACATGAATATTTCAGTCTTATTTGCATGTTACAGTGATACATTACAAAGTGAGGATGTAATTATTGTGTGTGTGTGTGTGTGTGTGTGTGTGTGTGTGTGTGTGTGTGTGTGGATCTGTGTGTACATTGATTGTTTTTTGTTTGTTGACTGGATGCTTTCCTGCTAAAACAATCGCAAAAGGACAAATATAGAAACAGCTCAGGAGACTAAGAGACTTAAATATGAGCCTTAGGGTATACCAGATGAAACAGTTGTTACTTAATTCCAATCCTGATATATTGCTACATTTCAGCATTGAGGTGTTGAGAGAAAATATAGTGTTGGCTCCAAAGTGGTTGATTGATGCCCTGAAACTCCTCATCAATTCTCAGCCTAACCTACCAAATAGCCCTGCTGAAAATGGATCTCAGTCAGTGGGTCCAACTCATACTACATCTGACAGAGCTGTCACACAAAAATGGTTGGACTTCAAGGAGAAAGGAATTCTTACTTTAGAGCTTGTCGGTTTGTATATTTCTTTCTTCTTGTTTATTGTTTTCAAAAAATATGTGCCTCCTTTTTATTCCATACCAATGTTGTTGGGAAGGGATATAGCATTTTCTCTGTTCATCTGTTCAGTTTTCATTCATTCGTTCAGGAACATTGGCATGTGCAACTGAATCATACTAAAATACATGTAACTTAAACAAACTGTTTCTTATTAGATTGTTGAACACTTAGACTGTACAAATATAAGTTTTTGTGTGCCTGTCTGCACAACATTTTATCAAATAAGACATTACCAGAAAAATGAGGTGCCTCAAAAAAAATACAATTTTTCAGTCTGAAAATATAATAAACTGCTTTGGGATTAAAACTAAATTTGGATTCAGATACCGCTGGTAAAATACGAATAATTCTGAATTTAAATAAGCTGATTGGGATGGAAACCAAATGTGGATTCCTTTAGTAAAAGTTGCTATAGCAGTCATTCTCAATTGAAAAAAGCTGATGCAGCACTTCTTTAGATACACGAAGATGACTATTGGGGCATTAAGCTTAGACAGATGGGGAAAAGAAATCTGGACTTGATAGAAAGGTTGAGGACACACCATTGCATGGAACTAAACCTTGCTGTGAAAACTGAAGTATTTTGACATGCAATATCAGGTGTTATGTGTAGCCTGCATCTAGCAGTGTCACTTACTTTAAATTTTAGAATGCTGAAACTAAAATATATATACGTTGGGTCTAGAGCTGTCAACGAGTACCCGACCGTAGCGAAAAACCCGGGAAGTGAACATTAATGATGAGTACCCGTTCACAAAAAAAAGTTGTCGATAACACTATCAAAATATTATATATCATCAGCAGCACACTGGTCTGAGTAGTCCGAGTTCCTCTGACCCTTGCCACCCCATATTTGATATTTGGACATTCATGTTGGGGTGTAGGGTCAGAGCGCATTTCCTATCAAAAAGTTGGAATTCGCCGACACCATTTGATGTCAGTATGGGTAGCAGCTTACATGCCGGTCCAGCAAACTTGAACGACCTTTCATCGAGATATACCAGCATGAAATCGATAAGAATATGATTTATTTTCTCAAAAATCGTGAGCGTAGCATTTGTTTATGCCTTTAATCTGCTGCCAGATGAGGCGAAAGTACATCTTTCCTCAAATGTGTCCTGGATCTGGCTATTTGCATTCCTAGTCACATGACTACACAAATGTCGCAACCTAGGTCATACAGTCACGTGATATCGACAGTAAGCAAATTTCAAAACGTTGGTGTACATATAGTTTGGACATATTATATGGTAGCCACATAAATAAATATAGTCTGTTCTCTCCTCACTAAGCCATACAGATGGTATAAATATAATTCGAGGGAAAGTAGAACAAGGTGTGCTATAAATATAACATGTTACTGTAGGAAAGTACAAGTCCACGGACAAGAGTACATGTACTCGTATACTGTAGTTACGTAAAGCGGTCTTTTCCAAATAATACGGTCTGTGGAGTAAATGGAATGTTAATATAAAAGAGATTTGTGGAAGGTGGATATACCAAAAAGGCGTAATCCATATACGTTTACGCGTAACGCGTAATTTAGTGGAAACAAAATTTGTTGCCCAAGGGTTGTACATGTCTTTCATGTTCTAACAAGTACCCGGGAACCCGTTAAACAGTGCAACAGGTACCCGGGTAAGTTTTCCATGGTTTTTGACAGCTCTAGTTTGGTCATGGAGACCTGACTAGGTATAAAAGTGGACCATTACTTGTGCATTTCCAAAAAGAATGGCCAGTGTCAATCATTACGACCCCAGCTTTCATTGCCAAATGCAAGTTCTCATTTATGGGGAGTCAGATTTTGTAATGAAATTCCTGTCTACTCTGAACACTTCATCTAAAGGTCATCTACAGGACCCAGTGTAGTTCTCTGAAGAGATCCTTAAAAAGGACTGATGCCTTTGTGTTGAGGGAGATTGTGTCTCTTTTTGTCCCTCAAAGAGAGAAAGGATAATGCTTCATCACAGATACTATTGTCTTGTATAAAGTAGGTTATTTGTACTGTTGATTGGAAAACAATCCAGACGAGTTTAATTCGCTTTGCATCTTGGGTTACTTAATGGAGGCAGTCACCAAAACAAATTGCATATGAGCAAAACTGATCACTTATTATCCATACTGTGGGATGTAGATCCAGATACACTCCCTAACAGATGCAATCAATTTGCCACTCCTGTTAATATCTAGAACCTGCCTGACCTACCTTAGGTGACCAGAGATGGTTGTTCCAGAGGAAGGAGATATATACCTCGCTCTACCTCTTCCCATTCGCTAAAGGTGATATGATAAAAAACATATTTTGCTTCTGCGCCATCACAAATGAAGAATTCGCAGGAATTTTGGTGCCAATCTTTGTATTAAGGGGTTGTCACTCAGTCTTCCACATTGGTGGGCAGAAATCTTGTAGCATTTAAGCTATAAAGTTTGAGCCTGGCAGGGTTCGATTTACAAGGCAGCAGTTGCTCTCGTAAGATATTATGATCAAATAAATATTATTGAAGTCTCTTTTCATAGAAAGCCGATTGGCTTGAAATCTGACTTTTTATAATTTAGTTTTATAAATAGCTCATGAGAATGAAAAAAGAAATCTCATAGTCAGAGTTTTAATCAAACTTTATTTGAGTGTCATCTATTTAAGTAATATTACCAGATTCTCTATGGAGAAATCGAATGTAATTGTCAATGTTATGGCCATGCTATTCACCTTGGATCTACCGTCAATATTAATCCCATCTTTGTTCTATAAATTATATAAATGTTTATGGTTGGGCTACCCATTTTGGATAGTCAAGATGTTTGGAATCTCGGAACTGCTGACATGACTCGTTGATGCAGAAATTGATATGTATATTTATTTTATATTATGTGATTGGCTTTTGTCTGTGATTGAAGGTAGATGTATGCCTATCATACGTTTAGATTTTTTGAGAGTGGTAATATGGGATTTTGCTAAAGTAAAATTGAGTTAAATGTTTAACCTTGTTTACATGTTAGTGGAATTTTTTTGCAGAAACTTATGATGTTTATTAGGACAAAAATGAAATTAGTCAATATAAGTCTTGGTAAAGAATTATATGTTCCTGTTTTAATATCAGTCTTTTGGAATCCAAGATCAGAATTTCTAGTTTTGTTCATGTAATTCTAGAAGATTTGTTCAAAATGATTCATCGAATTACAAAGTTAACATTGATATTTTTGACTAAGACACTACTTTGAGATTATTGTTGACTCATTCAAAAACATTCTGGATTATATCATTATGTTTCATTGGAATACCAATACATTCAAGACTATTAGTACATAAATAAATTCAAGACTATTGAAATTCTTTTGGAGGATTCTGTGCTTTTGGGCTTGTGATAGGACATTGAGGATTCTTTGGAATTTAAACTTTCACGTTGTAACTTAGAAAATTAGCTATGGCTTGTATTAAACCCACTTCATTGACACAGTTTAAGTCCGTCAGTCATAATAAAAGTAGTTACATCATATTCATAATTATTAGGGTGAACTTGGAATGAATTGACTTTGTTGTGGGGTTTTATCTATTGGTTTTAACAGTTTGTTCAACATAAATGGAATAATTGCAGATCCTATTTCATGAAAATACTTATGTGGTGCTTTTAGGTGAATGCATTTTCAAAAGAATCTGAAGTAATTTATTATTAATATTTTTGCCAATTCTAAAATCGTTTCCCTTTCTTTTACAGATGCTGTCTGGACAGATGAGAGGTATCCAGAATTACATGCCCACAGAGATCACATCTTGAGGATAATGGAACAACTAAATATAATTGCCAAGCCCAGGGCATTCACTGAGACTGGGGAGAAGGTTAGTTGACAAGATTGGTCTGATTATCTTCTTATTTTGTATCATTTACAAATTGTACCTGTTGTCAGAGCAATAAATGAATTCTAAACACTGCAGTTGTATAAAGAAATATCCTAAACCATTCTTTTATAATAACAACTAGCTAAAAACTTTAAACAAATTTTCACATTAATCACTTGAAAAATATAATTTTACAGTTTACAAATGACCTGACTATTCCTAATTACATCTACTGTCCTGATGTTTTTTATCCTCCAAAAACCTAATAGATGAATTTACTGTAATCTCATTATCAAATTAACCTAATAGATAAATTTACTGTAATCTCATTATCAAATTAACCTAATAGATGAATTTACTGTAATCTCATTACCAAATTAACCTAATAGATGAATTTACTGTAATCTCATTACCAAATTAACCTATTAGATTAATTTACTGTAATCTCATTACCAAATAAACGAATAGATGAATTTACTGTAATCTCATTACCAAATTAACCGAATAGATGAATTTACTGTAATCTCATTACCAAATTAACAGAATAGATGAATGTACTGTAATCTCATTACCAAATTAACCGTATAGATGAATGTACTGTAATCTCATTACCAAATTAATCATTTATACAAACCCTGTATGTCATCCTATCAAGGTCTTTGTCTGTCCATGTTTCATTCCTTTCCTCCAAACATCCTTACATACATTATTAAGTAAATTCTATTTCTGATAATTTTGTCAGAGGCTATGTCATATGTTTTGTAAACATAACACAATTTATTTTAAAATAGCTCATGATTTATAATGTTATACTAATAGGTGATTTTATGATTTTAAAAAATCTTTGACTTCTTATATCTTTTTTGTAATTTTAACATTATTACATGTCATCTTTTGTCTTGTTATATGTCAGATTAAATTTATTTACACAGGTAAATTTTCAAGAGTTTTTTATGTTGTTACATTTTCACTTTAAGAAGTATATTTTTAAGTGGCACTGTATATGCATTGTGCTGATTTGGTTTTAATCCCTGTACATACAAGTGTCAATATTATTATTACTGATCCCTGAGAAATGAAGCCATCGTGTCTACTTTGTGTTTGTCTTGAATGCATTCCGAATACAATCGTTGCGCTAATAATCTCCGATATATGTTCTCTTAATTTCATACACAACTAAGCAACAGCCAATATGGGGGTTGATAAAAGATTCTCACCAGAATGTATAAATCAATTAATGTAAGTACATTGTTTATCATCAAAGTGAACTGCCGAGCTAAACTTGTTCAGGTCAGGTTTAAACGATTTATACAGCATCAAAACAACAAAATCCGCCAACAAGTGTGCTTGGCATGGCAGTGTTGTTTTATGCAATCTGTTGTCTAGTAAATTCGAATTCTGCAACTGAGAACTATAATTGACTTTGCCAAGAGCAAACGTGACATTAGCAGAAGCAGCTAAAAATCAGCTAAAGTTTTTCAAAAAATAATAACTATTGACAGATGAGAAATGTAATGGTATAAAATGTATACGACACAGAGGTCTCTGAAACGCTTAATTACGCGTATTTGAATGCAAATATTTGATCTGGGACACATAAATCACTCCATGAAGGAGTCCTCCGTACGCATGCAAATAGCTGGGAGACAAAGTTAGTGTTGATTACTTTATCATTTTAGCTGTGCTGATATTTACAGTGACATAATTCAGTGGTTAAAATACAGCCAGTTCTGCATGCTGTATTTATTAGAGTACATCAAAAGAACAATACGCAATTGCTGGCGGCAAGTTCAAAGGACTTTGACTAGCAGCTTGGGTGGGAAAATGTGCTGAAATTTACAATTACTGAATTCAGAGACAGAAAGATCCTGAGATGTCCATGTAGTTATTATAAGAATACACGTTAGTTTCCATTATTTAATCTACGGACATGTACTATTTCATCATTCATTACGTACACCCGTTACATATTTTTTTTTATTTTCTTTTCATTGAATTCAGTCACATAATGATCTGTGACAAAATTATTGAATATTTTACATCCGTGTGTGGATATTTTCGATGGAAATATTTGTATTATGGATTCAACGTATGTTACAAGATTTGCTGGTGAGTACACGGTGTTGATACTCTTTTCATGCAATAGATTATACATGTATATGTAAATTAGACACGTGTATGTACCAATGCATGGTTCTCTGAATAAAGTAATATATTATATCTGCAATTTATTGTTGTTACCACAGCAAATGTTTTTCTCAATTAATATATAATGATCAAAAATGGTAATTGTGCCATGCATTTTTGCACCAGTCTTTATGTAAACCCCCCCCCCGACAATTCAATCCAAAAATGTGTTGGTTTTGTACATGGTTGCTTATAACACGGTTCAGTTCATAACACGGTCGGATTCTATGGCTCCCAACTACCGTGTTATAGCGGTGTCCCATACATCCATGCATACATACATACATACATACATACATACATACATACATACATACATACATGCATACATGCATGCATGCATACATACATGCACATACATACATACATACATACACACACACACACACACACACACACACACACACACACACACATACATACATACATACACACACACATAGTAGCCAGCTTGGAGCTTGGAGCCATATAGGCATACATAAATTAATTACTATGCAAGTTGTATGTGCCTACGTCTTGAAAATGCAGTCATCATCATTGGTGCCTTAGTCTCGGGAGACCATGCGGATAGCGTCCTTGGGATATCGTCTGTCTCTGGGTTGTTGGTATCGTCTGTTGTGGCTGTGAAGACCTATGCGCGAGTGGCAGTCCCTCTTGCAATGTATGCAGACATGCTGGGAAGACCGAGTTGCTGTGGTTGCAGTCACGTGGCTCTTTCTGACACGTTTCTCTGCTGCTCTCTTCGTATCAGCGACTGATATGCCTTTACTTACTATCAGTCTCCAGGTGCCTCGGTCCGCGGACAGAACTTAACTGCCATCAGGTGCGATGTCAGATGCCTTCAGGTCCCTCTTGCATGTATCCTTGAAATGGAGTGATGGGCGACCGACTTTTCTTGTGCCAGTGGCCAGCTGTCCATATATAATGTCCTTTGGCAGCCTCCCATCCTCCATGCGTCGGACGTGTCCCAGCTATCGAAGGCGACGTTTGCTCAGCAGGGACAACATGCTGTGGGTGTGTGCACGCTGCAGGATTTCACTGTTTGGGACACGGTCTTGCTAGCTGATTGTCAAGATGCGTTTAAGGCACCGTATGTGGAAGTAGTTGAGCCGGCGCTCTTGCCTCATGTAGGTACTCCAGGTCTCACTTCCGTATAGAAGGGTGCTGAGAATGCAGGCTTGGTAAACATTGACTTTTGTTTGCACTGTCAGCGCGTTGTTTTTCCACACCCTCTTGGTCAGTCTTGACATGATGGTGTTTGCCTTTCCAAGCCTTCTGTCCAGCTCCTTATCGAGCGAGAGAGTGTTACGGATGGTTGACCCCAGGTAGGTAAAGTTGTTGACTGCTTCCAAGGTGACACCGTTGATTTTGATTGTAGGGGCAATGGTGGTATCTTGCACGCCGACCTTTGCTTTTTCCAGGCTGATGGTGAGTCCAAACTGCATGCAGGCATCAGCAAAACGGTCTCCCAGTCTCTGAAGGGCTTCCTCAGTGTGTGCCACAAGAGCTGCGTCATCTGCAAAAAGCATCTCCCTGATGAGCACAGCCCTCACTTTCGTCTTTGAGCGCAGTCGTGCCAGGTTGAACAGCCTCCCATCGGACCTGGTGTGTATATATATGCCATCAGTGGACGAGTCAAAGGCTTAGGACAGAAGCAAGGAGAAGAAGATCCCGAATAGGGTTGGTGCCAGAACGCAGCCCTGCTTCACACCACTGTTATCTTGGAAGGAGGTTGAGGAAGTTTCATCATACAGAACTGTGCCCTTCATATCTGCATGGAAAGAGATTATCATGTTGCGGAGTTTTGAAGAGTAACCGATCTTACTGAGAACTTCAAAAAGGCCCTTCCTGCTGACGAAGTCAAAGGCCTTGGTGAGGTCGATGAGCATCATGTAGAGTGGTTGACCTTGCTCTCTGGTTTTCTCTTGGAGTTGTCGTAATGAGAAGATCATGTCTGTTTTCGACCTGCCTGCTCTGAAGCCGCACTAGGATTCTGGGTACACACGGTCTGCCAGCAACTGAGCCTGTTTAGTATGATGCGGGCATACACTTTACCAACGATACTCAGAAGCTAGATCCTTCTGTAATTATTGCAGTCACTGCGGTCGCCCTTTTTTTGTAAAGGGTCACAATTGTGGCATCACGCATATCTTGGGGGACTGCTACTTCCTCCCAGCAGAGGCAAAGTAGTTCGTGCAGTGGTATGAGCAGTGTTGGTTTCCCACATTTGATAGCTTCGGGCGGGATGCTGTCACTACCTGGTGCTTTGTCGTTTGGGAGGGAGTCAATTGCTTTGCTGAGCTCTTCTAAGGTTGGCACTTCGTCAAGCTTCTCCATGATGGGAAGATTCTTTATGCTGCTGAGGGCTGCTTCAGTGACTAACGTTTCACGGGAGTATAGCTCTGAGTAGTACTCCACCCATCTGACCATCTGTTGCCCACGGTCTGTGATCTTCTCTCCCATCATAGATTTCAGGGAAGCGATCCCTTTCACTGTAGGGCATAGAGCCTTCTTGATGCCAATGTACATACCTTTTATGTTTCCGGTCTCGGCACTGCACTGGATTCCTTCACACAGCTGTTGCCAGTACTCGTTCGCGCACTGTCTAGCGATGCGTTGGGTGTTGCTTCGAGCACTTTTAAGAGCAGCATGCGTCTGTTCATTGGGGCATTTTTTGTACGCTATAATGGCTTTTCGTTTCTCCTCGATTAGTGGTTCCATCCTTGTTAAATGTGCGTTGAACCAGTCCTGACTGGGTCGTTCCTTTTTGCCAAAGGTGGACATGGATGTTTTGTAGATGGCACCCTCCATGGCGTTCTACTTGGCTGTCGCGTCGTGCTCTGGCAGGTCCTGGAGAGCCTTGTCCAGGGAGGACACGTACTCCTGTACCTTGGAAGGGACCGACATCTGTGCGGTGTTTATGCGTCGGTGTACTTTTGGTTTTGCACGGTGTAGTGTCTTTGGCTGTAATCTCACCCTGCTGCTCACGAGGGCATGGTCGGAGTCGCAGTCTGCACTGTGGTAGGTTCTGGTGGAGAGGACGCTGTTAAGATCAGAGCGCCTGGTGATGAAGTCAAGTTGGTGCCAGTGATGGGACCTTTGGTGTTTCCATGACACTTTGTGTTGTGGCTTACCCTTGAAAAAAGTGTTGGTTATGCACAGGCCATGGTAGGTGCACAGCTCCAGCAGTCTCTGACCGTTTTCGTTGGTCTTTCCAGTACCATGATATCCGAAGCAGGTAGGCCATGATTCGTGATCCTCACCTACTCTGGCATTGAAGTCGCCGAGGTGAAAAGTGATTCGTGTTTGGGGCATCCTTTAATCTGTTCATCCATCTGCCCATATAACTGATCCTTGGTATCTTTTGAAGACGAGAGGGTGGGGGCGTAGACACTAAATATGTTGACAGGACCTGCAGCAGTGGTGAGGCGGATGGACAAAAGACGCTCAGTGCCCCTTGTGTGAGGTTCAACCAAGCCCAGAAGATTGTTTTTGATGGCAAAGCCCACTCCGTGCTGACGGGGCTCCTCATGTTCGCGACCATTCCAGAAGAAAGTGATGTTTTCCGCTCTGAGGGAGCCATTAGAGGCCAGTCTAGTTTCCTGGAGGGCATCAATGCTGATATTTAGCTTGGTGAATTCTCTATCGATGATGGTCGTTTTCTTGGTGTCATACACTTCTCTGAGGTTATCGGAGATGCCTGTACACATAGTGCGCACATTCCAGGGTGCAAATCGAAGAGCTGGAGTCTTCTTTATTCGTTTCTTTTTCTTTTTGTTTGGTGTGGAATTTTCGTCTGCTTGTCATGTTAAGCAACACACTGAGCTCCAGACACCCACTGGAACAGGCAGACGATGACGGGTCAACACCTTATTGACCGGGGGCTGCCCGGATTGTGGCGGGCGGTAGTTGGCCATTGAAACACCATTATCCCTCCCACCGTCAAAGCTGACCTGTGGCGCCCCTTCCCTACACCAATCGGGTGGGAAACACGTAAACTGTCAGCTTCCGTGTTGTTTCCTCACTTAGTAGCGAGACTGGAGTGACCTCTTCAGGGCGCAAGTCTGGGCATGGAATATGGAGATCCTGCGTTGCCCAGGCTTCACGATCCCCCTTTCGTCCTTGCTGGTTGGGTCCAAAGGAATGCTGAGCATGACGGTTGGCACCAGTTTGGATGCAGGAGCTGCCGGAAGGAAGTCGCAGTCGACATCCTGCCGCCTTAGGGGCTCCACTCCGGATTTTCTGTCTGGGTTTACTCCGTAGCCTTTCCTTCTCCCGAAGATATCCACAAGGCAGTGGAACCATTGGTTTTCAATCAGAGTTTTCTTCTAGAAAAATTGCCTTGACCGGGCTAACGAGGTTCATCTACCCGGGTTTGGAGTCAGAGTTTCCCTTCTCTTAGACTGGCTGCCTGCCAAGGCTAATGAGCCTAGTCTGCCCTCCCAGTTGTACCGCCGAGCACTCGGTCGCGCCAAACAACAGGCTCTGTGAAAACAAGGGGCCCCGCGTGAAGGTGCTGTTGTGCACACAATAGTGTAGGAGAGGCTATATGCAAGTAACCTCCTGTCCATCAGAGCAAGACAGTGATCCTGCAGCGATCACTACACCTGGAAAGGAGAGGCTATGAGAGACGCTTCACTTTCCTTTGGCAAGTGGGACGTCAGGCCCAGACCTTCCACCCCCCTGAATTATTATGCAAGTTGTATGTGCCTATGTCTTGAAAATGCAGTATTTTCCTATTAATAGCCTGTTATGTGTATGGATTTCTCTTGTTTTTTGACAATGATATTTTTGGCTTGTATGAATTTTTTATTGCAGTGTTTGTCATGGTCTCTACTTTTTGTTACTCTGATTGACTTTTTTGTAAAGACAAGACTTTCTATAATTAGCTCTTAAGGTCTTTTAACCTAGAATTGCCAAGTTGGGTTTGGTTTTGTGGGATTTAATGTCAATTTTCAGCACATGATAATCCATAGATAGCATCCAACAACTTTGGCGGATAAAGAACCGAGACCCCCCACCACACCTCACAGAAGAAACACCGACCCACATTGGGCTACTAGCAACTTTTCAAACATACCCATACCCAGGATGCAAATCCACACTGACAGTAGTGAGTTGTGCGAGTCATTTATAAAAGTGGGCACCTTGGACCACCTGGTCGACTATGATCTACGAAAGGCTGGTCATAAGTTAAAGGGACAAAACTCATTCTGATTCTGAGAGTAAATAATTAGAACGCATACTTCTCTTGATATAATTTGACAGTTTGTCTGCAGCAAACTGCAAACACCAAGTCAATTATCTGTATATCATGCACATCATAGATTATTGATTGCTAATGATCAAGAAAGAAATATGATTATCAATATTGACCAAGTTGTATGCATCACTTTGAGAGTGTTTAAATATCATTACCTAGACCTTCGAGACAACATTACATGGACCATCCAGACAACATTACTATGACCTTCCAGACATTATTACTGTGACCTTCCAGACATCATTACTGTGACATTTCAGATGATCAGTAGTCTTAGCATTTTGGATTGGCTCAAGTGAAATAATTTGGCAGAAAATTTATGTATTATGCAAACTATAGGGTCTTAGATTCATTAAGTTATTTATTACATTCATTGCTGTAGTCACTGATGTTTCAGTAAAGAAATGAATATACCTCAAGATAACTTTTAAAATTAGCAAAAATTATAGCAAGAAACAGCAAGGATGGAGAGAAAAATAATGTCAGTAGGCACAAGCCCTCCAGTAACCAACGTAATAAATTAATGTCAGAGAGGAGCACTGATATTAAAGGATCAAAATGTCAAAAAACATCAGATAACGGAAGAATTGGTAATATCTGAAAACATTAGATACAAAGGATTCTGAAACTGTTCAAATGAATTCAACAGCCGAGTATAAAGCGTTTTCTAACAACCTGGTATAAAGAGTTTTCTAACAAACTGGTATGAAGTGTTTTTTAACAACCATTCATAAAGAGTTTTCTAACAAGCTGGCAAGAAGAGTTTTCTGATAATGTGTGAATTGAATTTTTAATGTAGCTTTAACAATGTTTCTGTCATATTTCTACGATGCTTGCAATGTGACAGTCTATAGTGATGTTTAGCACTGGGGCATCATGCCGCAGACAGGTAGCATGATGTCACAACTAGTCACATCCTGACACAAGGCCGACCAGTCTTAACACTAATTTCTTAATGCTGAGCGCCAATGTGGCAGCTGTTAGTACCGTTTTTGCAGTTCTTTTGCATGTCTCTGCCAAGGGATCAAATGCACGACCTCCCGCATCTGAGGTACACATTCCAACCACTTGGCCAACGGAGCTGTGATTTTCTAACAACCTGGCATGAAGAGTTTATTAACAACAAATGAAGAAGAGTTTTTTAACAACCTGGCATAAAGAGTTTACTAACAACATGACATGAAGAGTTTACTAACGACCTGACATGAAGAGTTTTCTAACAACCTGGCATGAAGAGTTTTCTAACAAACTAGCAGTTTACAAACATCATGGCAAGAAGAGTTTTCTTACAACCTAGCATGAAGAGTTTGTTAAATATCTGGAATGAAAAGATTTATAACAACTTGGCATGAAGTGTTTTGAAATCTAACAACCTGATAAGAAGTGTTTTCTAACAACCTGGCATGAGGAGTTTTCTAACAACCTGGTATGAAGATCTTTTCAACAACCTGGCAATAAGAGTTTTCAAACAACCTGGCATGAAGAGTTTTTTAACAACCTGGTATGAAGAGTTTCCTAACGACCTGGCAAGGAGAGTATACTAGTTTGTACAAATAATATTGAACAGCTGTACGTTTTGATTGCTATTAAAGCATATAAAAGCACTCATAAATGGTGTCTTCATAAAAATGCAGAAATACCTTGATGAAATTGGACAGAAAATACACTAGCTCAAACTTTATCTTCATACCAGTGATACACATCAAATGTATTTAATTTAAAACTAAATTAAAATTAAATACCAAACAGCTGCCACAATAATTTAATTAAAATCTTCCAGGCCACATGAGCTTATTGTATGGCACCAAATACATTGTGTCTTAAGGCCACATGAGTTTATTGTATGCACAACATACACTGTGTCATAAGGCCACATGAGTTTATTTTATGGCACCACATACATTGTGTCTTAAGATCACATGAGCTTATTGTATGGCACCACATACATTGTGTCATAAGGCCAGATGAGTTTATTGTATGGCACCACATACACTGTGTAATAAGGCCACATGAGCTTATTGTGTGGCACAACATACACTGTGTCTTAAGGCTACATGAGCTGATTGTATGGCACCACATATATTGTGTCATAAGGCCACATGAGTTTATTGTATGGCACCACATACACTGTGTCATAAGGCCACATGAGCTTATTGTGTGGCACAACATACACTGTGTCAAAAGGCCACATGAGCATATTATATGGCACAATATACACTGTCATCAGGCCACATGAGTTTATTGTATGGCACAACATACACTGTGTCATAAGGCCACATGAGAATATCGTATGGCACAACATACACTGTGTCAAAAGGCCACGAGTGTAATGTATGGCACAATATACACGGTCACAAGGCCCCATGATGATATTATATGGCACAACATACATTGTGTCATAAGGCCACATGAATTTATTGTATGGCACAATATACACTGTGTCATTAGGCCACATGAGCATATTGTATGGCACAACATACACTGTGTCATAAGGCCACATGAGTTTATTGTATGGCACAATATACACGGTCACAAGGCCACATGATTGTATTATATGGCACAACATACACTGTCATAAGGCTACATGAGCATATTGTATGGCACAACAAACACTGTGTCATAAGGCCACATGATTGTATTATATGGCACAATATACACTGTCATAAGGCCACATGAGTTTATTATATGGCACAACATACGCTGTGTCATAAGGCCACATGAGCTTATTGTATGTCTGTATACATTGTGTTAAATATTTTTGATTTCAGTTATATTTATTTAATTTCAATGTTTGGTTTTCAGTTTTAAATAATTTGTATTCTACTACAATTGTATTGTAAGTTTGTTCGCGTGATTAGGGATTTTCTGGGAAAAAATAATCGCTGTTTTCGGCTTTTACACTTGATGTCAGTTTGTTTTGTCGTAGCCACTTTTAAAGTTATATTGTTTAATTTTCTTTAAAATATTTTGATTTTTAAATAATAATTCATTTCTCTGGAAATATTTGAGTGCTCATTCAGAATTTTTGGACAAAGATATTTCTTAAAGATATTATTCGGATTTCCAACACCAGAGTGTTGTTTCTTGTGTTTATAAAAGCAACTGCAGACACCAACAGAGAACAGGATACAGCAGACATCATCGCCTTCCATTTTTTATTTTTCATCGGGACTAAAACATGAATTCATTGGAACTTTTTATTAATAGGACTTTGAAACTTTAATTTGTGGATTATTCTTGGATTAATTTTGGATTTTATTTCTTAAAACTGTAAGTACTTTTCCCGTTGTTGTTTTCACTATTCCATTGGAACCATTTATTAAAGCCTAACACGTAACATGTGTCATTACGCCACCGGAGGTTATGGTATGACCCAACAGCCATCATGCATTGTGTTTATTATGACAGTCAACAAATTATATTTTACACTTTTCAAAAACTACGAAACCAAATTCTGACCTAATTTGATGCAGACCACCCTGACATAAGGGGTTTTCAGATTTATACAAGTAGTCCCGGTTTGCCACCAGATATGCCTGTCATTCAGATTTACACAAGCCATGCCATTGCTGAAAGTTATAAATATATTGATAATCTCGTTTCAGATGACCAGTTTTCAAACACTGCAAAACTGATTTTGATCAGATTTGACTTTGAAGTTTTCCACAAAGTATGATAGTCTACCATAGATATTCCAGTATTACTAAATATAGAAAAGCCTGTGTCAGTAATAAATACAAAAATTAAAAAGTGGGGCCTTATGGCCCTATTAGGTTAAAAGTGGGAAACTGTTCAGGTCACCATTGTTTAGGAGGAAATGGAAATCTTATAAATAGTCATTTCTGACTCTACAATAACTGATTAATGATATCTAAATCTGGAAAATTGAATATTAATGCAGAAATAAATAAATCTATGACTCAAGTACATGTGATTATTTTCAGGACATTCCATATATTGATTTCATTGAACTCATTGGCTCAAGTGCTGTCAGCCATAGCTAGTTATCCTGTTGTCTCAGCCAACTTGGATTTATGTGAATCTTTATGACAGGTCCATCTGTTGAGCAATACTGTTGGCAACATAACCTTAGTATGACAGTGTTTTAGCAAGAAATATATTTGTCCATAAGTCTCTTCTACTGGCCTGTACTAGTTATAACCATCCTACAGTCCCAGCAGGGAGATGTATTTGATCAGGTGTTCCAGCTAAGATTTATGACAATCTTACTTACAATTCTGTCCTTTTAGCTGAACTGTTGGTGACAGATTCTCACTATGACAGTGATTTCAGTGCAAAATCAGTCTCTTGGGCCAAGCACTGAGACTGGTCAGTACCAGTGATAGTTTTCTTTTTCATTTTCTTTACCGCCAACAATCAGGCCAACCATATGCCAGGCAAACCAGCCAGCAGTTCTGTAAATGCTGGACTTCCATATGTTCACTGCTTATCCACATGGGCAAGTTAGTGCCATTTTCAATGAGGACCATGTCCATGATGTCACCTGGTATAGTTTTCCCAGAGCTGCTAGAGGAACGATTCCAACCATGAACCAGACTGAATGTAGCCTCAAGGCTGCAGTACAAGACAATGTTGTTGTCAACCTAATGAATTCAGTACTGATCTCCTGTCCTCGATCAAAATCTAGCAGCAAGTCTCATGTTCATTTCACTATTTTAAAGAGAACAAAACTGCATTCCTTGCCAAATGTCTAAGCTATTCCAGAATGTAGTTGCCATTTCTTCATCGTTCAGTTTAACACATTAGGCCCTGGAGGGTTTTGCTGTTTTCGCATGTAACGCAAATAGGAAACACATTTTGGGTACTATTTCTGAATATATCCTAATACATCAACTTCCAAGCAATATTCCATCCGACAAAATGCTAGTTGTGCTAAAGAAAATGTTTTTCATTGGTCAGTTTGCTGGTGCGTGAGCAAAATGTAAAATTTCGGACTTTTTTCACTTTTTTTTTTTTTTTGCTTAACGGATTGCATAATTTTCCTATGGAGAAGACTTTTTTTTCAAAATATCCACCTTATCCTACTTTTTGCACAGGTTAACCTGTCTGTGTGCGCTTCAGACTGGTTTGCCATAGATCTGTAAACTCGTTGCTAGTGGTTATTGTGTTGAAACCTAATGAATTGACTGCTTCAGCCAACTTCAACTGATACAATGTGATGCATGTCTGTGTCACTCATGTTTTATCCTACCCTGACTTTATGGATGACCCCATTGGGATACTGTACCTTTTTGGAGGAAAATTAAAGATGTTTGGAGGCAGACAGCTCAGGAACTACCTTCCAACTCACCAGCAAACAAACACAAGTGTTCAGAAACAGTCAGACCCAATAAGCGCGTTACGGACAAGGTATCATTCAGTCAGATGTGAAATATAGATCTCAGCCCAATACCATGAGAAACAAATCTAGTCAAGTTAGGAAATAGTGATACAAAGGGGACATGAAACCAAGTTTATCCACCTTTATACCTCCTAACTCGAGACACTAATCTACCCACCACACTGCCCACAGACAGACCACCTTGAAACAGCAGCCGAATTCAACTTTAGACATGCTGGATATTCCTATTCCCCATGACTGGTGGGGTGATGCAGTTAATTTTGGAGGAGCTTCTGATTTCATTTATACAAACGTCGCCCTTTTCTCTTATCTCCTCTTTAAGGACTGTACATAGGGTCACTCATAAAAAATAGGCAATAGAGATTTATTTGAAAGGGAAAATGGTAAGCTGAGGTTGATTAACAATCTGAGTCCCCTCAAGCAAATTATTACAGCATTGAAATTTGAGATGGAAACAGCAAGATCAATCCTTTTCTCAATCCAACTGGACAAGTTTGCCTGCTGATTTTCAATCTGACTGATGCACATGCTTCATGGACATGTCTCCATCTTGGCTACCTTGACATAGTTTAGCAATTCATTGTCCAGCCCTTGTGTTATGGATTGTGTTTTTACCCTTTTCCAATCAACTTCATCTACATTGGGAGCAGCATACCTGGATGACATACTCCAGAAATATATAGTAAATTGTTTCTACTCCAGGTCAAAAGCTATCATCTTTCACTATTAGACCATTGAGGCTTTCTTAGTGAACTGGGAAAGTCTGATCTCTGTTCATCCCATAATTTTGTCAGTCTTGGTATATAATTTATCGACAACATGAATCTGGTACAATTCCCTCATATTTGTGTTTTTGCAACTGAATTTGAGTTTATGTTTTGCAGACGGCCAGGTCTATGAGTGTAGTGGTTGATTTGATATATTCTATACTAAAAGGAAGTAATGGCCAGTTTGTACTATTGATGACTATAATGCAACACTATCTGAATTATCCAACACACTCAAATCTTCTAAATGCTTGGCTGTCAATTTGGACTCTTATTTTGCCGATCTTGTGCAGTATGTTTAGATGCAGGGTCCTGTGTCTCACTCATGAATGTCCAGATTGAATATTTGGCATATTATACTCTCTATTTATTTGGAGGACTTAACAGTTGTGGCTGTTTTATTACTGTCATTTGCATCTTAAGTTGAAGGAGTGAGCTTATTGTGCTGTACAGACCTAGGATGTTTTCAGTTCAGTGGTAATTATGAGTTGGTTTCTCTCATTTGCCAGCCGAGAATCATAGCAAGACAAAATAGCCTGATTCCTTCAGGAGATCTACTCCCATTAGAGATCCCTAATCTCATCTAAACTTAGATGATCACGATCAACTCAAGATTGGTTTAATTTATATGCTGTTTTGCTTTAAATAAACACAGAAAATGTCAAAGGTTTGCATGGAAGTGATAGGCTTACCTTATGCTCAGGTAGGGCTTTATGATTATATTTGGACAATTCTATATGGATAAGGATGCATTGCTCGTTTTGTTTCCTTCAGTCTCCTCATATATTTTAGTCCATTATTTTTAGTTGGACTTGGCCCATGTCCAAAAGAGCTTAAAAGCCACTTTCCAATGGGGTCTTTTATTCATGAATTAATGTCTGAGTTTTGAACCAATGTTGCATCGGGGGCCTAACATCGAACGATATTATGAAGGTTATGTTTTCTCAGTCACGCACTGCCTTCGCTGTATGATTTTATTCTTTGCTGCACCATAGTCATGGTAAATATTAGTTGTGGCATAAAAGGCAGCCCAATCGGATACTGACTTGCAGTAGAGGACATTCCTACTATAAGGGTAGACATTTCATAGTTTATCCCAGCTTGTTGAGACCATTAGCCTTTTACCAATTTAGTAAGTTCAGCTTTATAATAGCAACAGATAAATGTATTGCTGATAATAAAGTGTAGTGGTAGGATAGAACTTAATGATGTAACACTTGTTGCTGTTCTCAGATTCCCTCCTTTATAACGAGCTTTGATGCCAAAAATGGTTAGCTATGTAATCGCCTGAGGTATTTATTACTTCATTAAAGTTTACTTCACATCCCTGCATCCACTAGACAAATGACATTTTAGCCTGTAATGTAGACTATTTATTGATGTTTTGTTTGCTTGGTATATGTGCCATGTCATACGTATTTAGATGGAAGCTGGTTTTTCTAAATCTCATTGCATGTGTATGTTTCTATTTTAGGTGGAGAACTATTTCCTGGCCCCATGTATGCTTCATCAGAAAACTCCTGGAGTGGTTATCTCCCCTGAACAAGATCCACATATTGTGAGCACATTAGAGCTGTGTTGCGTGTTTACAGGGAAGTTTCTTCCACCTCCCATCTTCCATAGACTTCTTGCTGCCTGTATAGCTCAATGGCCAGTTGCCCAGAACAGGAAAACAAAAGAAAATCTTATTTTCTGTGGCAGCTGTGTTTTCGACATTGATCTGTTCCATAGATTGACCCTGTACTACAGGAACCATGTTGTTTTTGCAAGAATAACAAGGATGGTGGTTGATGAAGTAAAGACTCTTGATGCAAAGCTGTGCAGCAGAGTTAGAAGGTTTATTACCCTGAATCTCTCCAAGATTATCTCTTACCTGGGACAGAACTTGCAATATGTATTGCGTATACAGAGCCCACCATCTCAAGGTGTCCCTGAAGCTCGCATGTTTCGTATCTGGTTTGAAGACGAGGTAAATTGTATTCCACTATTACTCTGTAGAGTAATTAATATCATATTATTTCACTCTCCACAGGGTACATTGTTCCTGTAATGTTATCTGATTTGATTCACATGTGCTGTGTTAAAGTGATTCCCCACCAGAACAATATTATAGGTGAACAGTTCCTAATGGAATAGACAACATATTTAGTTCATCACACTGCATCATGCAACAACATTTGCCTTTCTAATAACTGCAGTGATCATAATGATATCTTACATATGCAGGTAATATCATCAAACCTATCTGTATGAAAATTGAGTGATAGTCAAGTTTTGGTCGACTTACTATTGGTTTCTACAATCAGAGCGAGACCTAATGGTCCATACCGTAATCTGGTTTTGCCATAACTAATATTAGTCTCTGGGTGTTTGCCAAATGTCCTTGAGGCAATATGTGGCAATAAAATATAGGTTATAATGTGCGAAAAATATGGTCTCCTGCACAAAGGAACAAGACAAATAACTAGATAAAAGCTTCAGTCATTATGAATATGATGTAATCAGTGGAAGTTCCTATATACCAGTGCTCTCCATCATGCGGCCCACGGGCTGATTTTATAAATGGCCCACCAGAGCTCGAGTTTTTTGCATATATGTAAAGATTAATCAATGGCATACTTTCATTGTACATCTTCCTCATCAGATAAAAAATTGTGAATACTTTTTATAGTCATTTTTTGTTTTCTGCTGTGGCCCTTGGCTTCAAGAAAAATATTCAGTGGACCATGGTGTCAAAAGGGTTGGGCAGCACTGCTGTATAAGGTTATGGGGTCTGCCCATTGCTGAATTAGTCTAGGTGACATTCTATAGTATGCATACTCTTTTATCAATAACAGATAAAAAAAGTGATTTACATATCATAAGCAATCACTTCCTGTATTAAGACACATTGCTGTTAATTTTGACATTGAACCAATATTGGCATGGTATCATTGTCAAGTAAACTGTTCCAAATAAAAGTTCAGAAATGCGAGGATTTATTTTAAGGAGACCAATATTCATTGTATATTCTATGTGTAATTCATGTTTCTGCAGTTCAAGTGTCAAAGAGATTCATCCTCATTGTGCAAAGACGTTTTATTTTATTTGACAAATAACTATTTGTTTGGTAATAAACTAAACCCAGAGTATACTAAACTAGCCTTGTTGAAGTGTCAAATCATTGTCAAATGACAATTAGAAAACTAGCTCAGCCTCAGATCTGGTAATTTTACTATTAGTTACCTGTTTTGTTGCAAGGTGACTGATCACTTTAGCATTTTACTATATGTACAAATACAAGTGGTTTTCTATTTAAAAATCACATGAGGAGAGTGTTCAATTCCTCTTACCAAGCAAGTGAATTCTTATGCACTTCAAATTCTGTCCTCTTCAATTTATTTAATACCTTCTGTATTTTTTATGTATTTTTGATGTCCTTTGGATACGGTGATGTACACCATGTTCTATTAGCTGGAGTACCTGATTATTATGTTGTAAATTGAGGTTAAAAATATAATCGTAATTGCACTAAAAGAAATTCACCAGATTATCTCCCTTTCTCACCACATCCAGACTTATTATTTGTGTAGGAAAGATTGCTGAATATGGGTTAATTTTTTTCTTTTTAATCTGCCCAAGAAAGGATTAGAGACATCTACTCAGACACTTTATACATTACAGAATACCAAGGAATAGGATATTACAAATAAAAAACCATTAGTGCACATTTGCACGTAGACGTAAACAATTATTTTGCTCCTTCTATTGTTAACATAACATCAAGAATTTTACCTGCAAAAGTTTTTAAAAAATGAATTTAACACTGAGCATCCTATAAATCCGTTTTGATGCTAGTTATCTAACACTATTGACAATTGGGCAGTCTAGATTTGATTTGCTTGCATCTCTTCATTTGGTCAGAGCAAAACCATTTCCTGTTCTATCTCAACGGCCTTTTAAAATGTTCTTTTCACTATTTCCATACATTCTATGATCATCGGAGTATTTGTTTTTTTGTACTTTGTGTAGTCATTGATACCATGGGTTTTTTAATAATATTGACCGTCCTTTTTTTAGGGTCATGATCCTGCACCTATAACACGTGAGCACATGAATCATGCTCGCCTCTGTATTGCTCTCCAATCTGTTTTTGGAAAAGCCCTTAGAGACATTCTCATTGCCAACTTTCCTGTACAATACAATGACATCTACCAAACAATCCTGGCAAATCAAGTCAACCTGACCAGGAGACAGGGCAGACCTCTTCTTAACCAAGATCAATGTAAGTTAGTTTTCCCAGATCCCCAGGGGAAGACAACAGGAACAGTGGACCAGTTTGATCTGTCCTTGTTGTATATCCTGATCAGAAATATTAGCACAGTTTCTGCTCCAATAACAGGCTGGGGAACCGATCCACAAGATCAACCAAGGGATTGCTCTCTTGGAGCTAGTGTGGAGAGAATTCGCTTATACAGGAATCATATCACCGGTCATTCTCCGGATGGGAAGATTAACCAAAATGAATTTGAAGATTACTGGAAGAAGTTTGAAGCTGTTATTCGTGATATTGAATATTTAGCTGGTGAACAGGTGTACAGCGAAGAATTAGGAAGGCAAAACAGACAGGTGATCTCCATCTATGAAGCCTGTTAGCCAGGAATGAACATCATGAAGCCTGAGCAACAGGTGCAAATTATAGGTATAGAGTGCATGATATGATGGCATAATAAGAATACAACATATTATGTAAATTGGGGTTGACATGATGGTTTCAGACTTAACTATCCTGTTTGCTTGTACAAGATTTAAACTTTTAAACTTAACAGATGGAAGTAATTAGCAGTTGAATATTAATAATGACTGTAATACTCATGACATGATATGTTGTCAAGGAGATCATCCCCACTTATTTTAAAATTTAAATGCAATTTCATCAGATCATGTGCTCATATTGTTATTTAACAGTTAACACTGTCATAACAACTGTTGCGTTCTTAATTTATTCTACTCTTGATACAAACATTCGTCATTTAGCTTTATAGGTTGAACTTTTAAAATTATCATTACAATTTTACATCGGTTAAGTGGATGGTATTGTTACGATGATTTTCATTGAAATTGTTTTATGCTATTTTTCTGCAGTAATTATTGTAAGATTTACTGTTTTTATTAGACATCAGCTTTTGAATTTATTTTTTTTAGACTTTAAAATAAAATATTTTCCAGTGATGTATATTTTGCATCATCTAAATTCTTTTGATGTCTGTGGAAGTCTGTGTTTTACAGGTGGAATCATATTATCTGTAAATGAAATGAAACTATATGTGATGAGAGTTTATTTATTTTTGAAGGATTAAATTTTCTCTATTATTGTTTACATTTACGCTTTAAAGTTTGTATTGCATTTTGGCATGAAAAACAAGATACAGTAACACATGTTTCCCTATATGATTTAAAGTTATAGGCTTTGTTTTTAATACTCAACATCAAATTACACTTTATCATTGTCTTAGTGATTTGATGATAATGAAACAAATATCCTACTTTGTCCCCGACCAAAGTTTAGCAGTCGATGGTATTACCTAAACTTGAAATTAGAGCAAGAACTTTATGCTTATTTCAGGTTTGACCTGTCGGAGGTTACTACCCCATTGGAAGAGAAATCCTTCACTGTATTCCAGCTATCAGCAGAAATGACCTAAAAAAAATGGTCCTATACCAAGATTCACCACTATATAAGGTCTTGTGTGGCCATGTCAAGCGTCATTACTTCATGTAGCCGGAATTAGGACCATGCATCATGCATAACACCATGCCAAGGGTCATTACTGTATGTGGCCCTATTAAGGACCCACCAACTATTATGCATAATTCCGTACCTAGAGCTTCGCCTGTGTGTGACCATATTTAGGAACCACCAACTATTATGTATAATTCCGTACCTAGAGCCTCGCCTGTATGTGGCCATAGTTTGGACCCGACATCTTGCATAATTCTAAGTCTTTAGCTTTTTTATGCATGACCATATTTATGACTTTGCATCATCCATAGTCCCATGTCAAAAAACACTTTGTCCATAATTATGAGCTGTGCATCATCCCATACCAATATAAACTACTGTTTGTGACCATAATTAATATACAGCATCATTCATAATTGTGAATATGGAACCAAAGTAATGTTGGACTATAATTAGGACCTAGCTTTGATTAAGCTTTATAGGAGCAGTTGGGAAATACATTACATGGTCATGTGACTGACCCTGTTGGTGTGTAGGTGGTGAGCAGAGACACAATCCAATTACAGTGTTGTCTATGGAGATTGTTCCAGTTATTTTCTGGAAATAGTAAATAAACGTCACGATTCTTAAACTTGAAGAATAGCATACATAATTTCTAAATATTATGCAATGTCAATGGAACACTTTCAGTATTTTGCACATTTATGAGCATTTTTTAAGAACATTGAAAATACGCTAGTTAGATTGACTTGTTACAGTTCTTTGTACATATTGTACTATCTCAAGTGATGGCTATACATCCAGTGTCTGGCATCCATTACCAATTATACATTGTTAAAAAAAATGTTATTGCTACTGGTTTTTTACCCATTATCTATTGTTAACTCAAGCGTCATATTGCTACTGGTGTTTTCACCCAAAAACTTCACATTGTGCTTGCTTTTTTCAATAGCTACATGGATTTATCCCGCAAAGACTTCGTAGTATGTAACAATTTGTCTAGTGGAACTTGTCCAAAGTTCAATATGACGACTAGGATGACATTCCTAAAAATCTTGTTAAGACAGATGTTGGTGTCGATAAACCATAGTCATAGTAACACAGTGTCTAACTAAAATACGTCTTACGCTCTCTCACTTCTTAGTTCTTACATCCCTAAAAAATGATGCCAATCAAATCCGTTTTTCTTTTGAAGATATTTACTCCCACATAACAGGTGATGTCTTCAGTATTCACTGGTTACAAAAACAATTAATGAGATTGGTCTAAAAGGACATTACAGGCACTTTTGTTTCCTCACATTTTGCATTTGAACTATTGTCTAATTTGTAAAAATGTACTTCCAGTGTTGCATTTGATTTTAATATAGCAAGATTACTCTATGATAGTATATGATTTGCGCTATAACATCCTTATAATAACGTGATCCAATGCCCTACATGCTCCTTATTTTTGTGTTACACAATGCCCCTAAATATTCTTATGATCTTTGGAAACAGTTTTGGCCGTGAAGTTTGCAAAGATATTACTCAAATTATCTTAGATTTTCACTTAAAAGTGTTAAGATTTATTTAGACATGTGATTATGTTATATTGTATACGTTATTGATGCAATGATACTATTTAGACTTGTGATTGTAGCTATATTGTATATCATCTCATTACATCAATACATTTATTAAGAATTCCATTTATACTGTATATCTTAGACTACAGTGACTATTTGGACAGAGTCAGTTTTCAAATATTTTTATTTGTATCATCAGCAATGACTCTTATTATGACTTTTTACTGTACGTCCATGTCTACCATCAAGCCATCTTTCCGGTTGTACAAGTGACTTGACAGTATTCTGAGTGCTAGTTCAGTGCACAAATGCACAGAAATCTAACCAGCCAACGTGGCCTGCAATACCAAACTAGTCATCTGTCTGACCCCAGATGACCCAGCCTCATTTTTCCGACTATTATATGAAGAGAAAAGAAGTCCAGAGTCCACTTTTTATACCCTCCTAGCGTAGAAGATTTTCAAGTGTCAGTAATATGACACAGGTTACACTAAAATACGATAAAAGATATTGAGGCAGAGAAAGTTATAGAAGACTGTTTCAGCCTACTTATCGCAGATAGGCAGGAAGGGATAAGAGCATATTGTCTCCTTGTGTAGGCCTACAGACTCCCAAAAGTGACTTGACTGATCTACCCCACCCAACGCAGTAAGGTGGGTGCCAGGCTTCATCCGTTACACAGCTCATTGTCCAATTTATTCTCTCATTATGGGTCGTTAATGGTTTGGAATGGCTTTGCATTCATCGGGTGTCTGAGTGGTCTAAAGCACTAACCTATACTGATTACTGGCAGCTCATATGTCAATATAAGTTCTAGTCTCAGGCTCAGCCTATGTGAGAAATCATTGCATTAGCTTCCTCTTCAATGGTGGTTTTCATAGAGTTTGTCCCGATCATTACTCTGCCAGTTATACTGGTCAACTTGTGTAGTCTGTATGTGCTGAAAAATGGTGTTAAAGGCACATCCTCATTTGGGATGTTAATGTATTTAGATCACATTTTACAGACACACAAACACTTGTTAAGTTTCATTTTGATTGATGATATGCACTACCTTGTCAGCCTCATTAGTGGTGCATATTACAAATGTATATGGCAGTATTTGTTACTTAACACTTTCTATTCCTAGATATTAAAAATTTAAATTAAATAATTTGGCCAAAATCAAAATACTGCACAACAAGAAAACAATTTGATTCTTCTCCAATGTTAACATAAGAAAGATTAGTTTTTCCGAGAAAAGAAACAAACATATATAATGCAGACTAAGACTAAAAAGAAAAAGATGAATTTCATGTGTTATTGCTACTGGTGTTTTCACCCAAAAGCTTCACTTTGTTCTTGCTTTCTTCAATAACTACATGGATTTATCCCCCAAAGACTTCATATTATATATATTGTGTGTTTTAGAAGGATGAGAAAATCTGTTATTTCTAAGAGTAAAACAAATGAAATTTATAACATATTCCAGGATTTAGCTATGTGAGAAGTACAAATGTCCCTGACCAGCTGAATCCTAACAGTAACACTGTTCTTTATATTACTGTCACTGATCTTAGACAATGTAAGGTAATAGATACAATATTATATTACCCATGGCATATATTACCCATGGCATATATTGAAATAAAAAGAACTATTTATAAAAACTGCAATCTAACAAACAATGCTAAGTATAATTACCTAACAGAAATTGTTCCTAATGATTTAGCATGCATAAGAGTTCCTTCAATTCGATAAATGCTGCGGGACTGGTTCACATGAATCCCCACCAACTTTAAACCCTTTGCTAATAGTCCTCCTCTCTACACCCTTTCTATCAACTGGTAATGACCCCGAACCAATACCCTGACAAAGCAGCTTTGATTCAAAAGTTAATCCAGAAATAAGTGGCATATATTAGACAATAAGCTTGATTAGCCCTCTCTGACGGGAAAAGTTATGGATCAGTGATTTTTTTTCAACTTGATGATATGCCATAGAAATCCTACCTACCACGAAGCTTCTCAAACATCTGAACTTGCTAATCTTTCACCTATGCCAGGCGAACCTGTACTTTATGGATGGTGCTAGTCCAGCAAGCGTTTTGCAGAAAAAGCAGAAAGTCTTCTGTTTTATTAGAGTATCACATCAGATAATTCCAAATTAACCTCCACATTTATATAGGATAGTGTGTGCTTGTGTCTGTGTAGATGCCAATGATGTCACACCCCTGTCAGATGCCATTTCTCTTTTATTATTAACTTTCTTCCTCTAATTTAAGCAAGAAGATAGCACAGATAAATTTAATGAATGTCGACATGGGCATGAGCATCTTAACATTAGTCACAACAAAGATCTCTCAGACCTTTCTTCAGATCAAGAGTAATCGATCTTCATACTCTATATGTGTTTATAAACTTTCTGCAGTTTTGTTCTGATGAGTAGTTTTAGTCACACTGTTTATTCTCATCATGAAGAACAGGCTTCCGTCTATTGGCAACCCGAACAATTAATAACTATAAAATAATTAACAGCAACACGTAAGTGTGCAACGTTTCCTCTAAGCAGCACGCTCAGGTATCCCTGCGCAGCTGAATTGTCAATCAAATGTTAAATTTTGCTTGTCTCCATAATGCTTGCACAATGCATGACCAGTTTTACATTATTACTTCATCAGTCTGATTTAAAACTGAATTCAATATCATTGTTTGCATCATTAAATATATCATTGTTTTTATGTGATTAAAGGTCAAGCAAAAGCAAAGCTTATTACACAGACACCATCATGGAATTCTTGTTTTGCTGATGATTGTGCCCTCAATGTTGGCTCAGAAGCCGACTTGCAACGCAGCTATGACAAGTTCTCTTGCTCATTCACAAACTTTAGTCCAACCATCAGTACCAAGAATGAAATTCTACATCAGCTGGTCCCTGGAAAGCCTTAAGTTGTTTCCAACATCACTGTCAACAGTCACAATCTCAACATAGTGAAACGCTTCACCAACATTGGCAGCACACTGTCACAGAGTGTCACTGTTGATGACAAGATGAACATCTCTATTGACAGAGCCAGCACAAACTTCCGTAGACTGTTTGCCAATGTCTGGAAGGGAAGAGGCAGCAGCATCTAGACCAAACTAAGAGTTTACAGGGCTGTTTTGCTCCCCAAACTACTTTACACATATGAAACGTGGATGGTGTACCAACGCCACACCAGGAAGCTAAACCACCTTCACACCACAAATCTCAAGAAAATCTTTATCAAGTGGCAAGAAAAGGATCCAGACACTGAGGTACTGGTGCAAGCAGGTCTCTTCAGCATCCACACCATCTTGATGCAGTCCCAGCTGTGATAAGCAGGACATGTTGTACACATGACAGACCACTAGCTGCCTAAAAGACTCTTCTATACCGAGCTACTGCAAGGACAGCCATCCCACTGAGGTCAGAAGAACTGCTTCAAAGACAATATTGAAGCTGTTTTGAAAGCATTCAGCATAAACCCGGTTTCCTGAAAGCAAACAACAAGCAAGGAAGTCACTTGGCATTCCTCTGTGCACAAAGGCTCAAAGTTTTGTGAATCTAGCAGTACAGCAGCTGAAGAAGCAAGCTTTCAAGGCATGTGCCATCAACCCTCCTGGAGATGTCCAATTCATCCCTTGTCCGTTATGCAAGCAAACATTCCGTGCAAGGATTGGCCTCATCAACCACCTGCACCTGCACATAACAGATCCAGCCCTACCAACCATCTGATGACTAGAGTGGTCCTCACTGACAAACAAGGAATGATCAATGATATAAACAATATGACATAAACAGAATGACACCATAACTGAAATTTTTAACTTTTTTTTTTCTATGCATGATTGACACATGGAAATATGCATATACAGTACATATAAATGATATTCTAATGCTTAAAAATACATAAAACTGGATCATAAAGATAATTTGATAACTATATCAAAAATGTATGAATAAATAGAAATAAAGTTTTATTAATATTTCAATTATGTATAATGCACATTTTTTCAAATTATCTATTATACCTTGATATATTATTGATGAATGTTCAATATTTCGTCTAAACTCAAATTATATAATAAACATTATTGTGTGCATAATATTGATAAAATAAATAAGTATTTTATAAATATTGAATCATAATATACGGAAAACTAATTTTAACATTATTGTCATTATCCTTTTGTATCTATGATATTTTCTGCATTTTAGAATTAAAACCTAAAAGTAGGAAATTCAATCAGGATTAGTCCAGTCCAACCGGGTGTTGTATATTCATCTGTGATGAACACCAATAATCATCCTTGATATATAATATTGGGATGAATATGCTCTATTGTAAATGAAAGTCATGTAAAGAATTACATTTCTAATGCATACACATAACATCACTGTGTAACAAAACAAAAGTCATTGACACTTTAAAATAATATTGCTATTCTGAAATGCCTTAAGTTGTTTTTGTTATCACAGTAATATTCATTATTTTTTGTCATGTCATCACAAGTATATTCATTATTATATGGTATATTTTTACAGTTATATTCGTTATTTATCGTCATGTCATCACAAGTATATTCATTATTATGTGGTATATTTTCACAGTTATATTCATTATTTATTGTCATGTCATCACAAGTAGATTCATTATTATATGTTATATTTTCACAGTTAGATTCATTATTTATCGTTATGTCATCACAAGTATATTCATTAATCTATCGTATATTTTCACAGTTATGTTCATTATTGTATTGTCATGTCATCACAAGTAGATTCATTATTCTGTGGTATATTATCACACCTATATTCGTTATAGTATTGTATTTAATATAGTAGATGGTATTACACATTAACTTGAATAATACTGAGTTGTTTTTTGTCGTTTTGTTAAGCTCAACAGAAAACAAATGGACTATGCCACCATGATTCAATTTTGCTGAGTGAAGTGAGAGAAATGAGTTTTAAAATTCCTATTCTGGCCAAAAATCCATTTCTTTTCTTTAGGATAAAACCAAAACCATATATAATTTGTTGTTGGCAATAGACACTATCACAACTAAGCATACCAGACATTATTTCTATTCCACAGTATATCTACATACATGATTTCACAAATGTATAATTGTCAGATGCATATGCAAGTGATATCGAAAAATAATAATTGGTAAGAAAGTTACTATACAGCACTAATATCAGTTGGATCCTCTACTTTTATCTGGTTTATCAATGAGATATTCCATTCCATGTGGTTGTCGTTTTCTATCGCTTATGGATAGATCCGACCTGTCAATCAAATCCACAGACATTGACCAATAGATAAGAGTGTCCGGTGCTACGGTAACATCCGCCATATTTTACCCACAAACAAACGTGTGGTGAGAATACAACTGCATTACAGACTTTCGTGATTTTTGGGATATATTGACAAAATGGTGCTTCGATGTGCATGGGAAAATATGCAATGCAGACGAGAGATATCCGGATAGGTTGGAAGAATGCTGTTTTATAAGTTTTCCAACTCTAAAACGTGATTTACAAAAGGTGAAACGATGGATCAAAGCGTGTGGTCGACCGCACGAACAGCTTAATATCGCCAGAATAAAACAGCACAATGCTGTTTGCTTAAGGTAATTCATTTTAGATTTCACTGTGGTAAATAAGTATATTTAGTATTTTAAAAAGTAATGTTAAATAGAAAAAATATCTAATACACATTTCGTACACAATATCTAATACACATTTCGTAAGTCTGGTTCATGTACTTGTATATATATATATATATATATATATATATATATATATATATATATATAAACAAACATGAAAACTACTTGTTAACTAACAACATTGTGCATAAGTATTTATTTCTTACAGATTGACCAGTCCAGATATGAATTGTGATTTGGAGTCAGAGCTGTCTACACAGAGTGAACACACAATTAAGTATTTAATCACTTATTCTGAAGATTGCAGATGTGGAATTACACAATCTCTGTAAACTTCATCTAACTTTTGTAACATTGAAGTCATAAATGGAATGTCTGGCTTAATTCTTTCCACATGCATATCATCCTGTGTGTACACAAAACAATTCACAAAATTCACAACCTCTAACCATGAGTTGGCCTTAAATCTGTGCATAGTAACTGTGTAACATGCTCATCCTCCAGTCATTTTTCTAGCAGAGAAGGGGCATTTAATTTCCACTATTTCACATACTCCATCGTCACATAGTTTCCCATCCGGTGAGACACCCAAAAATGAAAAGTCATTATTAACCAAAAAGCCATACTTATGTAAATGCCTAGAAGGATACAATTCAAGATATTTTTCTTTAGCAGTTTTCTCGTGCCTTCTTTAGCAGTTTTCTCGTGCCTTTTACCATATTCAAGAGGTTTGGCTTTCACAGCATTTTTTGAAAATAAACTGGGTTTAGATTTCCTTGATAATACTTTTCCAAAATTAGATGATGTAAGTCTGTTTTTTCTCTCATGAAACCAGTGATCTGATAAGGCCCGATTTCTTGTCTGTACCTCAGTGTCATATGGATTTGTCCACTTTGTGTTCTCATTCAGTGGTTTGAACTCATTTGGTAAACAGACTGGAGAAGCCCTTGTCACAGATGTATTACCACAGTCCTGAGTTATTTGTTTAGTTTCTCTCAGGTACATTATCTTATTTTTTCAGGGATGTCAGCAATGGATATGTTAGCAGCTGCAGCTGAGAGTCAGGATCTAAGGCTCAAATTGTTAGACAGTTTAAGAGAGATACAAGAGCTTAAACTTCTAGTGTCATCCAAAGATAAAGAAATTCAACATCTGAAGAAAACAATTGCCAAGAAACAAACACTGAGTGTAGAAATTGTGAAGTATAAAGAAAACACATTACAACATTTGTTTAAATACTATACAGGAATCACATACATAAGATTTGTGGTTTTATTGGCTTTTCTAGCCCTTAAAGAGTGTCCAGTCAAATATGGACCAGGACAAAGAGATACAAAAAGCCTTAGCCAGGAAGATGGACTGTTGTTAACAATATGTGGACTTAGACACTGTTTTGGTTTAAAAGATTTGGCTACACGGTTTGGAGTCTCAACACAGTCAGTTAGTGTTGTGTTTAATACATGTCTCGATATTTTATATTTAAAACTTGGCCAGCTTTCAATTTGGCCAAATAAAAATAAACAATAATAAAAACATGCCATCTGAATATAGAAAAGATTTTCCCACTGCCATTATTATAATAGATGGAACAGAAGTTAAAACTCAAATTCCAAGTGCACTTTGCCAACAGAGCCAGTTATATAATGATTATAAATATGCAACAACTCTATAAGGATTGATAGGTTGTGATCCATATGGTTGTGTAATGTTTGTTTCAGAATTATTTACAGGATCAATTTCGGATAAATCTATCACAGAACAATCTGGTTTTTATGATTTGCATAAAAACACTAAAATCAATTGGTTATATTAAAGGTTTTAACATTGCAAAATAAATAAATGAACTTGGTTTGAAAATAAAAATTCCACCATTCGCATCGGCAAGTAGGCAAATGACAGCTTCCGAGACACTTTTGACTAACAAAATTGCAAAACATAGGGTACATATCGAACGTCTCATATGTAAAGTTAAAACATACAAACTTTTATCACATTGTATTCCTACATCTTTGTTTCAAAAGGCCAACAAAATATGGAGAGTGTTATCTTTTAACACGTTTTCAAGATGTTTTTGTTAAGGATAAACACTGAATATACTATGATTGGGAAGTACTTGATACAATAATATTGACCCGATCTGCACGTCTCCTAGAGGTGTTGATACTTTAGGAATGTTTGTTGCAATTCTGTACTCAAGGGGTGTTCCCTTCAGATTAGAGAGGTGAGACATGTCCTTTTCATCCACTTTCGGTACTCTAAAGGTAATGAAATAATAATGTTAAACAATGTTGTTTCTGTATTTACTTCATGTCAGTGCCTATTTTAGGCATCTATAACTGTTGTACATATTTTCAAGGCACACCTTATTACTTGTTCAATATGATGACATTGTATTGTAGATTTACATGCATATTTTTCTGTTATGTATCAATTCAAGAATGTTGTATCAGCATGATTAATAAAATGAAAGTATTAAAGCTCTATGTTTGATCTACAAGCAGATTTTAAAAAATTTAAACAAATTCTTTGTATTTTAAATTCATAGTTTTTGTTTATATCTGTCTGGCAAACCACTGGCTTCGTTTTTCCAACTCTCTGTCGGTCTAGCAACCACAACATGGTTAAGTGGTACTGGTTTTATTTTCGATCCCCTTGGAACATGCCATTGCTGAGGTATGCTTGTGCAGCTCAACTGGTCAGGAACAGTGGTGAAGTTATGTAGTTTGAAGCCCTGTAGGGACTTAATGATCTTTATTACATGGGAGCAATACCCACTGACCCTGCAACAATATATATATATATATATATATATATATATATATATATATATATATATATATATATATATTTCATTATCATACACATTAATTAGTAAAATAAATGCTATAGGTGCATATATCTGAAACACTGCTTACACCACTCAATGAAATGCCAGAGAAAGTGTTTATATATTATTTATTAGGTTTTAAAGGAATATGGATGTATGAGGATCCATATGAAGTGAATGATCGCCATTTTAATGTATGTGAAATCAAACTGTAAAAAATGACACATTACTATATAGTTGGTACGAATACCGACCTGCATGACTTAGACAATAACAGCTGCCATTACTTCAGGGTATTTAACAGTTCAAACATTAAAAATAGTTCATACAAAATGCAAAAGATTAAATCTTACCCAGCTTTACATGAACAGTATGCATCTTCACACATTTCCTCCGTAGTTTCGATGTGTAATTCATAGATGGCCAGTATATCGCTTCTACGCGAATCTTAGTTTCCAACTCCAAAACTTTGATATCGTGTATTTATCTTTGCGTAAAGTAGTTTAAACCCTTCTGCAACACGTTACTGGAAAGTTTATCTTGATCAGGACGGTATTTCAGTGAAATTTTATCGGGAATACGCGAGAGAGAATCCGACATGGTGCTTGTATTCTGTGATGATTCAGCCATTTTATTGGGAAGCTTGGGGTTCGTAGTAACAGTCTCTAAGGGGGCGGAGCTTAACTAGTCATTTAGGATCAATCCATTCCTACATTTAGCAAGAGATTATGGAAAAGACTTGCCAACTGACAGTTTTTCAACAAAGTGTCATTTTATTCTAAACTTAGCAACTAGGTTCTTAATGGATAAAATTGCATGCCTGATCTTTACATTTTTATACCGGAAACCAAATGGTGTATCAGGTACTTGATGTTAAATAAAAGTACATGTAGTTTTCACATTATTTAATTTTCAAAATCAATGGAAGAAAACTAAATGTATAAGAAAGGAAATGTAAACTTATACAAAATGAAAACTTTAATGTAATTTTCGATCTATGGCTAAGAGGTTTCGCACAGTAAGATATAACATTAGAGTGACAAGTATCTTTTTTAAACAGAGGTATTGATATTGAAAAGATATTGAAGCTATAGATAGTTAAGAATTACTGATTGTAATCTCAAGAATGGGGAAAATTCATTCACAAAAATATAATCCATAAGAGTGAAATGAGAAATCAGATGCTACCATTCCTATAAATTCATTACCCCTCTGGTGGCCTCAGTGGTAAGAGCATCCGCCTTAGATACAGGAGGTAGAGAGTTCAAACCCAGGCCAAGACACGGATGGGACATGATGCTAAGTGTCTGCGGTATGATGCCCCAGTGCTAGACATCACTAAAATGAATCACACTAACGACAAATTGTTAAGGATAAGTTTTAAAAAAAAATACCACACACACATACACATTAAGACCAAAATATTTCTGATCAACTGAATGGTGTCAGTAATTAAAAATACATAACAGTAGGAATTGCTAGGCCACAAGCTTGAAATTTGATTTTTGTCAGCATATGTTTCTCTATTGATTTCATTGCCCATTCATGTTAACATCATAATATAACTTCGTTTCCTTCTCAATCTGGCCATCCTGACGACGAAAATATTCATCTCTGCTGTCTACATGCAGAATAGGTACTAAAATTAAACAATTGTGAATCATCTCTTTAATTTGCCTACTAGATGGTATTTTAGACTTCTATCAGCCACCTGCCTGTAAAATAGTTGGTATTTGAGACTTGCCTCGGCTATCTGCCTGGAAAGTATGTGGAATTTAAGACTTGTGTCAGCTATCTGCCTGTAAAATAGGTGGTATTTAAGACTTGTCCCAGCCACCTGCATGTAAACTAGGTGGTATTTAAGACTTGTCTCAGCCACCTGCATGTAAAATAGTTTATTATTTGAGACTTGTCTCAGCTATATGCTTGTAAACTAGGTGGTATTTAAGACTTGTCTCAGCTATCTGCCTGTAAAATAGGTGGTATTTGAGACTTGTCTCAGACACCTGCCTGTAAATTAGGTGGTATTTAAGACTTGTCTCAGCCACCTGCGTGTAAACTAGGTGGTATTTAGGACTTGTCTCAGCTATCTGCCAGTAAAGTACTATGTAATTGAGAGTTTCAGTACACTGCTATATAATGTATATTTTTCTTCTCATTTGTCTTGTTATGAGTTGCAGCGTTTTTAAGAATTTCACTTTTTGTTTGGTTTTTTATTGTTGTTTTTTATGGTTTAACGCCATCTTTCAGCACAAGATAGGCTATTCATGGCGGCCAGCATTAATGGTGGAGGATGAACCACCGACCCACGAGAAGCTACAGGCAAGCTTTCTCACATACCCACATTGGCAGAATCCGAGACTCAAAGCCACGCAGACAGAGGTGAGATGGCAGAGATCCGTAACGGACAGAGCTTTAGACCACTCAGCCACCCGGAGCCCCTCAAAAAAAATGGTAGGAATGTATACACACAAACATACCATCACTTGTATCAATCCAGATATGGAGTGATGAGTGATGTATGTCATGATCACAACACTAAACCACTATAATAATTGTCTATGATTACTCACGGAAAGTGAATATAACAAAATGAGGCTTTTGTGCATTATTTGCTTTTGTGAAATGTGATGCAGTTCTGTTTTCCTATTGATCCATAATAAATAGAATCAGAATATATATGGTATATTCTATGTTCTAAATCTGAATGCCTAATGTTGAGCTATAACAAATAATTTAGTGGCACATAGTAAGTATGAATCTTCAGTTCTCTAACCAGAATGTGTATATCGTTAAGTGAATATGACTGTCTCTCATTCCTGTTAAATTACCTTTAACGGACAACAATGTTCCGACATAATTTTAAATCCCCAAATGGATGCGATCAATGTGAAATATTGTTGTTGTTGTTTGAGGTTTTAATGCCATTTTTTCAGCACAATACAGGCTATACATGCGGAGGCAATTGTACATAGTGAAGGAAGAACCACCATTTATACGAGAAGCTACTGGCAAACTTTCTCACATGACCACGTTGGCCGATCCCGAGATTCGAACACATGCAGACAGAGGTGAGATTCCAGTGATCCATAACGATGAGTGCTTTAGACACAAATTTGGTCAATCGAGGCCCAATTGTGAAATGTAACATAAAAGATCAAAATGTTACAACTACAAATACACTAAGATTTACGTATCAAGATCCTCATCTGCTGACCAACACACACTTAAATAATAGATGTATTGTCTCATATATACTATTTTGTATCTGTGTTCTTAAACTGAGTAACAGAAAAGAGTGAAAATCAACACGTTTTGTAAATTTCAACAAAATAATTAATTTCCCGGGAATATAAAATGAAAACTTAAAAATATATTACAGTATGGGGTATTCAATCCTAAAGAGTTCTACACTTTCAATCAGATATCCAGAATTATCAAGTATTCCAAATGAGTTCCAATGGGATATAGTATGAAGTCCAATCTATTGTGCTGATGTGCCAGTGGTCTGAATAACTTTGATGTGCTAACGCTCTTAATGTAATGCAACTGTATCATCCCAAACATTTTCAAGTGAATTCACAGTAATTCCACAACAGTTACTTTATCTTGAAATGTAGGAGTACAATGTAATTCAAATGAATAATTAAAATAAATAAAAGAACACCTCTCAAATAAATTCATCTGAAACTGATTATACTAAAATTGCTGATTAAGATAGGTATAACTAATTATCATGGAAAGGTGTCATATGAAAAGGTATTACACAATTTCAGAACTAGAAAAGGGATCAAATAATCATTTCTAAACAATTCCAACATGTGAACAAGGTCAGGTCCTTTAGCAACTAACACATTAGAAGTTACGACATGATTGCTTGGGGAAGGGGGTACATGACCTGAACTCAATTAGCATCAACAAAATTTATTCTTGCAGCTTCCATGGTCAAAAGGCCATGAACAAATGTTTATGAAACAAATTGACCTATAATACCAACAAACAATCATGAACAAAATTAACTTTTAATCTTGTATGCTAAATGGAAATTACAATTTATAATCCGAACGGTTAACCTACCTACCTACCTACCTACCTACCTACCTACCTACCTACATACATACATACATACATACATACATACATACATACATACATACATACATACATACATACATAAATACCCAATTAAATGCTAGCACTAAAAAGACAATAAGATCGTAGGGGTTTTAAAATTTTGTTGTGTTCGGGATAAAAAGAAAACCTTTTTTTCTTAAAAACAGATACAAACATCGAATAAAGAAAATATAACACTTTTATAGCTGTCTTTATGACTTTAACATTAATGTCAGTATAGGCATCTCTGAAAATGTTAATAAGGATGTACAATATGATCATAGACAAGACAAAGATATACACCTAATTAGAGTACTTAATTGTTGACTGCATGTAACGTAATGCTTACAGTTCGGCTTGGGTGATCGTACGATGATGACTCACTTAAAAATCAAAACATGCAAATGAAACGAATATTGCATACATCAAATCCACGTGGCATGAACAAAAAATCTTTGACAAAGTACTCGATAAATAAACCTGCCTTGCCATGAGAATTGTAAACGTTCATCGTCACCATCATCATCGGGCAGGTATGACGACAGAGGATGTGAACTCCGAATATAATCAAGAAGGTTGCAACTGAAAATGGATGCTGCATTATTTTTTTTATATCTTTTCTTCAGTCTCAAATCAACCACCCATGCGAAATATCGCAGAATTGTGACACTACTATATAACTGGCGACACATAAAACCTCTTAAAACAAGCTTGGAATAATAATGACAATACTATTAATAATAATATTAATAATAATAATAATAATAATAATATAATAATAATTATAAAAATACTTGACAGATTTGCATATGGCCAATGGAATGCTTAAAATGAAATGTAAAAAATTTCATCAAGGTTTTTATTTCTTGAAAGGGTTCCTTTGCTGCTTGGTTTGCTATTAGAACTCCTTTGTACCTGCTTTCTTTTGACGTTCTAGACAGAAAACCGATGTATTATTTCTTGACAGACATGACATATCTGCTTGTGTCTCCTGACCTAATTTCTCTTTTCTTAAGAAAAGTTCGTTTTTCTTTCTTTTCACAGCCACATCATTTATCTTATATTTTGCCTAGAGAGTTGGAGTCTTTGCATAGGTCTTGTCCTAAATATATTTAATATATTTTCGAATCACTTTCAGTAAATCTTTGGCTAGAAGTGTAGTCGTTTGTATCACTTTCATCATCATATAGTGTAAGTTTGAATGTAGTGCATCCAGGAAACCCAATTTATTCCATGAAAGAAAATTGTTCGGCAGTCTCTTTGAATAATTGTCATATCCAAACCAGACACCAAGTTTCTTTTAAAACATATTGAATTACTCATTTATATGGGCATGGTGAAAAGCTGAGACATATCAAGTCAGAATACATGAAGAGAAGGATGCAACATTTATTTCAGACTGCATTTAATATTGGTTCAATAATAAAAGTACATTTTTGTCAAGAAAACTATACAGAACTATCTAAATGAAGTGGCAAAAATATTATCTTACAAATATGTAAAATATAGATTCCGTATAATTATCCAAAACATAAAAGTAAAATTAAATTATTTGTAAAAAATCATAAACAAACAATGCAAATTAAATATGTAAAACACATTGCATATAAATAAATGACATGCGCACCCTTTGACTACACAAATTCCTACTAGTCATGAGAAAACGTATTAAAATATGTAACTAAACTTAATCTATATGTTCTTAACCATATGGTACCCGAAGCCAAGGTCACAGATTTTATACTTCATTTCATTTTTGTTATGTCTTGGAATGGGTAGAGGCAGCCTGGGAGAGAACTGAAGACATTCGAGTTTTAAATAAGTTTTGTGCTTTGGGGAATACCCATAATGGGGAATGATTCTTCCTTCATTTTTCCATAACTCGGAAATAAAGTTATCCTTAGATATTCTCAAGATCATAATCATCATCACCATATTATTAGTAGTAGTAGTAGTAGTATTAGTAGTAGTATCGGCGTTCTTGCTGTAATGTATTGATGATAAAAAAAATACGGTTAATTGTGTTAAATGTATTTCCAATAATGAGTACTAGAAACAACAGTAACTCTGAACATGGCGTTAAAATGAGTATCATTAACGTCATAGATGTTTGACGTCATAACGTTCATAAAGGCCACGCCCTGGTTACTGTTAGCATTTTCAATGTGTCATTCACAGCGTATGATCATATAATTTTAGGTCTGATAATTTTTGCTGATTTTATTGAACATACGTGACAAAAGGATACAAATCTAGTACGGAATATTACACTGTTTTAATTCTGACTGACAATACGCCATAAGTAGATAATGTTATGTTACCGAATATTACACCAAGCTGTTTCAACACAGAAACGTACCAACAGGAAGCGGACCGAGCGGTTACCCGGACGTTGGGTGTATTGGGGTGCCGAAACCCCTTTGCGCCATCATTATCGAATCGGGCGCCATTTACCCTTAGGACGCCACTGACTGAAAGTACTTCATAAATGGATGCCATTTTGTTACTGAATATTACACCAGGCGGCCAGAAGAGAAATGTGTAAGTTGTTTTTACTTTTGTTTCAACGTTTCGTGGACAATATTCAAAATTACAAAGAAGTAGCAGAAGTAACATGTGATAATGAGCAGTTAAGGTGACGACATAACTAATGTTGATAACGATATGTAAATATGTATAGAGTTCAGGTCACGTCAGTACATTATGGGGTACAGAACTTAATACAAACTATGTTTAAAAAAGCAAATATAAAAATTGTAAACTATATCTAGGACGGTCAACCCTTCCATGTAAATGGAAACCCATAAACAACGTAAAATTGAAAAACACGATACGATGCAATTAAAATTTAAACGAGATAAGAACCAAGAGTATTAAAAATTTTTTAAATAAAATATTTAAATTCTTTAAATTCTATAGCAATTAAAAGGTAAAGGTCCAAGTTATAAAATCCTTCAAATACAGGTCAGGTTTCTAAGCCAAACATATGAATTTAGAGTAGATTTAAGAAATTGCAATCACACCCCCACCCCATCCCCTTATATTTTCCTTTTTATTATATAGCGTTACAACTTAACGATATAAAATCATATAATCCTCAGCTAATGCAGAGTTAGGGTCGAAAAAGTAGTCCTATGATGGCTGATTAGCAACGGTTGTACAAACAATTAAACCGCTCATAGCTATTATGCTCTGTCATGCACTGTCACGCTCTCTTTAACAATCTGTGCGAAAAAGCCGTTTAAAATGTTTTTCTATTCAAATAAATAACGTCGGACATATTTGATGGTGAACTATTAGCATTTTATATCAACTTGATAGGCCTCTTTGGCAACTCTTTTCGGCTCTCAGTTTTGGTCTAATTCTATTTAGTTGTTTTGGACGATGAAGTTGAAATGGTATCTTTTTTATCCTATCTCTAGTAACAAGGACTTTCCAGTTTTAAAAGAACGGTCATACGTTAAGGTGGTTCAGAACCTTTTGTATAAACTCCAAAGATATTCATGCTGTAATACTTTTAGTCCAAAGTTGAAGAGCAGATTTTGAAAAGAATTAGTGTAGCGAGTTTTAACTATTTTTAATAAAGGTAGACATATTTGTTGGGGACTGCTCGGGTGGCTTACCAACAGGGAGGGGTATTCCCATCTTTAAAAAAAGGATATGGTTCTATTTGTTAAACTAGTGTTTTTTACACATTGAAAAATAGCTGTCAATAACGCCAAACCGAAGCCTCTAAGTAACAGAGAGTCTCTCTGCAAGAGTCACTTTAAGGGTTATTGAATTTTGTTACTGTTTTATGTCTCAGTTGTTTTTAAAAATTTGTACGCCCGTGAATTTAGCCGACATGACACTTATTTGAGGTGACGTCCTCCCTGCTGCTGTAATTTATCCAAAGATTTTATCAAGACCGATTCGATATCTTTATCTAGTATCATGTCAATGTATCTTTATGAATCCGTGCGGGGTACATTGTGCACATGAGAAGTACTTTTATATTCAAGTCTCCGCTACATCGTCTGATGAATATTTCGTAACGTATGTGTATCAACATCATTAAACACAGCCAAAATATTACAGTTGTCTCTGATCAATTTTGATTTTTGTGTATATCGTTGAGTAACATAAATCACATTATTATTTTGATGCCTACCTCGGGAAAATATTATTGCCGGATTTGATTTTTTATTCAGCATTACATCATCGTACACAACTAAATTATTAATAAATCCAATAAGGTCATCTACGTATGGCGCTAAATCAATATCAGTAATAACATTAATAATATCATCATTGCCTTCATGTATCGTCTTTTCATTTTCATTAAAGTGGTTAAACACTTCGTAGCATCGTTGATCATCCACAGACGGAGGTACTAAATACTTGTACCACTTGAGCCACATCATTATTAAATTTAGCAACAGTTGCATTTTACTACTTCCAGATGAAGGACCTAGTATTATCACTCTGAGAGAATTTGATAGCGCTGCATGGTGTTTTTACCGCTTATCTTTCTCTTGTCACTGAAAAATCAATTACATCAATGTTGTACAATAAATAATATGAATCCATATTGTGTGATGCAAGATGCGAACTCGTACAGGTTTGTTTGTTTGTTTGATTAGGATTTTTAACGTAGTTTTAACAATTTGTCAATTATATCGCTACGATGTCTGCAGTGAGGCAGTTTATAGTGATGTCTTGCACTGGGGCATCATGCCGCACACATGTAGCCTTATGTCCAACCCAGTCACATTACCCTGACACCAGACCGACCAGTCCTAACACTAACCTCTTAATGCTGAGCGTCAAGCGAGGCAGCTGTTAGTACCATTTTCGTAAGTCTTTGATATGACTGGGCCGGGGATCGAACCCACGACATCCGCTTTCGTGGCGTACCGCTCTAACCACTAGGTCACTGGAGCGGTTATACTCGTACTGGTAAATAAACAACTAATAGAACAAAAAAAAGATAACCGATCAGCACTTACAGGTAAGTTTGAGCAATGTGGTACAAAGACATTTAAATGTATTTCTAGTCCAAACAGTATTTCAAAGAAACGAGAAGGTGATATTGCAGTAAAATTAGGAAAATTACCGGGGACTACGTGGGCTAAGTACCCGGGAGAAAAATACTTTCCAGGATATAATTATTGCGGTCCTGGAACCAGACTTGATATCTGACTTGATAATCAAGATCAAACAAGACCCGGTGAGTATCCACTAAATGAAATTGTTAAAGTGAGTTATGCTCATGATGTAACTAATACAAGTCAAAACTTGCAAGATAGACATATTGCAGAAGTAAAATTAATTCACGCGTTAAATTCCAAAAAATATAAATCTTTCAAAGAATTATTATCAAATTGGTTGGTAAGATCTGCGATGAAAGGTAAACTTGTATTAGGAGCCGGTAAATTAATCATCCGATTATTAAAATAATGGAATTTATTTATTATAGAACAATAGGATACTGGACAGGCAGAGCAGAGGTTAGTAAACTTGCTGAAGCAGCAAATGTTACCCGTGTTGCTGCTACATATTGGTTATCACGACAGGATACTGCTACTGCTGTTAAACCCTTTAATGCAATTACCAACAAATATATACCTTTGCAGCGACATGATTTTTTTATATATCTCCGCCAGTATTAGGTATTGTTACTGTAAGATATTTATGAGAACCGGCCGAGCTTGAAGCGGATAAGAAAAAGAACGACTGATCCTATATTGAGTATTACGCTATATAAAATATCTAGCGTGGTAAGATCTACTGGTAGACCTGCAGTATACAGATCAGATTCAACTGCTCCTCAACGTGGATTTACACGTAAGCAATTACAAGTAATTCCTACAGATACACAATGACCACCGCGATCACTTACCTAGCACCTCTATGTCTATTACATTCAAGACAGGTCAGCATTACATTTTCTCGTATCTGACCAAGACTATTATCTTTTATATCCACGGTGAATTGTCTTGGATCATTATTAGAATACCGCCACAACATTATTGTGTTACAGATCGCGCAATGATTATTTTGTTGTTGTTTTAGCGCCATGATAAATTCAGCGTCGAAATTAAAGACTCGATTATTTAATTTTTTGTCACTTTGTTTATACTTTAGCGAGTTTTTTCTTACTATCTCATCGCTAACATTTTCGTTGCTGGTGTCAGTAAAATTTACAATAACCATTCGCAGCTTAGTTATTCTCCTAACTCGTGATACTGCTAAATAAACTATGATTGACCATTGAATACGATCATCAATGATCAAAGCAACTGTATCAGTAATTGTTAACCACTGAGACGAGAAGATTGTCATTGCGAATCCTAGCGTCCACTTAGATTTCGCTGCGCTGAGTGTATCATCAACAACACTGATATCAACTGCGACAAATCATTTAATATGAGATTCTGTTTCTCAGTCTGTCCTGGTATATCAACGTCGATATTCTGTCATTGTGTATCAGCTGATCTATAACACAACGGTACACGTAGACTTGAAAACCTTTATTTATGTAACTGAAATACTTACTGCTGAATTTTATCTGTTTTTAACATTGAAACAAGGTTTACAAGGTTTTTAATCTGACCCATAGTCAGAATAATATTTACATTATGATATGACATTTATAATATCTACAGTGATCTAATTTGGAAAATATTACATATTTGTTTTACTGTCAAATCAATGACCTCTCAATTGTCCGCCAGCACCTTCGAGTAGCATTGTTTTATCGATAAGTTTAACAGCAATTGCTCTCTAATCTGGAAAACCTGCAGCGTCTCTCTTTTCGAGAGCTTGAAATTGAATATCAATGACAGATTATCTAGAGATATCAACATGTTCCAGTGAAAAATAATAAATCGGATATAAATTTGTAAAATCCCATTGTAATATTTGTAATCCAGTATCTAAATTCTGATCACGTACCATAAATGTCACTTGACGATATGCACGTGCCATATATTTAATTGACTTCAAGCTTTAACGATGTATCTTCAGATGGTTCTTGATGTCCATTTATTCTTAAAGAAACTTCAGTAACTCCAAATTTGTCAAATATCATATGACTTCCTGCGAGTTTACTCGTTCAACATATTCTAAATAAACCCTGAACTACATCAACGAGTACATCGCCGTAAACTGCTTTATAGGATGGCATTCGTGAATGTTTCACCCAGACCATTACAGGTCCACGTTGAGAATTGTGTATGGTCACCTTATTTGTTATCCATTTATCTAATCATAGTGACAGTTATTCACTATGATCATCATCAACGATTTCATCGATAAGAGATCCATACACGCTAATGCTCATGATACGATATGTAAATAATCTTAAACAAATAGCAGCTTCATTATTAATTATTTCTGGAGAATTATTTCCTTCTCGTTTTCCTTCAATCTAGTCGCTCTCGAGCTAATCTAGCTGTGTGAAATTCCAACGCTGGAGCCACTTTTTTATATAAGCATGAACTAATATACTGTAGCAGTGAGCTACGAGAGCCAACAGTACAGAATTAACTAACCCGTAGAGTGACTCTTGGAGACAGACTCTCGGTTGGTTAGAGGCTTCGGTTTAGTGCTATTGACGTTACTTTTTAATTTTTGTAAAAAGCACTAGCTTAACAAATATAAACATATATAAAAAGATGGGAGAACCCCTCCCTGCTGCTAAGCCACCCGAGCGGTCCCCAAGAAATATGTATACCGTTTTTAAATATAGTTAAAACATTTTACATTAATTCGTTTCGAAATCCGCTCAACAATTTTGTACTAAAAGCAGTAGAGCATGTATATCTTTTGGACTTTATAAAAAAAGGTTCTGACCCACCGTAAAGAATGATCGCTGTTATAAAACTGGAAAGCCCCTGTTACTAGAGATAAGAAAAAATATAGCTTTTCAACGTCATCGTCCAGAACAGCTAAACAGAATTGGACTTCTCTGCTGCTCGTGATGCTTACCTGAATCAACATTTCGACACAACATTGGAACGTTATGAATGAATCCACGCATTCTATAAGAATAACTCATCTTTTAAGTACACGTTTACACTGAGTGACACAAAACCACATGTATGTGTGTTATGTATGAGTGACACAAAATTACATGTATGTGTGTTATGTATGAGTGACACAAAACCACATGTATGTGTGTTATGTATGAGTGACACAAAATTACATGTATGTGTGTTATGTATGAGTGACACAAAATTACATGTATGTGTGTTATGTATGAGTGACACAAAATTACATGTATGTGTGTTACGCATGAGTGACACAAAACCATATGTATGTGTGTTATGTATGAGTGACACAAAATTACATGTATGTGTGTTATGTATGAGTGACACAAAACCACATATATGTGTGTTATGTATGAGTGACACAAAACCAATTACGAGTGTGGTAAGTATGAGTGACACACAAAATAGTCTCTCTAAACTACATCATCAAGAATAAAATACTACTTTTAATTATAGCAAATGTTTTCCCAAGTACGAGTGATAATAACAAACAATAACACTAAAAGAAACGATACGAGTGGGATAATTAACGTCACAAACATCAAACGTTATGCCGTAGCTAAAGGCGACGTCCTTAGTGATTCTTCTTATTTTCTATGCGTCATTCAGAGTAAACAGGCATACAGGCTCTAAGCGCTTTACACCATCAATAATGATATGACTAGATAACAGAACAACAAATGACAAAAACAATGAAATTGGAAAACATAAAAACATGCTGAAAATATATCAGATACAAAACATGATTAGGTCGCTAAGTTTGTCCCTGAAGTCGAAACAGGTGAGTCTTGAGAGCACTCTTAAAAGGGACAACTGTGTCTTTGTGTCTAATTTAAATGGGCAATTCATTCTACGTCGCCGGGCCCTGGTATGCAAACAAACGTTGTCAATATGACTTTGTTTTCATCTTGGGAACAATGAGTATACGATTATCAGAAGGTAAGCGTAAGGATCTAGCTGGTGTATACACATGGGTGAGGCCGGATACGTATGTTGGACTGGAGTCTGTCATTGAAATATAGCACAGAGAACAAATTTTGTGTTTGATTCTGTATCGAATTGATAGCCAGTATAGGGTATAGAGCAGTGGTGAGGTGTGCTCTGATCGAGGTACTCAAAAGATGATCAGTGCAGCTGTGTTTTGAACTTTTTGAAGTTTCTGGAGTAAATATTGTGACGAACCAGACAAAATTGAGTTACAATAGTCCAGTCGTCAAAGTACTAATGAACACACAAGTGTTTTCGTGGCATCAACAGAAAGATATTTACGAATGGAACTGATGCGTCTCAATTCAAGCTATGCAACCTTGCAGATGTTCATGACATGTTGGTTCAATGTGAGAGTACTGTCTAAAGTAACACCTAGATTCCATACTGACTGTGAGAATTTAATGTTGGTGTTGCTGATATTTATTGTCTGAGGTAAAGGATGTTGATGAGAAAGTCTTTGTGTTGTGATCAGAATAGCCTCAGTTTTATCATCATTCATCTGCAGCTTGTTACATGTCATCCATGATTTCACATTCGAAATGCACTTCTCTACTCCATGGATGGTAGCATCAACTTCAGTTGAGTGGCTAGACTGGTATATTTGGGTGTCATCAGCGTACAGTTGGTGCAACACTGGGTGATGATCTATGACACTTAAGAGCGGCTGAGTGTACAGAATGAAGAGAAAAGGTCCAAGAACAGATCCCTGTGGAACACCATAACATACGTCAACTGGGCTGGAGTGTATTCCATTTGCAGATATAATTTGTGTCCTGTTGACCACGTATGACTTGAACCACTGTAAGGCTGTATTGTGAATATCAAATACATGCTGGAGACGGTGAAGTAATATATCATGGTCTATTTTGTCAAAATGCTGCAGACAAATCAAGGAGGGTGAGGACTGTAATCTTAATGCTATTCGAAGCAGAGAGGATATCATTAAATACGTTCAGAATGGTAGTTTCAGTACTGTGGCAAGGGGGATATGCAGACAGTGCAATGCTAAAAAGACTGTTTGAATTCAAATGAGATACAAGTTGGTACTTTAATCGCGGTGTAATTAAATTAAGTCACTAAGTCCCATTTCAACTTCACAAGTTTTGAGTAAATTACTTTACAGTATATAAAATCTGTCTATCGACATTTATTTACATTTTTAATTGGAAGTGAACGAATAAGCGTATCTAAGACGAGACACATATCATCTGGACTGGATCACAAATATTCCGTCAATACTAAAACTACGATATTAGTTTCAAGTATTTCAACATAAATATAGCATCATGGGATGCAATAGATATCCTGTTATTTTACCAGTATGTAGCATACACAGCTGTTAATATTGCAATTGTAGTTGTAGTACTGGTATTAACAGTCGTAGCAATAATCGAAGTAGTAAGTGTAGTCGTAGTTGTGGTAGTAGTTGCAGCAATATCATCTGCATGAGTAACAGTATTTATTGTAGTAGTTGTTTTCACATCCCAGCATTTGAGTATGATTACGTCATTCAACATCTTCTTTTCTAAATCTTTAATGATAAATATGGCTATTAAAATTGATTTGCTTCTTAATATTAATTGATATGTCTGTAATGACGTCGGCATTATAATCAGATGAATTGGCAAGTAGCGTCCATAGTAATGGAATCGGTGTTAGTACTACTATACTACTATAGCATTATAATCAGATGAATTGGCAAGTAGCGTCCATAATAATGGAATCGGTCTTAGTACTACTATACTACTATAGCATTATAATCAGATGAATTGGCAAGTAGCGTCCATAGTAATGGAATCGGTCTTAGTACTACTATACTACTATAGCATTATAATCAGATGAATTGGCAAGTAGCGTCCATAGTAATGGAATCGGTCTTAGTACTACTATACTACTATAGCATTATAATCAGATGAATTGGCAAGTAGCGTCCATAGTAATGGAATCGGTGTTTGTATACTACTATACTACTATAGCATTATAATCAGATGAATTGGCAAGTAGCGTCCATAGTAATGGAATCGGTGTTTGTATACTACTATACTACTATAGCATTATAATCAGATGAATTGGCAAGTAGCGTCCATAGTAATGGAATCGGTGTTTGTATACTACTATACTACTATAGCATTATAATCAGATGAATTGGCAAGTAGCGTCCATAGTAATGGAATCGGTGTTTGTATACTACTATACTACTATAGCATTATAATCAGATGAATTGGCAAGTAGCGTCCATAGTAATGGAGTCGGTGTTTGTATACTACTATACTACTATAGCATTATAATCAGATGAATTGGCAAGTAGCGTCCATAGTAATGGAATAGGTGTTAGTACTACTATACTACTATAGCATTATAATCAGATGAATTGGCAAGTAGCGTCCATAGTAATGGAATAGGTGTTAGTACTACTATACTACTATAGCATTATAATCAGATGAATTGGCAAGTAGCGTCCATAGTAATGGAATAGGTGTTAGTACTACTATACTACTATAGCATTATAATCAGATGAATTGGCAAGTAGCATCCATAGTAATGGAATAGGTGTTAGTACTACTATACTACTATAGCATTATAATCAGATGAATTGGCAAGTAGCATCCATAGTAATGGAATAGGTGTTAGTACTACTATACTACTATAGCATTATAATCAGATGAATTGGCAAGTAGCATCCATAGTAATGGAATCGGTGTTAGTACTACTATACTACTATAGCATTATAATCAGATGAATTGGCAAGTAGCATCCATAGTAATGGAATAGGTGTTAGTACTACTATACTACTATAGCATTATAATCAGATGAATTGGCAAGTAGCGTCCATAGTAATGGAATAGGTGTTAGTACTACTATACTACTATAGCATTATAATCAGATGAATTGGCAAGTAGCGTCCATAGTAATGGAATCGGTGTTAGTACTACTATACTACTATAGCATTATAATCAGATGAATTGGCAAGTAGCGTCCATAGTAATGGAATAGGTGTTAGTACTACTATACTACTATAGCATTATAATCAGATGAATTGGCAAGTAGCGTCCATAGTAATGGAATCGGTCTTAGTACTACTATACTACTAATAGCATTATAATCAGATGAATTGGCAAGTAGCGTCCATAGTAATGTAATCGGTGTTAGTACTACTATACTACTATAGCATTATAATCAGATGAATTGGCAAGTAGCGTCCATAGTAATGGAATCGGTGTTAGTACTACTATACTACTATAGCATTATAATCAGATGAATTGGCAAGTAGCGTCCATAGTAATGGAATCGGTGTTAGTACTACTATACTACTATAGCATTATAATCAGATGAATTGGCAAGTAGCGTCCATAGTAATGGAATCGGTGTTAGTACTACTATACTACTATAGCATTATAATCAGATGAATTGGCAAGTAGCGTCCATAGTAATGGAATCGGTGTTAGTACTACTATACTACTATAGAAAATTCGTTAACTTTATTTACGTAATAAAACTATGGATACACATTCTTGATAAATTTTATATATATATATATTGTCCCCAAAATTATTCACTTAAAGTCGTAATTCTGCAATTAAAAAGCCAAGATCTTCAATCGAAAACAATGTGTTCACTTAGAAATATTATATTTTTAATTACTAGCAATCTAGTAGCGTTAGCTCTAATGGCTTGTTTCTCTTCGATAAGGTTTTGGTCCTTGAATGAAATAACACCTTCCTCTGTATTTAGTGAACCTGCGTTTAAAGTAAAGTCATTTGGTATCGTTCTATAAATGATATATAAGACCGCTCCGGTGGCCTAGTCGTTAGAGCGTCCGCCGCTGAAGCGGGAGGTCGTTGGTTCGATCCCAGGCCGAGTCATACCAAAAACATACAAAAATAGTACAAACAGCTGCCTCGCTTGACGCTCAGCATTAAGAAGTGAGTGTTAGGACTGGTCGCCCGGGTGTGAGTATAATGTGAATGGGTGGGACATAGCGTTGGATGTTAATGCGACATGATTCCCCAGTGGTAGACATCACTATAAACTGCCTCACTGTTGACATCGTAGCGATATGACTGAAAAATTGTCAAAGGTACGTTAAAACCCTAATCAAACAAACAAACAAATTAAATGATCTATATAATTGATTAAAAAATTAAGAAAAGAAAGAAAAAAACATATGGTAGAATACCTATATATAAATAATTTTGCTGTGCATATGTTTTTTAAGGTGTAGACCTTTTGACTTTCTCATTTTATCATACAATTTTCTAGATAGTCTCATCTAGTACTAAAGGAACATTTTGGTGGCATATAATTTGTTGTATCACGTCGTTTTCTGAGAGAGAGAGAGAGAGAGAGAGTGAGAGAACACTATGTCGTCGTCAGTGCCGCGAGCGTGCATGCATGCTTGTCTTCTGGACGCCTAGGGTAGCATATTCAAATTATCATTTATACTGTAGTAAGTTTTAAAAGTCATCATTTTTGTTTCATAAGTATCATTTAAAACTAGTTACTTTGTTAAATCCCATCTAAATGTGTTGAGATGTGTGCATTCATTAATCCTTTACTAGTATGTCATATTTATTTTTTTTTAAAAAATAAAAAATACACAATCCTTCCAATACGTAATGTTTCTTTTGGTTTGCATATCTCCTGCTTATCTATTAACTTTTAGTCCAATTATCTCAGACCCTAGATAGGGAGTAAATTTAGCAAGTTAAAAGAATCACGTTTATCCAATTCCGATAATCTTCTTTTCCTTTTGAGACGCGTCCAAAATGACTTAACACTTGGATGCACGTCAGTATCTTACAAAATGCGACTTTAACGTTTTCTAGTTCTAAAAATATGTCGAATATAATTAACCAACAAGTTTGAATCTAAGCACATATACGTGTTTTGTGTGGTTTGAGAACTTCTGCATCGTCTTGCATGCATTATAAATTGTTTGTTTTATAAAAATGTTGTAAGGCACTTAAAAGTTTCATCTTATCAAGCGAATCTAAATACAAACAATGAGTGTACAGCTTTCCAAAGAGTATGCCAGTTTAAACTTTGCTTGAAACAAAATTTCAAATAACACAATATTTTTTTTAAAAAAGCAGCAGCGACGATAATACTAATATTTTGTATGGGGACTATGATACCAATTAAAGACAACAACAACTTGTAATAACATACTCTATGCAATATATGATGAAAGATATAAAATGCGTTTCCGCATATGAAGTCATTCATTATGAAAATTGAAGACAAGTTATATTTTAATGATAATTAATATGATTTTATTTAGTATGCCGATGGTATTTAGTATCATGATGATATTTAGTATTATATGGCATTTTGTATCATGATGGCATTTAATATTGATATAGTATTTAATATTATGATGATATTTAGTATTATGATGGTATTTATTATTATGATGGTATTTAGTATGATGATGGTATTTAGTATGATGATGGTATTAAGTATTGCCATAGTATTTAGTATTATGATGATATTCAATATGATGATGGTATTTAATATGAAGATGGTATTTAATATGATGATGGTATTTAGTATTACTATATTATTTAGTATTATGATGATATTTAATATGATGATGGTATTTAATATGATGATGGTATTTAGTATTACTATATTATTTAGTATTATGATGATATTTAATATGATGATGGTATTTAATATGATGATGGTATTTAATATGATGATGGTATTTAATATGATGATGGTATTTAATATGATGATGGTATTTAATATGATGATGGTATTTAATATGATGATGGTATTTAATATGATGATGGTATTTAATATGATGATGGTATTTAATATGATGATGGTATTTAATATGATGATGGTATTTAATATGATGATGGTATTTAATATGATGATGGTATTTAATATGATGATGGTATTTAATATGATGATGGTATTTAATATGATGATGGTATTTAATATGATGATGGTATTAAGTATTGCCATAGTATTTAGTATTATGATGGTACTTAGTATTATGATGGTATTTAATATGATGATGGTATTTAGTATTATGATGATATTTAATATGATGATGGTATTTAATATGATGATGGTATTAAGTATTATGATGATATTTAATATGATGATGATATTTAATATGATGATGGTATTTAATATGATGATGGTATTTAGTATTATGATGATATTTAATATGATGATGGTATTTAATATGATGATGGTATTAAGTATTGCCATAGTATTTAGTATTATGATGATATTTAATATGATGATGGTATTTAATATGATGATGGTATTTAGTATGATGATGGTATTTAGTATTATGATGATATTTAATATGATGATGGTATTTAATATGATGATGGTATTTAATATGATGATGGTATTTAATATGATGATGGTATTTAATATGATGATGGTATTTAATATGATGATGGTATTTAATATGATGATGGTATTAAGTATTGCCATAGTATTTAGTATTATGATGATATTTAATATGATGATGGTATTTAATATGATGATGGTATTTAATATGATGATGGTATTTAATATGATGATGGTATTTAATATGATGATGGTATTTAATATGATGATGGTATTTAGTATGATGATGGTATTTAATATGATGATGGTATTTAATATGATGATGGTATTTAGTATGATGATGGTATTTAGTATTATGATGATATTTAATATGATGATGGTATTTAATATGATGATGGTATTTAATATGATGATGGTATTTAATATGATGATGGTATTTAATATGATGATGGTATTTAATATGATGATGGTATTTAATATGATGATGGTATTTAGTATTATGATGATATTTAATATGATGATGGTATTTAATATGATGATGGTATTAAGTATTATGATGATATTTAATATGATGATGGTATTTAATATGATGATGGTATTTAATATGATGATGGTATTTAATATGATGATGGTATTTAATATGATGATGGTATTTAATATGATGATGGTATTTAATATGATGATGGTATTAAGCATTGCCATAGTATTTAGTATTATGATGATATTTAATATGATGATGGTATTTAATATGATGATGGTATTTAATATGATGATGGTATTTAGTATTATGATGATATTTAATATGATGATGGTATTTAATATGATGATGGTATTTAATATGATGATGGTATTAAGTATTGCCATAGTATTTAGTATTATGATGATATTTAATATGATGATGGTATTTAATATGATGATGGTATTAAGTATTATGATGATATTTAATATGATGATGGTATTTAATATGATGATGGTATTTAATATGATGATGGTATTTAATATGATGATGGTATTTAATATGATGATGGTATTTAATATGATGATGGTATTAAGTATTGCCATAGTATTTAGTATTATGATGGTACTTAGTATTATGATGGTATTTAATATGATGATGGTATTTAGTATTATGATGATATTTAATATGATGATGGTATTTAATATGATGATGGTATTTAATATGATGATGGTATTTAATATGATGATGGTATTTAATATGATGATGGTATTTAATATGATGATGGTATTTAATATGATGATGGTATTTAATATGATGATGGTATTTAATATGATGATGGTATTAAGTATTGCCATAGTATTTAGTATTATGATGATATTTAATATGATGATGGTATTTAATATGATGATGGTATTTAATATGATGATGGTATTAAGTATTGCCATAGTATTTAGTATTATGATGATATTTAATATGATGATGGTATTTAATATGATGATGGTATTTAGTATTACTATATTATTTAGTATTATGATCATATTTATTATTATGATGGTATTTAGTATTACCATAGTATTTAGTATTATGATTGTATTTGATATCATAATGGTATTTAGTATTACCCTATTATTTAGTATCATAATGGTATTTAGTATTACCATGGTATTTAGCATTATGATTGTATTTAGTATCATGATGATGGTATTACTAGAGTATCATTTGTTAGGATGGTATTTAGTATTACTATAGTATTTAGTATCTTCATGGTATTTAGTATTACCCTATTATTTCGTATCATGATGTTATTTAGTGATTCCATGGTATTTAGTATTATGATTTTATTTAGTATCATGATGGTTGTTAGTATTACTAGAGTATTGTATATTAGGATGGTAGTTAGTATTACTGGAATAGTTATTATTAGGATGGTATTTATTATTACTATAGTATTAGGATAATATTTAGTATGATGTGGTTGGAAGCGCTTTCGCGCTCTCATAGCGCTCCGCCATTACGCTTATCTCATCCAAGATTGAGAATTCACGCTCCTCAAAAAACACAATTAGGTATTTTCTGTAAGTACGTAATATGTGCTCCTTCAAGATGTCCTCACGTATGCCCTCTTACGTTAGCGCGGTGCCAGACATTTTAATCCATTTATACAAACATTTCGCGTACTCGACTATGAAATTGCGTGTGTGTTTCGGTAACCCTATTTGACGAGTATCTAAAACGTTTCCAGAAAGGTGCAAAAGTTAGTGGAGTGGTTCCTAGAGGCCACTCGCTGACACTTGTCACACGACAAACAAAACCTCCTAACATCCCCATGCACACCTGGCCAGTAGAACTCCCTCACCAACCTATATCTGGTCTTCGCCACGCCCAAGAAGACCCTCCTGTGCTAGCCTAAGCACTTCTTCTCGCTTCGCTACTCTCTATGCTCACCGTTTCCATGTCGGTCCCTACCACTCTAAGTGGTTGGACGCGCTTGCGCGCTCTCATAGCGCTCCGCCATTACGCTTATCTCATCAAAAATTGAGGATTCACGCTCCGCAAAAAACACAATTAGGTATTTTATGTAAGTACGTAGGACGTGCTCCTTCAAAATGTCCTCACGTATGCCCTCTTATGTTAGCGCGGTGCCAGACATTTTTATCCATTTATACAAAATTTCGCGTACTCGATTATGAAATTGCGTCTTCCTGCGGCCCCTGAACGTCCGTTCAGATCTTCATCCCTCCTGAATTCGGCTTCGATCCTCAGTCTCTCCATGTCTAACATGTTCGCGTTCTCTAACTTTCTCATCGGACTGCAATCTGGCTAGTTCAGCCTCTTTCTCTCGTTCAGCTGATATTTGTTACTTGTGTTCCATAAGACTACGCTCAATAAGTTACGCTAATTGCGCTCCCACGTAGACTAATTCGTCTTTACCAATGGATCTAAACTCCTTAACCAATTGTCTGTCTGCCGCATTCCTGTCCTCATGAGAAATACGTCTCTTACTTATACTCAAAATTTGTTGTCCTTTTAAAAAATAGCCCTTGCAACATATTTATAGTTTTTCTACTATGACCTGACTCAATTCAGATGGTCATTTTTACCAGACCAAATCCATACTCAGCGGGAAATGCCTCTCCAAATTAGTGGAGTTAGTACCTACTAACAAGATGTAATTTATTACTACGGAGTCTTGTCTAAATAATTCTTCTCCCAAGATAATACGTAGGTAATACCTCTCCCCCTTTACGTCTGAAATTTAGACTATGACTTGACAGCGAAGGTATGTGTCTCAATTCTTACAATATTTTCATTGCAATATTAAAATAAATGGCAAGAAATTTGCATGCACAATATTTATGTATATAATAATAGCAAACAATGACTCGATTCACTCTGATCCTTATTCTTCTAATAATCATGAAATTATTACTCTCTGTGTTCAATATATGCTCAGATTAATTTACTCGAATGAAAATGTTCTAATCCCGAAGAAGGAGCCCATTTTATTATGAGGCGGGTCTGGTCTCTCTCTCTCTCTCTCTCTCTCTCTCTCTCTCTCTCTCTCTCTCTCTCTCTCTCTCTCTCTCAAGGAAATATTTTTATTTCTTTAAGTTACTTCTTGCAGTCGAATAATGGGAGTTTTAGGAGCACTATTGAAAAGGATCACTGTGTCTTTGTGTGTAATTTCAGTGGGCAATTCTTTCCACGTTGCTGGGTCCTGTTATGCATAAGAACGTTGTCCATTTGACTTTGTTTTCATAGTGGGAATAATGAGTATATGATTGAGAAAAGAGGAGTAGATGTATCTTGGTGGTGTATATACATGGGTGAGGCCGGGTATGTATGCTGGACTGAAGTCCGTAACTGAAACGTAGCACAGTCCGTAACTGAAACTGCGGCCCCTGAACGTCCGTTCAGATCTTCATCCCTCCTGAATTCGGCTTCGATCCTCAGTCTCTCCATGTCTAACATGTTCGCGTTCTCTAACTTTCTCATCGGACTGCAATCTGGCTAGTTCAGCCTCTTTCTCTCGTTCAGCTGATATTTGTTACTTGTGTTCCATAAGACTACGCTCAATAAATTACGCTAATTGCGCTCCCACGTAGACTAATTCGTCTTTACCAATGGATCTAAACTCCTTAACCAATTGTCTGTCTGCCGCATTCCTGTCCTCATGAGAAATACGTCTCTTACTTATACTCAAAATTTGTTGTCCTTTTAAAAAATAGCCCTTGCAACATATTTATAGTTTTTCTACTATGACCTGACTCAATTCAGATGGTCATTTTTACCAGACCAAATCCATACTCAGCGGGAAATGCCTCTCCAAATTAGTGGAGTTAGTACCTACTAACAAGATGTAATTTATTACTACGGAGTCTTGTCTAAATAATTCTTCTCCCAAGATAATACGTAGGTAATACCTCTCCCCCTTTACGTCTGAAATTTAGACTATGACTTGACAGCGAAGGTATGTGTCTCAATTCTTACAATATTTTTATTGCAATATTAAAATAAATGGCAAGAAATTTGCATGCACAATATTTATGTATATAATAATAGCAAACAATGACTCGATTCACTCTGATCCTTATTCTTCTAATAATCATGAAATTATTACTCTCTGTGTTCAATATATGCTCAGATTAATTTACTCGAATGAAAATGTTCTAATCCCGAAGAAGGAGCCCATTTTATTATGAGGCGGGTCTGGTCTCTCTCTCTCTCTCTCTCTCTCTCTCTCTCTAGAAAATATTTTTATTTCTTTAAGTTACTTCTTGCAGTCGAATAATGGGAGTTTTAGGAGCACTATTGAAAAGGATCACTGTGTCTTTGTGTGTAATTTCAGTGGGCAATTCTTTCCACGTTGCTGGGTCCTGTTATGCATAAGAACGTTGTCCATTTGACTTTGTTTTCATAGTGGGAATAATGAGTATATGATTGAGAAAAGAGGAGTAGATGTATCTTGGTGGTGTATATACATGGGTGAGGCCGGGTATGTATGCTGGACTGAAGTCCGTAACTGAAACGTAGCACAGAGAACAAATTTTGTGTTTGATACTGGATCGAATGGATAGCCAGTCTAGGATACATATTAGCGGGAAAGTGTGCTCTGATCGTGGTACTCTAAAGGTGATCCAAGCAGCTGTGTTTGGAACTTTTTGAAATTTCTGGAGTAGATATTGAGACGAACCAGAGAGAACTGAGCTACAATAGTCCAGTTTTGAAAGTGCACACAAGTGTTTTAGCGGCATCAACTGAAAGGTATTTGCGAATGGAGCTGAAAGTCTCAGCTAAAGATATGCTGCCTTGCATATGTCCATGACATGTTGGTGCAATGTGAGAGTACTGTCCAGAGTAACACCCATATTTCGTACTGACTATGTGAATTTAATGTTGGTGTTGTTGATATTTATTATTTGAGGTAAAGGATGTGATTGAGAAAGTCTTTGTGTTGTTATCAGAATGGCCTTAGGTTTATCATCATTCATCTGCAGATTGTTACATGTCATTCATGATTTCACTTCAGAAATGCACCTCTCTAATCCCTGGATGGCAACAGAAATTTCAATTGGGTGGGTAAACTTGTATATTTGGGTGTCATCCGTGTACAATTGGAGAGACACTGGTTGGGGACCTATGACACTTGAGAGCGGCTGAGTGTATATAATGAAGTGTAAAATCCAAGAACATACCACTGTGAAACACCAAAACATAGATCAACTGGGCTGGAGTGTATTCCATTTGCATGTACAATTTGTGTCCTGTTGATTAATCAGGACATGAATCATTGTAAGGCTGTGTTGTGAATGCCAAATATATGCTGGAGACAGTGAAGTAATATATCATGGTATATTGTGTAACATGCTGCAGACAAATCAAGGAGGGTGAAGACTGTATTCTTTCCGCTATCCAAAGCAGAGAGAATGTCATTAAATTCGTTCAGAAGAGTAGTTTCAGTACTGTGGCAAGGGCGATATGCAGACTGTACAATGCTATAAAGGCTGTTTGAATTGAAATGAGATACAAGTTGGGTTAGAACAACTTTTTCTAAGATTTATGATATGAACGGTAGTTTGTTGGGCGGTTGTTCTCTAAATCGCTATGGACAAGTGTTGGTTTTCTTCAGCAGAGGCTTTGCAATGGCAGTTTTGAAAAATGATGGGAACTACTCGAATCAGAGGGATATATTAATAACATCAGTTAGTGAAGGCAATATTGGGTCTAACTACTCAAGCAGCAGTGATGTCGGAATTGGATCAAGTTCACAAGACTTTGGTGCACTTTTAATCACAATTGCCCGTACTAAATCTATGGAAACAGGTTCAAATGCTCCTAACGGTTGTCGCTGAAATTCTGTATCGTACCTGTATGGTGACGACGGGTCAATTGAAATTGTGTTGTCAAGAGTATCTCAAATGTTTTGCACTTTGTCACGGAAGAAATTTGCAAATAGGTCTTGAAGGCCTATTGGGGAGAAAGGAGTTGGAAGTGGTGTACATTTGTTCCTTGACATTAGTTTGTGTGAAGAGGTCTTTGCAGCTTGAATTTTCAGTGATCTAAGTAGCGTAGTGGGATAAAATGGATAAATGGACTATGTGTGTGGATTTCTTCAAAGCGGCTTCATAAATTTGTTTATAAATAGTGAGTCTGTTGGAATGTCAAAGCCCCTCTGCTTTACGGCGGTCTCTTTTAGCAGTGCGATGCTGGTCAGTAACTCTGCTATACCACGGAGAACACGTTTTAATTGATACTCTGCACTTGGTGGCTGTGTCATGTTTTTCAGGCAATGAACGCAGGCAGTTATCGAGTTGTTTTGCTGTGAAAGGTAAGAAAGTTGTTAGGTTTTTATATATGTGAAGATCAAATAATTTCCGTTGAAGGTAATCTCCAAAATTTTTCTAGATACAACTATTAGATCATTTGAGCACCATAAATCTGATATCAGTGTCTTTGGAATTATTACACGCATAATTTCAGATTGTATTTTATCTGACTGTAGTCTGATTAGCGATTTTAACTATCGCAGTGTTCCATCATGTGATCGATAATGATATAAAATTTCTTCGTAGTAGCCAACGTCATTGCGCAACCAGTTATGGGGAGATAATCCAGTAAATGGTGTTGGTTGCCCTGGATCGCAAGACATACTAATGTCCGTGCTCAGTTAATATTTCGTCACAAAAAATAATTCAAGATATATTTTGTCCCATTTGTTTAAGCGCTCATGCATCACAACGCCATCTATAGAAACTATGATACGTGCATGCACTGAAACCACAATGTTGCATCTCTCTGGTTAACGGCTGAATTTCGAAATAATTATATCGCATGCATTTCTTTACCAGAACTACATGGACCGTTAAAATAGATCGTGCTATGTCTCTCTATTGGATCAGCAGTATACAGTTATTCCATTATTTATAAATAACTGGCAGAAGGAAAACAATCGCTTTCTCTAAGTAACATTTTGACAGGTCCAAAAGCAAGTTTTGAAATCTTTCAATGATAATAGAAAACTGTCACGATATTCATTCATTCATTTGTATCTATAACCAGAAGACCTATCATGATATTAAATCATTCATTTTTTTCTATAAACTAGCCAATGTATCCGATATGTATGTTTAATCAGTTAAATTATTCTCCAACAGCATTTGTTTTGCTCTCTTGATGACAAATCAAGTGTTTCTTGCAGAAATTATAAAAATACTTATTTCAGTTTAACAGAACTAAGAAATCATATATTAATATCTATTATTATTATTATTATTATTATTACGAAAAGAAAGAAAGCGAATAAAAAGTAGAACAACAACAAATATTGTTTCCCATGTTTCTATTCACAAGTTATTGGTTATGTTTCAAAATTATTGAACGTTTCTCAAAGTTCTTATTCATAAGTTATTGGTTGTTTCGAACGGTTTAAGTTATACTTTTTTGGTTTAAACTATTGAGTGTTTCTCAAGATTATATTCAAAGGTTGTTGGTTATTATCTAAACATATTGAATGTTTCTCAAGTCTCTGAACATGTGTTCTTAGCTATTATTTACATAGTCATTGGATTATTATTTAATAGCCACTGAGTGTTTCTTAAGGGTATTTCTTAAGTTACCCACATGTATTTAAATATATATAGCCAATGTTTCTAAGTCTATCGCTAAATACTAGTTTTAACATCAAATCTGAACATAAATTCTTTGATATTATTTATGTCAGCTTTTAGCATAATAAACTTTTACGTCAGTTTGACATGTTTGTTCAAAAGCACAATGACACCATAACGAGTTATTATTTAGAAGTGAAACGTGATATTTGTCTAGATGTGTGTTGCTACCATAAAATTTTGTGACCGATAATAAACAGATGAACTCTAAATTTGAGTCTGCATTTCATACCTCGTCCAAATCAAGTAGTAGAGATTTCCCACTTCATCAGAATACCAACGAGATCTCATGGAGTAATGTCTAAGTTTAACTTTTCCTTTGTTCTAAAGAGGGTTTTTTTTTTCGGCCGTAAAATCATAGTGGGTAAATTAATACTGCGGATGAGTGACCCCAATTTTATGTTACGACTTTATGGTCTTAAACTAAATGGCACAAAACAGAGGAACTAAAACTTTTAGTAAATTGCAGCAAATAATTTATTTGCATAGAGAAAAAAAACCTCAAAATTTAGAGAGAGAAAAATTACATTATTGTTAATTAAATCCAAAATAGTTCTTAAAGTTCTATCATAAGTCGAAAGGTAGCAATTATTCCGATTAAATTCGAATCGTTTTCCGAATTAATTAAAACCTTAAATGTGCATATGTACCCATAACCTGGATTGGTTTGATGTGCTAGTAATCTGGATAAATCACAATGATATAATCCAGAATGTCCTTAAATGAATTTACAATAATCCCGAAATAGTGGTTTAATTGAGAAGTAGCAATGACCACATTTTAACTCCAATGAATAATGTCAATTAATAAATCCTCTCAAATGTTAACTGAACAAGACTGACTTAACACCACTATAAATGTTGAGATAGGAATGATTAAATCAGACACAAACAATGTTAATATAGCAACTTATAACACAATACAACTATTTAAAATATTGTACAAAGATTACCCTTATAAACTGATTATGGACATAAGTCAAAAATAATATAGATATACACAACATTTAATATACAGTCACTTTCTGGCATCTTGTTTTAATTCACAAACTATCTCTGACATAACTTTTCTTAATCTACGGCGTATCTCTGAGCCACACTCTCTTAATCTACGGTCGCTCTCGTACATAACTTCTCTTAATTTACGGCGTTTTCTGAGACCCATTATTTTAATCTACAACCTACATTACTAATAATAACAATAATAATAATGAGGACTTTGTATAGCGCCTAGTCTCTAGAAACCATTAGCGCTTTATAACATTAGAAAACTAGAAAATACCTATAACAAAAAGAAAATTATAAATATATATGTTATGATTACAAAAGCATAAACACCATGAAATGAGAAAAAATAACACATGCTGAAGATATTGAAGGTATGAAACATTATTAGGTTTTTAAATTTGCTTTCTGATATATTATATTAATCTACAGCACATCTTTAATACACAATCTCTTATCTACAGCACATCTCTAATATACAATCTCCTATCTACAGCCTGTCTCTAACACACGTTTTCTTAATCATCAGCCCATTCTGATCTTCATTCTTTTATTCTATATCTTGTCTCTGACACAGGCTTTAATCTATGGCCTATTTCTTAATATATGTCTAAGGCATACATTATATTGAACTATTACGTATCTGAGACATAAATTCTATTAATCTAAGATTTATCTCAAAGACACATTCTCTCAATTCTCTCAATCCACGGTATGTCTATGACACACGTTCGCTGGCACTTTATCTAAATCTACGGCCTATCTCTTACACATTTTCTAAATCTCTGACAGGTATTCATTCAAATTACGGCCTATCTCTGACCAGTATTCTTAAAAGTTACGGCCTATCGCTGACAGATTTTATCTTAAACTACGGACTAGCTTTGACAGGTATTCTATTAAGATACGGCCTATGTCTTAACGGTAATCTATTAAGCTACGGCCTATCTCTTAACGGTAATCTATTAAGCTACGGCCTATGTCTTAACGGTAATCTATTAAGATACGGCCTATGTCTTAACGGTAATCTATTAAGCTACGGCCTATGTCTTAACGGTAATTTATTAAGCTACTGCCTATCTCTTAACGGTAATCTATTAAGCTACGGCCTATCACTTAACGGTAATCTATTAAGATACGGCCAGTCGCTTAAACAATCTCTTAATCCATGACATATCACTAGCACAATCTCTAAATCTAAATATTATATCAGACATATGCTTTATTAATCAATGGCCTGGTCACAGAGACGTTCTCGTGGGAATATTAGTTCTGTTTTGCTGATGATTTACAGGACGAAATACCTGGGTCCATGGTGTGTATGTGTGAGCACATGCAGAGAAATATCGTAATCACTCAATTCGTACTAAGATATAATAGAATATATTATCACATAATTTTATTAATGTATAAATGCACAATATTACAAATAAGACATATTCATGAAATTAATCCATTATGTCGTAATGTATGAAGGCATCTATTTGTGATGTTCAATACAATCAACAACATTTATCAGAGCATAAGATATATGCCTGTTTGCCGCTGTGAATGACACATGCAACGTTACAATGGCAACCAGAGACGTTGCCTTTAGCTACATCGTGACGTTTGATGTTTGTGGCGTTGTTTATCCCAATCGTAACGTATTTTTTAGTGTAACTGTTGACCACTCAGGTGGCCGACAGGTTAGAGCGTACGCCTCGGGTGCGTGAAGTCGCGGGTTCGAATCCCGGCAGAAACGTACCAAAGACTTATAAAAATGCCTCGCTAGCAGCTCAGCATTAAGAGGTTGGTGTTAGAACCTTTCGGACTGGTGTCAGGATAACTTGACTGGGTGGGACATCATGCTACATGTCTGCGGCATAATGCCCCAGTGCTAGACACCACTATAAACTGCCTCACTGCAGACATCGTAGCGATATGACTGAAAAATTATTAAAGCTACGTAAAAATCCTAATCAAACAAGCACAAAAAGTCATTATTCTGCATTGTCGTTAAATATATTCAGTCAAAAAATTGTATCTATGCGAATTAGCAATTGAGAGCCGCCTTAATCAATTTATGTTTATGCTGAGGGTTTCTGTTTTCACTGTCGCTTTTCGTATGACACCTTTATAACAACTCCAGACATTACTGTCACTTTGTTAAAAACACCTTCTGCAATAAGCTGGACCAAAAGCATGACATAGACTTTTGTATGCATATTTTGCAGATTCAATCAAGTTGTAAATTTATTTAAAACAAACCATCCATAAATCGAATAATCAGCAATCATCGAGAATTACGAAAATACATAGGGGTAGTGAAGGTATAAACTTGACATAGGATTTGATATTTCGAGTATTTGTCTTGTACGGTCGATTTTTATACTTGCCTGCAGTGGCTGATGTTAAAAATATCACCAACGTTTATTTCTTGTCGACTTGTGTAATCCTTAGTTTATCATTCCTTCATAGGAGTGTGTGTTCTGGGTTTAAGGCGTTCATCAGCGTAAGAGATGCTATTTATGACGGCCAATATAATTGGCAGAGGAAGATTCTTAAGACGATGTGTAAATTAGAGTTACTACGATTTATATAAATAAGGGAGACATCCTGTACCGCAATTTCTTCTAGTACAAAACAGAGTTTTGTCCCTTGAATATATTGCGATTGCTACTTTAAGTCGAAATGGGGATCTGGAGAAATCATGATTGCCCGACGAACACACAAAATTGTATCAATCTAAGAAAGTGTCTCAAATGCAGACACATACATTCACATAATGAAAATGTTCTACTATAAGGAAAGAAATATTCTCATCCAATGAACACATGATTTGTATAAGTACAAACGTGGTATGTAAAAATGATAATTGACCAGTTCAATGACCAAACAGAATAAATATTAGTAAAATCGTTATATGTGAAAGGAAAATATAAACTCATCTAATGATCACATACACAAATTAATAAGAAAGAGGTGGCGAGAATCGTTACCAGTGACGTCACCCAACCCCAAAATGTGTCTTCTATTTTTAATAGCAGTGGTGTTTCATTTGTGTAACTGCGGCATAACTAACGGTGCTTCGGTATCTTTTGTGTACACTCTGAAGATTCATTCTATGATATTTTATGTCAAACTTGATTATATTTGGTGAAACGGATTTTGAGAAGAATTGATTTGATGTGGTTTTAATTAGTGCATCCAAACTTTAACGATTTGAAATAGCGCACACCTACACTGGGAAGAAAATGCAGTCGAGTTTCAGCAAATATTAGTAGAGAAACGTTTCTTAGCATTACGTCTTTGGTGCAACCCTTTTTTTTTTTATGTCAACCGATAATAAAGTATATTAATTTCAGCGTACATGGTGATATTAGTTCTAAATAAAACACTACAAAATTTGCTTACTTTACAGTCTTGATATTTTGTTTGTCCTTGTCTTGTTTTTATTTTAATCTTGAGCTTTATTATTTATTTATTATACTTATCTCTATCATACTGTCTCAAACAAACCAATATCTAACTTACCATGAAACACACCTCCATGCAACAACTTATGTTCATTCTAAGGGATTTTATCAGAATATTTTGAAATGAATGACTTTGCATACGATCGTTGAAAGCAAACTCCCATTATGTTGTGTATAAAGAATTATGCAAAAGTACCTTTTCTAATAGATGTAAGACTTAAAATCATAACTAAATTAAATATGTATAGCGCATGGAACTAGGATAATATATTTTGTATGTGTATATATTTATATACTGAACTAGATCATTAAAGTCTAAAAATGGCATTGAAAATGGTCTTAGAGTATGAGACCATCGTGTTTGGAAGAGGATATTCATACGAGTAGATGGATCTTTTCGACTGATTCCATGAAAGATCAACACCAACCAAGAGACGATTTTCTTATCATTCCACGATTAAAACACAACAAACACCATTTACAATGACCATTACCACTCTATGCCTAATGATATGTATCACATTCATATGAACATGCTCGGAGATCTGAATGACTATATATAATTATATTTCGAAATTGTGCGACATATTCTACCGGTCTTAAGTATAGGTTATTTTATACTATTTTGGTGCTTGACTAGATACGTATTTATCACCAGGACAAGCCCATGATACGACTATAAAGATATCAGGTGTAGAATTGTACACATTGATAGACGATGACTTATTTTTGGCCAATCAAATTAAACTTCATAGTGAAATTGGCAGTGTGTCAGTTTTGAATTGCGCGCGTAGATTAAGACGAATATTTCCGCTTTTGTGCTCACAGACAGAATGAGGGTAAGAACCTTAACAAGCTGAAGGCTTATATACGATCTAAAGAAACAAAATTAATTCAAGATGTTGATTATATTTTCATGTATTGGTCAAGAGTACGTAAGGTTACTCACTAACCATCCAAATTTGTAGGAACCTCTAATCTAGTGGTAGGTCTGACTGCAAAGCAGAATTTCCATTGCTAATAATTGACATGGGGGTGCGATTTAGGACTACATCTTATGTAAGGGAGAAGAGTATCTCACGAGATATCAACATGGGGTGAGATTTAGGACTATATATTATGTAAGGGATATGAGAATCTCTCGAGATATTATCATGGGGGTGATTTAGGACTACATCTTGTGTAAGGGAGAAAAGATGGTCTCGATATATTAACATGCAGTGAGATTTGAAATCTTTTTTAAGAGAGAAGAGTGTCGCTTGAGATATTAACATGGTGGGGTGAGATTTAGGACTTATATCTTATGTAACGGATAAGAGAATCTCTCGATATATTATCATTTAGTGAGGTTTAGGACTACATCGTATGTAAGTGATAAAAGCATCTCCCGAGATATAACACGGGGTGAAATTTAGGACTACATGTTATGTATGGGAGAAGAGTTTCGCTCGATATTAACATGGGATGAGATTTAGGACTACATCTTATGTAAGGGAGAAAGGTTGGTCTCGAAATATTAACATGGAGTGAGAATTAGGACGACATATTATGTAAGAGAGAACAGTTGGTCTCGAGATATTAACATGAGGTGAGATTTAGGACCATATCTTATGTAAGGGAGAAGAGTATCTCACGAGATATTAGCATAGGGTGAGATTTAAGGCTACATCTTATGTAAGGGAGAAGAGTAACTCTCAAGATATGAACATGGGTTGAGATTAAGGACTAGAGCTTATGTAACGGAGAAAGGTATCTCTGGAGATATTATGAGACTATTTACTTACCTTACTGGCTTATCCTGTTACTGGAAGTGTGACTAGATTCTTCGAATACGTACATAATTACATAGTCGACCGATGCATGGTTGCTACATCATAATTAAGCAAACGCATTAAATGTTTGCTAGTCAAATATTTATTATTTCAATATGACTGAAAAATTGTTGAAGCTACGTTAAACATCCTAATCAAAGAAATTACTACTCAGGGATTGGTTTTCAATCAAATAGTTATCGTGTTCCAACCTCTTTTATCTCAAATGTTTTCAAAATATTTATTTCGTATTTCATTGCTAGGATGTCATCTAAAGCTCAAACCCACTTTCTTTTAAAACACATTAATTATTTAACATCTAATTTGAAACATGTATTTGCAAGCCGTGGCTAACATCCTCTATAAATTTAAAATGAAGAAATAAGTGTTTTTGTCCACAAAAGTCCGACACACGTTTGAAAAAGCCTAACACAATAACATAATTGACGAGTGCAGTGACATGTTTCTCATTTCTTCTCTTAAGCTTATAATTTGATACAAATTTGAAGGTATGAATTAATTAACCTGAAGTTTCGTTGAATGATATTTCAAGCTTGCTTGGCATTTTGAAAACATGCTCCAACACAGCATGGTTATTACAACGAGAAAAGCGGTTCATTACAACAACAAAAATTCCTAGTGCAAGTGGTATAATAAATGTGAATATACATATGAAATTGCATAAGCATAACTCTAACAGTGAACAAGAAAATGCGCTGTTCGTTGAGAAATCGAAACAATATCTCACTAATATCGAACTACACAGAGAGAGAGAGAGAGAGAGAGAGAGAGAGAGAGAGAGAGAGAGAGAGAGAGAGAGAAGGGGGGCTTAATAAAAGGAGAATCCCATTTTCACGCTACGCAAGTACTGTGAAAAAGGTAGTTTTCTATTTATCCAAACAATAATAATAATAATAATAATAATAATAATAATAATAATAATAAGAATTTATATTATAATAATAATAATAATAATAATAATAATAATAACAAGAAGAAGAAGAAGAAGAAGAAGAAGAAGAATTTATATTATTATTACTATTATTATTATTATTATTATTATTATTATTATTATTATTGTGTAGTACTGGTGGTACCGCAGCTGCCTATGATGATAACTTTTTTTGCAGTATTAGTAACAATTATAACTAGTATTAATTAGTGGCTGTATGCATTCTTTGTTTAGGAGCTGGTATTTTAAAGATATTATTAGCATTTGTTATTTTCATTTGTTTTTTTTTTGTTTTTTGTTTCCTTCTTTATGCCATACTCAATGTGAGTAAAATTCTGAGATAATTAAGTACGAGTGATAGAATGAACACTAATCCTCATTATAAGGAAATTAAAAACAAAAACAAGGGAAAAATGTGAGGAATGTTTTTTGCTGGAACGAGTGATAGCGTGAAGAATAACTATACACATTACGTTACGATGCGCTAGATGAAAGTCATAAACATCTAACGTCATAACCTCGCTAAAGGTAACAACCCTGGTTACGGCTGTCAATTCATGTGTCATTCACAACGAACAGACGTTTATTGCTAACGGCCCATCTGATTAAACATGCGTGATAAATGGATTCAATTCCGGTTCGAAATATTACACCAGGCTGCTGCTGGAGAATTGTGTACTTTTTGGGAAATTCGTTTCAATCTCTAAAGAAGATATTACTATAGACAATGCCGTAGATGTACTAACGCAATGTAACAGGACGAGTGTGCGAAAATGACCACATAATGTTGGTAAAGGTATGTATATATGTATAGGATATATATGACATGTTAGTACAATAAAGGTTATGTGTGCCAAATAAATGTTAAAATATGCAAAACCAACGGCGAAATGCCCAAGGTGAACGGGATTATAACTTCATGGTGATCATTGGTCTAAGGAGTAGTGTTTCAAGGATGTCAATTGTGTATAAAATGTATTCATTTTATTCATCAATGTATAATTTCTAACTCGGTTGTCTCCAAGCAGTTCCTGATATTGTCATATTCTACGCGTGTTAGACCAAAATTCAAGTGTTAACAAGCATGCTCGTAGACAATATTTTCATTGAAAGGTTCGATGCTAGAAGATAAACATATAGTATGTATCCAATGAACGCAATATCGGCTTCACTTAAATCCAGAGAAATGGTAGAGGAGGAGAAATATGCCCTTACTTTTTAAAGTTAATGAAATTATCGAATAGCCCGGAGCTTGCATAACAGTACAATGTGAACTACATTACTCTTGCTGTGTGAACGTACTCGCCTCCACACATATGGATGCCGTGTTAATGTTTAAATTCCATTCGGTTAGAAGCGATAAAAATGTGATGCTGTTAGGAATAGGATAGATTGGAAGCAATCGAGTTAAAAGTATAAATCAATGAATGAAATGACTAACCAAAGTAGCGAGAGCAGCAGAACACGTATGTGTGACCATCTTCTGTTTATTACTTACCGATTTGTCGGAAATCTACCAAAAACTTGAACTAGTTGCACTAACGAAATTTGTCTTACACTGCATCAAGCTACAATACAAATTGGAGAAAAACTCTAAGAAAAATATTATGGAAGAATGGTACCTATGTCAAATCATTAAATTACTATATACCCTTAGTATGAAATAGTGGTACTTATGTCTCAACAAGTTTTTACTCTTAAAATCCTGACATTAAAGAATGATACCCATGTCCGGCCATTCTATTTACTATATAACCCTTCTATGGATATATACCCCTGGTATGAAAGAGTGGTACGTATATTTCCATTTATTGATTTACTTACTTTATGTATGTCTCCATTTATTTACATAAAGGCATATATAGTTCATGGGTATTATTGTCGCGTTATTCGTCTTGCAAGGTCACGTATTGTTATGTTGGCAAGCTTTCCAACTATTCTATTTTAAATTCATACCATCATGGTATTGTCTTCTAATTATCTTCTGAAAAGTTGTCTATCGATATTAGTTTATGCACTTTAGAAGTAGTTTTCAATTCCACCGAAACATCTCTGCAAAACAAGACCACGGGACATGGCACGAATTGTCTTGTAATTCCCGATATCGTCGATTTTTGGAACTTAATCATGCAAGAAAGTAGTTATGGACAAATAATGTTGTATTTGATTTGCCAGCATATGTATGTTGAAGAATAATCTTCTTGCGATATGCCAGAAGTTATAGTCAAGGAACGCTCTCATAAAAAATTTGAATCGTCTCTCATATCAATAAATTTCATTTGCTGCAGGACAGAATTCTTCCCCTTTTGAAACAGATATAATAATAATAATAATAATAATAATAATAATAATAATAATAATAATAATAATAATGAGGACTTTGTATATCGCCTAATCTTTAAAAGCTCTAAGCGCTTTACAACATCAATAATAATATGACTACACTACAGAACAATAAATGACAAAAACAATGAAATTGGAAAACAAAAACATGCTGAAAATATCTAAGATACAAAACATGATTAGGTCGCTAAAGTTTGTCCCTGACGTCGAAACAAGTGAGTCTTGAGAGCACTCTTAAAAGGGACCACTGTGTCTTTGTGTCTAATTTCAATGGGCAATTCGTTCCATGTCACCGGGCCCTGGTATGCAAACGAACGTTGTCCATCTGACGCCGTAGAACAGGAAGAAGGATTCCAGTTATCTCCCTTTCGCCCGTAACGGATAAACAACTTAAAAATTCTGCCGTTAATTTCAATAACTTGGTTCAATTCCTCTTAAATCGTCAACCGTTGTGTCAACTGTCCCAGGGATACCACTACGTATTGCATTATTCAACGCTTAATCAGTAGGATCACCGGAAAAGCGCACAGAAATTGTTAATTTCATCAATGACCATAATATTGACGTCTTCTTCCTGACAGAAATTTGGTTACTTTCCGTAGGTGATGAATGTAAGTGTGCGGACTTAACACCCAGCGATTACTCCATCAAGTCGTTCCCCCGAAACTCTAGCGGAGGTGGAATTGCTGTAATTACAAAGAATTCCATGATCAAATGCCTCAAGTACAACACAACCTTCAACGTCTGCCACACATCGTTTGAACTAGTCCAAACAACGCTCACACTGGAACAAAGATCAGTCCATTTTTTCTGTCTCTACCGTCCTCATCCTAGTAGAAAAAACAAGCTGACTGAATCTCTCTTTTTGGAGCAGTTTCCTAATCTTCTAGAGTATGGAAATTCGATAGGTGGCAACCAAATTATTCTTGGAGATTTCAACTTTCACTATGACTGTCCTGGTAAACCAAACATGTCAAAACTCCTAGATTCCATTCATGATTTCAATCTTAAACGGTCAGTTAACCAACCTACCCATAAACTTGGTCACATTTTAGACTGGTTTCTTTATAGACCTGATGATAATATTCTGCAATCAACTCTTGTGTCCCATGAACTTGCATCGGATCACCTCTGCATCGTTTGCCATCTCGACGTATCAGTCCCTAACCCTCCACCTCTATTTGCTACTAAGAGAAACCTCCGTATGATAAATAGAACCAAAATTCATGCATGACATCCAAGAAAACCTAACAACTTTCTTACATCCAACAGCGGAACAACTTGATAACTGCCTGCATTCATTGCTTGAAAACATGCCCTAGCCACCAAATTCAGAGTATCAATAAAAAAAGTGTTCTCCTTGGTATAGCAGTGTTAGGGACCAGCTTCGCACTGCCAAAAGACATCGCCGAAAAGCAGAGAGGCTTTGGCTTTCCACCTGACTCACTATTCATAAACAAATCTACGAAGCCGCTAAGAAGAACGTCACAAACATAGTCCATTTAGCCAAATAATCCCACTACAGTTATAAGATCACGGAGAGTTCCAGCTGCAAAGAGCTCTTCGAGATAACTAACAAACTGATGTCAAGGAACAAATGTACACCACTTCCAACGACCATCTCTCCACTAGACCTAACAGACCAATTTGCAAATTTCTTCAGTGACAAAGTTCAAACCATTGGAGATTCGCTTGACAGCACAATTTTAACTGATTCGTCGCCATACAGGTATGATGCAGAATTTCAGCGACAACCGTTAGGAGCATTTGAACCTGTTTCTATAGATTTAGGACGGGCAATTGTGATTAAAAGTGCACCAAAGTCTTGTGAACTTGATCCAATTCCGACATCACTGCTGCTTGAGTGGTTAGACCCAATATTGCCTTCACTAACTGATGTTATTAATATCTCTCTCTCATCAGGGGAATTTCCATCATTTTTCAAAACTGCCATCGTAAAGCCACTGCTTAAAAAACCAACACTGGACCATAACGATTTAAAGAACTACCGCCCAGTTTCTAATCTCCCTTTCATATAAAAAGTCTTAGAAAAGGTTGTTCTAGCTCAAATTGTATCTCATTTGAATTAAAAACAGTCTTTTTAGCAATGTACAGTCTGCATATCGCCCTTGCCACAGTACGGAAACTACTCTTCTGAAAGTATTTAGTGACATTCTCTCTGCTTTGGATAGTGGAAAGATTACAGTCCTCACTCTCCTGGATTTATCGGCAGCATATGACACAATAGACCATGATATATTACTTCACCGTCTCCAACATGTATTTGGCATTCAGAATATAGCCTTACTGTGGTTCAAGTTCTACTTAGTCAACAGGACACACATTATATCTGCAAATGGAATACACTCCAGCCCAGTTGACGTATGTTATGGTGTTCCACAAGGATCTGTTCTTGGACCTGTTCTCTTCATTCTGTACTCTCAGCCGCTCTCAAGTGTCATAGATCATCACCCAGTGTCGCACCAATTGTACGCTGATGACACCCAAATATACAGGTCTAGCCACCCAACTGAAGTTGATGCTACCATCCATGGAGTAGAGAAGTGCATTTTAGATGTGAAATCATGGATGACATCTAACAAGCTGTAGATGAATGATGGTAAAACTGAGTAAATTCTGATCACAACATAAAGACTTTCTCATTCACATCCTTTACCTCAGACAATAAATATCAGCAACACCAAAATTAAATTCTCACAGTCAGTATGGAATCTAGGTGTTACTCTAGACAGTACTCTCACATTGCACAAACATGTCATGAACATCTGCAAGGCTGCATATCTTGAATTGAGACGCATCAGTTCCATTCGTAAATATCTTTCAATTGATGCCACAAAACACTTGTGTGTTCATTAGTATTTTCAAGACTGGACTATTGTAACTCAATTCTGTCTGGTTCATCACAACATTTACTCCAGAAACTTCAAAAAGTTCAAAACACAGCTGCACGGATCATCTTTTGAGTACCTCGATCAAAGCACACCTCACCACTGCTCTGTACCCTACACTGGCTATCAATTCGATACAGAATCAAACACAAAATTTGTTCTCTGTGCTATATTTCAATGACAGACTCCAGTCCAACATACCTATCCAGCCTCACCCATGTGTATACACCAGCTAGATCCTTACGCTCGTTTTCTGATAATCGTATACTCATTGTTCCCAATGTGAAAACAAAGTCATATTGACAACGTTCGTTTGCACACCAGGGAACGAATTGCCCATTGAAATTAGACACAAAGATACAGTGGTCCCTTTTAAGAGTGCTCTCAAGACTCACCTGTTTCGACTGCAGGAACAACCTTAGCGACCTATTCATGTTTTGTATCTTATATGTTTTCAGCATGTTTTTATGTTTTCCAATTTCATTGCTTTTGTCATTTGTTGTTCTGTAGTGTAGTCATATCATTACTGATGGTGTAAAGCGCTTAGAGCTTTTAAAGATTAGGCGCTATACAAAGTCCTCATTATTATTATTATTGTTATTATTATTATTATTATTATTATTATTATTATTATTATAGTGATATCTACGAATCAAAACATTTCATAACTATAATTGGGGGTGGAAGTCATTTATAACAAGTCATGATAAAAATCTTTTCATACATCTGCCTCCTTCTGCAGTGTTATTGAAGTTACTTAACCTACGGTATGCCAAACAAAGCAACATTCTGTCATCATAACATTTTTTATTTATTTATTTATTTATTTATTTATTTATTTATTTATTTATTTATTATTATTATTATTATTATTATTATTATTATTATTATTATTATTATTATTATTATTATTGTTATTATTATAGAGTAATAGTGATGGTACTGCAGCTGCCGTTATTGGTAGTAACAATATGAATAATATCGACCGGTTGTTGTAATTATTATTTGTTTAGGTGCTAGGCATGTGAAGATCTTTTTGTTATTGTCCTTCTTCCTTGTTCAAGTGAAATTTCAATCTTTAACGTTAAATTTCTTATTTATTTCATCTTATTTATGCCATTATCTTTGGGAGTACAATTCTCGGGTAACTATGTTAAGTACCAGTGATATAATGATCTCTAATCCCCATTGTTAGGAACTGAAATAAAAAAGCAACGGAAAACTGTGCAGAATATCTTTACTGGAATGAATGACCGTGAGAAGAAAAACTATAAACATTACGTTACGATGCGCAAGATCCACGTCATAAATATCCAACTTCATTACCTTGCAAAAGGCAACGCCCCGGTTACGGTTCTCAATTTATTTGTCATTCACAGCGAACATAATTTTCTTGTTAACGAATGCAATTATTGCCATCTGATTGAACATTCGTCACAAATAGATTAAGTTTCGGTTCGAAATATTGCACCAGGCTGCTTTTAGAGAATTGTGTAAGTTTTGCGAAATTCGGTTCAATCTCTACAGAAGATATTACTAAAGACACCTCCATAGATATACTGACGCAATGTAACAAGAAGAGTGTGGAGTGTTGGAAAGTGACCACATACGTTTGCTAAAGGTATGTATCTATGCATAAAAGTATAATGTCGATTAACATGGGAGGGGGGTGATTTAGGACATATCTTAGGTAAGGAATAAGAGAATCTGTCGAGATATTAGCATTCGGTGAGATTTAGGACTACATCTTGTGAAAGGGATAAGAGCATTTCTCGAGATATTAACATGGGGTGAGATTTAGGACTACATCTTATGTAAGGAAGAACAGTTGGTCTCAGGATATTATCATCGGGTGAGATTTAGGACTAGATCTTATGTAAGGGAGAAGAGTATCTCTCAAGATATGAACATGGGTTGAGATTAAGGACTAGAGCTATTGTAACGGAGAAAGGTATCTCTGGAGATATTATGAGATCATTTACTTACCTTACTGGCATGTCCGGATACTGGAAGTGTGACTAGATTCTTCGAATACGTACATAATTAGATAGTCGACCGATGCATGGTTGCTACATCATAATTAAGCAAATGCATTACAATCAGTTTTGCTAGCCAAATATGTATTATTTCAATATGACTAAAAATTGTTAAAGCTACGTTAAACATCCTAATCAGATAAACAAAGTACTACTCAGGGATTGGTTATTCGATCAAATAGTTCTCGTGTTCCTATCTATTTTTTTCTAAAATGTTTTCAAGATATATATTTCCTATTTCATCGCTAGGATAACATCTCAAGCACAACCCCTCTTTCTTTAACAACACATTAATTATTTAACATCTAATTTGAAACATGTATTTGCAAGCCGTGGCTAACATGCTCTATAATTTTAAAGTGAAGAGCAGCAGAGGGGACGAACCCTACAACTTTTTCCTACAAAAGTTATTGAGCCCTCAAAACGGAAAATAGAGCCTTCCTGCGAATTTCATATTTTAACCAAAAAAAAAAATAAGTCTCCATTTAGCAAACGGAGACTTTGCGATTTTTCAATCAATCTTGGTTGCAACGATGTTGTCATCGCCCCCTCTGCTGCTACAGGTTAACAAAAATAATAAATGATTTCAACCGAATATTTGATCAAGTCCGATACGATATCGTGTCCGAAGACGAAAATCCTTTCAGGATTTCACAAACAGACCAATTGCTAACACCTCATCTTGTAGATCAATCAAATTATTTGACTGGTCGGTGAGTCGGAAATTAATTCTCGTCAGCGAATTATTATGGCATCGCATATAGACAGGATTAGTTGGATCTTCAATAATTAACCATCCTGGAGGAGCTGTTGGTGCAAACGAATAAAGAATATATCCTTGCTGAGCTTGATTTGATTGCTCTAGATTAATTTGATAGCTTCCTTCAATTGCATCACATACTAAATTGAGCGCAATCACCGCTGTAATATTTACATTGTGCGGGGCAATATGCCTACCGCCGCCATCTGGGTCATTATTATATTTGAGGATAATTGAATCTTGTACTTGTAATACCTTGATAACATTTCTAACAGATTCTTTTAGTTCCTCAGCGTTATATCCGGGAAACTTGAAAATTATGTAGATCGGCTTCTGTGATATTGTAACCGGTTAGGAATCGTTGTTTATTGTCGCTGTTGTCATTAATTATTGTTTGAGTAATTCGTTCGTTTATATATTCCATATCAGATACAAGCTGATTTAATATTTCAACGTGTTTTCGCGATTTTGTTTGCCGTAGTTGTTCTAGTTGTGTTTCATGTAATTGATTAATTTCATTAAAATAACCAATGATGTCAGTTAGCGTAAATGAAATAGTAACAGTTAACTCATCTGTTATTTTAATAATAAAATCCCATTGCAACGTGCTTTTGTTGGTAAATATGAATCTATCGGCGATTTTTACTTTTCTTATATCGGATAAATCATCTCGATATACGGGATTGATTTCATGATATGATTGTACGTCTGTGGTTAAGTCGGCGGTTCCGGGTGGTTTTTCAGGCTATCCTAACACTGTTCTTAACGAGCTGTTATAGATATCCACGGCATACTCAGGGGAGTTTATTTCTATCGACGACGAGAGCGTCGGTTCATGAACTTTAATAGCTATGCTTGATTCTTTTCCAGTGCTTGATTCTTTTCCGGTGATTGATTTTATTCTACGCTGAATTTCAGCATCGATTTGCTCAATTTGGTACGACCCAGTTGGTAACAAAATAACGTTCCAGTCTGGAGTACCATCGGGTTTATTCTTATACGAGAACACCAGTGCGTTATTCGGTTGCTGACCGCCAAATGCAACCGATCTGATATTGGGCCAGTTATGATATACTCGTAATTTTGCCAGCGCGATCTCGCGTACTGGATTCGGAGAAGGGAAGTTCACACTAAATTGTGGGTTTGTTGATTTTATTGATATCATGCTTGTTTGTATCGGAGTGGTATTCTCCGCGATTCGTTGAAGCAGTTCGAGTGACCATATTGTTAACGCTGTCTTCAATTTCCAATTTCAACATCGCTGAGTTATACAACTGGGTCATCGCGAAAAATTCAACATCGGATATGAACGAATTATCTATCGACAGCGAGATCAACTCGGATAATTTCGAGTACGCGTCAAATACCACTCTGTACCGCGCTGTATAATCGCTGAGTTTTTTCTGAGAACACGATGATAACTTTTTAGTTATCGCGGTGGCGACTGCCGCAATTGTTGTTGCCGCTTAGATAGCGATTGGAACTGCAATCGGAGCCATCATGGTCACCGTCGACAAAATAACCCCGGCGCTGGCCATCACACGAGACACCGAGTACACGGTGATGTCGATGATTGTTACGTTGTGGTGATAATTTTTTATTTTTTCACGATAACGCTCAGAAAGTGTTTTCAAGTTCGCGAAAAACTCTTTCACGGTATCATATCGATATCGATGCGATTGTGATACCTCTGGGGATATTGATTTCATCGATTTCATTACTATTTTAAACCCGCCTAGTGTTTTCAATTGTCCGCCATCGTAAGGAGCCAGGGGCTGGCTAGGTGGAAGGGGAATTGCTGGCTTATACAAGAGTTTCAGTCGGAAAATTATCTACAAGTTCTAAACACCAGGTTATTTTTTCTCTAATGATGGAGCTATCAGCCGTGACAAAATCAAACTGTTGTCTGCGATCCCTGATAATTAACGTCGCGGTGCCACCAGAGTAGGTTTTACCGTCCACGATGATGTTAAATTAATAGTTAGAGATCCACGTTAGCCTGTAGATACCATTGATCGCCGTTTAGACCCCCTCCCAGATACCGACGGATAATGTATTATTATCGTCTTTTATCCAGTTTATGGCTCAATGATTGACCGTATACACGATATTTTTAATGCCTGCGTGTGGATGCGGAATCTTTACCTTTTTAAAATTTTCTTTTAGTTTAAGAATATCATTGTAAATATCGAAATACGTTGTCTTGATTTCGTTAGTATTTATTATCCTCACCGCCTCTTTGTTAAAAAAGAATGAAATCAGAAGATATTTAATTTCATCGAGAGATTTTAGTTGAAGAATATCATTGTAAATATCGAGATAAGTTGTCTTGATTTCGGCAGGACTCATTATCCTCCCCTCCTTCTTGTTAAAAAAGAATGAAATCAGGAGGTTTCCGATTTTAAGATGTTCTTGGTATTTAATATGCTGGTCGATGTCAGAAAATTTCGTCGTGATATCTTGGGGGTCATACCCCACAAAGAACTTATTAACAATTTCGCTGGTGGGCTTTTGTTCGTCAACAGCTTTTTTAATTTCAGCGAGGGTCGGGCCTGTCAGAGATGTGGTTTCAGATTCACGTGTTCTCCATAAAAAATTATCCACGATGGTATTAAGTGTTGCTTGTCTTACCATAAACATATTAATATTTTTGAGAGTCATCGTAGATGTAGCCGGGACGCCGAAGAAATTATTAGCGACGTAGGCACTGTGAGTATGCCTGATAATAAACTCGCTAATTTCAGCGAGAGTCGAGTCTGCCACAAGTGGGGATCCAAAAAACTTACTAACGACATCGTTTGTAGGTTTTTGTACCTTTTCAAAATTTTCTATTAGTTTAGAAATATCCGTGTAAATATCGAAATAATTTGCCTTGATTTCGGCAGCCGTCATTATCCTCCCCTTCTCCGTGTTAAAAAAAAATAAATTCAGAAGGTCTTTGATTTCAGCGAGATTCATGCCAACCACAGGCGGGAATCCAAAGCATTTATGTACGACATTTCTGCGAAAAGTAGTATAACCTCGTATATACTCATCCAGATCATAGCCGTGGGCGGCAATCGCGTCGGTGATCGTAGACACAAGTGCGCCTGGTTTAAGTTGTCCGTCGCTGGAATACAGCGCTGCCGTATCAAAATGTCATCAGCGGATATATTACTGGATTTCAATTTACCCTGGCGATCTTGAAATACAACTATTTCGTTCGGGTCAACACTTGCTAAATTCAACGTCTCAGCGATTTCATCTTCAATTATTTTTTTTACATCCTCGATAGAACCCGCAGATGTTTTCGCGGTGGGTTTCGACATTGACAGAGATCGTCCCCAAATATCAATCATTATTGTTACCGCATTTTGTGTTTTCAATTTATTGGTTCTCTAAAATTACCTTGTAATTTTCCACTCGTGTATTCATTTACAACCAGATGAGGTGGTTTCTGTGACAATGAAATCTCCGCGAGGACATTTAATACTTCACGGCCGCATATCGGTGGATCATTTAATTGTTGTGTTGGCAGCGTGGAATAAAAATCGGAATTGATTGATTGTTTGAATTTATATACCGCATAAACTCGCTTGGCGTAGCTAGCCCATATGAATCAAAATAGACAATCCCACGCGGATCAATCGCGTATGCAACCCAGTGAGTTCCCGATCCGTTACTGTTATCAAGATTGATGATACCGGTTTCAACGCGTTTAGGTTTTCTCGGTAATTGATCTCTCATAAAAACCCCTCTGAAGTTTTTTATCGCTAGTTTTTTTTAGCAGCATCAATTAAATCAAAATTGGACATGGGTAGAATAGGGCTTTCAACTAATAAACCGTTCCTGGTAGTCTTAGACCCTTTCCCTGTACCATGAATACGGGGTTCCTGGTAGTCTTAGACCCTTGCCGCTGTACCATGAATATGGAGTCCCTGGTAGTCTTAGACCCTTTCCCTTTTTTTATATCCTTTCCCAGTTGCCTTTTTCAACGCCATCACTGCCATGGTACCAACGGCTCCCAACGCCGCCGCTTTCGCAACCGCTGGGGCAGCCGCTGCAATCAATGCTGGTATTGCGGCTAACAATGGAAATGTACCACCTGATTTTATCATGTTGGCGACTGCAGCCTTCGAAAATTCAATTTGAACCCCTCGCTTATTTTTCATTGCATCATTGAAATGTTTTATTTGACGATCCGTCAATGATATTTTATGTGTACCGCCGTACATCTGCGCTGGTTTCAACGTTATTGTTGTTCCACCTTCTTTAGCGGATTTTGATCATAATTTCTTGACCTGACCACCAGTCAGCTTGACACTAACAACACTATATGGCATTTTATTGTAAAACTATTTATGCTTTCAATTGATCTAATTGTGAATCGTTTACATATTTTCCACCGGTGCATCAACGATTCTCATTCGTCCGCCAACCCCTTCTAACAACATTGATTTATCACTGAGAATGACAGCAACCGCTCTATAATTAACACCACCAGGGGCTATACGAGCCCTAAAATGTATGTCAACGACGGATTGCCTTGTTAAATCAAGATGTTCCAGCGAAAAGTAATAAATCGGATATAGGTTTTTAAAATCAAGTTGCGATATTTGTAAACCAGTATCAACATTTTGATCACGACCCATATATGACAGCATCCGATGATACACACGTGCTATGTGGTTAGTGTCGTAATCAAGCTGTATATCCTCAGATGGTTCTTGTTGTCCATTTATTCTCAGTGAAACATCACGTACTCCTAATCGATCAAATATCATATGACTGCGTTCTTGGGAGCCTAATCGATTCCGATTCTGCAGCGCTATAAATATATGACGTGGAGCTGAAACGCCTTGTTTTGATGCCAGGTGCCATGTAAATGTATCAGCAACACTATCCTCTTTGGCATCAGTTGTTGTTGTTAGCCAACTTATCAATGATTTGCCACCTGTGTCCATAAATGAGAGTAGCCGCTCTTCTGTGGCGATTGATGGGGTCATTACTGGCATCCACAATGCTAATTTAGTTAAAATAACTTTACCATCAGCAACATCATTAGCACGCCAGATTGCGTCGTTGTCATCACCCCTACGCACTAACGCGATTGTGTGTTTGGCTCCATAGATGACTTTTCTGACATTTCTGCAGAATCTAAATATGTGATGGAGTGGAATCGCACATGAAAATTGTCGACGCCTCCCGTGCAACATTGCTACTCGTGTTCCAAACCCTATATTGAAATTAGGAATGGTATTTATGACATCAAAAGCTGCGGCCGGTCTAGTATATCCGGCTGGTGCTGGATCAACTGCAGTAGCTTGTGTTGCCTATACCTTAGAATACTGAACGTATTCAGGATGATCAGAAGTATCCTTTGCAAACATCATAGATGGACCAGCAGACCTTGTATAATCATCAGGATATCTTGCTAGTCCGATTATTGTTGTTGCAACATCAACCTCGCGTTCTATTGATTCAATTTCTCTTCCGTCAATGAGATATCTCGCGGATTCAAATAGCGCCATGATACCATTATTGACTAAGCCGACTTTGGCACCATCTGGATACGGTGCTGGTACAGCAGGAGTATCAGTACGTTGTACAAGTTCTCCTTCTACTTCAATAAATGCTTCACATGGCAAAAAGTATTTACTGTTATCTTGAACTAGAAGTTCAATTCGCGATCGTAGGTCGGGTTGTATTGCATGATAGGAATAGTATTGATAATCGCGGACAGAATCATCTTTGCGCACTGGGGCATCCATATCAAACGCGGGATCAGAGGTTCGTTTAAACATTATATTATTCACACTAGTGTTTTCAATTGTGAAACTCTTTGTAATCATCGTCGTTTTTGTTTTCGTTTCAAACCACTTCCTGCTATCGCGTTCATGATAGCACTATCTGTTACCGGCGAGGCCGTCAATGGCGACGGAGTCACCGAAGCAGCCAACGACGCTAGTTTTTCTTCCACTGCGCTATTTATTGCTTTGCTGATTTTTGCAGGCATCACTGTCGTAGACGGCAGCACTGTTGGTTTCTTTCGCACCAATGATGTTATGTTATCTTTCGCGGCAGAAAATGCCTTTCCGGCAAGATTCCCAACAGCGCTGATTCCCTTATCACGAATAATATCAATGGCGTTCATTGATAATTGTTTAGCTAACGGCGCCACTTTTGTGGTTATTCTTGTAAATAGTCCCGCGATGGTACTGCCGAGACCATCTCCGTACCACGCGCGGTAGACAGGCAATTGTGAGTTCACCACGTACACGCTTACGGGTTTATCATGGTTGTAGTGTATAATCATCTTGTTATAAAACTATTAGTTTTTCAATTAGTGAATTGCGTAGCCGCCATTGAAAACTCTTTGATTTTAATCGCTTTCGATCAATCGCTAAAATCCATAGGATTTTCATCATAACCATGGGCGTCTCTGTGATTTTCAACTAATTCAGCAATGAGTTCTCGATATACATCAATGTCCATGATACCACCGGCAAATAATCGTCTACAGATATCAGCTGCTTCATTAATTATCTCGACGGAGTTGTTTCCGGCTCGTTTTCCACCCATAAGTACTTCCAACCGTGATATATCACTGAGGATGTTACCAGGACATGTCACGGTTACGTTGAAATCCAAAGGATTTTTAATTGAATATCCTTTTCCGCTTGTTTTTTTAGAACCGGCTTCTGCTCTTATGTCTATTTCCTCCGGGATTGAATCCTCCGTATAACGTGGTGATTGTGGACCGCCTTTAACCGCAGCTAGAAAGTCATCATAACCAGGGTGCTGCAAAGCTCTGATTTTATCCCCTCCGCGTTTCGCTAAATATATTTTTGATGCCCAGGTGTCTTTGCTTTTTATAAAACTTTTAAACCCATCGTTTAAAAAATTCTCTCTTTTACCCTTTGGAAAATTTTCTCTAGCAAAATCATCTAATTCGGAATCCGTATGGTTTCCTCTAATTTCATTTAATGCTGCGACTGTAAATATATTCTCAGGTGAATAGTCTCTTCCTGCAGCTGCACCTTGTTGTTCTTATTCGCGTTCTTCAATTTCGCGCTGAGTTTTTATATCACTGGATAGCTGTTGTATCCCTGTGCGTGTTTGTCCGGTCTCTGCTGCTATCTTTTCAAGCGTATCAAGCAGCGGCGCCTTCGTTGCTCGTTCTCGTTCAGGAATATCTCCGTATATCGCTGCTTCAGTTAACTTTTTCACATCTTTGGTTGCACTTGTTATCGGAGTAAACAGTTGTTCACTTGACACAGAAAAGTCAGTCTGCGCTTGTTGTCGTTGTTGAAGTTTCTCGCGAAGTCTGTCTCGAACCGGTATAAACTTTCTAATTCCTGCTAGCCGCTCTCGGGCTAATCTAGTTGTAAGCGATTCACCTACCATATATTGTTTGTGAACTGAGTTTTCAAATGTGAATAATGCATTGATGTTTTCATTCTATATCTGTATACAAACCCAAACTGATGAGAATTCTTTCAGGAGAAAATCCTATGTGACAAGTGTAACAATTGTTACTTAAAAAGCTAAAAAAAATAAATTTTATTAAAATATTTACTGAAAGCCTATTTTTTATAGTAACGCCCACGTGATTAAGATACGGGTTTTTCCTCGTTTAATATTTGTCTAAGATCACGAACTTTAGAACTAATTTCAGCTCGTTTTTGATACTCTTGGCCGAGCTTTTGACGTATTGCTTCAAAGGTGCTAAATAGCGTTATAAATGCATTAATGTCGTTACCGTACAAACAAGCATTGATGGACTTTTGAATTCCTTTCACGAGCCTGTACATATTAGGTAAAACATAACGACCCTTACTAGACTGATACTCAATGTCTTCATATTCCGAGGTAATCCTGTCGCAGTCGAGACCTTCAGATAATACTATCCCACGATTTTTCAAATTTGAAATTTCAGCGATTATGGCATTTACATCTTTGATATCCATATTTTTATAGTATACTGTGTCTCTAATTATTAAAAAAAATTGGGTCATTTTTGACTCCGTTTTTTATATTTACAGGTTACTTAATTAACTTAATTAACTTAATTAAGGACAGTATATGTTAGCTAACAGTTTTCATCGTAACGGATAATTAATTAATTAATCGTAATAGACAGTAATTAGACTACATTTCAATCACGGGACATAACTCTGTCAAATGGATTTATCTTCCTTGATGTATACAAATTGTATCCTGTGTTTTTTTTTCTTTGAGAGAGCTGATCTAGTTATTTTTTCTGCTACTTTTCGTACCGAGGGCCAACAAATATCAAAATGTTTTCCAGCCGCATTCATTGATGGAAATGCGTTTTCTTCGTTATTTTCTAAATCAAATGATTTCACACTCTTTGCTTGTTTTGGATACATGCCTGTTTTTCCTACTTTAGTATTTTCACTCTGTGTAACAACTCGTAAGTTACCCAATTTGTTATTTTGAGGGGATCCATCAATGTGATCAATCACAAAGCCATCTTTGATCAATCCGTTATGACATTCAAAAATAATTATGTGACAATAATATTTCTTCTTCCCAGCACCAAACATCAAATACCCCATATTGTTTACACATCCAATCGGTTTCTTTAGTCTGCGATTTCTAACAACACCGTCACTGGATGCTTCATAATTAACAAGCACGGGGTGAGGTCTGAAGTCTTGGCTCATTTGTATAATAATACTATTTGTCTAATTTATTATTTGCTTTAATTATAAACCTCTGGATATAATCTTGAGGGGTCTTTATGATTTTGTCATCGTTAGGGTCAATGACGGTATTTTTTTATTCGTTTGTCATAATAGCGTTTTAGTTCCCTGTACCGTTTGCCGCCACAACTGAGATATAACTGTGATTTTCCCCTTAACCCCACCCCACATCGGAGGCACGGAAGGGGGCCAAGGGAACCGTTGCGAACGCTCTGCAAATGATACCCACAGAATTCGCTTCTGCATGATTTGTTACACGGGGTTGTTGATCCAATCATAAGCCATTTGCAGTGATTCATTATATATAAATTCTCTATTTAAATACTTGTTTTAATTATATGACTGAGGAATTCGAGAGATTATCAGCAATTAAGCCCTACAAAAATATCAAATTCAATCTCGATAGAACCCTCAAAGATGTGCCAAAACGGGCAATAACGGATAGAGCCCTGATAAAATAAATTCGTGACTGTGCTGTTGAATTCAAGCACGACGGTGCATCTCATAGCTGGTCAACATTTCGAATTGATGGCGTTGTTGATGCCACCATGAACGACGAAAAAGCAGCTACGATAATATCACAACTTGGCGACAAAAAGCATTTTGTTCAGAGTGAAATTCATTATCCGTGTAGAATCAGGAGGTTGGATTATACGAGACAGATTTGAACCGATTCTCAAAGACAAGAAAACAGTCGTTGTTAGCCGTGATTCTAAACCGGGTCTGTTAACTGGAATTGACAAACCATACTATGAACGAGCATACCCTGAAACGGCAGTTGTGTATGGGATATATCCGTTAAATGAAAAACCCGATATAGGAAAACTAAAACCAATGAAATACTCGTCAGTGACTTTGCCACTCAATTGTGTAGCAGAACGAATAATAGAACACTTCACAAATGCGTTGCGTGGAAATAAATTGACCGATCTAAGACGCAAAAAAATAAATGACTGGGAATTAACAGTTAGGAAGAACGAGGCAACTATTAGCGATATAGCAAAATTCCAATAACCGTTATGACGATAACCGGAGAAGTTTTATACGAACCGAAATATAACAAAAATGGAGCCCCAATTAAAATTATTGATCATAACCAACACGCATGGACGTCCGCGGTCACAATATTTCCACGAAACAGAACAATAAAGTATATACCCACGGAATTCTTGGGAGAAGATTTCTCCAGGGATGGTTTTCTCGTTGAAGAGAAACTATTCGATGCTATTGCGTATTTGAGTAAAAACGACCCCGTGTCGGTGTGGTTACTTCGTAGCACTGAAAACGACACGGATACGTTTGATCAGTTTGTAAGACCAAACGGTGAATTATACCGCACTGAAGCATTTCACAATAAAATGAAAAAAACAGCTAGTGGGTTTTTAACGGCATGTGGCGGAGTCGCCAATGGCGAAGCCACCAGTGATGAAATTATCAACGATGAACAATTATTGACAAACTGCTTTACAATCCCGTCAGTTGCAGCTCATTTTGCGAGAATCAAAAACGCATGGAAACCAACACGCGTAGAATTTTTGCCAGACATTGAGGCTAGTTGTTTAGAATTCAATCATGGCGGTTTATGGAATAACAAATACGACAGTGATAATATCATTTCAGTTGATATGGTTGCTTGTTATCCAGCGAGTTTTCTTGGTTATGGAGAGTGTACTGAGTATTTTAAACGATTTGGACACCCCGTACATGAAATGACTCGTGTTGCAATTAATGGGCCGCTGCCTGATTTTGATTTAACTGGATTCGCTCGTGTAGTATCATTTGAGTTCGCAGCAGGACTTCATCGCGCTTGTTATATTTGGATTGATAGACACATGTCTGAAAAGAAGTGGCTGCCAATAGCGCTATTACGATTCATGATTGATACAAAAATGTTAATTTTGCTGACGGTCAGTGAAGCAATTATATCATATCGGAAACAAACCAATGTCTGGTTACCAACACCGGAAAGTCTTGATAGTATAATTGACGAATCCAGAAAACATATTGATGCCGACGAAAAATATATCATTGAGTGGTCCAAACGGGTATTTAATCAACGAGACAACGAAGCAAAAGATCTCGGCAGAAGAATAATCGGAAAATTCACTCAGGGAGGGAAAAAATGTGACTAGAAAAGATATTCTTCACGGTTGATTATATATAGCACCGAATATGACTTTGTAATCGCGGATGCAGTATCTAAAAACATATATGTTGATCGTAAGGATGCCTTTTTGTCCGATGGAACAAAATTGGGTACAATTGTTACTTACAACGATGGACACAGTTCTCCGTATACACATTTGAGGTCGTCTATGCTGGGTTATGCTTGTATTAATTTGTTTTCAATGATAAATAGATTTCCTGACACTGCGGTTAGAGTTGCCGTTTATTCATTTTACATTAACAGCATGTACAGTTGCGCAGTTGCTGAATTCACTAATTCGGATGAAAGTTGGGGATCATGGAGAATTAAAAAAGAAATGCTGCGTGATTATTCTGAATCAGCAGACGTTGAAATTAAAAGTAATTACTTACACGGTGATAATTTATCAGAACGTTCTAATGCACCGCCGATATCTGATCCAATTTGTAGATATAAAACAGTTTATTTAAACGTCTGTGGCGGGTCAGGAAAAACGACTCGGGCGATTGAATTATATCGTGGGAAAAATATGATTGTGCTGACACCGACCCATAGACTAGCGCGAGAGATAAAACAACGAAACGTTGAAGCTTGCACTTATCACAGTTTTTTTCGATACAACGGCGACAAATGGACCCTTGAAAGAATGGGCGAAAAATTCATCCCTGCGATTATTATTTGGGATGAGATATGTACGGTTTCGTTAGATGTATTAAAAATGTTTCTTGATTGGTTGCTGCAAAAGAATACAGCTGTAATAATGTGTGGAGATCATGGCCAACCACCACAATTTGTCGGCGCGGGTCCACATATCGGCGCGGGTCCACGTGATTGGTTAAAAGGGTTTGTTGACTATTATGAAGAAATCGATGCTGACTATAGGGCACTTGATGAACAATTACGCGAGGTCAAGAAATTAATTAGATTACAACCGGATAGAATCCAATGTGAAATAATCAGAGAAATAATTCCTGAAACTCCCATGGAGGAATTTTGGGAAGCATGGAGACCAAACGATTTTGTAGTGGCAAGTAGAAAGATAGTCAGAGAGACACTTCAAAGAAAGTTGTTTGAGCTTCACAAAGAAAAGTTCCCAACGCGCCCATTGCCGCTGTGTTATAGACCCTATGATACACGGCGACAGAATATTGAAGTTGAAATTCCAGGACGTGTGACTTCGTCAGGACCCGAAAGACAAACACTAGTGTTAAATGATATTGTGCTGGTTGATATCAGTGTTGTCGAAAATGCAGTGCGTGCTGATAAATCGCCATGGACACTGGGTTATGTAACGACGATACATTCCTCGCAGGGATCAACCATCACGGATACAATTGTTTGGATAGTTGATATTCGCATTGAGTGGTCAAATTTAGTCTATCTTGCAGTATCCAGAGTACGGCAAATAAATCAACTTCGAAGAATTGTTTTCGATGATGACACGACAATGGATGATATTGATGTTAACATCATTAATAAAAAAACTCTCCGGATATAAACAACAAGACAAAAAAACACAACGAGAATTTGACATTGATGCTGAATTAATAATCGCGTTGAAGCAACAACAGAATAATCACTGCACGAGTTGCAATTGTGTAATGCGTTGGCAGTATTCGGATAAAGATCCTCGCCAATTTACCGTAGACAGAAAAAATAGCAGTCTCGGTCATGTCAGAAACAATGTGATGTTGACTTGTCTTGAGTGCAACAGACGCAACGGCGCTAGTTAAGGCCATGCGGTGGCAATTGAGTATCGTCAGGAATCACTTGTATTTGTTCGCGTGTAAAATCCCGCTGAGGAGCAGTTGAATCCAATTTATAGATTGGAAGTCTACCAGTTGATCGTGTTATAGTAGATATGCTATGCGTAGTGACACTCCAAATAGGATCAGTAGCCCTTTCTTTACCACCTTCAAGCTCTCCTGGTTCATATAAATATCTCACGGTGACATTGCTGAGAATTGGCTGAGAAACGCTATCCCGCTGTGGTTGTGGTATATACTTTTTTATTGCGTTGTTAGGTTTCATTTTGATTGCTCTGGTAATCTCGTTATTTAGCGCTGCAACTACCCCTGGTAACCTTTTGACCCATTCACGGGATCGCTTTTCTTGGATGAATTCTTTTGCGTATTGATATGCAAATAACCGCTCTGCAAGAGTCCGATTAAATCGTTCCTCAATTGCCTGATCGCGATGTAGTGCAGTATGCCCCCGTCTGATGGTGACATTGTGATGTTTCATCGCTGATAAAACAGCGCCTTGAAATTCCTTGCCAGGATCAACTTGTAATAGATTTGGCCAGCGTAGTGGGCCTCGTCGATAAATCCTTTCAAATGCAGAAGCTACTTCAGGTGATGATTTTGTTTTTAGCGGTTCCGCTTGTTTGTATCGACTCGCAACGTCAACTACGGGTAGCGCGTGTTTTTAACTGTTGTCATGTGGTAAAAACAATAAATCAGCTTGATGAACTTCATTGGGTCCGGTAACATCAAAATGCGAGAAATTGATTTGTTTAGGACGCGGTAGATAAATTTGCCATATAGCCTGTTTGGATAACCAATTAGCCGCAGTGGCCTTTTTCACTTTTGCGGCGTTGGCGAGTTTATTGATTCCAGCGTTACCCCTCCAGTATCCCCTCGGAGAATAATAAATAAATTCCATATTATTAATTACCAGCGCCAATCATCAATTTGCCTTTCATAGCTGATTTTACCAACCACGAAGCCAATTTTTCTTTGCAAGATTTATCAGGAATAGCATTTAACGCATGAATTAATTTCACATCCGCGAGATGTCTGTGTTGCAAATTGCTGCTTTTATATGCAACATCATGAGCATGACACGCCTTATCAATGGCGTTTATCGGTTCTTCAACACGTCGAGGTTGATTTTGATCATCAAGTCTGATATCTAATCGTGTTCCGGGGCCACAATAGCTATATCCTGGAAGGTGCTTTTCTCCTGGATACTTTGCCCACGGCGTTCCAGGGTGTTTTACTAACTTGGCTGCGATATCACCTCCTCGTTTTTTTTTAAAACATCTCCGGATTTCATAGAAACAAATCTAAACTTTTTTATACCACATGTTGCACATCTACCAGTAAGTGCTGATCTGTTATTCCTAGTTGTAATCGTCGTCACATCATTTGTGCCAGTACGCGTCTTACACTTCACACAATATAGATCCATAATTTATGTATAGAGATATGAATATAAATGATTTTCAGCGACTAAAACAAGAGAACCAGTTAAGCATCATGCAGCGCTACCAAACTCTATCCGCGCAATTATAATCGGGCCATCTGGATCCGGCAAGACGCAATTGTTGCTCAATTTAATAATGAGATGGATGAAGTGGGATAAGTTGTATTTAATTGCCCCTAGCGTAGATGATCAACGATGCTATGAAGTGTTCAAGGATTTTAACGAGAATGCATCAGAAATTAAAGGTGAGAACGTCGTTGATTTTATAACTGATATTGACGAGGCACCATCCGTGGATGACCTTGATGAGAGCATTAACAATTTAGTCGTATACGACGATGTGATGTTAGAAAAATTAAAAAAATCCAGCTAGAATATTTTCCCGAGGCAGGCATAAAAACACTATTGTGATATATGTCACTCAGCGATACACTCAGATTCCAAAAGTGATCAGAGATAACTGTAATATTCTTGCTGTATTCAACGGCGTTGATACACATACGCTACGAAATATTTGGCAGACATGGTGATCTGATATGGACTTCAATCAATTTCGAAATTTCTTTAGCCGCGCTCAGTCGACCCCACACGGATTTATAACAATAAATTTACATGATCATCGGACACGATATCGTATCGGACTCGATCAAATATTCGGTTGAAATCATTTCTTATTTTTGTTAACCTGTAGCAGCAGAGGTGGCGATGACAACATCGTTGCGACCAAGATTGATTGAAAAATCGCAAAGTGTCCGTTTGCTAAATGGAGACTTATTTTTTTTTTGGTTCAAATATGAGATTCGCAGGAAGGCTCTATTTTCCGTTTTGAGGGCTCAATCAATTTTGTCGGAAAAAGTTGTAGGGTTCGTTCCCTCTGCTGCTTGAAGAAATAAGTGTTTTTGTCCACAAACGTCTGACACGTTTGAATAAGCTTTATACAATAACAAAAGTGAAGAGTGCAGTGACATGTTTCTCATTTCTTCCCTTAAGCTTATAATTTGATACAAATTTGAAGGTATGAATTAATTAACATGTATTTTCGTTGAATGATATGTCAAGATTGCTTGTCATTTAGAAAAGATGCTCCAACACAGCATGGTCATTACAACAAGAAACGCGGTTTATTACAACAACATAAATTCCTAGTGCAAGTGGTATAATAAATGTGAATACACGTATGAAATTGCATAACCATAAATCTAACAGTGAACAGGAGGGAGGGAGAGAAAGAGAGAGGGGGGGGCCTAATGAAAGGAGAATCCCATTTTCATGCTACGCAATTACTGTGAAAAGAGTAGTTTTCGATTTATCCAAATAATAATAATAATAATAATAATAATAATAATAATAATAATAATAAGAAGAAGAAGAAGAAGAAGAAGAAGAAGAAGAATCATTTGTATTATTATTATTATTATTATTATTATTATTATTATTATTAGTATTGTGTAGTAGTTGTGGTACCGCAGCTGCAGATAATGATAGCGTTATTTGAAGCAGTAGTAACGATTATAATTAGTATTAATTAATGGTTGTTTTTATTCTTTGTTCAGGTGCTGGTATTGTAAAGATATTATTACGTTTGTTATATTCTTATTTATTTTTCCTTCTTTATGCCATAATCAGTGGGAGTAAAGTTCTCATATAATTAAATACGAGTGATAGAATGAACACTAATACTCATTTTAAGGAAATGAAAACAAAAGCAAGGGAAAAATGTAAGGAATGTCTTTGGTGGAACGAGCGATAGAGAGAAGAATAACTATAAACATTAAGTTACGATGCGCAAGATGAACGTCATAAACATCTGACGTCATAACCTCGCTAAAGGTAATATCCCCGGTTACGGCTGTCAATTCATGTGTCATTCAGAGCGAACAGACGTTTATTGTTAACGCAAGCAATGTTTGCCTATTTGATTAAACATACGTGATAAATATCGCACCAGGCTGCTGTTGGAGAATTGTGTCAGTTTTGGGAAATTCGTTTCAATCTCTAAAAGAAGATATTGCTGTAGACAATGCCGTAGATGTGCTAACGCAATGTAACAGGAGGAGTGTGCGAAAGTGACCACATACCGTTGTTAAAGGTATGTATATATGTATAGGATATATATATGACATGTCAGTACGACACAGGTTATGTAGTGCCAAAAAATGTTAAGATATGCAAAACCAACGGCAAAATCCCCAAGGTGAACGGAATTCTAATTTCATGGTGACCATTGATCTACAGAGTAATGTTTCAAGGATGTCAATTATGTATAAAATGTACTCATTTCATTCATCAATATAAAATTTCTAACTCGATTGTCTCCAAGCAGTTCCTGATATTGTCATATTCTACGCGTTGAAGATCAAAATTTTAAGTGTTAACGAGCAGCGTACTTACTGTCATTTTCCGAATGCTCGAAAAAATATTTTCATTAAAGGGTTCGATGCTGGAAGACAAACATTATATCTTCTGCATCCAATGAACGCAATATCTGCTTCAACTAATTCCAGAGAAATGGTAGAGGAGGAGAAATATGCCGTTAATTTCTAAAGTGAATGAAAATTATCGAATAGCCCGGAGCTTGCAAAACAGTACAATGTGAACTACATTACTCTTGCTGTGTGAACGTACTTGCCTCCACACATATGGATGCCGTGTTAATGTTTAAATTCTGTTCCGGTTGAAGCGATAAATAGGTGCTGCTGTTAGGAATAGGATAGATTGGTGGCAATCGATTAAAATTATAAATCAATTAATTAAATGACTAACGAAAGTTGCGAGAGCAGCAGAACATATATCTTTGAACATCTTTCGTTAATCACCATAATACTTACCAGATTTATCAGAAATCTGCAAAAAGCTTGAATTGGTTGCACTAACGAGATTTGTCGTACACTGCATCAAGCTACAATACCAATTGGAGAATAACTCAACAAAAAGTAGTATGAAATAGCGACATTTATGTACCACCATTTATTTACTCTGATAACCCTAATATTGGAAAATGGTATGTCCGGCCATTTTTGTAACTATATAACCCTGCTATGGATATATAACCCTACTATTAAGGAGTGGTACGTATGTCTCCATTTATTTAGTTAAAAGCATATATATATATAGTTCATGGGCTAAATTGTCGAGATCTTAGTCTTTCAATGTTACGTCTTGTTAGATTGGGAAGTTTACCAAATATTCTATGTTAAATTCATACCATCATGGTAATAACTTCTGAAAAGTTCTGTATCGTATTAG